>OY998165.1:69140650-70386174 GCA_963921995.1 Oxystoma pomonae
TTTAAACCTATAGTTTTCTCAAAAAATCGATTACTCCAGAATTTTGGGACACACGCGATTTAAAGAAAAAGCAAAAAGTACTTAAACAATTTACTACGACTCAGTGTTGCCCTTTTGCAGAATCATGGACAGTCATAGTAATGGCCTTTTAACAATATGTTTATGGGATCCCGGTTACGGAAATATCCCCTCGGGCCAATAAAGATGCCGGTCCAGGACCCCGGCGCATTCTGCCGGCATGTCTGACGTAGACCATCAATATCCCAATCCGTGAGACTGTCAATGCAACTATAATAGGCCATCGTTATAAAAAAGTGACAGCCTAATGCAAGCCCAGCATTAGGCTAGAAATGGCCTTTCGACAATATGTATAAGGGACCTTGGTCCAAAAAAAGTACGGAAATATCCCCTCGGGCCAATAAAGTTGCCGGTCCGGGACCCCGGCATGCCTGACATAGACCATCAATATCCCAATCCGTGAGACCGGCAATACAACTATAATAGAGGCCATTGTTATAAAAAAAACTGACAACCTAATGCGAGCCCAGCATTAGGCTAGAAATGGCCTTTCGACAATATGTATATGGGACCTTGGTCCAAAAAAAGTACGGAAATGTCCCCTCGGGCCAATAAAGATGCCGGTCCGGCACCCCGGGATCGAACTGTTATAAAAAAAAGTGACTAGTGCAAGTCCAGCATTGGGCTAGAAATGGTCTTTTTTAAAAATATTACATGGACCCTAGTAAAAAAGCAGTATCTCCATTCTTAGGTAAACTAAATGCGCTGAGCCACCCCACACGGATTTTTCTAAATTTAAATATTTTAACAATATCTTTAATTGTCTATTAATATTCAATTTTGTTATCCGTTCTGGTAACCAACCATTCACTGCTGTAATACTGGAATTGTCAGTTACTTACTTGATGAAAAAAACAAGTAAAAATATTTTACTTTACTTTATTCGAAGATAAAAAAATACAGCGTTTTTTTTTCTGCCTCCTGCTGTTGCTCTTTCTTCCTTCTTGCCTCTCTTCCCCCGGCTCTATCTGACGCACTTCTGAGCCACGATTTTAGAATTTGCTCCCCCCTCAGCATTTGTAACCTCAATTAAATGGTTATTTATGTCTGGCTGCATCTAAAATAACATAAAAAAAATAAGTTTTTAAAATGAAAGGAAATTTCAGAAAGTTAATGAGAAATAAAAGTAATTGGTCCAGCAAACCATCAACAGCAAATTGTAAAATATATACAAGGCTTGTTACATCATTCATTTCAAATTTTTGTTTATCAAGAACAGTTTAACAATATCTGAAAAATTATGCATTCAGCTTTTTAAAAGAATTGCATTACGTGTTTGTATTTTTTGACGCTTTTTCAAAAACTAGTCAGAAAAGTAGAGATCCTCACCCATTATTAATTCTATAACCTTCCTATACTCTCTCAGGGCAGGTTTTTGGTTGCGGCCTGACCAATTGATTTCTAATGCCAACTGGTGGCTGATCACTTCTGCTGCAATTCTTCTAATAACTTCCCCCGTCTCTCTCCCCCCTAGGCAGGCCAAGTATGCTTTAAGTGTAGGTAGACTTTCTTCTCCTGATCAAGAATTGTTAAGACAATTTTCACAATTTTCCAAGAAGCACCGTTTACCTCTATATTTAGTTTATAACCACCAGCAAGTTTTTGAAAACAAAACTGACAACTTCAATATTCTTAACAAAAGCTAAAAAAGTGCAATTGTCTGTAGACTTTGCTTGGTACTTGGTTAATTACTTTTATATTCTAATCAAAAGGTAAAAATGTTGAAGGTAATTCTCAAAATAAAAAAAATACAGAAAAAAGAATGAAATAAAAAAAATCAGTAAACTTTACTTAGAACCCACTGCTAAAATTTTTCTAGGGATTTTTAAATCAACCTGTTTACATATAATAAAACTTTAGAAAGGCCATATCTGTAACTTGAATATTTTTAAAAAATTTTTGGTGCTGGCTTTATTACCAAATAATATAGACAACAAAAATTCAGTTTTTAGAATTTCTGTCTGTCTGTATGTTCCAACATCACGAAAAAACTACTAGACCGATTTTGATGGAACTTCCACTACTGCATTCCTTGAACACCTGGAGAGTACATAGGCTTTTTGATCAAAATCTTTTCAGTGGAACAAAGTTAACAAAATTTTTAATAAAAAAAAATAAGTTTTTTTTAAAGTTTAAAACATATTTATGGTTTGCAGGACAGAGGGGCTGTTATCAGCATAGTACAGATTATTTTTGAACCAGATATGTAAAACTTTAAGACATTAACCAAATTTGTGACTACCTCATTACTTACCACTTCTTGGTAGACTTTTTCATAGTTTTGAACCTCATCATTGAATGAATTAAATCATTAACAGTCCCCATTGGAATTTTCTTTTTAATTATATTTTTTGGTATTTGCTGGTTTTCTGTTTTTGTTAGTATTTGGGTCTGATATTGAACAGCTTCTCTAATTTTTTTAAGTTGCTTTGCATTTTCCACACTTAAAGCTAAAAGTGATTAAACTAAATAAATTATAGCATTATCTTAACCAATGCTTTATTAAATATTTAAGAGGTTAACTTACTATGTAACTTATTAACCAATTTGAACAATTCTCCAAAGGTTTGTCCAGGATTAGGTGTAACAGACTTTTCCAAAATTGTTTCTGCTGGTTCAGCTTCTTTGTTTTCGTTTCCCTTTTCTAGACCCTTGGGCTTTTCAATAAGTGGAAGCTGTAATTAATAATATATTTTAAAATTTTTAGCTTTTAACAATAAGTATTGTATAAACAAAATGTTTAAGTTGTACCATGATATGAATTGATTTTAAACCTACCGAATCATTTGATGACTCTGAATCCGAGAGAATTCTTCTGCAAATTTTTTTGTAAGTTGTTTTCTATAAAGAAATAAAAGAAATTAATTTCAAAATAAAATAGTTCAAAGAGGTTCATTATTTTATATACTATATTTTTTTCAAAAAACTGAACATGGCATTTTTTTAAATTGTAATTGAAAAAGAATTTAAGATGTTTATAATTAAACTAAAAAACATATGGATACTAACTCTTGGTAAATCTGAAAAATATTTAGGATTGGCTTTAGGCCCTTCTATTTCCTTCATCCTCAGTTTGAGAGGCTGAAAGCTCCCCCTTATCACAATATACAACACTCTGTTAAACCTGGTTTAAATTTAATTGATATTTGGAATGTGACTCCTTGTTATTTTAAATTCATTATGGAAACCTACTGTTCTAAACACGGATTAAATTTAAACTAGCTTGTATTGTGGTGCAATTGGTTATTCAATTAAACTGTAAACATGTATTAAGACTACTATACAAAAATGTACAATACCTATACCGCAGAAATCAAAATATTATTAAACACACACAAATATAATCAAAAAAAATATATACACTATTTATATTATATCCAACTACTTTACAGAAACTGCATATCATGTAAAGAAATAATTAATTTGAAACAGAAGTGGTTATAATTTGGAACTATAGTTTTTTTAAAGTGAACATGTTAAATATTGGTTGATTTAGTTTGAGTAAGTTAAAACAGATTTTTAAGAAATTATAAGTTGTACAATATACAGCTTTATAATTCAAGGATTTAGGAGATCCTACAAAACATGCAAAAATATCAAAACAGATTATGTACCTTTTAGTTGTTAATCATATATGGGATTGCATGTAGAGCAATACAAAAATTAAATTAGTAACTCAATATGAACTAGTTAGTGTCAAATTTACCAAACCATTAAAAATCTAGTCAAAACACCAATCCCAAATTTAAAAAAAAACTCAAAACTTACATGTTTTTCTCCCTCTCTGAAAAACTGTAAAAAGTAACATATTGGTAAATTATATCATTCTATTCTTAACATCTAGGTATGAAGACTTAAATAAATAAATATATATTATTATTGTTCTATAAATCACTGCCACATCATAGCTTTCATCATTTTCATCAAAATCAATTTCAACCATATTCATGATCGCCTGTTTGAACTCTTTTTCTTTTTTATATCGGTTTGTTGGCCAATATGCCTTAAATGGATCAACACTAAAGTTTATCCAATTTTTAGGGACAACTGCCACTGCAGGCCCTTTGCCTTCCTCCTCCTCCACAAACTCAACTACAAAGTAATTCATAAAAAAAGATAGGCAGCAGTTTTCTCAAAACCCCTCGATAATAAAGAAATGATTGTGACCTATGGTAAAGTTAAAATATAGAGGGCTCTTAACAGTAGAGTAGTAAAACAAAAGGGATTTTGAGGACCTAAATGTTAAAAATTGGACACTTCAGGGGAAAAAGGGCAAGATTTATCCTCTCCACCCACATTTAGTGATTAGCTTTGGATATCCTCTCAACAAAATTAGTGACGCAGGATTTTGATTTACAAAATAATAAAAAAAACTGAAAGTTAAAAATACCAAGCAAAAGGTGACCTTAGTACTTTTTTGATTTTAAACCATGCCTTAAATGATTTTTGGTCCTTTAAACGACAACCATTTAACTGTAGGAACTTTCTTGAAAATATACTTTTTAGGGGTTTTTAGGGAATAAGGTACCTGTTGGGAGAAAAACTAGAAGATATCACTCTAAACTAACCAGTATTAGGTTTAATTTGCAACAAAAAAGTTTTTGAAAGAAATAAAAAAAAATGAGGAGCACAACATGTGATTTCCCTGACAGCTAGTGGTTAATTTTTAAAAAAATTTCCCCCTCTTACCTTTAATTAAGGTAAAAGCTAATTGGAAGGCATTTTCATATTTTCAATTTGCTTTATGTAAAACACTGCTATACAAAAAGTCCTTCTAACCAGTTTCTGCTTTTACTAATCAGCAAAACAAAATAAAACAGTTCATTTAGTCTTTAAAAAAATCAAAAAACCATGCAAATTGTGTCTCCTCCAAAACACAATTATCATGGCTTTCCAATTTTACACAAATTTCTCCATCATTTTTTAAATCCTGTATTTTAAAATAAACAAATTAATATAAAACCATGTGAACTGTCTTTACATTCAAGAGAGTATAAAATTTATTATGAAAAAAAATCTAACACAGATATGACACAAGGAAAAAGGATAATAATAATAATTTTTTGTAAATAACTCTAGTTATTTACAAAAAAAATATCACTTTTAATATAACAAAAATATGGAACTCATTGTCTATCAGACTTAGAACACAACCTAACAAAAAAATTGAGAAAAAAAATTTAAATTACTTTTAGAAAATCGAGCCTACTATAGTGATGACAAATTTTTCAATGATAGCAGTAAAGCAATTTTCTTGAACAGTTAATCTAAGAATAAAAAAAAGTATTCTGATCTGACAAAGCTTTAACAAGTTCCTAGAAACTTTCATGCCTTAAGTATTATGTATTGTTTTATTTTATTATTTTTATTTTTGTCTCCATACTAAAAATCGTAAAATACTTTTAGATGTTTATTGTAAAAGAATTATATGTTTATTAGTCTTAACACTTAGATTTTAAAACTTTTAATTAAATTCAATTTTGTTATTGACATGATCTACACTTCAAAGGGTACAAAATGTAGATTTTATATTTTTATAGAGATTAAATAAAATTAACTTGAACTTTAAAGAAAACGATAAAGTTAAGAAGTGGCAATACACAAATTATAATAAAAATCACTTGATACATATAATATTTTGGGAACTTTTTAAGGATATTAAGTTCATAAGAAGTTGTTGGTAAATGATTTTGGTCCAACCTGGTATAATAACAACAGCTGGAAAAATTTGGCAACTACTTACAAACACAAATATCATATATTTTTTTGGATGTTTAAAAAAAAATAGAAGTTAGTTGGCTTTATTAATGCAACTTTTCTATTTCGTTAAATCTTTAGTCAGAAAAAAAAATTACCAAACCTTTAAGAAATGCATTCAAGAAGTTACCAAAATACTGATTCTATAAACTGTATGTAGAAAGCAATTAACACAAATGAATTAAAGGAGAAAAAACAAACTTATTTTTGGATGACTGAATTATTACCCCTTTATATAAAATGTCTTCTGCTTCAATCTCCTCAAAAGAATGAGCATCTGGAGGCATTTGAAATTCAAATATGTATAAAAAAGATGAATCTTCAGGATATTCAAAAAATGGTTTTACATTATAACATTTTTTACCGAGTATAGTATACTTGTCATTAAACCACAAATAATAATGACATTACAAAATTTCACCAGACTTTAATATCACAAAATTGTTTCCAGGCTGACTTGACAAAGTCATTTGTTTATCTTTAAATGATAATTTGGAATAAAATGTACAGTCAGAATATCTTTCAAAAATAAAGGTATTACTTTCAGTCAATTTTAAACTTAACCTCACTTAACCCTTGTATCCTATTTTTGAATGGGAAATTGTCTGTGTATATCACATTATTTCTTTCTAAGATTCTGCGGATTACTTGCTGCAAAGGAAAGGAACCTTTCTTGATCAATTTTTTTATCATTTGAAGAAAATTTTCGAAATCAAAGCAACTAATTGTGTTTAAGTTTCCAAATTGCCGGGCTTCTTCTGCTAAATGGATTAAACTGTGTACATTATAGACACAAAAACTTGTGTCATAAATTTTAACTGCATGACAAACAAATGTATGAAGCAAGTGATCTGTAAATTCATTATACAATAAATTTAAATTTGTGTTAAGCAACTGGGCCCACGTACAGCATAAATTGAAGAAGTTCAGTAGCCTTCCATTTTTCCAGCTCATTTAAAGATCGTGGTTTTCTATTAAATTCAATAGGCCAATGAGAATGTGCATGTTTCAAATTTTCTTCAAGCGTAACTAAAGCTGCACCTCTAATCCTATACAACATACTTCCATCTCTCCAAAGAAAAAGTAACTTCCTCATGACTCCTAGACATGGAGAATGCATGTAATTTGTGGGGAAACTGATCATACCAATGTTTAATTGTTCCAAAGGACTTGATCCTTTATGGTGTTGTTCATTTAACCTTGAAGCAAAATTTTCATCTGTACGTTTTGGAGAATCACTCTCCAAAAACAACATCCTAGATTCCTTCCATTCACCTCTACACAAACATTTATCACACCCAACATACCCATTAAAGGATTTTATATTTTTAGTTTAGTCCAGGGGTGCATTCAGACTGAAGAGTCCGGGTGAAGTCCGGCGCAGAGCGTTACCCGATAGAGTGCACTCCGAGTGTGCCCGGCGATTCGTCCGATATGAACGAACAAGACGCATTATCATAACCTCGCTCTTAAGATTAAAAAAAAATTGTAATTATGGAAGAAGTAACAGTAAATGCGTTTATAAATGAAGAACTACTCGTTGAGGATGATTCACTTTTATCACTTTTTTACTCAGTTCACCACTCTTGATTGTTCCATCTAGAACAAAATTGCCTTTCTCGTCCAACACCAAATTATGGGAATGTGTACTGATTCTTTCTATTGTCAAAAACTAGACTTCAAATTTAAAAAACACAAATACAAAAAATATTGTCTCTGAAATAAGGTTAGAAATAGTGGAGTATTTGATCTGCGCATGCGGGACAAATTTTATCAACCTATTTCGTGGGGTGCGAAAGTGCGCGTTTGGGTTGCGTCCGGTAAAAATCTACCGAAAATCTGAACAGCCGGGTAAATTTTAACCAAATCAATCTGAACGGCCAGGGCGCGCCCGGGCGTTACCACACGTTCAATCTGAACGCACCCCCGAGCAGGGCGATCACAAAGAAAAGCACGTATTTTAAAATAAGTATTTTTAAGTCTATTTTTTAAATTTAAAAATTCAATAACAAACTTATGAAAAAACAAGTTTAAGGGTGGTTTACCCTTACCACAATAGATACCAACTAGAAACATAGGTTTTCTTGGTAAATTAACCCTGCACACTAGTATCCAAAAATCCAAACTGGTACTCTTAAATAGTGGCAGACCATCTACACTGAAGTCTAACTCAACCAACTCACTAGTATTCTCATTTTTCTCCAAAATATATGCCAAGTTTGATTCAAGTCTAAAGTAATAAAACTCCCCAGAACCCATTTTTTCAGTTTCAACAGAAGAAGGAGTTGCTAGGAGAGTCCTAGCATCCCAAGGCAATCCATCCAAAGTGGGTTTGGTAGAAAACCACTTTAATAAATCAGACAATGCATTTTGCCCATTACCATACTTCTCCTGCCATTCTATAAGAAATTGTTTTTCAACAGACTTATTTACAGAATTCCCTTGATTATCACAATTCAATAATTTATCAGCATTATCATGATCATCATCACTTGAGGATATATAGGCAATGCTATCTAAATTCTCATCTACATCCAAATTTAAATTAGCACTAGTTGAAGACAAATTCTGAGGAGCGGTTGAAGATGAGTTCTGAGGAGTGGGTGAAGAAGAGTTCTGCGGAGCGGGTGAAAAAGAGTTCTGAGGAGCGGGTGAAAAAGAGTTCTGAGGAGAGGCTGAAGAAGAGTTCTGAGCAGCAGGCGAGTGCTGAGTAGCAGGGGAGTGCTGAGTAGCAAGTGAAAAAGAGTTCGGAATAGCACGTGAAGGATTCTGAGCAGCAGGTGAAGAAGAGTTCAGACAAGCAGGTAGAAGTGAAGAATACAAGAACAAGGATTCAGAAGAATTATTCAACAGAAGTGATGGGCATGAAAGATGTTGAACAGCTCGGTAAACTTAAACCCTCGGTGTTTTCGGACTTAAAAAGGCTACCCATTTCTCTTTTAATTCTTTTATTACGAGCACTTTTACCTGCTTACCTTAAAGAAGACATTTTTTTGGAACTCAAGAGAATATTATATTATACCTAAAAAGTTATTTGAGGTCTGCTGGGAGGTGTAAAAAATTGGACGGAAAAACCAACTGAGGACCCTTAATCAAGCCACAGGTAGTGCGTTTATGTTTGAGATATTTCTACACTTACTTGGAATCCATTACGCCTAATAATACAAACTATACTTTTTTGTGTGTTTTTTTTAGTAAAAACGCCGCAAAACGCGAAACTTTTACTTTTTCTTCCGTGGAAAACGCTGAAAACTGAAGACAAAACGACGACAAACAAATTGATCAGTTGCCCCGGCGCGAAAATCAAACCGAGAGCACCCAAATCTGATCGATACCGAGGGTATTTTCCGACATACGAGTAAGAACGAAACGTTGATATACAAAAATAATCAAGTGTAAAGAGGACAGGTGACAACTCGAAGTCACCTGTAGGAATAGTAGAAAAAGATTGCAACGGGTAGGCACGTGTTCTATCTACATTTTTTTTATTTTTTTCGTACGATTATATTTTTTGCATCTTTTAAAACCGAGAAACAAGACGTTGAATCATATATTCCATGAATTCCATCAAAAAGTATTATACGTCTTCTTTGAAATTCTGCCAAAAATGTTTTTCCATAGCCATACCGTACACCAACCAACCACGTCGGTATTTATGATTCCTATCCCCAGAATTTTGTAAAAAAGTAAATAAATATTTTCAAGTGTTTTCAAAATAAATTGGCGAAAGAATACGTAAAGCAACGTTAACAATGATGGATTTTCTTACATTTGGGTAGGTACCTAGAACCTATCAAACTGTGCATATATACAAATGGTTGTTTTCTTTTTCCCAAGCCTATTTAGCTAAAAGAAAACTAAATTTTTATCCAGCATTTACTCATGTCCGGCGGCTTTTTACTTTAGTTTTTGTGTCCACATTAGTGACTATGTGACTATATGCAACCCTAACTATACCCCCTTTTTTTGCAAACATGTTGCAGATGGAGGTCAAACTTATTAGTTTCGAGAGCCGCAGTGAGTGATCGTTTATTATATAGCAGCATTATATTGTTAAAATGAGTGCACTAGCTAACACCTGTTTGGGACTCTCCAAAGTGCAGTTTCAATGGAATACCAATTATTTTAACATTACCCTTAACAAAAAAAAGCAAGAAAACTTTAATTATCATATCATACAAAGAAAAGAGCAACTTAGCTGTGATATTAAATGTATTAAATACCGTAAACCTCAATACAAACTAGTAACAATTATTCCGGTGTGTTTTATTTATGTTCGGACATCACAAATTTGGCGACGAGTTGGAAAAATCGGTCTTGGACTTTCATTAAAAGTTGCAAGTAGAACGCAGCGTGATAAGAAACATGGCCGCCGGAATCCATACCCAGTTTCGCGAATTCGACGCTAACCATGATGACTGGATTATATACAGTGAAAGACTAGAAGAATAGTTCAAGGCTCACCAAATAAAAGACGAGTTACAAACTTCTACCCTTTTAAGCTTGATCGGTTTACAATCTTATAAACTTTTACGTGACTTATGTTTTCCCGACAAACCGAGTTCCAAGGATTTTAAAGAGCTGAACAAACTTTTATCCGAGCATTATTGCCCCAAACCACGTATGTGGGTGGAAAGAAAAAATTTTTGGGACGCGAAACAAATGGACAGTGAAACCGTAAGTGAATTTTTTGCAAGACTCAAAAATTTGGCGTCAGATTGTAAATATGGCGGGAACTTAAACTTATTTCTTAGAGAAAAATTTCTGACGGGTTTAAAATCTAGTGCTACATTCGAACGATTAGCGGAAGAAAGTGACGAAAACAAAGAGCTCAAGGAGCTTTTGGCATTGGCCACGTCGAAAGAGACTTGTAACAAAATTGAAAAAACCGTTCATTTCACTAAATTGAGAAATTCACGCGAAAGTTTTCGAAATCAACGTGACAACGTCGGAATGTCCAGCAGCCGACGCACGCCAAGAAATCGTTCGAGGAGCCAAAACCGTCAAAATTCAAGGAGAGGGAGAGAAACGCCGACGACGTCAAGAAATCCAGCTAATTAGAATAGCGATAGGAGCAGCAAATCAGAGGACAGGAAGGCAAATGCGCAGTTACCAAAAGCAGGGAAATAGCCCAAGGTTCTGCAAAATCTGTGGCAGAAAACATGAAAGCGAGTGCATTTACAAGAATTTTCACACGTGCAGTCTGTAAACACAAAGGGCATTTGGCAAGGGTTTGTAACAGCGAAAATGAAAGTGTGATAGAAGAGTTTTTTGAAGAGTGTTTTGACATTATAAAAGTTAAAAGGGTCGACTCAAATGTATTATTGTCCAATGAAAATGAATTGTTTAATAAAAATATGTGTTTAAATTTAAGAAAAAGAGGAAACCACAACTCTAGCTCAAGTAGTTCATTTTAAAATAATTTTGAAATCAGGTTAAAAATAGATCAAAAGGAATTAAAAATTTTTATAGATACTGGCAGCTCAGTTTCTGCAATTAATAAGCAAGTTTTTGAAGAAAATTTCGATCAAAATTATACTTTGCAACAAGATGACATAGTGTTAAAAGCATATAACAGTTCTATTTTTAAACCTATGGGTTATTTTATAACAAATGTATTGTAGAAAAACAGGAATAATAATGTTAAATTTTATGTTATAGGGAACGGTGGACCCAATATTGTCGGGAGAGATTTTCTAGAGGCATTTGACATTGGAGTGGGAGTCATTAATCATACCGTGTCAACGAGACAGGTAGAGAGCTTGGTAGAGAAATTTTCAGATGTATGTAGTGAGAAAATTGGTAAGTTTAAACCATGTAGAGTGAAGATCACTTTAGAAGAGCACGCTACACCTGTATTCTGCAAGCCCCGCCCTGTACCTCTAGCTTATAGGAGTTTAATGGATGAGGAGTTGGACAGAATGGAGAGAGAAGGTATAATTTCACCTGTTGAAACTAGTGATTGGGCTACGCCATTAGTCCCAATTTTAAAAAACAATGGAAAAATTAGGTTATGCGCAGATTATTCAATACCTTGTAATAAATATGTCAAAAATATGAGTTATCCATTACCAACTGCGTAGAATTAAGTTACATTCTGGTAAATTTTTTACTAAATTAGGCCTTAATTTGGCATATAATCAATTTGAATTAGATGACGAGAGTAAAAAATATTAACTTGGAGTACTCATAAGGGTTTATATACCATGAATCGGTTACCATTCCGAATATCTGTAGCAAGTTTTATCTGTCAACGGCTGTTAGAACAATTATTTATAAATGTAAAAAATGTGGTCAATTTTTTGGATGATATTCTTTTAGCAGCTTCAAGTGAACAGGAGCATAGTGAAACGCTGGAAACTGTTTTTAAAATACTTCAAGAGGCAGGTTTAACGGTAAACATAAAAAAATGCGAGTTCATGAAGTCCGAATTAGAATATTTAGGACACCGGATAACAGCTTTTGGTTTAAAGAAGTACGACAAGAAGGTTGAAGCAATCATTAGAGCAGACCGACCAACTAACATAACAGAGGTCAGGATATTTATAGGTATGGTAAACTATTATTCAAAATTCGTACCCAACGCTTCTCAAATTTTAAAACATATTTATAACCTTTTAAAATCTGACAGGAAATTTTTATGGTATAAAGACTGTGAGAATGCGTTTGTTAGGATTAAAAATATTATTGCTTCGGATTTGGTTTTAGTTCATTTTAATACAGAGCTACCAATTATCATTACAACAGATGCTAGCGATGCTGGTGTAAGTGGAGTTATGTCTCACTTGATGCCAAATGGACAATAGAGATTGGTTTCATGCATTTCAGGGACCTTTATGCCAGCCGAGGAAAATTATCCAAGCTTGCATAAAGAAGCTTTAGCTATTTATTACACTGTAGTGAAGTATTTCCAGTTTTTGCAAGGAAAGAAATTTGTTCTAAGAACAGACTGTAAGCCCTTATTGGGAATATTCGGTAAAGGTAAAGGGATTCCTCAGAAGCATGCTAACCGAATACAAAAATTGTCAGCTTATTTAAATAATTTTTCTTATAAAATGGAACATATTTCTGGTAAAAATAATGTTTTGGCAGATTATTTGAGTAGAGCTCCAATAAAAACTAAGTTCATTTCAGATGAATTTTCAAGTAAAAATATGTTTTTAAACTTTACAGTTTCTCAAGAAGAATGGCCTATAAACAACGAAGATATACGCAGAAAAACCAGCGAAGACAACATTTTAAAACAAATCATGAAATATGTCCAAGAAGAAAATTGGCCAGAGAGAATTTCCACAGAAGTACGACCATATTATGTACGCAGAGAAGAGCTTTTTGTCGAGGATGGTGTGCTAATGTGGGGATATAGAATAGTAATACCTAAAATTTTTCAATCAAAATTGCTTGACGAGCTTCATTTTTATCATTTTGGCATGGTCAAAACTAAAGCTTTAGCCAGATCATATATTTATTGGCCTAATATTGATCAGGACATTGAGGTAATATGCAGAAAATGTGATTATTGCCTTCAAAATAAATCTTTACCTGCAAAAACTGATTTAACACCATAGAAAATCGAAAAAGCATCATGGCAGAGAGTTCATATGGATTATTTAGGTCCGGTCCAGGTCAAAATGCTACTTTTAATAGTAGACTCATTTTCTAAATGGATTGAACTTATAGGTTCGATTTGCCTAAGATCATTGTCTCGGATAATGCAACACAATTTAAAGCTTCAAATATACAACAGATGTTAAAGCGAAACGGTATAAGATCTATATTTGCTCCTCCAGCAAATCCGGAATCGAATGGTCAGGTCGAAAATGGCGTAAAAACAGTCAAAATCAATATTAAAACCAGACTTTTAGATCCGAAAAATAAACATAAAAGTTTAAACATGATTATTTCAGAGGTTTTGTTTTCTTACAGAAATACCCCCCACATCTCCACCAAAGAAATGCCCTCAAAATTAATGTTTGGAAGAACAATAAGAACAAGACTGGAAATTTTAAGAGAGAATCCAATTTTAAATCAAGTTCAGAATGAAACAAAAATACTTACTAGGAAAAACAATGAAGAAAACCAACCAAACAAGTATAAAAGTTGTATAGAAAACCTAGAAAAAGCTAAAAAGAATCAGATAAAACAACACGGAGGTAGAAGAAGAAGTTTCCAGAGGGAGGAGAGAGTATTTGTGACAGACTATAGAAACCCAAACAAAATAAGTTGGACTAGAGCAATAATCCACAAAATCATAGGTCAAACTACCTACCTATGCGAGCTAGAGTCAGGACAAATATGGAAAAGGCATGCAAACCAAATTATAAGTAGATTACCAGAGGAGGAAACACCAAAAGAAACACAAAGGGACAGGCGGGAATTGCAGAGTAGAGGAGTAGTAGAACAGAATATTGTTAAAACTAGATACTGTTATCATGGACCTCATGATGACAGTTCTTCAAGTAAAAATGTCATAAACAATGGTAGAGAAAACTCGCCCAGCTCTCTAAATGTCTCTAACAGCTCAGAGAAAAGTCAAATATCATCATTTTTAGGTTTTGATAATACGTTGGAAAATACACAGCTTTCTTTTGTCGATGCTAATAGTTCTTTTTCTACAGGTCCTCAGTACAAAAGATCAGAATCAGTTGTAGATAGTAGTTTCAACAAAATTGTCACTGAACCAAGCACCAGTGAAAAACCTATCAAACCTAGTCACGTGACTCTCTTAGCGCAATTTCTCTTAAACTAACTAGGGGGCAACGACGTGTTGCATGCCATTCGATAGAGCCTGACCGTTACTACTTTTTTGCGGCAAAATAAAATTTGTTGCTGTTTCCGTTTGGGAGAAAATTTAAAAAAATCTAGTCACGTGATATTTTTAGTGCAATTTCTCGTAAACTAACTAGGGCGCCACGACGTGTTGTATGTCATTCGATAGAGCCTGGCCAGTACTAATTTGTTGCGACAAAATAAAATTTATTGCTGTTGCCGTTTTTGAAAAAATGTAAAAAAACCTAGTCACGTGACCTTTTTAGCGCCCTTTCTCGTAAACTAACTAGGGGGCCACGACGTGTTGCATGTCGTTCGATAGAGCCTGACCAGTACTAATTTGCTGCGACAAAATAAAATTTGTTGCTGTTGCCGTTTGGGAAAAAATGTAAAAAAAAACCTCGTCCCGTGACACTTTTAGCGCAATTTCTCTTAAACTAATCAGGGGGCCGCGACGTGTTGTATGTTACTCGATAGAGACTGGCCAGTAGTAATTTGTTGCGATAAAATAAAATTTGTTGCTGATGCCGTTTTTGAAAAAATGTAAAAAAACCTAGTCACGTGACCTTTTTAGCGCCCTTTCTCGTAAACTAACTAGGAGGCCACGACGTGTTGCATGCCATTCGATGAAGCCTGACCGTTACTAATTTTTTGCGACAAAATAAAATTTTTTGCTGTTGCCGTTTGAGAGAAATTGTAAAAAAACCTAGTCACGTGACACTTTAAGTGCAATTTCTCGTAAACTAACTAGGGGGCCACAACGTGTTTTATGTCATTCGGTAAAGCCTGAACAGTACTAATTTATCGCGGCAAAATAAAATTTGTTGCTGTTGCCGTTTGGGAGAAAATGTAAAAAACCTAGTCACGTGACCCTTTTAGTGCAATTTCTCGTAAACTAACTAGGGGGCCACGACGTGTTGTATGTCATTCGATAGAGCCTGAACAGTACTAATTTGTTGCGGCAAAATAAAATTTGTTGCTGTTGCCGCTTGGGAGCCAATGTAAGAAAACCTCGTCCCGTGACTTTTTTTGCGCAATTTCTCGCGAACTAACTAGAAGGCCACGACGTGATGTATGTCATTCAATCGAGCCTGATCAGTACTAATTTGTTGCGGTAAAATAAAATTTGTTGCCGTTTGGAAAAAAATATCAAAAAAAACCTAGTCAAGTTACCCTTTTAGTGCAATATCTCGTAAACTAACTAGGGGGCCACGACGTATTGTATGTCGTTCGATAGAGCCTAACTAGTACTAATTTGTTGCGGCAAAATAAAATATGTTGCTGTTGCCGTTTGGGAGGAAATGTAAAAAAATTGCGACAAAATAAAAATTTTTGCCGTTGCCGTTTGGGAAAAATATAAAAAAACCTAGTCACGTTACCCTTTTAGTGCAATATCTCGTAAACTAACTAGGGGGCCTCGACGTATTGTATGTCGTTCGATAGAGCCTGACTAGTACTAATTTGTTGCTGTTGTCGTTTGGGAGGAAATGTAAAAAAAAACCTAGTCACGTGGCCTTTTCAGTGCAATTTCTCGTAAACTGGATAGGGGGCCACAACGTATTGTATGTCGTTCGATAGAGCCTGACTAATACTAATTTGTTGCGGCAAAATAAAATTCAATCACATTTTTTTTATATTCCCTTTATATAAACATTTGCGTCCTTTAAATTGGAACAACAACAATTTTGCGATAGCCTTAGATAATCTAACCGAAGATTCCGCGAGGGAGGTCTATAACACTGTTGCAAATGTTGTCAAATTAAGATCCTTTTTGCGAAACGAGTAGAGTGCTATTTATTATTTATTTCTAGTATTACAATTAGTTACTTACTACTAATTACTAAAATTTCATTATTACTTTTTTTTCTTTTCTTTTCTTAATTATTGCTACATTTTGTCCCAAACGGCACCAGCAACAAATTTTATTTTGTCGCAGCAAATTAGTACTAGTCAGGCTCTATCGAATGACATGCAACACGTCGTGGCCCCCTAGCTAGTTTACGAGAAATTGCGCTAAAAGGGTTACGTGACTAGGTTTTTTTTTTTATAGTTTTTCCCAAACTGCAACGGCAACAAATTTTATTTTGCCGCAACAAATTAGTACTGGTCAGGCTCTATCGAGTGACATACAACACGTCGTGGCCCCCTTTTTAGTTTACGAGAAATGGCGCTAAAAGGGTCACGTGACTAGGTTTTTTTACATTTTCTCCCAAACGACAACAGCAACAAATTTTATTTTGCCGCAACAAATTAGTAATGGTCAGGCTCTATCGAATGACATACAACACGTTGTGGCCCCCTAGTTAGTTTACGAGAAATGACGCTAAAAGAGTCACGTGACTAGGTTTTTTTACAATTTCTCCCAAACGGAAACAGCAACAAATTTTATTTTGCCGCAACAAAGTAGTAACGGTCAGGCTCTATCGAATGGCATGCAACACGTCGTGGCCCCCTAGTTAGTTTAAGAGAAATTGCGCTAAAAGAGTCACGTGACTAGGTTTTTTACATTTTGTCCCAAACGGCAACAGCAACAAATTTTATTTTGTCGCAGCAAATTAGTACTAGTCAGGCTCTATCGAATGACATACAACGCGTTGTAGCCCCCTGATTAGTTTACGAGAAATGGCACTAAAAGTGTCACGTGACTAGGTTTTTTTACATTTTCTCCCAAACGACAACAGCAACAAATTTTATTTTGCCGCAACAAATTAGTAATGGTCAGGCTCTATCGAATGACATACAACACGTTGTGGCCCCCTAGTTAGTTTACGAGAAATGACGCTAAAAGAGTCACGTGACTAGGTTTTTTTACAATTTCTCCCAAACGGAAACAGCAACAAATTTTATTTTGCCGCAACAAAGTAGTAACGGTCAGGCTCTATCGAATGGCATGCAACACATCGTGGCCCCCTAGCTAGTTTACGAGAAATTGCGCTAAAAGGGTTACGTGACTAGGTTTTTTTTACGATTTCTCCCAAACGGCAACAGCAACAAATTTTGTTTTGCCGCAATAATTAGTACTGTTCAGGCTTTATCGAATGACATACAACGCGTTGTAGCCCCCTGATTAGTTTACGAGAAATGGCACTAAAAGTGTCACGTGACTAGGTTTTTTTACATTTTCTCCCAAACGGCAACAGCAACAAATTTTATTTTTCCGCAACAAATTAGTACTGGTCAGGCTCTATCGAGTGACATACAACACGTCGTGGCCCCCTTTTTAGTTTACGAGAAATGGCGCTAAAAGTGTCACGTGACTAGGTTTTTTTTACGATTTCTCCCAAACGGCAACAGCAACAAATTTTGTTTTGCCGCAATAATTAGTACTGTTCAGGCTTTATCGAATGACATACAACGCGTTGTAGCCCCCTGATTAGTTTACGAGAAATGGCACTAAAAGTGTCACGTGACTAGGTTTTTTTACATTTTCTCCCAAACGGCAACAGCAACAAATTTTATTTTGCCGCAACAAATTAGTACTGGTCAGGCTCTATCGAGTGACATGCAACACGTCGTGGCCCCCTAGTTAGTTTACGAGAAATTGCACTAAAAGGGTCACGTGACTAGGTTTTTTTCACATTTTCTCCCAAACGGCAACAGAAACAAATTTTATTTTGTCGCAAAAAATTAGGACTGGTCAGGCTCTATCGAGTGACATACAACACGTTTTGGCCCCCTGATTAGTATACGAGAAATTTCACTAAAAGGGTCACGTGACTAGGTTTTTTTACGATTTCTCCCAAACGGCAACAGCAAAAAATTTTATTTTGCCGCGATAAATTAGTACTGTTCAGGCTTTACCGAATGACATAAAACACGTTGTGGCCCCCTAGTTAGTTTACGAGAAATTGCACTTAAAGTGTCACGTGACTAGGTGTTTTTACAATTTCTCTCAAACGGCAACAGCAAAAAATTTTATTTTGCCGCAAAAAATTAGTAACGGTCAAGCTTCATCGAATGGCATGCAACACGTCGTGGCCTCCTAGTTAGTTTACGAGAAAGGGCGCTAAAAAGGTCACGTGACTAGGTTTTTTTACATTTTTTTCAAAAACGGCAACAGCAACAAAGTAGTAACGGTCAGGCTCTATCGAATGACATGCAACACGTCGTGGCCCCCTAGCCAGTTTACGAGAAATTGCGCTAAAAGGGTTACGTGACTAGGTTTTTTTTATAGTTTCTCCCAAACTGCAACGGCAACAAATTTTATTTTTCCGCAACAAATTAGTACTGGTCAGGCTCTATCGAGTGACATACAACACGTCGTGGCCCCCTTTTTAGTTTACGAGAAATGGCGCTAAAAGGGTCACGTGACTAGGGTTTTTTCACATTTTCTCCCAAACGGCAACAGAAACAAATTTTGTTTTGCCGCAATAATTAGTACTGTTCAGGATTTATCGAATGACATACAACGCGTTGTAGCCCCCTGATTAGTTTACGAGAAATGGCACTAAAAGTGTCACGTGACTAGGTTTTTTTACATTTTCTCCCAAACGGCAACAGCAACAAATTTTATTTTGCCGCAACAAATTAGTACTGGTCAGGCTCTATCGAGTGACATGCAACACGTCGTGGCCCCCTAGTTAGTTTACGAGAAATTGCACTAAAAGGGTCACGTGACTAGGGTTTTTTCACATTTTCTCCCAAACGGCAACAGAAACAAATTTTATTTTGTCGCAAAAAATTAGGACTGGTCAGGCTCTATCGAGTGACATACAACACGTTTTGGCCCCCTGATTAGTATACGAGAAATTTCACTAAAAGGGTCACGTGACTAGGTTTTTTTACGATTTCTCCCAAACGGCAACAGCAAAAAATTTTATTTTGCCGCGATAAATTAGTACTGTTCAGGCTTTACCGAATGACATAAAACACGTTGTGGCCCCCTAGTTAGTTTACGAGAAATTGCACTTAAAGTGTCACGTGACTAGGTGTTTTTACAATTTCTCCCAAACGGCAACAGCAAAAAATTGCCGCAAAAAATTAGTAACGGTCAAGCTTCATCGAATGGCATGCAACACGTCGTGGCCTCCTAGTTAGTTTACGAGAAAGGGCGCTAAAAAGGTCACGTGACTAGGTTTTTTTACATTTTTTTCAAAAACGGCAACAGCAACAAATTTTATTTTATCGCAACAAATTAGTACTGGCCAGGCTCTATCGAGTAACATACAACACGTCGCGGCCCCCTAGTTATTTTACGAGAAATTGCACTAAAAGGGTCACGTGACTAGATTTTTTTACATTTTCTTCCAAACGGCAACAAATTTTATTTTGCCGCAACAAAGTGGTAACGGTCAGGCTCTATCGAATGGCATGCAACACGTCGTGGCCCCCTAGTTAGTTTAAGAGAAATGGCGCTAAAAGGGTCACGTGACTAGGTTTTTGTACATTTTCTCCTAAACGGCAACAGCAACAAATTAGTACTGTTCAGGCTCTATCGAATGACATACAACACGTTGTTGCCCCCTAGTTATTTTACGAGAAATTGCACTAAAAGGGTCACGTGACTAGATTTTTTTACATTTTCTTCCAAACGGCAACAAATTTTATTTTGCCGCAACAAAGTGGTAACGGTCAGGCTCTATCGAATGGCATGCAACACGTCGTGGCCCCCTAGTTTAAGTTTAGAGTTTAGTTTAAGAGAAATTGCGCTAAAAGTGTCACGTGACTAGGTTTTTTTATATTTTCTCCCAAACGGCAACAGCAACAGATATTATTTTACCGCAACAAATTAGCACCGATCAGGCTCTATCGAACGGCATGCAACACGTCGTGGCCCCCTAGTTAGTTTACGAGAAATTGCGCTAAAAGGGTCACAGGTCTAGGTTTTTTTAAATTTTCTCCCAAAAGGCAACATCAGCAAATTTTATTTTGCCGCAACAAATTCGAGGAGGCATTTTTATGAAGTCTACACAACTTTAGGTTCTTTTTGGACCAACATAATGGGCAATATTTCCAAAATACAGTTTTTTGCTCATAAAAAAATTTCAAGACATTTTTTCGTAATTTTTATTTTTGATTACTGTCGGGCCCTATGAGCAACAAATTATGGCATACATCAATTTTGTAACAATAACCAAACGGAAGATATCGGTGGTCCCCCTAGCTTAACTGTTAAGCTAGGAGGGCCACGTTTTCTCGAAAACGGCCGCAGCAACAAATTTTATCTTACCGCAACAAATAAGCAACAAATTATGGCATTAAAATTTTTTGGGGCCCTTATGGTGGTCCCCCTAGCTTAACCGACCTCCGCATGTTAGCTGGTACAATCGTCCTACAAAATGTTATAGTATAAACGTAAAAATCTTCGATTATAATTGAGAAATAATTTGACGTCTTATTGCATTAAATTTTTCAGTGTGCTTTTCCGTTTCTCAGGAAACCCAGTCGCCCAGCATACCTACTCATAGCAAACCTGCAGCGTTTCATACAAAATTTGGTTGTTCGGCTGTTACCTGAAGCATCAAGAGCTGAACAGCGCACTTTCCTGCGTATTGAAACACTTTTCAAAATATCTTCGGGGGGGGGGGCCAAACTGTCCTTCCAAAAAAAAGGTGAATATTAAGCCATGTGGCAGATATAGAATTTTTCCAAGTTCACTTTTGAAAAGTCAAATTTTAGAAATCGAAGTATTGTGGAAAATTTTGTGGCCGGTTTAGTTTGTAAAGTTTGGAAGTTTGATTATGGATTTTTGGAGTTGTATCTTGGAAACTGTAAGTTATTAAAATTCTATTTTATCTGGGCAATCTTCTAAGATTTTGTTTCTTTTAAAGGCTCTTTCTATTGGCCACAATCTTGTTCAGTACGGGACAATATCTTTGAGATCCACCTCAATTTAGGCGTTTTATGAAGATTTTGTTTGGCGTTCACCATATGCAATAATCCTTGAGGTAAGAAGTTAAATTTAAATAAAAAAAGGGCCATAAAATAAAATTGTTTTGTTTAAAATAAAATAAAAACTTTAAAAAAATAAAATAAAACCTTATATAAAAAAATAAAAAAAAACTTTGTATAAAAGGAGAAAATAAAACATTGTCCAAGTTTATATTAAAACAAAGTTTAATAAAATCTAATTTAAAAAATTAACGTTTTGCTTTTCTCTAAATAACATAAAAGGGTAACTTCTAAAAATTAATATACTAAAAACTAAATAATGCTCTCTAACAGGGTCCTACTGTCCTACTACCACCAATATTACGTACTTTTCTACTAGAGGCTAGTTTCATCTACGTCTAACCAAGCCAGAGAGATGTCGAACGGGATTGATTCGATTTTGATGAGGAATGTCCCAAGGATAGACAGGTTTTATTTTAAGTTTTAATCATTTAACAGAAGTAGGTTACTTCCATTTATTTTTACAATGTACAGTAATTTTGGTTAATCAGGGGAGTGAGTATGTGCAAGAAAAAATCTAGATGTTTCAAAGGTATACTGCGGTTGATGTAAGAATTCTATTTTCAGTTCTAAAACCAAAATTTCTAAATCTTTTAGAAATATCAAAGTACAGTGTTATTAAGTGGTAACGCTAACTGACCAGGTTAATGCATTTTTTTTATTATTCTGCACCGTAAACCATTTTAAAATACTGGTATTACAAACAGGAATACAGGATTTAAAGAAAAACTAAACTTGGTTATTTTTTAAGTAGATATTTTTGTTATGTTTTCACTCTTTATTGTTCAATTTTAACAACTTTAAATTTTGATTAAGTTTCCTTAGTCTTAATTAATAAACCAGTGATTTATAAAACTAAGGTGGCGCTCAAAAGTTAAGCGGTAAGAAAATACTTTTACTTATTACTACTATTAGCGTTTTTAAAATTTCTCCTTATCCACAACCATAGCTCTCAAAAAGACGTTAGAGTAGCCGTACGTACGTGTATTTTCCTACGCTGTAAAAGAGGATGCTACACAAATTGCGCCCAACGTGCAGGGCTCGAGAAAATTAAAATCAATATTTTATTGAATTATTTTACAGGACTGTAAAAAACGCTAATTTTGATTTTATTCAGGTGTTATTTATATTCATATCTATCTCTCAATATATCGATATTTTTTAGCATTGCCAAAATAAAACGTAAATATGCTTGCTCTAATTTTTTAAGAAAAATATGTTGATATTCCTGGCTAAAAGTGTTATAAGAATTCCGTCAAATATCAAAATTAATGCTTAATTTCGGTGGCGCACGTTTAAATTTTAAGTCCACTCTTCGTTGATACGGTTTTCTTTCGAATTTTGCCTAAGTTTACTCTTGGTTGACACTTAGAGGAAAATCCGTTTTTTTAGAATTTTGATTGAGTCTACTCTTGGTTGATACTTAGAAAGATTTGGCGTTTCGACCGAAACATTTGGCAAAGTCTATACTTTTTCGAATTTTAATATTTTTTTTTTGCATTGCCCTATAGATAGTACAGTGTAAGACATTCGTGCATAATTACGTAATACACTGTTATAATATTTTGAGTAGGACTCTCTATTTTATTTGAACGGTAAACAAAAAATTTTGTTTTGAGGTTAAATTCACGGTGAAGGCACAAATATTTTTTTAAATTTACTAGTATTTTGAATAATACAGTACAATTGTTATAAAGTTGCAAAATCTTGCATACTATTTAACCATTTAATTTTATTAAGCTCTTTTATTTGTTTAGAAAAAAAAATGGATTACGTTATCAAATCGGCAAATCACTTGCTTGACTACGAAGTCGACTATGAACTAATAGTTAGGAAAGCGGGAATTACGCGACCGTTGGCAGAGAGAAGGAAAAGTTTAAACAGAATTTTTGCTAAAGAAAAAGACAATCCTGATTCGTGGGTCCGTCCTGATGTTAACATTCCTTATGCAAGGGAACAGCAGGAAATTAATAAATCTTTAAATTCTATCGCGGAAGCTGTACAAGATTTTGAGGGTTCTATTGAAGACCACTCCTTTTTGCGAATTATGTCCAGGATTGCGCATGTAGCTAAACGGACGGAAAGGGTCAGGTCGACTATTACGGAAGATGAAGATAATTCCGCGGACGTAGAAATATTTAAAACAGATACTAAATCATATTATCTCAAAATTGAAGATGATTTAGTAGAAAAGGCAACACCTTTAAACCGGAGATTAATTTCACCTCCACGCGGTTCGTTAACTCCTCCAGTAATAAATGTTGCTGCTCCCATAGTTAATTGTTCTGGTAGATTCATACCCATAGCGGAATGGGGTGTGAAGTTTAATGGAGATAAACGTCACGTTTTTACATTTTTGGAGCGTGTGACTGAACTTGCTGCCTCTCGAAACGTCAAGAGTGATGATCTTTTCAATTCGGCAATTGATTTTTTTGTGGGTGACGCGTTTGTATGGTTTACAAATGTTAAAAAGATTAAGCTAACATTAATAGTTGGGAAACTTTATTAGACCGTTTAAAAAAAGATTTTCTGCCTGCAGATTCGGATGATGACGTTTGGAGCCAGATCAAAACTAGAAGGAAAAAACAGAATGAATCAATTCATATTTTTATAGCCCATATGAATACATTTTTTAGTCGGTTAACGCGCGAACCGTGCGAAGCTACCAAAGTCAAACATATTAAACAAAATCTTATTCCGGAATTCGTTAGTCAGTTAGCATTGTCAGAAGTCACTTCAATTAATGAGTTGATCGAACTTTGTCGAAGATTAGAGGAAGCCAATATCGGTAAACCTAAATTACAACCACAGGCCATAGCTAGTTTTTCAGGTCACCCTAATGATAGAAAATCCGGTAATACACAAAATAAGCAGAGAAACGGAAGATTTAATAATTCTTGTCAAAATAAAAACAAAGGTTCTTTTAATTATAATAAAAATGATTCGCGACCCCAAGATAAAAAATATAATCAGGATTCTCCAAACAGTCAAGTTGCAGGACATTCCGATAGAAATTCTGGTAGTTCAGAAAATTCAAATAACTCGGATAAGGTTGTAGTGTGCTGGAATTGTGGCTTACAAAATCACGTTTTTACAGATTGTAGATTAAAACGCAAACTTTTCTGCTACAAATGTGGTAATCCTGGAACAAAAGTAAGTTCCTGTGAAAATTCTTCAAAAAACCAATAAAGAAAGTGTCTTCGAGTGACCCAAGCACTTTTTCTAATAAAGAGGTTACTAATAGTAAATTTAGTAACAATTTAGCGAAAAATAATTTTGATTTATCCGATTGGAATCTTTGGAAAGGATATGTGTCCGATTTCTTTAAGACAGGTAAAGTAAACGATAGTTTGTCTCCCTTATTTCTAGGAAAACCTCTCGATAATAGGCCATATATTTCGGTAAAGTTATTTGACCAGTTTTATTGGATAGTGGAGCTACTACTTCAGTAGTTGGATCTCTTGGAAAAAATATTTTAAGACATTTTAATTTGAAATATTTGTACGGCAGAAGGCTCGCAAAAGATTGTTGAAGGTTAGGTAGATTTACCCATACATATTGACCAAACATGTTACATTGTGAAAGCTCTGGTGTATTTGGGTGTGATTTTGCAAAACAATTTCAGATTTTTGTAGACTTTCGAAACAATTCTTGGCATGTTCAGCAAGCAATCTTGTGAAAAGTGAGTTGAATGTCGCGTGTGAAGTAAAGCATACCGATTTAATCCAAAATTTGTTTTCTTTAGATTCTTTAAACCAAAGCGATCTTATGAGGGCTGAGGCAGTAATAAAATCGTTTAAGGAAATTTCCAGTAAAACGCATTTAGGGTGTACTAATTTAATTAAATTGCATATCGATACGGGAAGTGCTAAACCGTTTAGAAAACGTCCATATCCAGATGAGATGTTGCAACTTGGCGTAATAGAACCATCGAATACCCTTGGTGTAGTCCGGTGTTGTTAGTGAAAAAGTCAAGTGGTGAGTATCGTTTATGCTATGACGGAAGAGACCTTAACAGTGTTACTCGGCACGATAGCTATCCTCTTGCCAATATAAACCGTATTTTATGTATGCTGAGAGATGCAAAATTTATTTCTTCAGTGGACCTGCGTAAGGCATTTTGGCAAATACCTCTAGACGACGAATCTAAACCTAAAACTGCATTTTCTGTTATTGGTAAAAGTAGTTTTCAGTTTACTAGAGTTCCCTTCGGTTTGTGTAATGCTGCACAAACTCAGCAGCGACTGGTTGATGCGATTTTTGGTGCAAAATATGGAAATAACATTTTTACATATCTGGATGATATCCTTATCGTTTCTAGCGATTTAAAGTTATTTTCTGTAGTCAAAAACAATTTGCAAGCTGCTGGACGAACCATTAATTTGGAGAAGTGCGAATTCTTTAAAACTTCGCTTAAATTTTTAGGCTTTGTCGTGGGTAACAATTCTTTGGGGACCGATCCTGAAAAGGTCGAATCGATGGTTAACTATACTCGTCCCAGGACGGCCACAGAAATCAATCGTTTTGCTGTTCTCTGTAGTTGGTACCGACGTTTTATAAAGGACTTCGCTACACTTATGTCTCCTATTAACGATCTTCTCAAGGGACAAAAGAAAAACCAACAGCTTCTTATTTCAGCTCCTATTTTATGTTAACCCGATTTTAGTAAGAAATTCACAATTCAATGTGACGCTTCAAATACAGGTTTAGGGGGTGTATTGACACAAGATATTGATGTTGACGAGAGAGTTATTGCATATGCGAGCAGAAGTTTGTCTAGGACTGAACGCAACTATAGTTCAATAAAAAAAAGAATGTTTGGCTGTTTTATTTTCTGTAGACCGTTTTCGTTGTTACATCGAAGGAGCAGAGAAGTCTACTATTATCACCGATTGTTACTCTTTATTGTGGATGTCAAATATAAAGAATACTACTGGTAAGTTGGCAAGATGGAGTGCTAAATTAAGAGAACATAACTTTGACCTTATTCATCAAAAAGGTACGAGTAATGTTGTACCCGATGCTTTATCTAGGATACCAAATGATCTAGCTGACGAAATAGCTTTATATCAAGTTGATATCGATCGTATTGATCCATGGTTTGATGATTTGCGTTTTAAAATACTTGCTGATTGCTGATCCAACATCTGGATCTTTCGGTTACTTTAAAACTTTAAATCGTATTCAAGAAAACTTTTATTGGCCTAAGATGAATCGCGATGTTTTAAAATATTGTAAATGTTGTAGAACTTGCAATGCTCAAAAGTATTCGAATACAGCAAGGAAATACTTGGGAATACATTTTTGTTGGTAATTTCTGACTTCTTCAGCAAATATACTCCTACTTTCCCTCTGCGAAACTCCAAGGGACAAAAAAATAAATAAAATTCTGGAAGATGATGTTTTCCTTGTTTATGGCGTTCCGAATATTTTAATAATGGATAATGGTAGCCAATTCCGAGCCAATAGTTTGAAAGGTTTATGTAAAAAATATAAAATTCGCCGGTTGTGGTACACTGCTCTTTATACTCCCCAGGTCAATCATGTCGAGAGAAACAATAAAACCGTTGGTCAGATTATCAGATGTTATGTTGAGTCTCACGATACATGGCATAAAGAAATTGATAAAGTTCGTCATGCTATTAATAATAGTAGACATGAGGTTACGGGATATTCCCCTTCGTTTTTAAATTTTGGGCGGCATGTTCCCTTATCTGCTGATGCTTATAGCGAATTTTCTGGAGATACCGGTCTAGTACCTGGAGACAGGGATAAGTATGTCGAAAATTTAGGTCATTTAAACTATGTTTTTATGGAGGTTAGAGAGAAATTACATAGAGCGTATGAGCGAAATGCTCGGGCTTACAATTTGCGGAAAAGAGATGTTACCTTCGAGGTCGGTGACCATGTTTGGCGAAGAAACCAAGTACTCTCTAAAGCAGCAGATAAGTTCGCAGCAAAGCTTGCTCCTAAATATGTCTTGTCGATTGTGAAAAGTAAAAGAGGTAGTGGTCTAACTTAAGAGTTGACTAATGACGATGGTAGCAAGGCTGGAATATGGCACATTCTCAGACTAATAACTAAAGAGAGACAAAACATTCCCTATTGAAATCCTCTAATGTTTACAATCCAACACCCTTCTGGACGATTATATGAACAGAAAAGACATAGAGCAATAAAACGACAACACTGTCAAAAATTGCTTTTCCCATTACCAGTGGCGGCGTTAATTTTAATTTAAATATATAAATGTGAAAACGAGATATAAGGTATAGAGTTGGTCGGATTTCCTTATTCAAAAGAATTAACTGCCAGAACTTGCATAACCACAAAAAATAGATTTATTCAAGGATAAAGTTTAGTTTGAGGAATGTAGGTATTTACGAACAGATCAAAAGTTTACCAAAGAGCACTTGAAATGATTTTTAGGTCAATTATTCAAGATGGCTGTTATATTTTTTTTAATTGTGCAGTATCCCACAAAAGTAAAAAAAATATTTTCATAGCAAAAAAAAACGGTTAATAACCCGTTTTATAACGTTTTTGTCAAAAAAAAATTCTTTAGATATTATTATAACGTTTTTTTAAAAAAAAACACGCTATTAAACGGCTTATTAAGCGTTTTTTTCACTATGATAATAATGTCTCTTTTAGTTTTCTTTAGTGGAATATAAACTTTATTTATCAAATTAAGAGGACTTTTTGTGATGTTAATTATGAAAATTCTAAGGCCAACAAATTTTATTCTTTACACATTGGCTGCATGTTCATTTCTGAATACAGAACACAAGGAAAATTTAAGGAAGAGGCAAAAAAATTAATTACTAGTAATTTTTCAGGAAACAGGAGTCAAAAGGCAAAAAAATAAATAATAAATATTAATAAAAATAAAAATAAGATTGGCTCAGAGTAAATATCTCCAAAACGGTTTTATCCACATTATAGAAAATTAGTGCATTATATTGGCTATGTGATTCTGTAAAATATTTTGACCTCGCAAATGTTTGTTTTTTAAGATGGTGAATAGATATTCACTCACTTCGCATTATGTGTTACAAAAAATAAAAACTACTAAATGCTTATATATATATATATATATATATATATTAATCTTTATTAAAAGTAAAAAATAAACTACCTTATAAAATAAAAACATTATTAACTTGCATACTATTTACTCATTTCCAAATAATATTATTTTTTCAAGAAGAAAGAATTAATGCACACAAGCATAAAGACCAATGCCTCTCTGGCTTCAGGTAAGGTGTCACTATTATGTTAGTTCCCAGATCCACATACCCAGTAAATTTTGATCAAGTCCATTCGACTTGTTTTCTTATCGACATTTCGTTCATTACAAGATTACAAAGAAGTAGACAAGATGCACTTTTTTGTTTCAAAATTAGCGCATTTTGGTAAAACCTGTGCTACCGTCTACAGAGCGCTAGCACCTAGAAACAGTCCCTAAATCTGGCAAACTTCGGTTAAATGTTTTTCTTACAAAGTTTTAGGCCTTGGGAGAGTAAAAGGATAATGTCAAAGGAAATTACCTCAAAGTTGGGTTGTATTTTTGACGAACTGGTCCTTTCAGCACCCGCTCGAAAATGTCTTGAGCTGGTCCATCAAGTGAATCCTATTAAAAAAAAAAAACATAAAATAACTAAACAAAAATTTTCACTTATTGACAATTTTTTAAGCTTTTTATAAAATAGAAATCACATTTTTGCGTGATATTGACAATAATGAAAAAATTATCATTTTTGCATGCATCGAGGTAAGTAAACGTTAGATGTTAAGACATTATCTTTGAAACGCAAGACAAGTGAAAAAAAAACATCTTTTATAGAACCTTACTCACCAAAAAAAATTAATCGAGTCCTTACATCTAAATAATTGCGTGAGTGATTTTTTTTTTAATTCAAGCCTTCCCCCTGCCCTTTTGTGAACTGCGGTGGGACCCCTTCCCTCTAATAATAATGCATTATTTTTGAATAAAAAAGGCAAGATTTTCATCGACCTCCTCCTTCATTTACATGACGTGATGTAAGCTCATGTTATTAATGGACCAACCCAACAAAACATTTTTAAGTTAAGTGTTAATGTTGATTAAACTATAAATTAAAATAAAGCCATACCTTTATGGTTGCTTCCAACGACACACTAATGAGGGATTTTCCCTTCAAATAATTAATCAATTGCTTATATGCACATTAAGTCTTCTGACACTCATTTGCAAGTTATGAATTTTTCGCCTTCTTCTTTCATGAAAACTTTTTACAAATGCCATTTTTTTTTCAGGGGTGGATTGCCAGATCTCCAATATATCTTTTTCTAAAAATAAAAACAATTATATCATTAGAAGTAAATATTAAAAGAAAAAAAAAACAAAAAAGTTGAGAACTTAAAACTTGCTCAACATATGAGTGTATTAGAAGTAAATATTAAAGGAAAAAAAAACAAGAAACATGAGAACTTAAAACTTGCTCAACATATGAGTGTATTAGAAGTAAATATTAAAGGGAAAAAAAACAAAAAAAATGAGAACTTAAAACCTGCTCAACATATGAGTGTCACATGGTATTAAGAATAAGAGAAGTTATCTCAGAGCAATAACAGAAGGGCTTAAAGTAATGTTATGTAGAATGTACCTTTTCCGTGTTTTTGTAAATTCATTGGCTAAACTGCAAACAAAAAAAATTCTATTACAATTTTAAATGCACATTTTTTTTTTACTTTTGCCTTATAGAATGATGTCAGTATATTTTGATTATTAAAAAAAATATATACAGGGTGTGAAAATTAACGACACCCATAACTATCTTAAAAATAAAAAAGGGGCAGGAGTAAAACTTCACAAACTTGAATAGGCCCCTTTTTTCTGATTGAAAAAATTACCTTTGTCTCTAGCGAGATAAATTAAAATGTCTTCTTCAAAAGAATAATGACTTTAAAAAGAAAAATAATCATATTCGATGATTCTTGATCTTATTAAAAAGTTTTTGTCATTTTATTTAAAAACCGTTAGAGAAAAGGTAACATATTAGGTATTTTTGAAAATATAAGTTTCCATTTAAAAAAAGTAACATCCATAAAAAATATGTACCTTCGTGCAATTTCTTCCATTTCCTAAGCAGTTTCTGTAATAGCAGTATCTGTGGTTAACTCATCAGGTTTCTCAACGATTGCCTCTTGATTTGTTGAGAGATACACAATATCCCGCTCACCTTCAATATTTTCTAAAATATTTTGTTATAAAATGATATATTTAAAAACACGTTCAAAATTACCTTTTTTAACCTTTTTGCACCCTGAAACTTTAAAGAAACCAAAGTTTTAAAAAAATTCCTTTTCAGCGGTTAATCCACTTGTCTGGTTGAAGGACCTGCAATATTTTGGTCAGAATGTAACAAATTGATCTTAGGTACATTGGGCTCTTCCAATAGTGTTTCAAAAGCAAAATCTAGAGATTGAAAAATAATACATAATTCTATTAATCGAATTGCCTGGGTTATGGTCAATATGGCTTAATTTTAGAAAAAATAAAAAGACTGTACTTCACAGGAGAAGCGACACAAGTAGGACATTCCCGGTATATTTTTTGAGTTATGCAATTACTCTACTAAATAAAAATATATATATTTTTTATTTTGGTTGAATTTGGAGATTTTTTTTTTTTTAATCAATTGAAGGTATTAAAACGGACTCTATAAGACGGCTATTTTAGTTAATTATTTTGATATTGGGGTCATTTCATATTAAATCAACCAAAAAACTCGAAAATCCAAAATTTCAGATTTTCTTGACAACTAGTTTTTTTTTTAATTAATTTTAAAAATTGGCTCATTTTAAAGCCATTTTATAGACCTTTCCAATGATATATCACATATAATAGTTTTTTTTTAAACTTTTTTTTATATTTAAAAAAAATATATATATTTCGGAAAATTTCAAAAAGGCCATTTTTAATTTTAAAAAAATATATATTTTTTTTTAAAGTGTTATTTACTTACTCCCAAAATTTTGTGAAAAACAAATGATGGATTCAATTCCAAATAAAAAATTATAAAAATTTCATTACATAATAATCACCTAGATACCGGGTGTTCCATATACATTTTCTCTATAAATATTAGGATAGAATCTTGTTTAGACTAATATTAACTTCCATTTAATCTAATATTTGTAAAAAAACACAAGGAAGATAGCTGTGTGCACTGCAAATCTAACGAAAAAAACTAAATCTAAATCTATTACACCGATTTCAGTGATTAATAATATTATATACTAACAAAATCAAGTCGTTCTGCCAGTATTTATTTGATTTCATAATCTTAGCAAGCAACAAGTATTTTGTATTTTAAGATGGCGAACAAGAAAATATATGCAAGTAAAAGCCCCATCGATTACTTAAAATACGAAGTTTGTTTCTGTAAAATGTACCTTAAACTTCAAAAATTTAAAAAAAAATATTTTTAGTATAATTTTTCATATATGGCATATTTATTTTTTTATTGACACTAAACTCATAAATTTGTATATCTTAAAATTTGGCACAGAGTTTATTAATATACTTTGGGCAAAAATGTTTTTTTTATATATATATTAAAAATAGCCTTTTTGAGATTTTTCAAAATTTTATTTAAAAAAAAAAATGTATTACACCTCATATGAAAGGTCCCTAAAAAAGCTTCATAAAGAGCCTTTACTTACTTTTCTAGTACAAGTGGTTCTTAAGATATTGCTAATTTTGTGCCTCTATGTTAAGGACAAACTGGTGAATTTTTCGATTTTCAAAAATTAATTTAAAAAAAAACTACCAATAAAAAAATCTGAAATTTTTTGTGGTATTATTATTAATTAAATTATCAAAATCAGAGATGGTGTGGTAAAATAACCTAGTTGATTTGACGTGGACCATTGGAGGCACAGCTATCTTTTTTACTAGTAGTAAATATTTTCAGACTTACCTTAAGGATTTTCTGGCAGATGATTTAAAAATACTTGAGTCCGAACAAAAAAAAAATATGCATTTTTAATCATGTACCTTAAAATTATCTTTTAACAATACAACAGAGCTCAATGCGAGGAATAAAAAGGTTGATGTGACCCTATTGAGAGTAGAGCATTATTAGTATACTATTTATTTTAGTTAGATTAGGTCCAGCCAAAGGTGTTTGTTTTTGTACTTCAACAAATTTAGGTCTCGAGCATCAACCCCATAAAGGTCCCTATTTTTTTTTTAAGTAACGACTATTTAAAAGGTACCTCCAAAAGTACAAAAATCTAAAAAAGATAAGATATATAAGAAAAACCCATATTTTCTTTAAATCCTTAAATTTTAAGCCTTGAGAAAAGCCTTAAACTGGAGATTAATATAATGTTAATCATTTGTGGTTGATTTAGTTTAAAAAAAAAATAAAAAAAAAATAGTAGGCTATTTTGCTCTTATAAATCGAAATATCAAAATAAATATTAAAATGTTAAAAAATGGTGACTAATATCTCAAATTAAATATAAGAGGTAAAAGAATATGCTTTTATGTTTTCTTTTTAGAAATTATTTGAGAAAAAAAATGTGTTCTGCCACAAAAGTCTTTTTTCAATAGTTCCACTAAAATACCTTTCAGCTCAGACTAATATTAATATTTTTAATCTAGTCACTTACCTATAAGATAAAGGATCTACAAATAAAGAAGTACCAAATCTAGGATTTGCATCTGGCCTTATTTGTTGTTTGCCAGTGGTACTTATTGTCATTATATCACTTGGATCAAAAGGTTCAGAGCAAATATGGGCATACTTAATAATATGGTTATTTTCCAAATCTAAGATTGATATCCACCTCTGTCCTCTTTCAGGGTTTACAGGAAACCTACAATAAAAAAAAACAAGTACCTGAAGTATAAATAAATAAATACCCAATAACCATTTTTAACTAGCTAACCTTCGTAAATTAGTATAATATTTTTGTAAGTTAGGTTTAAAAAAAGCTTTCTCTAGAAATTTAAATAGATATTATCTTTATTTCAATATAGATCTGATCAATTTTTCTGTACTTTTTAAAAACAAATACGCTCTAAATGACAGTGAAATTCTCAACACACCACAAGAAAACACAATAAGTAGTAAAAAAGCAAAATTAATGAACCGTCTTAAGTCGTTTTTTCATCAGTTTCTTCATTTTGCTGTAATGGAAACAAAAAAAGCCATTTAAAATTATAGATAGTATTTTTATCTAAAAGGGTAATTTGGGCAATTTTGCTTTTGATAAAGGAATGTAAAGTAAATTCAATGTGTCAGTTAGTTTTAAAAAAGTACAAAAAAATGAACACTGAGTCCAGACCTGAAAACCTCTAACTTTTTCTAAAAATTTATAATTAAAGCCGTTATTTTTATCGAATTTCAAATTTTCGGTTCAGTAGTCCTAGAGATATATGGTTTTGAAATTTTATTAGGTTTTAATAAATCACTGCCAAGACATAAACATAGATTTAAAGAGCCAAGAAGTGCTAAAGGTAGGTTAAGGCAACAATAAAAATTTGTCACAACTTTATTTTTAACTTTTAAATTCTTTAAAAACAAAACATTTTCTTTTGGCTCTTTTTTACTATTTCTACATTCACATAAAATGAGATTAGAGCTTGACAGAATATGGTACCCAGCCTTTTATTGTTTAGTAACACAGTGAGGGGGTTGTGACCCCAGGTAAAGGAAGTTTTATGACTTTGCCCATTTGATCCCACTGTTTCTTTCTTTAATAAAATGCCTTTAATTCATTATATATCAATATGTGTTTTGGTTAAATTTGGATATTTCTGTGAAAGGGAGCTTTTTATTGTAAAAAGGCTGGAGGAGAAATGAATTTTTCTATATATTTTCTATAAAGTGGGTTGGTGGTCTAGTTGAAAAGCAAGACGCCTTCAAAAACACATATGGTCAAGCCATGATGGTAATTTAAGGAGTAACATTTTTGTTTAAGCAATTTTTACTATCTTTTTCATATTTTTATACCATGATTTTTCTCACATTTTCAAGTTTTCACTGTTTTTTAGGCATTCAAACAAGTACTGCCAAAAAATATTTTTTGTGTGTTAAATGAAAAATATTTGGAGATAGAGGGCACAATGGTAGACGTAGATTCAGAGTAAATTATCTGATAATCTACAGAAGTGCAAAAATATTTAAGGCTGTTGAAGAGAGATAGCAGGCTATATAAATATTATTTTAGAGAAAGATGAAAATAATTTAAGGCAATCGTTTAATAAAAATTTCTGTTGTCATCTGTCTGTCATCTTTAGTGAAGTCGTGCATATTGGTAGAGCCATGATGAATCTTAAAATAATTTAGTTAAATAACTGTTAAATTAAGTATTTTTAGACGTGCTAAGGGACACTTATAGCAGGACACGTTTTTTGGTAAATTTAAAGACTATAAAGAACGTTGATTGAAAGAAATTAATACCACCTTATGTCTTACAACCTTACACTTCGATCAATTACAATTTTTGCTGTTTTTTGGATAAAAATGACACCATTAAAGATGACAAATTAACTTATTTCCATCTTTCTCTAAAATAATTTTTTATAGCCTACTGTTTCTCTTCAACAACCTTAAATATTTTTCATTGTAGGAGAGAAAAATGTTTTTTTGGCAGTATTTTTTTTTGAACGCTTAAAAAATAGTGAAAACATGAAAAATCTGAGTGCTTTATTCTAGAAATAAAAAGTTTGGATAGAAAGCTTTAAAATGTGAGCAAATTCATGGGATAAAAATGTATAAAACATGGTAAAAATTGCTTAAACAAAAATGTTACCCCTTAAATTATGCTAAAATATTTTAAACGTTTAAGCGTTAAATTAGCATCATGGGCAAAAATTGTAATTTTTCAAAGCAAAAAGTGTGTGGGACATAAGGTGGTATTAATTTCTTTCAATCAAAGTTCTTTACAGTCTTAAAATTTACCAAAAAATGTGTCCTACGACTATAAGTGTATTTAAGCACATCAAAAAATCATTTAACAGGTATTTAACTAAACTATTTTAAGGGTCATCATGGCTTTACCAATACAGATAGTAATTTTATTTTAAGCAGGTATCCATTACCTAGAGATTATGTACTTACAGGAGGCAAAAAGGCACAATATTAACACTACTTGAGAAAACATCTATTCATGTAATTTTTGGAGTCGTTTTTATAATAAGCACTTAACTTTTTTAAAAGGCTAGGCAGTTAAAACACTTGTCTTTATAGTTCTGAACTAGAGTTTTTTAAATTACACTTATTATATATGACTATTATCTGGATATCAGCAGCTAGTTGCAAAAGATCAGCCGATAAGCAATTACATTAAAAAGTTTTTGTAATTAAAAAGTAAAAAAAAAATAAAAGAAATTGTTAAAATTGCCTATTTCCCACAAGAAGTACCTAATGTGATACCTATAATATTTTAAAAATAGCCTGTTGCTAAACTTACAACAATCACTACACTACCTCTTTTCATTTCTCTTGGTAGTTAAAAGATACCCAGGTACCCATTCAAATACAAAAAATACCTGCCCCAGTACCTGACTATCAGCACTTGGGCTTATTGTCTTCTCTTGTTATGTATAAATTATAATAAATAAATATTTTACATGCTGCAAAGGGAGCAAAATTATCTGGTACTTTTGTTTCTTAAAAAAGATTAGTATTAGTCTTAGATTTTTGATGTATTAATAGTATAATTATAAGCTTTTTACGCAGTTTTTTAGCTCATACTACGCCCAAGACTAACGTAAAATGCATACCAGGCAATGGTAAACCATTTTGTTGGTCCTCAAAATAGCTTGATACAGTTCTTTTTTCACAAATAGTCACAATAAAATTCAAAAATCACCGAACAACACAAACCCCCCTTAACAACAACGCCGTCAGCTGCAACCAAACATGTCGGCATTTATTCGCGGCTCGTCGAAAAAACGTTGCCGGCTTGTGTTCTTTTTTATAAATCTCGAAATTCTACTTATTAAAAATTAAAAAAGTTAATTATTGAGACTAAAAATTACGACTAAGAATTAAGTTATTAGCATAAGAAAAATTATCCTATATAAAAATATGTCAAATAATCAATAATATTATCAAAAGAGCTTCAAGAAGTTTATGAATTGTTTTGTTTCTAGGGAAACCCGGCGGTAAATTGGCAACCATGTATTTTTTGGGAAATAAACATTGTGGCTGGTTGATCGGGGTAATATTGTTTACTGTTATATCTCATTTTTTTTATTAATCTGAGGGCACATTTAAGATTTGAAGCCATTTTTTCAGTACTATTCCGATGATAGTGGAGACGAAGGTCTCTCTGAAACATCAGATGTTCACGACTGAACTTTTGTATATAGATTTTGTGCTGTTTTGTTATAGTGGTAATTGATTTAGATTTACTAGGTTAAGCTAGAATGTAATAACACCTCGTTACCTGGTGGTTTTGTTTCTGTTGTTGTTTGGAATAGACTTACCGATTGTGACCATAACTGATTTTGACTTCCACCAAATTGACTCCCTTAGGACGTTTAGGCTTTAGGCGTTAGATATCACATATCCATTCAACCAGATACGTTCACCCAAATGGAAGACGAAAATAAGTTCACACTATATGTGGAGCCCGCAAAGAGCAGTATAGTAAGTAAAACTAGCTTTTGTTATGGGGAAATATTTGTTTTAATTCTCATCCTAAACTTGGACATCATAACTTCCCCACATAGCTATTTATGAAACTGCTTTTTTAAGGTGGGTTTATATTTTAAATTCGTTTGTAAAAATTATCGCAAGCCCTTATGGTATAATAGATAATCATGGCCCAACCATTTGAGTTTGCTAAAATGTATGTATTACCTACTTAAATTAAAGTCAGGGTGGGTTAGAATGTGATACTCGAGGTGACTATTTGCTTCAGATACATAAAATGTTTTCCTTTAATTGTTGGTTTTTAACTCTTTATCAAAAATATAAACATAATAAATTAAAACAAAAAATCAGTTGCACTATTCTGTTGGCTAAAAAATGCATTAAATCGTCAAAGAGCTTCAAGAACATAGGAATAACAAAACAAATAATGACAGATACAGAAAAAAAATAAAAAGGAATTTTTTTGTGTTTTTGGGATGTAGGCATGTTTATCACTTACTTTGTTTATACATACCTCCTAAAGCGCTTTTATATAAGAACAGTTTAAAAATTTTGTTGTATACACATCACTAAAATTTATTTAATTATTTAAGACAGCGTTTTATCGCTCTAAACCGATTTTAGAGTCGGTATAAACACTTTTAAAACACTTTAGCACATTGCTTCTAACCTAAAGAAATACTCAACTTTGGTTTTACCAAAAAATCTGAGGTGTACTTAGTTGTTTTATTTGTTTGCTTACTGACATTTAATGAAGGACTTTTAAACACTCGGACAAAGCTATTTTACTTAAAACCGGCCTTATATAAACCGGTTTTAGGTGAGTATAAACATAGTAACTGATAAATAAGGTAAAGCTCAGTTCATGCAACATACTTACCGATTTTGGGCTTAAAGTTAACTTGACAAGTGAGCATATATCTTTTCATCCATGTAGGGACCAAATAATGCATGGGCGCATTAGCTGGGCCCATTAAGTTAATTTATATCTTTTGAGTTCTACTAAGATAGTTTTATTAAAATAAAAACTACTGACTTGGATTCTTGCAATTTACCAAAGAAACAATAGGTAATTGAAACAGTGATCAGATTTTGAATAAGTAAAGCAATAGTTTAAAAAAACTTAAAACGTATACTTTATTTTTAGGTAGGTGCGAGGGTATGTGAATGGAGGTATATGTAAGAATCTTTCTAGTAGGATCAAGTGTCGGATCAAGTATTTGGGAAGATGCATTACCACCGCGGTCTCTAGAATTATCACAACCCTGGGCCACAATTCTTCGAAAGCATCTTAATTATGGATGGATTCAAGTAAGACATAGACCAACCTTTCAGAGCACTAGATGCAACTAGACATGTTCAATAGACATAGGAAGAACTTTGTGACTAATTAGTGTAGTGTGTTAGTGAAACTAACTTTCAGAAATACATGTATAATAATAGTACCATTAATTAAAAAAAAATTATGTGACTAGCTATACAGGATATCCAAAATTCAATGGTTTCAGGAGATTGAAAACACTGACCGCCACTTTCGAGGTTTAATATTTAAGCGATGTTGAAAACTGCATCTTGATATGTCAAGCCATTTTCGAGTTACGGGGGCTTTTTTGAAAAGTCTACATTTTGAAATTGGGTGTATAACTTTTTTTTAAAACTGAACTGAATTTTCTTTGTCGCTTTTAGTTTTTGAGATATAACACAAAGGTAACATTTTTCTTATGGAATGACCCTTTTTTATTTGTAAATCAGCTTAAAATTTGTTAAAATGATGTATCACACTATGTGTTTAATTCCTTGTATTTTTTTATTTCTTTATTAGCTACTTTTAATATTTTTTATTTTCTATTAGTCTAAAAAGTGATTGAAAAAAAATAAATAAGATAGTAATAGAACAAATAGAGTAATAACCAAAATAATAAAAAGAATTTTAAGCAAATTTTAAAAATCAAATAAAAAGGGATCATAAAGGTAACAAACAAAATCCAGTTTGATAGTCGAATTCTGCTTTAAAAAATCTACAAAAAAGTCATTTAAACAAACCGAAATTTTTATAAATAAACAACTTATTTATTTATTTCTAACGGAAAACCCCCACTAACTGTTACAATACAATAATATAATAAGAAGGTTAGGTATAAAAAGCACTGATGTAAACAGATTCAAAACTAACAAATCAAACTATATAACACCTAGTATTACAAAAAATAATTTTTCTTATAGATAACACTACAAACAATAAAAATAAAAACAATACAAAACAAAACACATATCACACCTGAAATCACAGCCTTAAGGAATGTTTGAACTGTCCTAAAGACATATTAAAAATATCAAATTTAAAGTTGCAAAAAGCACAGATATCTATTTATAGGACTCATAACCAAATATGTTGTTTTATGAAATGGTATTTGAAAGGTTACTTGATGACGAAGACCCTGATAAGGAATGCTAAGACCTACCTGACTCAAAAGATCGGCACAGTCAATCTGCCCATTTAGCAGCTTAAATTTAAATATGGCCCCAAACATATCTCTTCGAGTACTAAGATTATGGTCCAGTAATCTATTGTTGTTCCTAAAACACAGTGTCTAAAAATATATGCTGAACTTTTTCAATCGAATTAATACGATTTTGAAAGTATGGAGACCATACTACTGAACAGTATTCCAGGATGTACCTAACAAGGGAGCAGTATATTAGTTTCGTAGATTCAACAGAAATATATTTGTAATTCCTTAGTACAAAGCCCAGCATCTTTGAACTCTTCACTGTGATGGAATTGATATGCTCCACAAATGATAATTTGTCATTCTGTATAACTCCCAAGTCCTTAACCGATGAAACATATTTTAAAGCCTTACCATCAATTGAGTAACTAGTCTGAAACCTACTTGCTTTACGAAAAAAACTAATACAACAACATTTGTCTATGTGTAGCTGTAACTTATTTGCTGAACACCACCCAGCCAGCCTATCCAGATCTTCCTGCAATTGTTCCTGATCACTTTTGCTATTTATAACACAATCTACTATATCACTGATAAAAATATTGAACAAGAGTGGAGAGCAGTGACCTCCTTGTGGAACGCCACATGAAACTTATAGACCCCATCCCAAAATGCAGTCTTTTTTTCAAAAAGCCAGTAGCTCAAAAATGGCTTGGCATATCAAGATGCGATTTTCACCTTTAAACTTTTCTAAAAAATTAAACCTAGTGGAGAGGTCCATGCAGCTACACCCTGCATTCGAAAAATCAGAAATTTTTGATTGCAGGAATTACGGGAATTAATTAATTAATTATATACCGCAAAAAAAAAATTTGGGCTCATCTCCTTATCTGATTTTTTAAAGTTTAAAATGCGGGATGCAGCTGCATGTGCAGTCCCACCCCGCATCTATAATATTAATAATAGCGGTACCCAAAAAAAAAGTATGTCAGAATTACGGGCTAATAATTTGCGACAAAAAAAATTTGGGCTCGCCTTATCTGATTTTTTTAAAGTTTAAAATGCGGGATGCAGCTGCGGCTGCAGCTGCATGTGCACCCCACCCCGCACACAGTACCGAAACCAAAAGTATGTCAGAATTACAGGCTAATCATCTACGGAAAAAAAATGGGCTCATTCGCTCTTGCCTGATTTTTTTTAGTTTAAAATGCGGGGTGCAGCTGCATATGCAGCCCCACCCCGCACACATTAATAATCTCATTACCGAAACAAAAAGTATTTCAAAATTACGGGCTAATCATCTGCGGCAAAAAAAATTATGCTGTTGCCTTTACCCTATTTTTACAGGCTTTTATTGAATTTCACCGTGTTTTTTTATAGTTTGTTGATAAGTCAAATCTTGTTAGTCAATTTTGTTCAACTTCTGCAAATCCGATCAACTTGAAATGTGGTATGCGTTGAGTTCCGGGATTCAATTCAAAATTCAATTTTCTAAAAAAATACTACGTTGGTGAAAGATGACTGAGGGGGTAAGGAGGGGATCTACTTATTTAAAAATTAAAACTCCTATATACACACATAAAGTTTGCAGTTTTATGGTCCACTAAGTATTTTTTAATTTTAGAGGTAAAAACTATGTTCGTGGGAGTTGGTTAAATTAAATTCAACTTATTAACCAAAGCTTGATTGCATGGGAGAGGTGGTTAAGTGGTTAATAAGTATTTTCTTTTTTTTGAACTGGGTCTTTTCCATCTATTAAGGATCAATGCCCGATTTAGCCCTTGTTCACCTTTCACCAACGTATTTTTTTTTCTTTAGAAAATTGCATTATCACCAGAACTCAAAACATACCAAATTTCAAGTTGATCGGATTTGTAGAAGTTAGTCAAAATTGACTAACAAGATTTGACTTATCAACAAACTATAAAAAACATGGCGAAATTCAATAAAAGCTTGTAAAAAGGGGAAAGTGCATGAGCCCGAACTTTTTTTTGCCGCAGATTTATTAATGTGTGTGGGGTGGGGCTGCATATGCAGCTGCATTTTAAACTTTTAAAAAATCGGATAAGGAGATGAGCCCAAACATTTTTTGCGGTAGGTAATTAGCCCGTAGTTCCTACATTAAAAAAATTTTGATTTTTCGAATACCCCGCATTTGAAAAGTAGCTGCATGGATCTCAAGTGGAAATCTGTTTTTTTTCCATCTCCTCTTAAAATATACACATTAGTACTTAAAATGACGTGCCTAAAATATATTCTGAATTTTTAAATTTGCTTTAAATGTTTGCTGACGTACAAGTTTTTTACAAAGCATTTAGGCAAATTTAATTTTTTGGTTAGGTTTATACTCCGTCTTTAATTTAATATTACCAACTTATTATGTGTATGTACCAAATAAAAATTAATCCTAACATTGCTATTAAAAAAATAATAAAATCTGGGATACAAAACTGATTTATTTTACTTATTAGTTTAAATATTACTTCAAATTAAAAGTAGTTTTCAAATATTTCAGCTTGGGCACTGCTAATCTAAAACAAAAAATTGAATTTAAGTGAACTGGCTACTTAAGGTTGAAATCTTCCGGGGTTGGTTTGTAAAATCAATCAATTATACCAGTGAAGTGTTTTATCCCTATGACAAAATTCAAAAAGTTTATTGGGATATTTCTTACAAATTATTATTTTATTTTGTCCTATACATTCCAAACTACCTAAAAAAGCTTCTTGAGGCATAGGGAATACTAATTTAGTAGGCTAGTAAACGTGACAAAAATCATAAATGTTGGGATTGTGTTTCCATTTTTTTGGGCATATTTGTGTATTTATTAAAGAAGACTTTTTCAGCTTGTCAATTTTTGGATATGAAAATTCACGATATATGTTGATAGCCTTTATAAGTAATATATTTAAAAGAAAGAAAACGTTTGTATGATTTATTGTTTGTAATCATTTACTTCTACTCAAAATTAGCACCTTAACCCAACTAGCAATTTGTCGACGACTCAACGTTGTGCACCGCGAGCCAACGTTGCGTCGCAACGTTTACTTTTACTCAAACACCACCCACTTTTGCACCAATTTGGTGGATGATTTTTTGGTTGAGTCAACGTCCCGATCGCGACTACAGTTGAAGTAATAGTTCAATGGGTTTTGGAGTACAATTATTTGTTGAAAATATTGTTCATTACGTAAAATGATAAATAAACTATTCGACTACAAATTAAACTATTTCTAACACCATAATATTTTTAAAATAAAATGATCAAAATCAAACATGCGAGCCAATGCCAAAATATATAAACAGACGGTAGTTTACTGTCAAATGTGCAGGTCGTAGCTTTAAAAAACAAGCGCGCCCTCGATTAAGATGATTTTATGAAATTAAAAAAAAAATCATGATTTAAAAATCGCTTCGAAAAACCTCTGAAGGTGTTGCTTAGGATTCCTAAAAACAAAATACGAATTTTTACATGCAAAAAGATCGTAGTTTATTGTTGAAAAAAGTAAAAAAAATAATTTTTAATGTTTGTTTACATATTAGCATACAATGGTTTTTACAATCAATTATGGCGGCACTTATTAGTTTCTATGACAACCAAAGGAGTCCCGTATCTCGACCGCTTTAACTACTTAACTTTGTTTTGAACTGATCCCCTAAATTAAAAGACGCGAACACGCCTCAATTTTTACCCAAACGAAATTGCTCCACAGTTTGGCTTTCTGCTGCTCACTTAATTGTTTTACACAGGACCTTCCTTTTTCTTTCCGCCACACAGAAGATGACACATTTTGATCCAGTATATCAGCTAATGCTAGCTAAAGCCTTCTGCGACGAGAAAATATCGAAGAATATTTATACAATTTGTTCCTTTTCATAGCGCAAAATGTTGAAACAAAACTAATAGAAACTTTACAAAACACTCTTGACGTTTGTATGACAGACAGCAGTGCTCCAAAATTGGTTTGTTGCAAACGTAACAGAAAACTTGGTTAGATGAAAACAGGCGGGCCCGCGTCTCCAACAAACTGGCCAGAAAACGTGGGGCAAATTGATCAATTTTCGGTTTAGCACACACCGATTTGTAGTCGGCGCCTTCACAACTAAGGAATTACTGTTAGTAAAATAGACGGTCATAAATAGTTGTGATGGCGACTGAAGTTGTGATAAACGTTTAGGCGTCGTATAATAGTCGAAGTTGTCGTCGGTCGTCATGATAACTATTCTTTATCCGTAAAACAAGGTTTAAAATTAGTGCAAATCTAATTTTTACAACTTGCACAACTAAAAATTGCTAGTTGGGAATTAGCAGAAACAAGAGCTTAATGTTGTTTACATTATTTGTAACAATCTACTTATATTAAATTTCTTAAACTTTAATGTAATATATGATTTTTGACATAGAGCTATATGGACACTGAACCACTGTGTAGTAGTAACTTTTAATCACCCCACCCTTTAGACAGGAGTATAAATCTGACTTATTAGATTTACGTCGACTATATCTCACCAATTTTTTTGGCCACCATTTTTATTGCTGTCCACCAATTTTTATTATTTGTGAATTGGGTTCAACGCGATTTAATTTGAAAAAATGAAGGGAGAGGATAAAACAAATTTCAGGCTCGGGTGGTAAAAAAAAACTGGCAATGATTGTCAATGAAAACACAATATATTTGGCCTCTGTAGATAAACCGTCATAAAATCTCGCCCTTACAAAAGATCTGACGATTTTTAAACACAAGTTTACACTTAATGCTTTTTTTTCAGGACTATTTACTAATATTCCTTAAAATTTAGTTTCTTAATACTGTTGTAGTAAATAAATAATATTTCAGTTTGAATTTTTGTAGGCTGTTTTTCTGGAAACACTGGTTTTTATTTAAAAATGTATGTTATTAAGCTTATTTTTATGTATAAACAAACCTTTAAAACTTTTAACATACAAAACCATAGATAGTCATGGAATATTTCGCTGTCACTGTACAGAAAAGTCACAAAAATTCTGTCTTTCCTTTTACATGGTGAATATTTTCGACACTTTTTGACGTTTATTAGTAGGCTTAGTAACAATTTAGCTTCCACCATAAACTAGTCCTGCAGAATATCTTTAAAATATTAAATTTACAAAATGTTATTAAAAAAATGGCGCAGTTTCTCTTACAACGTAAAGATAAATATGAAGGATGCTGTGTTTTTATTTTAAATGAGGCGATAAGTAAAAATCACCACTTTCCAGAATTCTGACGGAGGAGATTTTATGTCGTTTCTGAAGAATCGCGACCATTATGTCGAAAAAAATGATGTAAACTGACGATCGAAAAAACTGTCAAGGTAGTGAACAATAATTAAAGACCTTGGGGAAACAAAGGGAACAATTTCAGAAAAACTAATAAGTTTATTAGCGAGGAAAACTGATTCCATACCTTTAAATTGTACACCGCACCATCTTAAAGCAAATTGATTTAAACTCTTGTTCAAACTTAATGAAATATAAAATCCCTTTGGGTAATACCAAGTGGAAAAAGGCCCTCGATTTTTTTTTTGTAAATTAACAAAATAAGTGTGGTTTATCCCCTGGTTGCCCCAAGATCCTTAATTGTTATTTAATTTTTTTTTAAATATCTTATTGACATACAAAGTTACTTTAAAAATGTATTCCACCTTGGATTTCACTAATTAAATTTGAAATATTTACATTTTGGAAGAAGTGGAAATTTATATTTGCTTGAAACAACAAGAATCTTCCAAAAAGTAAACAATTTTTTTAATTTTAGTGACAAATTTTTGGATTTGAAAATGTTTTCTTTTCAATGTGAAGGTAGCTTACCAAATGCTTTGTCCTTCATATGATTTGTGGGGTGCTGCTTGCTTAAATTTTTTCATATATCTTAAGATTTACAAGAAATCATTGATCTAAAATGAAATAAGTGACTTATTCTAATACATGTAAATCTATATTAGTTAACCAGTTAGATCACTTTAATTAATCCTTCAGACAAATCATGTGCTCATTTTTTAAGTTTTTTGCGCATATTTGTCATTCTTAAATTATGTCAATATTAATTTTTTCCATTTTGGACCAAATTTCAAATTAATTTTCTTATCTAGGCCTGAATCAAAATGCATTAAACTTATCGAATACCTATTGTTATCCTTTCATGCTCTCCTACAGACTAAATTTCTGTCTTTGAGACTCTTTCAGTTATTGAGATATTGACCTTTGGGGAAAACATGAGCTTTTTTCACGTATAAAGTTTTTATTTATTATAACACATTTTAGGTACTGTTTTATCAATTTTTCTTATTCTTTTTATTAGTGACATCCATAAAAATCAAACAAGAAATAAATAACTTCTATACATAAAAATATAACGTGATAATTATATAATCGAACTTTTTTTTAATGTTATATCACAAAAATGGTTACCCAAAGGAAGGAGGGGTCGAGGTAAAAACCCTTTAATACTGGTTAAAAAAAACAAAATTACGTTATCTGGAATTATACCAATAAAATGATTTCTGAGTAAAATTACATTTTAAATCAGCATTTATCCCCCTCCCCCCCCTCCCACGCAACTCTTGGATACGTTACTAAATTATTTGCCTCATTTTGCAAATTATACTGCTGCATCCAAGAGTTTCTTCTGAGGGGGTGTTGCTAATTTAAAATGTCATTTCACTCAGCACTCATTTTATTGTGCCAATGCCAGATCACATAATTTCCAATTTTTAGCCTACTGGTAGTCGTGGGTTTTTATCTAACCCCTCGAATCTCCGACCCCCCCCCCCTTTGGTGCGACTTATATATAGCAGTATTTCCTGTATGAATTTTATAGATATTATTAATTATAAGAACTAGTAGAATTTGTAAACCAAAACCTACCTTTGGCATCAAAATTTTAATTAATTTATTTCCCAGAATTGAAAGGTCAATATTTCGAAAACTAAAATAGTTTTAAAGACAGAAATTTGATCAATAGTCGAGCTTGAAAAGTTAAAAGTTTAATGCATTTTGATTTTGCCAAAGATGAGAAAATAGGTGTTAAAATTATGTAGTGCTAAAGTTCAATATTTAAAAATGACATTTATTTATGTTTTGTTAAAAGCCATAATACTCTGCTTTTACACAAAAATATGTATATAGACAAAACTTTTTGTTTTACATAAAAAAAATATTTTTAAAAATAGACCAATTAAACAGGGTCTTTTGAAAGCTATTATTAGCTGGTTATTCCGTATGTAATTTTAGATTTCTTGGTTTTATTGAAACTACAATATTAAATGGTAAGCAAGTACATATTTTTTGAGTAAGAGAAAACAGGTCACTTCAAAAAAACAAACATTGAAAAAAAATAAATCTAGGTTTTTTAAACACATGTTATAGCATATATACATGTCAAAAATTATCAATTTAAAACAAAAGTCGAGAAACAAATTAATTCCAAATCGGTCAATTTAAAATGTAATGACCCAATGGATACAGGTGCTGATGAAATTTTCTACAAGTTTTTGTTTACTTTTTAAACATGCCTTAAATTAGCATTTTTAAAACTCAGAATCTAATGTAATATGTTTGCCCTATAAGTCGAAGGGTAGAGTAAGTAATCAAGTCGATGGTTGCTATACGACTAATATGTATTAACGAATAATTGTTATGCTTACATTACCCAAAGTTTATGTTAATATCTAGCTTATAATAATAGGTAAAAAATTGCTTAATAATAATATCTATACGTTTACTATTTTGGTTGCACCCCTTTTCGAATGAATAGAATTTATCTTGATAAATTACATTCAGTCAAATTGTTCCTGGCCAGGAGGTGAGAAGTTGTAAAAGAACATCTTACTTTCTTTTCTTTCCAATCTAACCAAAATGATTAAAATCATCTATGCTACCAATATCGTTAAATATTTTATTTTTATGGTACCATAAATCTTTAAATTTTAATTAATAAAAATTTTGATAATAATGCCTAGTAGTAATATAGTTAATGAATAATATAAATCTAATATTTAACTTAAGATAAAACGTAAAAATGAAATACATTTTTAAAAATTAAGGATTACCTACTATTACTTACTTACGCAGTATATTTTTGTAATCGATTTTTATGAGCGTCCATTTAAATTTTTAAGGACACAATTTACTCCATCTAATATAATTACCTCGAAAGGACCTTTAAACCACGGGTCAAATTTAGTTCGGTTCTCGTTTCCTACCATTACCAAGTCGCCTTGCTTTAAATCGAGACTTTGAGATGATAAGTCATACCTGGTTTTACGTTTCTCTTTGGCTTTTACCATAAAATCTCTAGCCCTTTGATGTGAAACTTGCAGCCTATGCCGTACTTCTTGATAGTATGCATCAATATTAACCAAGGATCAACTCTAGTTGAAATCTGGTCTGGAAGTTCAAATTTTTTTCCAAACACGAGTTCAAATGGAGTATAATCATGGTAAACTCCCGGAATTGTATTATAGCAAAAAGCGTAAAATTTAACCCATTATTCCCAATCTGTATAGGCGTCATTTATGTAAGACCTAAGATATTCGTTTAAGGCTCGGTGATTTCTCTCACACCCACCAATGCTCTCATGGTGGTAGGCGGCCGAAAATTTTTGGCTTATATTTAGCATGCTATACAACTTATTTAAAACTTCATTTTGATATTCGGTCCCCATATCGCTTCGTATTTCTTTCATAGGGCCAAATATTAAAATAAAATTTTCAACTATAACCTTCGCCACTGTAATCGCTTCTTTGTTTGGAATAGTAACGATGACGACATATTTCGTAAGTTCTCATTGCATAGTAACCGTATTAGTTTTCGGTTTTCAAAAATGGGCCAACCGTGTCTATAGAAACAATATCGAACGGTCGTTGTGGGATTGTCGTAGTAACCATAGGTTCAGTGTGTTTTATTTTGCTTTTGTTGAATAGGCATTTTTGACAATTTTTAATATATGTTGCTACATCGCGCCATATATTTTTCCACCGACCGAGTTTTTTTAAAGGTCTTTTCTGTCCACAGTGTCCTCCTGTCAGTGGATTATCATGATATTGTTTGATTAATCTTATTTTATCGACGTCATTCGTTAATTTTTCGGGTCATCTGTATAACTAAATTTGCAATTTTTCTAAAATGTCTTCACCTACTAATTTAAAATTATTTATGGTATACTTTTTAAACAACTCATCATTAACTTTTAATTTTAATTTTTCCAACCTTTTTTCACTAGCCATTCTTTGAAGCTGAGAAAAAATTTTCCCTAGAGAAAAATTGCCATTAGTGCAAAATATTTTACTTTTAGCGCTAAATTTCTTTTTTCCATATTTTTCCAAAATTATCCATAGACAATCTGGCTTAATTATAAACTTTAAAGTAGGAATTTTAAATAAATTATAGTTATCATTTGTTTAGAATATTTTTGGTGTCGCGTCAGTTTGTTGAACTTTATCGAAAATTGACTCATTTTTCTGAAATTGTTGCTTTTTTGTCATGGATCTACTGACAGCTAAAATTTGTACTGAGTTTAAACTAATATTTTTGCTTGCAAAAGCAATTTGTAAATCTTCACCCTGAAAATTTTGAGACAAAACGGCTCCACAAGCCTCTTTTGATGCATCCGTGGTGATTATAAAAGTTTTTTCATCTGGGTACTGCAAAATCTGTGGGTTTAAGAGCAGTTCATTTAATTTTTCAAATGCATTCCTCTGTCCACAAAAATTCTGTGTTTTTTCTTAAAAGCTTATTTAACGGCCTTGCTATCTCGGCAAAATTCTTTATAAAGCGCCTATAATAGTTGCAAAATGCATCTGAATCTCCTTACGTCATCTGCTGACCTAGGTTTTGGATAATGGCGAATTATATCGTACTTTGTTTCATCGGGCAAGACTTCGTTTGACGTAACTTTATGAACAAGTTATGTAACATTATTTTGAAAAAATGTACATTTACTTGGATTCAATTTGAGGTTGTATTTTCGGCAAGTATCAAAAATGCTTATTAGATTTTCAAGATGATGATTTTCTGAGACGCCTACGCAAATTATATCGTCCATATATATAAATGCTTTTTCGGATGTAATGCCGGCACATGCAATATTCATCATTCATATATATATATATATATATATATATATATATATATATATATATATACTGGAAGCTGTTAGGACTGATTTTTAGGCCAAATGGTAATCTGCAAAAACGAAAAGATCCTGTATTAGTACTAAATTATGTTACGTCTCGCGAGTCTTCGTCCAGAGGTATCTGGTGAAAACCTGATTTAAGGTGTAGTGTAGCCATTTTGCTCTACCCAGCTGGTCCAAAATAAGATCAATTCTACTAATCGGGAATTTATCTGCGCATAATTTCTTATTGATTTGACGAAAATCTGTCACTAAGCGCCATTTTGTTTTTCCTTCGTTAGATTTTTTGGGCTGCGTTCAGAAAGCCCACACCCACACCAATCGGTGTATTCGCAAGTGTACACACCACCTATAATCTGTCATTCTTGTCTAATGTCAGCTAATTTACAAAAACAAAACAATGTTGGAATAAATGATCTAATAAAACATGACCCAAAAACATATTTTTTTTTGTGCTGCAAGTGGGTAGAAAAATGTAAAAATATAGGCTTTTTGTCCTCTCTTATTTTCGAATGCTGGGTTTTCGGTTGGTTTCCCGGGTTGTTTTTTTTGTGATATTATCCAATATGAAATGACCCAAAAAAAGCATGTTTCAGGCTACAAGTGAGCAGAAAAATGTTCGATAGTTTTTAAAACCGTCCCCGCCACTTTTTTATTTCTTAACGGATCATTTAAATATGAGGTCATTGAAAAGCTGCATAAACATCCCAAACTTTTGAAAATGATCAAGTATCAGCTACAACTTTTTGAGACCTGCTATAAAAAATATATATACTAGACTAATAAGACATCACAAAAATAGAAAGAATAATAAAAAAGTCACGTTTTTTACTTCCTATACTTATTATGTGTATTAACTTAAAAACCATATATTATACAAAGTTAGTTAAAAAAAATTGAATAAAATTAAATTTTTAAACAGTCTTGTCATTAAAAATTATCAAAATTTCACCATATCATAACCTCAGTCAAGCACACCAACCATCGCCCAAGTCGAGACTGGGGTGACGGTGTGGATGATAAGCTCACTAAAATAGACATAAATATGTGTAATTTTGACCCTTATTGCCGCATGTTAGTGCCCTTGCTAATGACTGAACGACGAAAATGAGACGCACCGGTCATTTTCATATTCCTGAACGGCGACACACCACGCACCAGTGCGTTTTTTACACTGGGTGTGGGCATTCTGAACTCAGCCTTGTATCCTGATTGTAACGGTTCAATTATATTTTCTTTTAACATTTTGTTAACTTGCCTATTGATTTCATTTACTTGGGCATAAGGCGTTTTTTAGTTTTTTATGTGACCTGGTGACTTATCTGTCAAACGCAATTTTTGACGGTAAAAATTATTTGTTGTGAGTGGGTCGTCCTCTAATGCGAAAATATCTGAGTAGTCTTCGCATAAATTAATGATCTTGGGTTTCACATAAACTGGCACTGACGATGTGTTCAGTTCCTTTAATAACATTTCGTTTCTCATTTGTTTATTATTGACCTCGCAGTCATTGTTTACATAAAAAATATTATAATTTATCAACTTTGAATATTCAATTTTCAGATTTTTTATTCTTACACTTTCAAAATTTGTATTCAAAATTTGTACATAGAGGCTTTTGGTAGATATTATGATTCCGGCCACAAAAACTCCTGGAGTGATTTCTTTGTTTAGTACTAATGTGTCCTGCTTAATATCCTGCAATGAACTGATTTTTCTTATTACTTTATTTATTTTGAGATGAAATCTCTTCCGAGGATTCCATCGGCAGGGATTGGAAAATTTTGGTCCACAATCTGAAAGTCGTGGCTAAAAACGTAGTCCTGAGTAAAAATATTTGTGGTTGTGGTCCCTATGGAATCTCAGTTACACCCTTAATTCTACAAACGTTTGCTCTGTTAACGATTTGCTGCGGATTGATTTTATTTCTTTTAAATAATGATATGTCAGCTCCCCTGTCAATCAATAACGTGAGATTGTTCACCTGGCATTTCTGTGTGAATACTTATAAAGTTTGAAAGTGTCAGGCCCATATTAAATACTTTTAGAAGTGCCCCAAAGGACCTTGTTGAGGCTACTGTTGGTTTCCCTGTTGTGTTTCTGTGTCACAAGCCCTTACGTATCTATTCGTTCTGCGTGCGTTAGGAAAACCTCGGTACTGGTAATTTCATCTGTACCTATTTTGGCGATAGTTATTATTTGGGTAAGTAGAGTTATCCTGGAGAGAGAGAGAGAGAGAGAGAATTTCTTCTTCCCCGAAAATTTTTTTTTTGTCTTCCCCTATATTGTCCTCGCTTTGAGTAAAAAACAGTTGCGCCATTAGAGCTATTTTCTGCGCTAACATTGACGAATTTTTGTATCGCATCTTGGAATGTTGAAAAAGTTCCAGCTTCCATGATTATTTTAACTTTTTCTGATTGTGCATTGGTACTCGAGGCCTTCACAGTGCGGTTTGTTGTGTAGTTTTTAGAAACTTTTTCTGGAACGCCCTCGCTAATGTATGCTTGTTTTAATTTTTGCGTTAAAATTTCAATTTCCGTGACGTATTTTTGGTCATTGTGCTTTTGTTTGAGCTTAAGTAGTTTTGATGTGACAGACGCGGAACTTTTAAACTAAATGCCGTTCTTTAGTTTTGAATGAATTTCGTCTAGAGACGTGCTGTTTCCTACCAAATTTCTTGCCATGCCAATAAGCCTGGTTTTGACGAAAGCAACCGCATTTTCTTCATGCGTTTCCACATTTGCCTTCAACAGGGTCCATCCAGAACCATCGAACTCATTTGGCACTATTTTACCGCCAAAATTAAAAAATTCCGGGGTTGTATGACTGGAGATGGTTTTGAACAATTGGTCCTCACAGGGCGGTCAGCTCTCACATATGGCTTCACGTACCACAACCCAGTAACTGCATCAACCTGCAGGCCAAACTATTTGAGGGTAGCCAGATATGGCGACAAAATTAGTGTTGGGAAGCAGTAACACTAAAAGTAATTGTTCGGCGTACTATAACAAAAAACTTTGTTTGTTACTTTTTACTAATTTTTTTTTAGGTTCTAAAAGGCTTCCAAATAATGTAACCATTTGTGGGCAAAGTTGTAGTTTATTATGAAATTCAAATCTAAAAATACAAAAACCAAATTCAAATTTTACCCAAATATTTTTATAGTAAAAATCGCGCCGTGATATTTAATTACACAATATACCCTAATTACTTTCTCAGCTTCCCAGCCTAACACAAATAAATACGTAGTTATCTAAGACCAGGTCAGCACTCGTATTTCAATTTGGAAATCTGGCACAAAATACCAAAAGGGCTCTCAAATTCGAATTAATATAATTCACTATTTATTTCCAACGCTAAATGCCTACTGAATAGAATGATATTAATACGTGGAATATTTGATCGTTTCAACGGACACACTTTTTTTTATGTAGAACAAAAAACATTTTTAACCTTTCCAATTTAAATCGAATTTATTTTTCTGAAATGCGTGAAATATTCCCCGTTCTTTTCCTGTCTCTGGAAACTCTAAAATATAAGTGACAGGCGAATCAATTTTTTTAATAATATAGGGACCTTCAAACAACAACAAAAGTTTTTTAGTTTCAGCATTCAACACAGACGATTGGATGTTTGATTTAATCAAAACCTTTTGGCCAACTTTAAATTGAATAAACGGTCTATTTGGAAAACTTACTTTTCTTCGCTGAGCTTTACCTTGTAAGCTTTCCTTGGCCAAGAATAATTTTTTTTCTTGTGTTAATTTCAGGACCATGTAAACTGTTTGGCAAAATCTTAGTTCGTTTAGACCCAAAATGCAATTCATTTTACACTAAACCCTGTAGCTTCATGTATTACCGTCCTAACTCACGCATTATGCGTTCCGAGGGGGTTTGATTGAAGATGTCTTACCGAGCAAAAAATAGTTGTTATATTCAACTCTGACAGAGCATTTTTCCACTTGGAACTAGTGAACTGGGATCCATGGTCGTTTAAAATATTTTTTATTTGACCCATTTTTGAAATGTAGTCCCTAATAGCCCTATTTAGGTAGTTGCTTTTTGTATAAAGTACTACATATTTGGAAAATACATCTAACAATATTGTGATGTACTGAACTCCGCCCCTCCCGCAAGGCAAAGGACCAAAAATATCGATTGCCACAAGCTCATTTTTGGTACTTGGTACAATAGGATTGAGCGCTGGGATTGGTAAAATAGAACATTTTGCATTTTGGCAAATTTCGCACGTTTTAATTATTTATTTAATATCGCGTATCATGTTGTTCCACCATACTTCCGATATTAAAGCCCTCCAAGTTTTATAAATCCCGTAGTGACCATAGGATTCATGAAAAATTTGTATTATGTTTTTAACTATAACTTTAGGGATGCACAGTAAATAACATTCCTCATTATTTTGCCTGACAAAAAGTTTATTATCATGAATTAGAAATCGCTTTTGTAATTTTGGATCTGATGGTAATTTTTGAATTATGTTATTTAGTTTTTCATCAGTTTTTTGTAGGTTTAAAATGTTTTTTAACGAGTTCAAAAAATCTTTTGGTAGTTTACCCAACTGAAACATTTTAAATGTTTTTAGTACGGTGATGGTAACCTCGTTGCTGCACGTGACAGCGCATCAGAAACTAAATTTTTGACACCTGACAAATACTAAAGTCATACTCTTCTATAGCTAGCGCATACCCACAAATTCTTGGGGATAATAGTCTACATGTTTGTATGTATGTGGCTGCGGAATTATCGGTATAGACAAAAAAATGACGACCTAATAAATAAATACGTAGCCTATTTAGTGCCCATGTTACGCATAGAACTTCCCTTTCGTTACTAGAATACCGCACCTCCCTGTCTAACAGTAACCTTGAAGCCCAAGCTATGGGTCTACGTTCACCCTCAACTATTCGGAACAAATGACAGCCTAGAGCTACGTTCGATGCGTCTACTTCTAGACAAAATGGCAAGTCTGCTCTTGGATGAAAAAGAAGAGTACGGTCAGCTATTCTTTTTTTCAAATTCTCGAAAGCATTCTGCTCTATACTGGTCCACCGCCACCTTACATTTTTTCTCAAAAGTGCACTCATCTCCCAATCTCGGAAAAACGTTTACAAAATGCCCTATCAAAATTTGCAAGTCCTAGGAAACGTTGAATTTCTTTTGCATTTTACGGTGTTTTATAATCGATTAATGCTTGGATTCTACTAGGATCCGGGCGAATCCCGTCGACACTTAAGGTGTATCCAAAAAAATTAATTTCTGATTTGAAAAATTTGCATTTTTTTATTTTCAATGTAAACCCCGATTCCTGAATTTTATGAAAAACTAATTTTAAATGGTGCAAATGCTTCGTTACTGAATTTGACATAATTAGTAAATCGTCAATGTAACTGACAAGGAAATCCTTAAACTAATTTCCGAAAATTTTATTTAAACACGGTACAAAAGTACTTACACTACCCGAGAGTCCAAAAGGCAACATTCAAAAATAATACGTTTTTCCATCAAATTTAAAGCCGGTATACTTTTAGGAATTAGCAGCCAAAGGTATCTGCCAATAACCTGCAGAAAAATCTAAACTTGACATAATTTTAAAGCTTTTAATAGAATGCATGATATCTTCTATTGGCATTGGACTGTCATGTTCTGGTACGGTTCATTTATTTAAAAAACGGTAAAAATTGCTGATATATATGGGGTTGCACCTTGCCGTATAACACCCCATTTTTCCATCAGGTCTAATTGATTTCGAACCGCGGCTTTATGCGCTAAAGGTATTAGGTATTGTATATATATATTTTTGTTCTACACGGTATATCTGAAAATATTGCTTGATATTCTTGCATCAGTTGAAGAAATAATTATTTTTGTTTTTCGGATAAATTACCATGAATTTTTATATCTGATATTCTTTCCACAATTTCCTTATCAGTACAACTCAAGCTTATCGATAAAAATTCATTTTTAATATTTATTTTGCAAAGATTCAATATTTTTTTATATTCTTGCCTAGGGTCCACTTCTGGGACAAAACAAGTTTTTTTCTAAATTTATCTACGCCGAAAATGTTTTCAAAAAATCAATATCTAATATTATTGAAAAGTTTAAATTGGGGAGGTGTAAAAATTCAAACTCTATTTTTTTCAAAATTTCAAACTTTTTTATTTTAAACGCACCCGACACCTTTATCCCTGTGCATGGAAACTTTGGAATTTGTCCATGGAAAGGCTCGAGTTGTCCCCAAACCTCATCACTGAAACAAGAAATCTCACTTCCCGTATCGCAAAGTGCCATAAATGAAAAATTACAAATCCTGATTTCAATTACTGGGCACCTTAATTTATTTATTTCTCCCTCTTTTTCACTTTCGGTTTCAAATAATAAATTATCTTTTGGATTCTTGTACGACGCTATGATCCTTTGAAAAAAATTCAATTGCACCCCGTGGATGGGTCTGATCCCGAGGTTCCTTCCCGTTTTCCTCACCCTCAAAATTTTTTCCCTGCATATTTTCCGTTTTAACATCTAAATAGGAAACATTTTGTTTCGAAAATTTCCATTTTTTTATTGATTTTCCCCGAGAAACTGCCCGTGGCAATTTCTCTGTTCTTTTTTAGGAATTTTCGCACCCTTCTGCCAGTTGTTGTTAGAAAGTTCCCTATTTTTGTAAAATTTTTCCTGTGGATAATTATTTTTTTACGGCAAATTTAAGGTGGGGTAAGACATGAAATACTAATCAGCATGTGACAAGCTTTCTAAAGCTTCCAATATGCTACTTGTAAACAAAAGAGCTTTAGAAATTTCAGTAGGGAATAAACGTGCAACTTTTATAATTATATTTAGTTCTGATAGGGGAGGGTCTAAATGTTTTGTTAAAGCAAAACATTTCAGAAAATGTGATCTGTAACTGCCTTGACCTTTTTTCGTAGTTTTTCTTCAGTATCTTCTTGTATATCTTCATTCCAAAATTGCTGTAAAAAATCATTTTTAAAACGCAAAAAACTTGAGAAGTTTCTCAGGCACGCGTTTCTCCATAAAAAAGCGCATCCTTTAAACAAATCTGATATTACATATTTAAAATTTTCAAAATGCATAGTGCTAGCGTTGTAAACAAATTCTAGGCGTTTCAGAAAATCCACTGGGTGAATGTACCCTTGGTTGTCGAAATATGGTAAATTTTTTAGGGGGTCAATCTGGGAAAAATAATTTTTCTGTGCGCTGCTGTCGTTGGTGTTACGACACGTGATGGGCAATAGCTACCTAAAAATTTGTCGTTATTTTCCCTACGCGATGGATAATTGTTATTTTGTAAAGTTTGTCTCGCTCTATTTTCTCCAAAATTTCTCCCCAACGGGGTAGTTTCTTGGAAAACACCCTCAACAGAATCTTCTCGCGCAACCGTCTCTACCGGCGTCTTTTTCTTCTGCCCATCAGGGTCCTGGTTTTGTACAGACTTAAGACAAAAAACTCCTACCTTGATCGACTTCGTAATTACTTAAGGGTGATTTAGTGAGACTCACTGCGGTGTCTTGTCCCTGATTTTGCTTTATTTTGTATCTCTCTGTATTGGGCGCCAAGTTATAACAAAAAACTTTGTTTGTTGCTTTTTACTATTTTTTTTAGGTTTTAAACGGTTGTAGTTTATTATGAAATTCAAGTCTAAAAATACAAAAACCAAATTCAGATTTTACCCAAATATTTTTATAGTAAAAATCGGGTCTTAACTTCCCAGCCTAACACAAATAAATACGTACTTACCAAGACCAGGTCATCACTCGTATTTTCATTTGGAAATCTGGCACAAAGGTCGCGATTCTTCAAAACCCGTCAGAAAATCTCGCTCTTACAAAAAATCTGACGATTTTTAAACACAAGTTTACACTTAATGCTTTTTTGTCAGGACTATTTGCTAGTATTCCTTAAAATTTAGTTTCTTAATACTGTTTTAGTAAATAAATAATACGTCAGTTTTAATTTTTGTACGCTCTTTTTCTGAAAACCCTGTTTTTTATTTAAAAAAGTATGTTATAAAGCTTATTGTTATGTGTAAACAAACTTTTAAAACTTTTAACATACAAAACCATAGATAGCCATGGAATATTTCGCTGTCACTGTTCAGAAAAGTCACACAAATTCTGTCTTTCCTTTTGCATGGTGAGAATTTTCGACACTTTTTGACGTTTATTGGTACGCGTAGTAACAATTTAGCTCCGCCATAAACTAGTCCTGCAGAATATCTTTAAAATATTAAATTTAGAAAATGTTATTAAAAAAATTACACAGTTTCTCTTACAACGTTAGGATAAATATGAAGGATGCTGTGTTTTTATTTTAAATGAGGCGATAAGTAAAAATCGCCACTTTCCAGAATTCTGACGGGTGAGATTTTCTGTCGTTTCTGAAGAATCGCGACCAAAATACCAAAAGGGCTCTCAAATTCGAATTAATATAATTCACTATTTATTTGCAACGCTAAATGCCTACTGAATAAAATGATATTAATACGTGGAATATTTAGTGGTTTCAACGGACACACTTTTTTTATGTAGAACAAAAAACAACGCCCGATTTTTGACCTTTCCAATTTAAATCGAATTTATTTTTCTAAAATGATTTTCGAGAAAATAAGTTTTTGTTACAATACTTCTAGATATGGAAAGAAAAATGGCAACAAATTACATAGTTAAAGGCGTGACAACGATTGTTTTAACGGTTTTAATGCTGCGATGAGGAAGGCAACGGGAAACCACCTCATTACCGTCCCCAGGAAATATCATCATCATGACTGGAAAAACAAAAGCCCAGGCCCTCAGTACCCGGCAGGTCTTAAGTGACCAGAGGGTGCTAAGAATCTCCGGACCAGTCATGAAGAAGATTGCTACATGGAACGTACAAAGTATGTTTCAGGCTGGAAAAGTCCACAATGTCATCAGAGAAATGGAACAATTGGACATAGGCGAGGTTAGATGGCCTAACTCAGGTAAATGCAAACAAAACCACTATAACGGCGTCGCAGTCATTTTGAATAAAGAAATTCAAAAATCCGTTATCTCTTTTGCTCCTGTGTCGGATCGAGTCATATTTCTTCAGCTAAACTCTCAACCTTTCAATGTCAATATTATTCAAGTATACGCTCCAACCAGTAAATATTCAGATGATGACGTAGAGGCGTTCTACGATCAAGTTCAGACTGCCCTTAATTTTACAAAAAAGACAAATCACCATTGTTATGGGAGACTTCAACGCAAAACTTGGAAACGCCTCAAGAAAAGACATTGTTGGGAGATACAGTTTTGGTACATCAAATGAACGTGAAGATCGCCTTTTCCAGTTCTGTCAGGAAAGGGATTTTATCGTGTCAAATACTTTCTTCAAACTTCCGCGTCTAGCTTTATACTTGGACTTCCAAATCTGACACTCCTGAGAATATCATTAGAAACCAGATAGACTTTATGTTAATTAATAAACGATTTAGAAACATTATTAAATCTGCAAAAACTTATCCTGGTGCAGACGTAGGCTCGGATCACAATCACAATTGTGGCGAAAATTAAATTTACCCTCAAGAAAAATCGTCGTCTTAAAGATATTAATGAGTCTACCGAAAAAGATGCAGAAATGGTCTGGACAAAGGTTAGTGCCATAGTTGAAAGCACAACACTCTTAGGCAAGAATGAAACAAGAAATAAAAAAAAAGTTTGGATGACCGATGAAATCCTGGAGTTGATGGATAAAAGACGCAGTAAAAAAGGAAGCGATTAGTATTAAGAAATCAATAGAGAAATAAAAAACAAGATAAGATCAGCAAATCAAGACTGGATAACACAGCAATGTCTAGAAATAGAAGATCTAGATGCTAAACATGACACTTTCAATTTACACAAACACATAAAGGAAGCGACCTGATTATTTAATAAAAGACAAGCTGGAATCTTTGTAGACAATCAAGGCAAAATCATACCGGATACCAAAGAAAAACTAAAAGAATGGGGTAGCTACATAGAACATCTTTTTACCGATAACCGATCCGAACAGCCAGAAGAATTCTCAAATCAAGGCATAGATATAACACCAGAGGAAGTACACGCAATATCTTTAGCTAAAAACAGAAAAGCGGTAGGGCAAGACGAAGTATACACTGACGTTTTAAAGCTAATAAAAAACGAAGATTCGCTACATACGCTGGTAAAACTTTTAACTTGATTTATCGTAGCGGTAAAATCCCTGCTGACTGGCTAAAATCAAACTTTGTTACGCTACCTAAAAAACATTCAGTAGAGAAGTGTAGTAATTACCGCCTAATCAGCCTAATGAGCCATATGTTAAAAATATTTCTAAAGATTATCCACAAAAGAATTTACGGGAAATGCGAATCCTTTATGGGCAACACGCAGTTTGGATTTCGTGGTGGGTTCGGGACAAGAGAGGCCTTTTTTGGCACTCAAGTCTTAGTTCAGGGAGGGATGTATCGGTGCCAGTATATGCTTGTTTCATAGATTATGAAAAATCAGACTGCTCAAATAAAGGCTGATGGCCAACTGTCCGAAGAGGTCCAAATAAGAAGAGGAGTACGCCAAGGTTGTATATTGTCTTCGCTGTTGTTTAATATCTATAGTAACAAAATAGTAGAGAATGCACTTCACAACTGCGAAAAGGGTTTGATCATAAACGGCATAAAAATCAACAACATACGATATGCCGACGACACTGCCATAATAGCAGACACGCTGGAAGGCCTACAAGAGTTGTTGAATCAAATTGCTGCCAAAAGTTCGCAATTCGGGCTTAACTTTAATGTTGGAAAAAAAATGGATGATCATATCCAAGGAAAAGAACGCGTGGATTCATCCAAATACTTAGGTTGTCTCCTCAATGAGAACTGGGACAATATGCGGGAATTCCGTGCAAGAATTGAACAGGCCAGATCATCTTTTATCAAATTAAATCAGTGTTGTGTAGTCGCGATCTTAATACCACTCTCGGAATTCGTGTGCTTCGGTGTTATGTTTGTTAGCATCGTATATTATGGCATAGAAACATGGACACTGACTAAGGCCATGTGCAAAAAGCTGAAGTTTTATTTACCATCAAAAAACGAAAACTTGAATATTTTGGCCATATTTTGAGAAATGACAAATATAAACTCTTAAAATTGATAATATAAGGCAAAATTGAAGGTAGAATAGGTCCGCGTCGTAGACGGATATCATGGCTTAAAAATCCTAGACAATGGTATGATGTTAGTACTACGACACTTTTCCGAAAAGCAATGAACAGGGTGCAGATCGCGCTGATGATAGCCAACGTTCGAAGAGAGCATGGCACTTGAAGAAGAAGGGGCGGAAAGCGGCATGTTGGGTGTGGAAGAAATTACAGGAGTTGTCAAGTTACTATGTGTAGTCTGTCCAGTGCTCTCGTCACTGTCAGTCCCGCTGTTCATGTCAATAAGATCTACGCAAACTAATTCGTCCTTTATTAATGGATCAATTTTTGTTAAAAGGTTGCTAGGGACTTTAGAGTCGACCTGTAAAACCTGGTAAAATCTTATAACTCGATCCCTTATTACACTAAAAATTGGCTTAATTAAGCAGTTATATTTTTTTTTCATCAAGGTCTTTATACTAATAATTTACGATAAAAACAAATTCATTATATTGGGTTGACTTGGTTTCTAACGCTTAACAATTTCGGTACCGGGGTCTTTAATACTCTTTTAGATTCTTTAATTATATCCTCTTTTAAATTTGACAGTTTGACTTTGGCAAATGTCCTCCCAGGGTACTTTAACGGCTGACATAAAATTCTACTATCGATTTTCTAGTATTCTTATAAAAATTATAAAATAACATAAAAATTTCCAACTAAAATATTTAGTAATAAAATTATAACTGACCTAACTAAATTAATTTAAAATTAAAAGTCTCTTTTTTATTTTTTTTCTTCAAATGTAAAATGTTGAAACATTCTTTTCTTACTAATTATGATTATCAGATTCGAATTACCATTCTACGAGTAAAGTAGTAAACAGGGAGGGACTTTAGAGTCGACCTGTAAAACCTGGTAAAATCTTATAACTCGATCCCTTATTACACTAAAAATTGGCTTAATGAAGCAGTTATATTTTTTTTTCATCAAGGTCTTTATACCAATAATTTACGATAAAAACAAATTCATTATATTGGGTTGACTTGGTTTCTAACGCTTAACAATTTCGGTACCGGGGTCTTTAATACTCTTTTAGATTCTTTAATTATATCCTCTTTTAAATTTGACAGTTTGACTTTGGCAAATGTCCTCCCAGGGTACTTTAACGGCTGACATAAAATTCTACTATCGATTTTCTAGTATTCTTATAAAAATTATAAAATAACATAAAAATTTCCAACTAAAATATTTAGTAATAAAATTATAACTGACCTAACTAAATTAATTTAAAATTAAAAGTCTCTTTTTTATTTTTTTTCTTCAAATGTAAAATGTTGAAACATTCTTTTCTTACTAATTATGATTATCAGATTCGAATTACCATTCTACGAGTAAAGTAGTAAACATCTGTTTTTGTTAACATCATCAGAAACCAACAACATCGAGGGGAACACTAGATAGTCCTTGTTCGTCCACTATAAAATTTGAATTTACGACGCATGAACTGATCACGTCACTCTCCTTGGATACCGATTTTCCCATTTTTATTAAACTGTATTCTTTTCAATTTCAGTTTTTAATATTTGCACATAACTTCTTATAAATGTGACAATTAAAACACGTGACTACAACGCTTGTGACAAAAAAACACAAAAACTTCCCCATATTTTTTGCTTTTTGTTTTAACTTCGCGCGTTAGGTCGCGTTAGCAGGAGCGTCATGTAATATGTTTGCCCTATAAGTGAAAGGGTACAGTAAGTAATCAAGTCGATGGTTGCTATATGACTAATATGTATTAACGAATAATTGTTATGCTTACATTACCCAAAGTTTATGTTAATATGTAGGTTATAATAATAGGTATAAAATTGCTTAATTATAATATCTATACGTTTACTATTTTGGTTGCAGAAAAAACAGGTCACTTCAAAAAAACAAACAGAGAAAAAAAAATAAATCTAGTTTTTTTTTGAACACATGTTATAGCATATATACATGTCAAAAATTATCAATTTAAAACAAAAGTCGAGAAACAAATTAATTCCAAATCGATCAATTTAAAATGTAATGACCCAATGGATGCAGGTGCTGATGAAATTTTCTACAAGTTTTTGTTTACTTTTTAAACATTCCTTAAATTAGCATTTTTAAAATTCAGAATCTATAATACATGTAATATGTAGTCATCAAAAATGTAAAACCGAGTGGCCAACACCTCTAATAGGTGTACACAAATTCAACAATATATTGTACAATATCTGACTGTATTAGATAAAATCTTAAGATAGTTTACATTAATTGACAATAGGTGTACCTACAAATTAAAGGCCAGGGGATGGGATTGGAAACTTACCAACTTTGATTTCTATGGATAAATTATAAATAAAAATTGAGCAGCTATCCTAACAGTGTTTATTCCCAAACTTCATAATTTATTTTCTCTCTTATTAGCACTACGGCATGGGTCCCGCTCTTACAGATTTTCAACAGTTGACCTAAAAAAAGAACAATACATCAAGAGAAATACCAGTACATTTTTTGCATTAATATGTTGCACAATAAAACTTTGCAAACCTTACAAAAAAGAAAAATGGGTACAAATAAAGTGGATTCTGGATCATCACAGGCTTTGGCCATTAAAATGAATATAACTTGTTTAAGCAAAATCACCTCCCTTACGTTTTGCTAACACACTTTAATTGAATTGAATTGAATTTGTTTATCAGTTAATATAACGCAGATTTATATAGATGCATGTTTATGAAACACCCTTTTGTCCTGACTTAAGGGCTTGCTGTCCTTGTCTGTCAAAAACAATGGGGTTATTAAAGTATATAATGTATAAATTCTTAACAATTATTTTATCTATCATTACTTTAATTACTAACTAATAACCAAAAAAACAAATAATGCTAAGATTACAGATAATATTATGTTTAACATAACTAATTAGTAAGACTTTTTTTTGAAAGTAAATAAAAATTAGCCACTTATTAATTAGTTTCACTAAAAAAAAACGCAAGAATATAAGCAGCTACGCAAGCAGACAGGCAAACAAACAAGCACACAATACAAGTTTTTGCCTAATTTATAAGATATTGACCTGATTTTCTTTTTAAATAATAAATAAGAAGAAATATTGTTAAATTACCTACTATGAAAGAACAAACTGGGTTGAGATAAACCATTTCCTATAATGATTGAGATTGAGTATTAGTTTAATTATTCGTTTTTGAGCTATTTCTAATGACTTTATGTGCTCAATATAAGTGCCCCCCTAACCTATTATGGTCGGGCAGCAAAACGCCATTTTCGTCAATTTTTGGGGGATTTTTATAAAAATTAGCACACAAAACAAAAAAGAATTTGGTTGTTACTACACTCTAAACTGCGTTTCAGTGCCCTTAACTTTACGGTTTGCCCGATTTTTACTTTAAAAAACGCCACTGCAGGTATGAAATTGAAATGCCTCATAAATACAAGCGAGCCATTAGAAAAAAATTATTTGTTAATTTTGCATTACATTACATACAAATACAGTAATAGGCCTATAAATTCGGTCGAGCCATTAGAGAACCTACACCCATATAAAAAACATAAGATTGTGCATGGTCATATTCTAAAGCCATAGCTTAAAGAAGGAGAGCAGTAAATATTTTTAACAAATTGCTGCCAATTTAAATCAAATTTAATAGAAATTTTTTAACAAATTGCGGGTAGCTTTAAAAAATTGAAACATAATATAATAAGTAAAAATGTATCTACCTAACAAACAACTTTACTTTACTTAAGGAAACAATATTACACCGAGTATGAAAAACTCAAGTTTCGTCAACTCCAACTCCTCCAATTGCTAGGAGACCTGTGTAAGTTGTTAAATTATTTTCATGTTGCCACGAAATCTGTTTTATTTTTCACGGATGCGAATCCCACTTTTTAAATACAGGAATAACGATCGTAGAAGTTCCCGAACTTTTGGAGTTGGCGGGACCTTATTAAAAAAATTCATATTTTAGTGGTATGAACAAAAAAATCTACTTATTTCATTTATTTATATCTTCCAAAACGTATACGGTGGGATTTATTTAGTCTATTTTAGAACGGTCCTAAGTTTAATTGAAATTTTTGGTTTTAAGCATTTCAAACCAACCCTCCTTGAGTTTTGGACATAGTTTGATTTATGAGAAGAATTTTAATAAATTTGATTATTGAGTAATCATCTTAACACAATCTTTTGTTGGATTTAAGAAGAAAGTTTTAATTTAGAAAAAAAAAAATAAAAAATTTAAATCCACGCGGGGTTTAAATAGTAAACACTCTGTGGAACAAATTAAAATTGGGGTTATATGTCACTCTAATTAAAACTTACCCTTGCTAATTAATTTTTCCAATTAATACCTAATGTCACACAACGTTTACAGCCACTTGCACCGACGTTTTTCTAATGGTTCTTTAACAAAAGAACCTTTAAATTTTAAAGAACATTTAATTTTAAATGACTTGCACCGGCTCAATTTTTTTGAACTTTTACTAAAGGCTCTTTATTTTCTTCACAGTACGGCAACGTCGCACGAATTTAGTAATTTCTGGCGCTTTTTTGTTGGCAGAAGATATATATATATATATATTAAAAGATCCATCTATGACAAATTTTTACAATTAAAATATTTGAGAATCTTTTATATTTTTTTTTTGTCTTCAAGGTTTCCCTGTTGTTTCAGCCGCTACCGGAACAAAAAATTCAAGGCAGCGACCTACATGATTTTTACTTTTCGAGGACATGACGTGCAATATGTGCTGCATCGAGTAGTACTGATTTTTGCAGTGCTTGGTAAGTATTTTCGTTTAATTCTAACTCTCTTAATATACATTTTAATTTCTTAGGTATGATTCCTAGAGCAGACAGCACAACGGGCATAATCTTAACGTTATCCGTATATCCGTATTATTATTATTATTATTATTATTATTATTATTATTATCATTATCATTATCATTATCATTATCATTATCATTATCATTATCATTATCATTATCATTATCATTATCATTATCATTATCATTATCATTATCATTATCATTATCATTATTATTATTATTATTATTATTATTATTATTATTATTATTATTATTATTATTATTATTATTATTAAATCCTTTATTTGGCAAATACCTAGTTTGGTTTTTAATTTATTGTAGGGTACCGATCAAAGGAGGCCATCTGCCACCATAGTTAGAATCATGGCATCAAGTACCTTAGCAGAGAAATATGACTTCCTAGCGGACAAAAAGAATATGATTGCTGACATCACCCTAAAAAAGTTGGAAAGATAAGCATTACATATTGACAAAGAGCATCAACTCCGGAAGAAAAACCTGGAGATAAAAATAGAAGTACTCGCTCGCATCTATATGAAGCTTTAGGAGAAACCAATGTCTCTTGAATTTGTTACCTATTACATGAAAGGTACCTGCCGTTTTTGCATTTTATTAGTTTTTTAAAATAGGTAACTTTTTTTGCGCCTTAAAGGAGATTTGTTGTTATGTGGTTATTTTGCTAGATAAGAAAAATTTGAGTGTTTTTCACAGGGTTTTACTATTAGTAGTAGTATAAGTTTAAGAGTTGTACTTATGTACATTTTGTTACAAGTTATTTTGTCTCAGGCCTCTTTGGCCTTTTGCAATCGAGAGGTATTATAATTTGTTTATTTTGAGTAGGAAGTGCGTGGGCTGGCACTTATTTTTTGTCGGGTTTTAGTTACAGGTACAGGGTGAAAAAAATCGCCTTGTGTACAGAAAAAAACAATACAGTTTATTAAAATAAAGAAAATTTAAAACATGTTTATTTTACTGACATACCTATATTAAAAAACCACCAAAAAAATAATCATAATCAACAATTTAAAAAAAAACAGCAATTGTAAAACCCTAAAATGCACAGCTGCTTTTTTGTACGTCATAATTTTGCCAAACAAATGAAATTTATTTTTGAATTTTCTTTAGTACATAATAAATAATTTCCATTCTGCACAAAATTATGACGTTGGTGGTCTTGACTATACATTTCAATTTGTTGAGCTTGCATAAGATAATTTAATATTCTTCCTTGTTTATATTATATGGTATTGGGGGCTCTGCCTCGTTCATTTCTTTGGCAATATTATGAAGCACAGAAGCAGCTACTATTATTTCCAGAACTGTGACCAGTATAAGGCAAAACCCATAAGCCATAACTGGAAACCGACGTTTCCAGATCCCAAATGTAGGTTCTATTGAAGTTCTTGTTCGAATTAAGGCTTCATTATACAGTTGTTCACCTGGTGTAATTGGATTTGCTAAAGGTGTCATGAGGTAATTTGAAAGACCATATCCACTGTCTCCTGAAAATAAGAAAAAAAGTAGGTAAGGAGAGGGCTATAATTTACTGACTACTAAAAAGTCACAGTTTATCCTATGATATATCATTCATTCATTCAGGGAGCTGTTGGAGAAGCTTGTTTATAAACACTGGATTATTATAGTTTTGATCAATATTAGCTAAAAATCATTTAATAAAAAATAATAACTGATCCTGGAAAATGATTAAGAGTGTATATGTATATAAACAAAAACAATTGCAATTATAAACATTTTGGTAACCAACTTTTAACCCCCCCCCTCACCCCGTGTAAAACATTGACTATAAGTACCTACCTGTCATCTGGATCCTCAACGTGTGTTAACCTGAATCTTCGAGGCACCTTCGAGGGAAGCCAAAATTAACAAAATCCAATATTTCAAGATCATCTTCAAGAGCTTCCTCTACCAGCTCATCTTCAATAATGTTTACATATTCCATAATAACATTTTATGAATTTTCTTTTTTCCTGCGTTTTGAACAAAAATACACTATACTATGAAAAATTGGTCGCAAAACTAACCTCAAAAGAGCTAACTGAGCTTTAAAGATCGTTTAATTGACCAAATTTGGCCAGTTAGTTAATGCTCCTTTAAAGAACGTTTAAAAGACCATTAAAGTCGGTGCAAGACATAAAATACGCTAAAGGTACTTTAAAGGTCCTTTAGCCTAAAGGACCATTAAAAAAAAGTCAGTGCAAGTGGCTGTTAGATGGGTAATAAGAAAATAAGGAGTAGATTAATTTTGTATTTATTTAAAAGGGGTTTTTATTTATAAAATGTATTAAAAAAACTTACAGCCACTTGCACCGACTTTTTCTTTAATGGTCCTTTAGGCTAAAGGACCTTTAAAGTACCTTTAGCGTATTTTGTGTCTTGCACCGACTTTAATGGTCTTTTAAACGTTCTTTAAAGGAGCATTAACTAACTGGCCAAATTTGGTCAATTAACCGATCTTTAAAGCTCAGTTAGCTCTTTTGAGGTTAGTTTTGCGACCCATTTTTCATGGTATAGTTTATTTTTGTTCAAAACGCAAGAAAAAAGAAAATTCATCAAATGTTATTATGGAATATGTAAACATTATTGAAGATGTACTGGTAGAGGATGCTCTTGAAGATGATCTTGAAATATTGGATTTTGTTAATTTTGGCTTCACTCGAAGGTGCCTCGAAGATTCAGGTTAACACACGTTGAGGATCTATTGGAATATCCAGATGTCATGTAGGTACTTAGTCAATGTTTTACACGGGGTGAGAGGGGGTTAAAAGTTGGTTTCCAAAATGTTTATAATTGCAATTGTTTTTGTTTATATACATTGGATGCATATTTTTGCCCAACACTCTGATAATTTTCCAGGATCAGTTATTATTTTTTATAAAATGATTTTTAGCTAATATTGATCAAAACTATAATAATCCAGTGTTTATAAACAAGCTTCTCCAACAGCTCCCTGAACGAATGAATGATATATATATCATATAAACTGTGACTGTTTTTGGTCAATGTTTTACACGGGAGAGAGGGGGTTAAAAGTTGGTTCCCAAAATGTTTATAATTGCAATTGTTTTTGTTTATATACATATTGGATGCATATTTTTGCCCAACACTCTGATCATTTTCCAGGATCAGTTATTATTTTTTATAAAATTATTTTTAGCTAATATTGATCAAAACTATAATAATCCAGTGTTTATAAACAAGCTTCTCCAACAGCTCCCTGAATGAATGAATGATATATCATATAAACTGTGACTGTTTTAGTTGTCAGTAACTTATAGCCCTCTACTTACCTACTTTTTTTCTAATTTTCAGGAGTGGATATGGTCTTTCAAATTACCTCCTGACACCTTTAGCAAATCCAATTATACCAGGTAAACAACTGTATAATAAAGCTTATTTCGAACAAGAACTTCAATAGAACCTACATTTGGGATCTGGAAACGTTGGTTTCCAGTTATGGCTTATGGGCTTTGCCTTATAATGGACACAGTTCTGACAATAATAGTAGCTGCTTCTGTGCTTCATAATATTGCCAAAGAAATGAACGAGCCAGAGCCCCCAATAATAAAGATATAAACGAGGAAGAATATTAAATTATCTTATGCAAACTCAACAAATTGAAATGTATGGTCAAGACCACCAACGTCGTAATGTTGTGCAGAATGGAAATTATTTATTATGTGCTAAAGAAATATAAAAAATAATTTCATTTCTTTGGCAAAATTATAACGTACAAAAAAGCAGCTGTGCATTTGAGGGTATATAGGTATGTCAGTAAAATAAACAACATGTTTTAAATTTTCTTTATTTTAATAAACTGTATTGTTTCTTTCTGTACACAAGGCGATTTTTTTCACCCTGTACCTGTAACAAAAAAACGACAAAAAAATAAGTGCCAGCCCACGCACTTCCTACTCAAAATAAACAAATTATAATACCGCTCGATTGCCAAAGTTCAAAGAGGCCTGAGACAAAATAACTTGTAACAAAATGTACATAAGTACAACTCTTAAACTTATACTACTACTAACAGTAAAACCCTGTGAAAAACAGTCAAATTTTTCTTATCTACCAAAATAACCACTTTAACAACAAATCTCCTTTAAGGCGCAAAAAAAAACAATTATAAGTTACCTATTTTAAAAAACTAATAAAATGCAAAAACGGCAGGTACCCTTCTGTAATATGTAACACATTCAAGAGAGATTGGTTTCTCCTAAAGCTTCATATAGATGAATATATTTAATTGAATTGTTAAATGTGACCAAATCCACTCTCGCAGTCAATTGAATGTATTGCAGTGTTAAAAGAAATCAGAGAGTACTTCTATTCTTATCTCCAGGTTTTTCTTCCGGAGTTGATGCTCTTTGTCAGTATGTAATGCTTCTCTTTCCAACTTTTTTAGGGTAATGTCAGCAATCATATTCTTTTTGTCCGCTAGGAAGTCATATTTCTCTGCTAAGGTACTTGATGCCATGATTCTAACTCCTTTGATTGGTACCCTACAATAAATTAAAAACCAAACTAGGTATTTTCCAAATAAAGGATTTAATAATAATAATAATAATAATAAAAGATTCTCAAATATTTTAATTGGAATGGCAAGGATTGAAGCGATTAATTGAGTGCATCAAAAATTTTTCATAGATGGATCTTTCCATATATATATATATATATTTTCTGTTAAACTGGAGAGTATAATTAAGTAGGCCGAGAACTACTTTTAAAGAAAATGTTCTTTAGCATAAACTTTAATTATACATAGATTGCTATATTTCATTATCAAAATACTTACCCTTTTGAATTGCCTCTTTGTCCTGTTCTTTGACCTCTAGCAGTTTCACTGCTAGCATGTGCAGCATCCATGGATATTTTGGAGTAATATTGAATAGATGGGCGACAGCTCCCTGGGACTAAGATTCAGCACCCTTTTTCTCTTTTTAGCCATTGAACTTGAACCACTGCACAATAGCCTATATTATGTTCATAGTCCATGTAACAACTATAGCTACCTCGACTAGATGAAAATATCAAATGAAAACAACAGAAACATAAAAAATAAAATAAAAAAAATATGTGAAAGTTTTAGGTTATCGAAGACGGAGATACCAACAAAAAAAACCCAGAAATCCCTAAATTCGTGCGACGTTGCCGTACTGTGAAGAAAATAAAGAGCCTTTAGTAAAACTTCAAAGAAATTGAGCCTGTGCAAGTCGTTTAAAATTAAATGTCCTTTAAAATTTAAAGGTTCTTTTGTTAAAGAACCATTAGAAAAACGTCGTTGCAAGTGGCTGTTAAATGCAAGTTTTGTTTACATTTCTGTCACTGTCGAAATGTCAGTTTCAAAATATTATCTGCGTTAAAATCCAAAACAGCGAGTTCGGATCTGTTACCTCTGCTTGCACCAACCTCTACTGATGAAAACTATAGCTTTAAAAATGAGTGGACTTTCAGTAAGGAAAGTTTTCTTGACTAAGCTTTTAGATTACCTCAATGTTTTAATTTCAGTTTGTAAATAAATTAATATAGTTGTTTTGGGTTCTTTTGTTTGGTATATTTCTCGTGCATAATCAGTGACCTTCACTTATGTTTGTTTTGCCTAGTAGTGCCCTCATAAATATATTTTTTGTGCTGAAAATGGGTTCATTATAAGTGTTTTATTGATTGATGAACTACTTGGGATATTAAATAAGGTAAATTAATCCTTGTAGAACGAACTTATTACCAATTGCCATAAAACAATTCTTTCTGGGGGCTATAAACTTAAACCAGGTGGTCTAAAAAATTATCAACTTTATAACCTCAAACACAGATAATGACGCTATTATGTGCCAAATTTTTGCCGTATTCACCATTTGACATTTTGAAACCTGTCAAAAAAAATTAGTTTTATCACATTTTCTCGTAAAATATGGTATATTTTGAGAATAAAACCAGTTTTTCAATGGTATTTTGCAATAACAATACAAAATATTCAATAACTTTGTGTCTTTTCTGTATGGGTAAATGTTTTTTGAAAATTGGTTTTAAAATTTAGTACCCTTCACAGGTGTAAATATTTAGACCTGTGGGGGGTACTATTTTAGACCTTAGTAAATCCCACTGTAAAAGTCGTTAATAGATGTATTTTGTGTAACGTAATGAGGTAAATATATATTTTTTTTAAATAATAAAATATTTACGTACAAAGCATTATTGTTTTTTCTTGAACAGTTGCCCTTACAAGTACAAATATTAGTACATGTTAGATTATGTAGATTACATTTACATGAAGAACTAAGGCAATTTTTGTCAAAACAAAACACATCTATTAATGATTTTATATTTTTGGGCAGAATTTATTTCGGATCTATATGAACACAAACCAAACAATCTTGATCTATTTTCCAACCATTTCCTTCAATAGAATAGGCAACTTTAGGCTTATGTGAATTAGGCCATATGAGACTATTACTACTTACTATGTGTAGTTTAAAACTATTATCTGTTGGTGGCAAGAATTTAAGGGACTTATTTATCGATGTGACTAGAAGACTTCGTAATTCATTTAAATTTAATATTTGAGAATATTTTTTCTGTAACATATAATAACAAATTAATTTTCGATGTCAATCTTTACTTCATTATTAGCGAAGATAGATTTTCTTCCCTTTCTGTTTGCTAACAACATACATAAACGAGGTTGTTTCACATCCCGTAATTGCGTAATACTAATATGTCACATATTCATTTCATACCTTTACTTTTTATTAGGAACTTACAGTATTAATAAAGGCCCGCTTGAATTTATGAGGTATTACGTACCTAATTCAAATGTCTTAACTACAATATGTTAAAAAAAAGTAAAAAAATCGGCTTGCCAACCATATTACCTAATGTATGAATTAATCGTGTTTCTCTTGGCCTTTTAAATTTATGAAGAGCTTGCTCCTTTGTATTTATTATAATTTTTTCTGAATTGCATTGGGGTTATAATAATGGGTTTCACAAGCAGCATTTTTCTGACTTCCGACTAATTACAACCTAACATGACGTCGGTTTTGGCCCAAATTTAGGTCGGCAGTTGGTTTGTCAACAACTAGTCCATCAGTTGTGACGTCGATACTTACCAAAACTGACGTAGCCAAATGTTGGTGATACTCGCTACCTACCAGCGACGTAAATTAACGTTAATTACGGCGACGTAATTTTTAAAATAAAATTCAAGGTCGGGCCAAAGTGAAAACAGACGTCAATAAATTTAGGATGTATGTTGGACGTCATACTGGGTGTTCCAAGGTGGGTGCATTAGATTATTTTGGAAACTATACAATAGAAACTTTTTAAACTTTCTATTCTAACATAAGTCCACGTAAAGTATATTTATAAAATACTTTCGTATTTGCAGTGTTGCCATGTACAGGAAATCTTGACAAAAACTTTGTTATTTTAAATAAAACACCCCGTATATTTTCGCAGTTTTGGATTCTACAAAAAATTGCAGGTACATTTTATGCATAATGTCCTATACCTATTTTCAACTGTTTTTAAAATATTGACAGGTGAAAATAGCCATGTTATAACTTTGACAGCCCGTAACATCATAACGGTTAAAGATTGGACAAAACGGTTTCCACATTCCTATCGTTTTATTTTTAATCCAGGGTTAAATTTACCTTAGAATATTTTAACCCTGAGTTAAATTTAAAAACAGTCTAAAACGATAACTTGTGAAAAAGCAAGATACGAAGTGAAAACTTGTCAATCAATCCAGTCCAAAAATTTTGAATTTTTTTTTTAGTTTAATTTAAAATAACAAAGTTGTTGCCAAGATTTTCTGTAAATGGCAACACTGCAAATACCAAAGTATTTTATAAATATCTCTCAAATATTTTATTAATAAGATATGTGATGGGTTTAGTTACACAATTTATAGCGTGTTTAAAAATGTTTGCTGTCATATTATCAAATCCTGTCGCTGAGTGATATTTAAGAGACATTGTTGTGTTGTATATTTCTTGAGTTGTGACTGGTTCTAAAAAAAGACTGTGCGGGTTACGTTTTTCTGGAAATCGAAATGTCAGTCGAATTTGTAAATTTTGTTTTTCATTTATGTCTATGGCCATTTTTTCCCCAAGACTTGAATAATGATTACTAAATGCCTCCGTAATTTTATCAGGCTCTTTAATTGTAAGTTGGTTTTCTGTGATTATTGTAATTGGATTATTTTTCGTTTGTTTTTTGTTAGTGTATTTATTAATGGTTTTCCATATTGTTTTTGTGTCACTTTTAGCATTTAAAATTTTGTTTTGGTAGTAATGTTTTTTTTGTTTATCAATTAGCTCGTTTATTTTATTTCTGTAATATTTGTAGGTATCAAGTGAAGTTTGTGTTTGGCTTCTTTTATATATTTAATAAAATGTATCCCTTTTTTTAATTGATTGATTGATGGATTAATGTTACATTGACTTGTTTTTTTGTTGTACTTTATTTTATGCAATTTTTCACAGTCTTTGTTATGTAATTTGAAATGTAGTTGACAACATTTGATGAGTAAATGTTTTGAAAAGAGCTATTTTGTAGTAAATTAGAAAGTATTTGAAAATTAATTTTTTGGATGATTTGAGTAGTTTGAGGGTTATTTTGCATTTTTTTTGTATTTGTAATATTAGGGACTTTTCGGTACATAAAGTCGGCATAGCCTGACTTTAATAAAGACGGCACTATTTTTGACACTTCCGCACGAAGTTTAAAAGGATTCTGACATTGTTGTCTAAATATGTCATCTTTGCTATCAAAATAATGTCGACTTTCATAATGTTTGTGCCTGCCTTAAATAAAGGATGGCATTAACTTTAATTTGTCAACTTTAAGAATGGCACAATATGAGCGTGTTTAGATGACATATTTATATGACAAAAATGTCAGAAACCTTTCAACCTTCGTGTGGAACTGTCAGAAATAGTGCCGAGTCAGGCTATGCCGACTTTATGTCGATAAGTCCCTAATGTTGGATAGTGGTCACTTATCTTTGCGTGCTTATTATAGGCAAAATTAAATCCATTGGTATAAGGTTACTTTAAAAAAACAATATATAATTAAATGGCCAAAACAGCCAAAGAAAGGAGCGAAAAAGGTTTTAATGGTGGTGCAAAAATGTTTTTTTTTAGATTCAATATCTTATATTCATTTAAATGGCGATAGCAGACAAAGTGAGGAGTTCAAAAGGTCTACTACCCAGTTCAAAACAAAAATTGAAAGAAAATCTTAAAAATTACTTTAATTTCCTGGCCGAAGGGATGCAAAATTTTTGCTTAGAGGTGCATATGGGCGCATAGAAATTCCGAATCAGCCGCCTCTCTTCGACTAGGTACTCAATGCTTTCTGCTGTAAAGCCGGTTTACTCGGGTGATTGAGCATAAATTTTTGATCAAGATTTTGATTAGTAATGAGTTTTAATTTTAAATACACTTTTTCTCATAAGAATGTTTACCCAATTAAATAAGCATAGTAACAGTCACTTGATTTAACGTAAAGTTGGAAACTTTTAACTTTATTACAAAAATTATCACATGTTTGAATCTGCACATGATTATATTTCTTCTTTTTTTTTGATGATCTTTGTGATTGAGGCCAGATAAATGCAAAATTTTTGAAAAATAAAAAACTCAAAACCAAAATAAACAAAAATCAAAACACAAGAGTTAGGTTAATTTGGATTTATTCTGTGTTTTTAGTGTCAACTGTCAAAAATTATGACCAAATTTATTATGCTGGGTAAACCAATGTTTTAAAAATTATTGTTATTAGAAAATTTACGCCTATTACAAAAACAGTGCTTGTGCTTAATCACCTGGGTAAACCCGGCTTAAGTACTATATTTTGTAATTTGGTGTTATCCATAAAAAATACAAGCATAAACACAACGCATGATAAATAGGTGATCAAGTTCTCAATAATTATATTTACAATTAGGTATTATAGGTAGATTAGTTGATGTCAGATTTTTTCAACAAAAGTCAGTGTAATAATTTTAAAAATCTGCATTTTTGACTACTCCAACTTTTTTTCTTATAATATTTAAGTATTTTGTATATATCTTTTTCGGTTTTCTGACCCCTTGGCTCGCCTCTTTTAAAAATGTATAAATTGAAGTTAAAACCGACTTACCTCTTTTTGTTTACATTAGGCGCGTTTCGGCGAGCTTAACATAGTTACTAATATTCTCTATTTCTAAATGCATTCGTCTGAGAGAGACCCAGCATACCAGGAACATACCGCCTGTACACCCTTCGATCCCGCTGTCTAACTATCTTTTTGAGATTATCCCCTGACAGATATGCGGGGTCGAAGGGTGTAAAGGTGGGTATTTTTTGTGATGGTGTAGTATGCTGGATCTCTCTTAAACGAATGTATTTAGAAAGAGAAAATAATAGTAACTATGTTAAGCTCGCAGAAACGCGCCTATTATGTAAGTAGTGTTGTTTAAGCACCAAAAAGAATATAATAGAACGTACGTAAGTACCCAAACAAAAAAATCAAGCAGCACTTCCACCCAATGCCCATAAATGTGAATTTTTCTTTACAAGGAACTTCTGTAAAACATCGTGGCATTTCGAAACAAAATTCACTCAGAAACTTATAACAGTCGTCCACTATCAACATCGTGATTTTTTAGTCTATATGGCGTGCAAAAAGTTCATGAAAATGATTATTTTTTTCAAATTTCGCCGCAAGTTCCAAAAAAGGTAAACATAAACTGACTGCTTCGGCATTTGACAGTTGTTTTGGGAAAGTATTGCGGGTTGCCTGCCATTCAAGCCTTCTTTTTAATTGCCAATAAGCGATGTTGCACTAACAATGAAAATAATCGCGATAGCGATCGTTATCTCGTAACGATAGTCCACTGGAATTGCGCCCCTGGTATGCTTAAAGTTTTCTCGTAGCCTCGAAAAAGATCGCTGATACCGTGTCCGTACCGGGATTCCAACGTTTGTTAGAAAGTTTAAGACAATGAAGTGTTTGAAATTAACTCTGTGTTTCGGACTTCCATTGTCTATATTTTATTTATACACGACGTTTCGATCAATACAATTTCTGATCGTCTTCAGGTGCAAACTACAATCAATTCATAAGGCTGCGTACTTATATACTATGGGAAACCACTCAACCGTGAAGTTTAAGAAGTTGGCTGCGCCCAAGGACGGGCTTCCAAATATTTGGAATTTCAACACTTGGTTTACTGAGTTTACAGAATTCCTATGCCAAGCAAGAGACAGCAGCATTATTCCGGTTGCGTTTCGTCTGAAGGCACCATTTCCAGGACAAAGAGTTCAGCGGATTCTAGATGACGCCAGTGAAACGCTTATACGATCCCAAATCAGCTTTCATCGCTGTAATAAGTCCTTACTGACAGAAGAGCTGGGACAACGGAGGAGATTCGAGAAAATAATATAGAGAAGATTATCAGCCGATTCTAAACAAAATCACACGAACTTGCGATCATCTACGACAGACTTGGCAGGCGAAGCACCAAAAGAAATTCGCCCATCAACAGCAACAAAGTCAATCGACCACCGACACCGTAAGAACCATCATTAATGGGTCAAAGAAGAAATGGACACCCATAGAAGAAAACTTACTATCCAAAGGAATTAACTTTTCCATCGCTCCTAAGAAGATACCCACCATCGATATCATCACCGCCATAGAAAGTCATCCTCTTCCACGATAAGACACCGATGAGTTCAGACATCAAGTAAGGACCATTAAACAGACAAACCTATTAAGATTCAGTTGAGTGTACGCACTAGTATGTATGCGCCCAACCGTTTTTATTCAGAGGTGATATTTTAGTATACCGAGGTCATCACAAAAGTATTCTCTTTAGAGAATTTATGTTACGGTTTATCCTAATTATTAGATTAGTACGTTTAGTTAAACAGGCAGATTATTAAGAACATTATCTTCGTACTTACAGCGGAACAACCAAAAGTGTCTCATATCCAAGTTTAAAGAATTTATGTTTATTTGTTATGTGTTCTTCATCCCATATACTTACGGTTTATCGTAATTATTAGATTAGTACGTTTAATTAAACAGGCAGATTAATAAGAACATTATCTTCGTACTTACAGCGGAACAACCAAAAGTGTTATGTGTTTATCCCATATACTTACGGTTTATCCTAATTATTAGATTAGTACGTTTAGTTAAACAGGCAGAATTATAAGAACATTATCTTCGTACTTACAGCGGAACAACCAAAAGTGTCTCATATCCAAGTTTGTAAGTACATCTATAGGAATAGATACATTGGGTGTGGATATCAATAAAATTTTGGTAGATATGTTGTAGAGATTTTAATTTGCTGATTCGGATCACATATTAAATCACGATGATAATAATGATTGATGATTTGACTTGGCTCATCTAGTTAACTGAAAATAAACAGTACCTATAATGACCTTAAAACACTCAGGGAAAAAACGGATCATCCCTATACATAGAAAAGTAACTAAATATAATCAGATAGTGTTGAAGTTTAGGTACCTTACTAATGATTGAGGCTATAAATACCAATCACCAACCGGCTCCTTTATTCTTTTTATTTTAAAGACGTCTCAACTAAAGCAATTCTAGCGCTTACTTATTTTCCACGCCAAATATTAATGTGTGAAAATTTAGTTTACTACTTTCGGTACTTCTCCTGTAACTCAAATTATGAACAGAATTTTCTTGATAAACTGTCTGATGGTTAGTTTTAATCACTGTCATTAGAAGACATAAAGATATGTTCATAACAAATATACATAAATTCTCTAAAGTGAATACTTTTGTGATGACCCCAGTACACTAAAATGTCACCTCTAAATAAAAGCGGTTGTGCCCATTCATACTGATGCCAACACTCAACTGAATCTTGTTATAAAACTCACAAAAATCTTATTAATAAACAATGGCGATTTTTTTCACTTGTTAGTAATTACTTTCGAAAGCCCCTTGTATCTTTGAAACTAATCATACGATTTGATTATGGTCCATTTAAAGTGTGATCAGTAGGTCGAGATCTACAACATACCAAAATTTCATTAAATTCTGCAATCAACCAAAGCGCCATGTATTCCGTGCGGGGCTCAGAGTCAACGTAACTTTTGCATAAATGAACCAAATTATATGAGTGATACTTCGTTAAACGTCAAATGGTAAAAAAACCTTTCTAATTTTTATCAAAAAAGTTAACAAGGTGTTCACAAAAAAGTTGCAGATCTGTTTTTGAAAATCTTGTTTTATACTATTTCCGCCATCTTGGAATTTTGACATTTGACATTTTTTATATAAAAATCTTAAATTTTAAACAATTTCTGTTGCAAAGAGGCTTACCCTATAAAAATCGGATAAAAACTTTAAATTTAAAAACAATTTTTGGTGTTTAGAATACGTTCTGTATTTAGAGGAAATTTGAGCAAACCTAACTTTTGTATAAGTAAACCGAATTTTATGGGTGGTACTTCGTTAAACGTAAAATAGCATGTGCTTTCTTACTTTTATAAAAAAAAATAAAGGGTGGTAAAAAAAAAGTTGCAGCTCGTTTTTAAAAAATATAATTTTGAATTTTTTTCCGTCGTCTTGAATTTTTGACATATGACGGTTTTTGTCAAAAAGTTACAAAATTTGTTTAATTACCTTTCCAAAGAGTTAACACTTATAAAAATCGAGTGAGAAAAAAAAAGTTATTAGAAAATCAAAACAGTCCAAAATTTTAAAGCCCACCCTATATTTATTATTCAGAAATTAGGTATGTAATCTACGGAAATTAAATTTTAATCTAAATTTGTACACTTTTTGTGAAATCTTGTGTATCTCTATTTTACAAAACCCCTAATCAACATTTTTTGTGAACATGCACACACACATTTCAAAGATGTATAGACTAGTTAGTAAAATTTTATAATTTATATATATAATTATTTTTTATACCAGCAATACTTCTTATTTCACCTTTTTGAGCCAAAAATGTTTGTTGACCGACGCCAGAAGCAGATCCCGTAGCTAAAAGCTGCCTAGTTGTAAAGACATATAGATTTTTAAATGTTTAAGTAGTGGAATGCGGTTATGAGACTAGAAACTCACAATAATGTTTCCAGTTCAAATGTTTGTATGAACTGCTTGTAATTTAATATCTGTCGAGGCATTAGCTAAATAAGTATTTGTTTAAGAGCCTGTATCTGCTTAATTTGCGTTTAATGAAATATTATAATAATACTTTGAGGCGAATTAATTAGACACTTGCTTTTTTTATAATTTTTTTATTGTCTCGTTAATAACAATAAACCCTCTTAATAACTTACATCATAATCTAACATTTTTCGAGAAATTATCCACCACGTATTTACAAATCCGACATCTAGAATTCTGTCTAAAATACCTGTGTAAGGAACTTGCAAATATGAACAGCTTGTTTCGAAAGTATCACACTCGTTACTAAACTTGTCAACCCAGAGGACTGAAGCTACACCAATACTAAAGTATCGAATTTGTCCCGCATTATAAAACCTTTCAACCTGTTTTAAGTGTTCGACCGCGACTGGACTTCTTAAAGGTTGATACACTAGACCAACCTCATTAGCGCACTGAATGCATTTGGCCCTAAAATAAATATTATCCGATTAATTAAATATAATTATTGTAAAATTAAAATTGTAACTGTGTCCCGCAATTTATCATTTTCTTTCGTTTAATCTGTCGGTTTTTTGGGACAATAAATCAAACGTCTACTTTTTGGCCAACGTTCCGTTTAATATGTAAAAACTTTATCAGGGCCTGCGAACAAAATTACAGATAATTACAAATTGGCTTAAGAAAAAATAATAAAAAAAAAACAGTTATTATTTGACAATGATTTAAAAAAAACTCTTTAAAAATAGAGGGATAAAATTTTGTTTTTGTAAATATTTAAAAAAAAACAACAATGTTTTTAGCGTTACAGTATCAGAACATTGCTTACAACATAAGCTTGCAAGTTTGCACTTTTTAACGTATAGATTAGTAAATTTCCTCTTAAACAAAAAAAGATTTGAAGCAGAAAAGAATAGGATTAGGAATATAGCTGGCGAAAACGGTTACGACGAAGGCTTAATAAATAAGCTGATAAATAGACATTCTTTTCAAAAGACCTTTCGGAATTCTACCTTTTTCAGACAAAAAGATACCTGCGACTCAAAATTTGTATCAATTCCTTATAATCCTAATTATACGAAAGGATTCCGGTAACACAATAAGAAGCTTACTAGGAAATCCCAAGGATAAAACTACAGTTCTAGAAAATAGTGGAATTTACGAAATTAGTTGCATGGATTGTGATAAAAAATATGTTGGCCAAACGAGACGCTCTATTCAAACACGTTTTAAAGAACACTTAGCACACTTAAAATACGGAAGAACAGAAAAGTCAAGTGTGGCCGAGCATGCTTTTGAAAACAATCATAGATTCACATTAGATAACCTAAAACTTCTAAAAAGTGTACCAAACAAAAGACTTTTGAATGCATATGAAAGTATGGAAATCATTAAATCCAGAAATAGTTTAAATAAAGATAGAGGACCCATCCCGTTTAGTACACTTTATTCTTTGGTTGAGGGGAGGTAGGATTAAAAATCGTGATCAATCACAATTTATTAGTCTTATCTCCGCCCACTAAAGGATTGTATATAAGATAGAGCGTAGATTAATTTAGTTCATTGTTTATCGTCTCCTGATGATGCTAACGTTGTTAGCGAAACGCGCGTCGAGTGCAAAAAAGTGTAGTTTTGGTTTGTGGAAAACAATCATAATTTTGTTTTAGTGCAACCAAAGGTTCCAAATTCCCAACATAGTTGAGATGGCTTCACGGTCAACGGAACTAAATCTATATCGTAAGTTTAGTACTAAGATTAGGCTAGTTGGTGCAGATATTTGGTTTCTAAAATCTTGCAAAAAATTCAAAGTTTTTCCAAACTTTGTTCAAGTAAAGTTGCCGAAATCTACAGTTTCTTCAAAAGTAGCCCTGTTTGCAAAACAGAAATGGTTAGATTTAGAAATCAAAAATTTGTACGCAAAACGAAGTATGTTTGAGCTTGAAGCATACCGACTGTTTAAAAAGTTGACATTTAGACTTAGTGATAAGAACTTTGAAGAATGGTGCGATTTCCAAAGACATATGTTTGTAGTAATTGAGAAAAAATTTACGAAGAAGATGTCTTCACTTAATAAAAAGCTACAAAAGTTAAAACGTTCTGAACCAAAACCAAAAAAGTCGAAGGAAATCGCAAACATTGTAGAAAACCTATCCTCTCAAACTTTTAATAACAAAGAAATATCACTTTTAAACAAAGGTCTTAATTTTGCTCTGCCCCCACAAAAAGATAATTTAAGTGATATTATTGCAAATATTGAAAGTTCAATCTCTTATCTTTCAGAAGGCACAAAGGGCTATGTGCGAGATGCTTGCCGATATCAGATCTCTCAAAACATCATTCAAAACAATATAAATAGTACATTAAATCACAATAAAAAAATTAAAAGTTTGAGAGAAAAAGATGTTTTCTATCTAAAGGCTGACAAGGGTAATAAAGTTGTTATATTAGATAAAACAGATTATTTCGAAAGGGTAGATAACCTAATAAAAAATGGACCCTACAAACAAGTCCCAAAGAACCCCTTACCAAAAATGAGTAACGAAGTAAAAAACAAAATTAAAAAATGTAACAATATTATTACTGACAATATTAAATATAAACTACAAGTAAGCAATCCCACTATGCCCAAACTGTATTGTCTTCCGAAAATCCACAAGCCTGGAAAATCGGTTAGACCTATAGTTTTTGCTGTAGGATCACCTACTTACAACTTTTCGAAATGGCTAGCAAACGAGTTTGAAAATTTACCGATAAAGGAAAAAGGTTTTTCTGTTCAAAATTCCCTTGAATTTATCAACAAAGTTAAAGATATTTCACTCCAAGAAGCTGAAATTTTAATCTCGTTTGATGTTAGTTCGTTGTTCCCTAGTATGCCGATCCGCAATACCTTACAATACCTGGAGGAACTACTAAGAAAAAACAATCTAGAAGACAAACAGACTTTAGAATACCTATCTTTAACAAAACTCTGCATGAATCAAAATTACTTTCAATATAAAAATAACTACTACCAGCAATTAGAAGGAACCACAATGGGTAATAGTTTATCACCTTTTATCGCAAACCTATTTATGAGCAAATTTGAATCAGATATAAGTAAAGAATTTGAGTATTTCCCCAGAGTATGGTTCAGGTATGTAGACGATGTGTTTGCAGTATTCAACACTAAAGTTACTAGTGTTGAAAATTTTATGGAAAAAATAAATAACAAATTTCCCACTATTAAATTTACTTATGAAACAGAGAACAACGGTACACTGCCATTTCTAGACACTTTAGTTATAAGAAATAAAAATAAATTGGACTTTGACCTATACAGAAAAGGCACGGCCACCAACAGGTATATTCCAAATGACTCTTTTCATTGCTTACAACATAAGCTTGCAAGTTTGCACTTTTTAACATATAGATTAGTAAATTTCCCCTTAAACAAAGAAAGATTTGAAGCAGAAAAGAATAGGATTAGGAATATACCTTTTTCAGACAAAAAAATACCTGCGACTCAAAATTTGTATCAATTCCTTATAATCCGAATTATACGAAAGGATTACACAAAGTATTTAATAACACCGGTCTTAAATTAGTATATCAATCCGGTAACACAATAAGAAGCTTACTAGGAAATCCCAAGGATAAAACTACAGTACTAGAAAAAAGTGGAATTTACGAAATTAGTTGCATGGATTGTGACAAAAAATATGTTGGCCAAACGAGACGCTCTATTCAAACACGTTTTAAAGAACACTTAGCACACTTAAAATACGGAAGAACAGAAAAGTCAAGTGTGGCCGAGCATGCTTTTGAAAACAATCATAGATTCACATTAGATAACCTAAAACTTCTAAAAAGTGTACCAAACAAAAGACTTTTGAATGCATATGAAAGTATGGAAATCATTAAATCCAGAAATAGTTTAAATAAAGATAGAGGACCCATCCCGTTAAGTACACTTTATTCTTTGGTTGAGGGGAGGTAGGATTAAAAATCGTGATCAATCACAATTTATTAGTCTTATCTCCGCCCACTAAAGGATTGTATATAAGATAGAGCGTAGATTAATTTAGTTCATTGTTTATCGTCTCCTGATGATGCTAACGTTGTTAGCGAAACGCGCGTCGAGTGCAAAAAAGTGTAGTTTTGGTTTGTGGAAAACAATCATAATTTTGTTTTAACCGATTACGTCCGTTATTTACGATACAATCACCAATAACAAAAATACTTTCCGGAATGTGGTGTTCGACAGGCGGAAAGTATCGTGTTTAATGATTCTTATTTTTATTTTAGCCGCCTCAAGCTGTAACTTGTCGTTTTTCCGCACATTATGCCGTTAACAAAAATAATTTCCGGACTGTGATGTTCGACAGGCGGAAAGTATCGTGTTTAATGATTTCTATTTTTATTTTAGGCGCCTCAAGTTGTAACTTGTTGTTTTTCCGCACAATATGCCGTTAACAAAAATACTTTCCGGACTGTGGTGTTCGAAAGGCGGAAAGTATCGGGTGTAATGATTACTATTTTCTTTTCGGTCGCCTAGAGTGGTAACTGTTTGTTTTCCGCACCATAGATATATAGTTATAAAAAATATTTTCCAGACTGTGGTGTTCGACAATGACTACTATTTTCTCAGCCACTTATTGCTTGGTTATGATAAAACTACCATTTACGTTTTCCCCGACGATCGAATTTTAATAAAATGATTATTATATAAAGTAAACATTTCCTGGAACACCGCCATTCGGGGGGCAGGGCGTATCCTAACGTTCGTGGACTCACACGGTAGAGGATTAATTATAATTATCAATTAGTAATGTGGTACACTTTTCTCTCAGTGGGGAAAACTTTAGTTATCACCAAAAACTCAAGAAAAATTAAACCATCCCCAGGTTACTACAGGAGTGCTTTATGTTTAATACCTTGTTTTACCGCCCATTCAGAGCAGAGAATTGTAAACTATTTACCGATGGTGCTGAGCTTAATATTTTTAGTGCTTTTGCTTTTTTATATTTGCTTTCGACTGTCACCCACCGTGTGTTTCAACTTGACACCGCAGGTTGATGCACTACGCATGCATACTGTCATACAGACCCCTCACATAATGGCATGCAGATGCTTTCATTAGAACCGCACGTAGTCACCTTGTAGATCATTCATGGTTTGCCGCACCATATTGTTTGAATGCAGTTTTTTGGTTTGGTTTTCCGTTTTTGTTTCTTTACTGTTTTTCTATTCAACCGCTTTCACTGTAATAATACCTGTCTGAGCTCAATCAATAATAAATAAGACCAGAGTCACTAGTTTCAGGATACCGGTACTTTCTGTTGTATTTAGGGTTAATGTTCCTTTTGATTTATTTACATCGATAATAAAAAGTCAAAATAAAGTTTTTTTTCCTGAGCTAGAAAGTTCTAGTCTTTTCACCTAAATTCTCCACTGTTTAAAAGCTTACCCGAGAGGCAGAGGATGCTCTAAGCTCCTTTAATCACTTAGAGTGGCACCCGAGGATTTGCTGTCAATTTCTATGACGACATCGATCAGTTGAGATTGACAGAGACCCTGTGACGCCAAAGTGAGGGATTTTAGTATTAGATAACGAAGGTCCCTTACAACGCTCCTCTTTTATTATCTCTGTGTTCCGTGCCTTCCTTTCCCGCGTATCTTGTGTTTGAAGATCTGTGATTCTTTTTTCTATTTGTGATCTCTTTTTAATCTGGAGTTCTATTGGTATAACTCCAACACAAGCCATAGCTGCTTCTGCTTCAGAATAGATTGTGTTGTCAAAGCCAATATTCTTCTCCTGAAGTAGCTTGGGCAGTCAAGATTTGGTAGTAGCGCTGAAAGTGCTTTTGTGGCTGCATCCGCTTTGTCTATTGCATACTCTATATGTTTTCCAATTTCAATCGATAGTCTAGAATTACACCTAAATACTTGCATTCGTTTGATGGTTTAATTACATGGTTTCCAAATCTTACTTTTATTTCTCTACGTTTTTTCCAGCTGTTTGAGAAAACCGCCGCTGACTGTAGTTTTCTCAGGTGCGACTTCTAGTCTATTTGTTTCCATCCACTCGCTTATGCGTTTTACAGTACGTTCGGCTTTTGTTATAATATCGGTGATTATTTTGCCTTTTATGCATGCTCATAAATCGTCTACAAACGCGTACAACTTAATCTGATCTGTCTGAGGCAACTCGTTGTATAGAATATTCCACAAGGTCGGGCCTACCACCGAGCCCTTTGGGACTCTTGCGCCTACTGTTCTTGTTTTTCGCTTTTCTATTTTTATTTGTCTTTCTTCGACGCAGGATCTTATTGTCTCTGTTAAGTATAAGTCGATTTCTCGGGCTGTTAATTTATTTATTATTATTATTTTCCAATGCGTTTTTAATATCGAAGAATCTTTCAATAAACTGTTTTACTCGCTTTATAGCATCGATATTGGATCGTCCTTTGCGAAATCCGTATTGATTTTCGTTTAGGTCTCCTTTTTCCTCCAGGTTCTTTTTGAGTCCGATTATATCCAATAGACAAATTGGCTTATCTTTTATGTCGGGTGCAGACCTTTATTTGGTTTTGGTAAGAGCACAATTTTCGCTATTTTCCAATGTGTTGTAAAAATTCTATCTTTCAAGCACTTATTTAGCGTAATTTCCTTTTTAAAATGCTGGGTTATTGTTTTTACAACTTCCGGAGAAATTCCGTCGGGCCCGGGTGCTTTCTTTGCTTTTATGCATTTTATTGCGTAGTTCATTTCGTCTTCTGTTATGTCTATGTCTCTTTCGGTAGTAGAAGTTTCTTGGCTTTGCTCTATTTTTTCTGCCATCGTGATAAAAAGTTCCTCAAAGATCTTCTCTTTTTGCTCCGTTTTGTAGGGTTATCTTTGTATAAGAAACGTACATCTGTTGTTTTACTATCTTATACACGTCACCAAATATATCGTTATCTAGGTTTTTACATAGTTCCAGCCATTTGTTTCGTTTTGCATCCATAATGCTTTTCCTTAAAGTTTTCTTTAATTCTATGTAGTGAGCTTTATCGGTCTTTCTTCGCCTCGATTCTATTTGCCTTTGGAATTTTCGTCGTGCAACATTGGAATTTTCTATTTCTTTAGCTCTTTGTCCACCAAAATGGCATTTTCCCTTTTTCGCCTGCCTTATAGAATTTGGATGCGCTACGATATGCTTTTTGCAGGCATTGTGTTAGAAAAATTATATCTTTTCGTTAACCTGTTAGTTCTCACTGGCTTTTAAAAGTTTCTACCTTCTCCATTATGTGTCGTGTCCATAATTTCTTATGTTTGACTTGGCTTTCCCAAAATTTTGTCTGATACAGAATAAAGTCGTGTTCCGTTGTCAGATTTTCTTCTTCGTCAAGAACCTTCCAAGTAAATTGATCTTTTATTATTTCTTCAGAGACTATTGTAACGTCTATGTATAAAGTGCCGTTTTCACGGCGAAGGGTGTTTTTTTTTCCATCGTTTAACCAGATTTAACAATTGGCTCATCTCCAGTGTGCGGATGCCTCTGTCGTTTGTAATGTTTCCGCCCCAGCATCTGTGTTTGGCATTAAAATCTCCGCCCACTATAACAGGTTTGGTTCTACTTTCTATGTCAATATTATTATAGAGTTCCTCGATAAGTGTTTCAAATGTTCTTGGTGAGTAATTTGGGCCTATGTATACAGAATAGAGAAAAACGTTTTGCAATTCTACACAGGTAGTATATTGGTACTTGATTTACGTTTAGGATAGCTGTGTCTAGTTCTTTATCATGGTACTAGTGCTTTCCTTTGGATTGTGTTCTTTTCTTGTTTGGTTCGCTAATTATTATAAGGTCGCATTTGATCTTTTTAGTGAAGACGATAGCAACATCCATGACGGGGTTACTCCTATTTGCATTTATTTGGAGAATTTTTGTCATTTACTATTTGTTATTGGGTCCCCTCCTCCCATTCTTGTCTGTAACGAGAGTTGCCTGGATATTTATCGATCCTACTTCTTTTTTTCAAGTAATGCTTTTTTGAACTATTTACACTTGCCTGTAACTGTTCTTGTGTTCTTCCTCGCAGAGTACACAAAACTCTTTTTCAGCAGTGCATTTATTGCCGAAATGTCCTTCTTTCCCGCATTTAAAGCAGAGTTCTCTTCTGTCGGGTCCAGTGCAGTCATCTGCTTTGTGTTCGTATGACCAGCATTGGCTACAAATATTTATTTATACTCTACGTCCTATCCTGCATTTAACAAGTACAATTATTATATTTCTCTTCAAGGTTAGTTTTTCCGCTATATCTCTGTGTGCCATTACCGTTGCTACTAGCGTGTGTGCCTCACCTCACGTATTTTATATTCGTCTTTTAATGATATGTTTATTTCAACTTCGATTGCTTCAATAATTTCAGATTTTGAAGCATCCATCCCCCGACTGTGAAGAGTTTCTAGTCTTTTGGACTCTGGAGTTTTCATCTTAGCTGTTGTGTCTTAATTTTCGATTTTTTCCTTTAATTCTTTTGCGGCCTTTCCTTATCCTCCATTGTTATGAGAATTTTCCCTTCCTTAGTCGCTTATATACCTTTTATTTTTTTGCTTGCCTCAAGCTTTTTTACTTGGGACTTGATTTCGGTAAGAGTGTTGCTTGGTTTTTCTACTATAATTGCGTAGGAGCAATCTTTTTTCCATGGACTTTCTCCGATTGGTTTTTCGTGTAGAGCTTGTCTAGTTTTTTCCTGCTGGGTTTTTGTCGTATATATCATAGCATTTGCTGGTGAGTTTCTAAATATTATTTCCGTCATTGTTCTTAAGCTTGAAGTGTTTATCCTATTTAAGTGGTGAAGTGCCACCCATTTTGAGCCTTCCATCTCATTTTTAAGTTTTTCCAGCATTTTCCACAGATGCTCATCTGTATCTCCTGCTTGGATCTTAATAATTCTGTGTTCACTTTCTGGTCGTCCATTTATTTGTGTGAATTTTTCCAGGTCTGAGAACTCGTCTTGTATTTTTGTTGTTTGTTTTGGTCGTCTTGTTCAGCAAATACTACTTTAACGGTGTTTGCCTTAGTGTTTAGGGGGTTCCCTAATTTTATTTCGGTTTTACTGTAATCTTTCTCTTCCCAGGTCTTATTTTCCACTATTTTGTATCCTTGTAGCAATTTAGGTCTTTGAGCTTTGTCCGCTTTGCAGCATTTAAATCCTGAGGTTCCGGGTCGGTTTGTGTTCCCTGTTCTTGTGTTGTTTTCTTTTCCTTTATGTCTCTTTGGTCGTACATGTTGACTTGCGGTTCTTAATTAGACGTTTTTGGTTCAACCTGTTCTTCTAAGTTTTCGGTTTATCTCTTTTTTGGTATTTACGTTTAATGCCATATATCTCTCTAGTTCATCTACATGTTTGTTTGTTTTGTTTTGCAGGTTCGCTAACATAATTAACATTTTATTTTTAGCTGAAACAAATAACTCAGACAGAAGAAGAAACAGAGCTATCTTTAAATAATTTAAAAATAATTTTAAATAAATCTTAAGAAAATTAAAATGATTAAAAAATATAAAATATTGGTAAATAATAATCTGTCTTAAAAACTTAACAAATGTTGTTTTTAGGTGAAAGAGAAAGATGAACAGTGGATCAGAAAAAAAAATGGAAGCACATTTTAGAAATGATATTACAAATCGTACAACACCTAGTAAGCAGGATTGTGAAACATTTATCAAGCAACACAAATCCTTTAAAGGTGTTACGTGGCTTTGTGTAAAAACATTCGTATACAATGCATATCGAACGAAGCGATAGTTTTAAAAACTACTTTTTTGTCACTATGTTTTTTTTTAAATTTAAGTGTTACTCTAAGTTTAACGTTATGTTACGCAATTTTAATGTTTAATTTTTTTAGGAATTTAGGTTTTAAAATCACTCTCCGTTTTATATACGTTCTTATTTTTGTTTTTTTGAATTTTTTTAAACACTTTTGTTAAGGTTGCTTATAGGATTTTAGGCGCTTTTTAAAAATAAAACAGTTTTTCTGAAAAATATGTAGATATTTAATATTTAAATGTCCCTATTGAGTGATTTGCATTTGTTTTAAACCATATCTAGTGTTTTTGGCATGAATGACGCATTCTGGAGTAAAAATAGAAATAGGCACAATCACAGTGGCAACTATACGTCTAACCGGCGATTTTGGAGCAAAATTTGGGGAGAAGGTATAATTTTTTTTTAAACATCTAGAAAAATAGATATAGAGAAAATATGACGTAATGAAGAACACAAATTTTTAAAAAGAGAAGATTTTCAGGTCTCTTTTACGAAAATTTCTCTTAGGTTAGTGGCTTTGGGGGAAGGGGGGGTTTACCTCAAACCCCCCCTGGCTACGCCACTGTCTAACCGACTTCAAAAATCGGCTAAAATGCACAAAATATAATTTGAAATTTGATTTGGAACTCAATATTTTAAGATCTAATTGGCTCCGACTTAAAAAATTGGGTAGGTACTTAATGGCAGATCAAGATCAGTTTTTGGATATTTTTTTTTATAAAAAATATGCAAATTGCCTTTTTTACTGGTGCTTTACTGGCAAATGCGAAAAAGTTTATTCTTTTATCAACAATCGATGTTTCACAGAACACTTTGCATACTATTATCTTACTGGTTTTATAAGATCTTTTTATTTAAAGATTTTTTGTATTTATTTAAGTTAGAGAGAGGAAAACAATAATTCTCTTTGTTTCAAATTCTTTTTTTTTCCAATGACTTATTAGTAAGGTTTTACGGTAAACCCTAAAAAACATTGATTGTAAATTTCGATCATTTTTGGATCTTTTGTAACAAATTTGTTTCTGTTCGATATAAAGTAATAATATACATTTTGGGTGCCTAATCGCTAAAATATGTCTTGCAAAGTCGTCAGTATAACAAAAATATTCTATTTCACAACTAAAACTACTAAGAGGTCTGGCAGCACTGTAAGGTGCCACGTAAAATGTTTATCTAAGATAGAAAATTATTTTTGTATAAACGCCGGGGTGTCTGTAGAACTTTTTCTATAACGGGTGCCACAAAGATACAAACCTATGTATATATATATACATATATATTTCATTTACAAATAAAAACTCTAGCAAACATTACTAGTCAATAAACTAGGGCACATTTTACTAGCCAGAAAAATGGTTATTATACTATAAGTATAATAACTATAAGTATACAAAGTTATTTGATATTAGAGTTTATCTTACCACTAAATTAAATTAACCTAGATTCTAGGCATTTTTTTGTAAATTGACTTTATCGTTAATAAAATATTCTATTCCATTCTATTCTATTCTATGGATAGATCGGAAGAAACAGTGCTTTGTTTCCATCATTTTTCTACTGGTCATATATTTAATTTTGAATGTTCGAAAATCCTTCACAAGGAGTCAAAACTTCCTATATCAGAAATGCTATATATAAACAAATTTAAGAATGACCTAGTGAAGTTTAGATGAGATGCCAAAAATGTAAGCACTATTTATTCAAATTTAATCCAAAATATAACATAAAACTCAAATATACTTTGTGTTTTTAATGCCCTCTAAGATTTGATAAATTAATTTTATTCATAATTTCATCCAAAAATCATTCCATTTTATTTTTACCTATGTAAATAAAATAACACCCAGTATAGTACAATATAGCCATTTCTTTATCATTCTGACCTTCTTGTTTAACATGAAAGATAAATTGGTACCAGCGCACTACGAACATAGATCACACAGTTAATGAGATTATTTTCAAAAAAATTAGATTTTTCAAGTTTCCAGTCCAAAAAGATATAACCATGTTGCCTATGAATGAGGTTGTGCAGTTTTTACCTACATTTTATTGTTTTAATGTCAATTACTAATTGAGGTATGTACTCTTAAATCTTTTCTTTTTTTTTTTCGTGTGTTGTCATATATCCTTATACCTTAGTTTTGACACTTTAACACTGAAAAACATTTTTTTTTTAAATATTTACAAAAACAAAATTCTATTCCTCTATTTTTAAAGAGTTTTTTTTTAAATCGTTGTCAAATAATAACTGTTTTTTATTATTTTTTTTTCTTAAGCCTATTTGTAATTCTTTGTAATTTTATTCGCAGGCCCTGATGAAGTTTAACCATATTAAACGAAACGTTAGCCAAAAATTAGATGTTTGATTTATTGTCCTAAAAAACACACAAATTAAACAAAAGAAAAATATAATTATAACGAAATACTCGCCGTAGTAATAATATTTTAATGTGTTTGTCTATCCCAGCAAACATCAGATTACTAAAAATGTAAAATATTCACTGTACAAAAGAAGTACAAATTTGGAACATGGCATTTTACTATTTTTGTACATTTGATGCTGCACTTTGCGGTGCCATTACAAATAAAGCAATATTTTAGTACTCTCATTAAAGTACTTTATGCCAGTATTATATTTACGCTTTTTTTTGTTTTGTTGCTACGCACTGTAGCACAAATTGTACAAATATTCTAAAATGCCGTGTTCCAAATTAGTGCTATTTCTGTACTTGCGATATGTTTGCTGGGATGTCTTTTTAAAAGTTTTTAATCAATATTGTACGGCACTTGTGTAAAAATAATGCCTTTTTACCGAAGGATGACGTCTTGAATAGCTCTGAAGAAGCAAATACATTTTGCGAAACGTTGGCATTTCAAAAAACGTCAAAGTCGTTTCATTAATAAGATCCCTTAACCCATAAACCTACACCTTCAAAAAAATTAAAAAAAGGATCGTTAAACCATTCTACAAATAAGTTAGGAAAAAATTTGTGTTCTACATTTTGAAAAAAATCATATCGAAATCAATTGGGTAATAGTGAGGAGGTCCCACTTAATCCAAAAATATAAAAAAGTTAACGTATGTCACTTCAAAACAAAATGGCGGCCAGATTTCCAAAATTTAGTTTTTCTTTGATTTTTTTTTTACTTTTTAAGTGATTATCTTTTTAGCTACTGATCGGTTTCTTGATCTCAAAATAAAAAAAAATTTGTTTATAAACGGGTGCAAACATGGCGCTTGATATGTCAAAAATATAAGAGACCTTATTAACCTATAGATAACATTAAAAAATATTTTTTTTTAGTGGATGCTATTAGCGATGAGTTAGTCTCTGCTACAATTTTAAAAAACATTTGTGATGACATGTATATTCAAAATGACGGCCAAGCTATCGAGAAAAATGCAATTTTCCCCTTCTCTTCGAACGTTGGCTATCATCAGCGCGATCTGTACCCTGTCCACTGCTTTTTGGAAAAGTGTAGTAGTACTAATACCATACCATTGTCTAAGATTTTTAAGCCATGATATCCGTCTACGACCCGGACCTCTTCTGCCTTCTCAGCCTCAGTCAGTGTCCATGCTTCTATGCCATAATATAAGATGCTAAAACCATAATACCGAATTCGGAGAGTGGTATTAAGATCGCGACTACACAACACTGATTTTATTTTGATAAAAGATGATCTGGCGTGTTCAATTCTTGCACGAACTTCTTGCATGTTGTCCCAGTTCTCATTGAGGAGGCAACCCAAGTATTTGTATGAATCCACGCGTTCGACTTGCTGCCCATTTACTTCTAACATGCCTCGGATGTTCTTTTCCTTGAATATGACCATCCATTTTGATTTTCTAACATTTAAGTTAAACCCGAATTGCGAACTTTTGGCAGCAATTGGATTCAACAGCTCTTGAATGACAGTGTCGTCGGCATATCGTATGTTGTTGATATCTATGCCGTTTATGGTCAGACACTCTTCGCAGTTATGAAGTGCATTATCCATTATTTTGTTACTATAGATATTAAACAACAGCGGAGACAATATACAACCTTGGCGTACTCCTCTTCTTATTTGTACCTCTTCGGACAATTGGACATCAACTTTTATTTGAGCAGTCTAATTCCAGTATAGATTAGCGATTATCTTTAGATCTCGATCATCTAGACCAACTTCGTTTGGTTTGGTATTTATACTAACATCATGCAATATATCAATTTGCACTAAATCGAGGACGCTTGTCTCAAAAATTGTAAAAAATGACAAGTCATTCCCAAATCAAGATGACCGCGACTAAAATTAAGAAACGTTATTATTTTACAACCCAAAGCATTTTTGTGTAAAAAACAAATTTTAATGCTTCAGTTAAAATGGCGGACGATTAAGTAAAAAAGGGTTTTTTTCGTTGTTTCCATAAGTTAAACATAAAGCACTTGGCAAAATATTGGATTGCGCTAAGTAAGACATAGCCATTCCAAAAATAAAAAAGTCACATATTTCATTCGCAAATCAAGATGGCGGAGACTAAAATTTAAAAAAAAAACAACTTTATTCTTCTGTTCCTTTAGATTTTTTCATAAACAAAAACAGTTTTTGAAATTGGTTACATTTAAGTTAAAAAAAATATTTTTCGTAAGATAAACAAAAAACACTTGGCAAAATATGGAACGCGTCGGTCAAATCACGCTTTAAATTATCTCAAGAAAAGCCATTAAATTGATTTTTTCTAGCCGAATAATATTGTAATATGTAAATAAGATTCAAAAATATTGTTTTTTCCAGTTCATATTATTTAGAATGACGTAATTTTACAATTAAGGCTATAGTTTTTTTTTTAAGGAAAACATATCAGATATAAAAGTATCCAGTGCCTAAGCATCCGCGTAGGAATATTTAGATTTTTTAAAAAATATTTTGCGTTGTTTTTGTTTACTTAGAAAAAAACGAAAAAATATTTTTTTTACTTAATTGTCCGCCATTTTAACTCAAGTAGTAATTTTTTGTTTGACACAAAAATTTTAAATTAATTTAGCTTATCCTAAAACTGCTTTTATTTGTGAAAAAATGTAAACGGGTAGAAAAATAATGTTGGTTTTTTTTATTTTAATCGCCGCCATTTTGGCACGGAAATGAAATCTTTTTTTTTTTAAATCTGTATCTTTAATTTGATAAAATTTAATATTTTGTCAGCAATCTTTCAAGTTTCTATTAATCAGTGTCAAACAATTTCTGACATGGAGCGGATCCACTGACAGGTTACATAACCTATCTTTTGTTTATACGACAGTGGTACGTTATTTATATACCTGTGTTACCAGATTTTGCAGATCTGTCAAAATGTACCATCTTTATTTGACGCAGGGAATAAAACGAATTAAAATAATTATTTTTAGTTTCTTTTATTATTGGTTTTGGTAATTTTCCTCTTCATATTGCCCCCAACTAAGGAAAAGATACGGGATCTACAGTTTTCTGATTGACACCTTTCAGAAACATGTTTTTAAAAACATTATTTTTTTGAATACATAAAACCACGCTGCGTGTGCTGTTCAGCGCGGGTATTCTCAAGGCATCCAAAAGGGAACTCTTCTGTGCTTGATTATACGACTCTTCTGTGCTAATAATCCCACCCTAATAACACACTTTGTTCCCAGGACGTCCCCTGTAGGTCCCCTAGGTGGGTAACGTCTCAGACCCAAATAGTACGTGCTAGGAACATTCCCAACAGCGGTCCAGGGAACGTTCCGAACGGAACGTCCCATATTGGTATACAATTTGGCGGAAAATTCTAAGTTTTAAAATGTACGCCCTGTTAACGTTCCCGCCAGAGGTTCAAGGAACTTTTCAAATAAAGCGTTGAGGGAACGTCTGTTTTGGACTCAAGATAAATCTCCTCTAATCTTTGCTAGTTCACACATAACTGAGCCGCACTTATTTAAAGTTTAAAAATGTTGTTTTCTTCAAAATAAAAATAAAATTATCTGCCCTAATAACACGAGTCCGTTCCGAGAACCTACCTGCGACGTCCCACCATAACTTACAGTACACTTCCGGCCACATAAAAAGCGTACGCCGATTTTATATTATAGTGTATTATGGGCCTCGCAACTCAGTAACCTTTTAGGTATTTCAAATTGACAAAAAATGTCACTGTCAGATTTTGTTGTTGTCATACGCTTATATTTAAAAATGCCCCAGCTAAACGAATTCGAAAATTAGACGGTGGTTGGTCGGTTTGAAGATTGGCGGCCCATTATAGACGAAACAAAGCTACAATTGTAAGAATAAGAAGAAAGAATAAACTGCTCGACAAAGGCGAGGCACTGGCTTGACCCAAGGCAGTAGCCTCAGCAGGATCAGCAACTAATCAACTTTCTTGAGGACCACCCATATGCGATGGCCCCAGAGGCGAAAATTAAGGCACATTTTCCTGGATCCATACGAACGACGCGCAGACGGATAAGCAGTTCTAGACTTAGACGTCGCGTTGCTGCCAAGAAAATCTTAGTTAGGAAAAGAATCAAGTCAGGTTAATTTTTGCACTAACTATTCACTACAAGAAGAAGAATTTTGACAACAAGTGGTCTTCACGGATGAAAAAATATTTCCTTCCCACAATGACAGCAAACAAATTTTGGTATATCGCGCACCACAAACACGCTATCTCGAAAAATATATTGCTGGGAACGAAGACCAGCAAAACCAAATCGAGGTTTTGCCATGGCCGGCAAAAACTCCTGACGCCAATCCCATGGAAAATGTGTGGGGCCTTATAGCAAAAAAGTCAACACAAATGAATATTGGTCCCAGAAATTCCAACCACTTAATGAAGCTCATAGTCAGCGGGTACGACGAAGTCATTGTTTCAAATCCAAATTTATTTCAAAATTTAGCAATTCCATGCCACGAAGACTGGCAAACATTATCGAGGCTGACAGAGCAATGGCACGCAACTGAAGAAACGATTTCTTGTTTTTTTTTTAATTTACGTAGTATTTTAATTTTGAGAGCCAAAGATTCAGCTATACATGGGGTGGGGGTGATCCAGCTTAAACAGCTGTCTTGGTCAATGACTTGAAAAACCTGTTAGAAAGTAGAAAATAAATTGAACCACACCTTTTGTCTTACAGACGTATTACAAACTGGTTTGGTTGGTTGCAGTAAACCAGGTCACAGCTGTCTTGCTCAATAGCTTGAAAAACCTGTTAGAAAGTAGGAAATAAATTTAACCAGACCTTTTGTCTTACATACGTATTACAAACTGGTTTGGTTGGTTGCAGTAAACCAGGTCACAGCTGTCTTACTCAATAGCTTAAGAAACCTGTTAGAAAGTAGGAAATAAATTGAACCTCACCTTTTTTCTTACAGACGTATTGCAAACTGGTCTTCTAATTATTTAGATTGTAATTCAAAACTGTATTTTTGAGAGAAAGAAAATTTTATCTTAACAAATCAAAAAAAAAGTTTCCCATTATAGCTTAAACACACACTAAGTGTTTAAGCTATAATGGGATTTTCTTTCCATGTATATATAAAGACATCATAGATGAATCCTTTTTAGCTGTTGATACCACCTTGAGTTTGGATCTTACCAGTTTTTTTTATCAATTTTAAACAGATGGATTAACGAAATCTGATTGTGCTTAATACAGGCAAAGCTACAGTACGATTAACAAACCCTACACTATCAGAACTGTGGAGAATCTCACCTTTAATAGATGATCACAGCTTGATAATCAATATCTGCATCAAAAACGTAGCAGTATTCCGAATTATCTGCTATGGATTGTAGATCTATTGCTTCAATTTCAGATTTAGTCACCCAAGTAAAACCACCAATAGGTAAATACTGACTCATACTGTGACCGTAGAGATTGGTAGCATCTAAATACATTATAAATGTTTTTGGATTTTCACTATTATAATTTGGAACCAGTTCATTATTTGCTTCAGCTTTTCGTACACTACAATGACATATACCACCTCGACTATTATTTAAAAAAAAAATGCAACATATCTATATCAATAAGTAATTCTAATTTAACTTCTGTTCTTTTTAACATTGCATCCCAACTTAAACCAGGAGATGTATAGTAGTGGGCTGGATCTATCTTATAAGTATTTAGAGATAAATTTCTAAATGACTCATAAAAGTCTGCTAAAATTAAGACGTCAGAAAATAAATAAATTTTTGTAAAATTCAATAAAGTTTCACAATTAAACAAGTTCCAAACATGAAGAGCTCTGTTATAATCCGTAAGGCTTAATGGTTCTTCTTTTAACTTATCATAAAAGTTCTTAATAGTTGGCAGTTGTTTTTCATACAACTTATCGAAAGAATCCATATATGAATAAGGATAAATACCTTTTCTTCGTACCTCATTGAATTGATCAGGATTTTTAAAATGTTTTTTAATTTCGATACATTGAGAGGTGTCTAAAGTTTCACCTAACTTTTCCAATAATGTTGATGCAAAACGAAACGAGTCGAGAAATCTAATTTTGGTATAAATATTTTTAGTTTTTCCAAATTCTTCTTTTTTGTCTACCAAAATTACTTTGGAAAATGAGATGTACTTTTCTTTAGTTTTTCCTAAAACATCAATTGGATCTTTTTCACAACATAACTGCTTTATAAATAGATGGCTATCATAGTTCGTCAAATTATGGAAAAACACTGGCATAAAATTTGGTATTTTGTAATTAAGATTACAAATACTGTGAACTGCACCCCTATATCTTCCAGTTAAGTGATTTCATCTTCATGTTTAAAATTTTTGGAACATATGTGACATACTTTTGCTGATTTAAAATCAATGTTTTCATCATATGTTAAGGGAGACATGGGTACAACATGTTTTAGATGAAGAAGTTAAAAAAAAACCTCCAAATCATTTACTTCAACCGAAAAGAAACTAAAAAACAAAAGATCAAAAGATCTTGGGTGGAAATAACGAAAATTCAAACTTGGATGAGCATCCCACAAGGAACACACAAAAGATCAAAGCAAAAAGAGAAATGATTAAACGATGTTTCGCCCTGGGTAACCAGCGTGGGCTCATAAGTAGTTTCACTGGTCACCCTCCACTATACATCATTAAACACCATCATACACTTTGATTTCCAACCTTGAACCACTCAAAAATAGGCATCGTTCCGCACTGGTACTTACTTATCCAAGTTACCTGATACGAATTCGTCCTGGCGTGTTAATATTTCCAGTAGGATTATGCTCCTAAGGCAATTAAAACAAAGAAGAAGTTAAAAAACCTCCAAATCAGTTACTTCAACCGAAAAGAAACTAAAAAACAAAAGATCAAAAGATCTTGGGTGGAAATAACGAAAATTCAAACTTGGATGAGCATCCCACAAGGAACATACAAAAGATCAAAGCAAAAAGAGAAATGATTAAACGATGTTTCGCCCTGGGTAACCAGCGTGGGCTCATCAGTAGTTTCACTGGTCACCCTCCACTATACATCATTAAACACCATCATACACTTTGATTTCCAACCTTTTACCACTCACAAATAGGCATCGTTCCGCACTGGTACTTACTTATCCAAGTTACCTGATACGAATTCGTTCTGGCGTGTTAATATTTCTAGTAGGATTATGGTCCTAAAGCAATTAAAACAAAGAAGAAGTTAAAAACCTTCAAATCAGTTACTTCAACCGAAAAGAAACTAAAAAACAAAAGATCAAAAGATCTTGGGTGGAAATAACGAAAATTCAAACTTGGATGAGCATCCCACAAGGAACACACAAAAGATCAAAGCAAAAGAGAAATGATTAAACGATGTTTCGCCCTGGGTAACCAGCGTGGGCTCATCAGTAGTTTCACTGGTCACCCTCCACTATACATCATTAAACACCATCATATTTTAGTTTCTTTTCGGTTGAAGTAACTGATTTGGAAGTTTTTTTAACTTCTTTGTTTTAATTGCCTTAGGAGCATAATCCTACTGGAAATATTAACACGCCAGGACGAATTCGTATCAGGTAACTTGGATAAGTAAGTACCAGTGAGGAACGATGCCTATTTGTGAGTGGTTCAAGGTTGGAAATCAAAGTGTATGATGGTGTTTAATGATGTATAGTGGAGGGTGACCAGTGAAACTACTGATGAGTCCACGCTGGTTACCCAGGGCGAAACATCGTTTAATCATTTCTCTTTTTGCTTTGATCTTTTGTGTGTTCCTTGTGGGATGCTCATCCAAGTTTGAATTTTCGTTGTTTCCACCCAAGATCTTTTGATCTTTTGTTTTTTATGTTTTAGATGGTTGTGATAAATTCTTCGAACATTATATTCAATTCTTTTGCAAAATTCCTCTGCAGCATCTTCACCAAAGTAATATTCCATTGTAGATAATGATTCATCATAAGAACATTTAAAAGAAAGAAGAAGTTAAAAAGACCTCCAAATCAGTTACTCCAACCGAAAAGAATCTAAAAAACCAAATATCAAAAGATCTTGGGTGGAAATAACGAAAATTCAAACTTGGATGAGCATCCCACAAGGAACACACAAAAGACCAAAGCGAAAAGAGAAATGATTAAACGATGTTTCGCCCTAGGTAACCAGCGTGGGCTCATCAGTAGTTTCACTGGTCATCCTCCACTATACATCATTAAACACCATCATACACTTTGATTTCCAACCTTGAACCAATCACAAATAGGCATCGTTCCGCACTGGTACTTACTTATCCAAGTTACCTGATACGAATTCGTCCTGGCATGTTAATATTTCCAGTAGGATTTGGCTCCTAAGGCAATTAAAAGAAAGAAGAAGTTAAAAAACCTCCAAATCAGTTACTCCAACCGAAAAGAATCTAAAAAACAAAAGATCAAAAGATCTTGGGTGGAAATAACGAAAATTCAAACTTGGATGAGCATCCCACAAGGAACACACAAAAGATCAAAGCGAAAAGAGAAATGATTAAACGATGTTTCGCCCTAGGTAACCAGCGTGGGCTCATCAGTAGTTTCACTGGTCACCCTCCACTATACATCATTAAACACCATCATACACTTTGATTTTCAACCTTGAACCACTCACAAATAGGCATCGTTCCGCACTGGTACTTACTTATCCAAGTTACCTGATACGAATTCATCCTGGCGTGTTAATATTTCCAGTAGGATTATGCTCCTAAGGCAATTAAAAGAAAGAAGAAGTTAAAAAACCTCCAAATCAGTTACTCCAATCGAAAAGAAACTAAAAAAAACAAAAGATCAAAAGATCTTGGGTGGAAATAACGAAAATTCAAACTTGGATGAGCATCCCACAAGGAACACACAAAAGATCAAAGCGAAAAGAGAAATTATTAAACGATGTTTCGCCCTAGGTAACCAGCGTGGGCTCATCAGTAGTTTCACTGGTCACCCTCCACTATACATCATTAAACACCATCATACACTTTGAATTCCAACCTTGAACCACGCACAAGTAGGCATCGTTCCGCACTGATATTTACTTATCCAAGTTACCTGATACGAATTCGTCCTGGCGTGTTAATATTTCCAGTAGGATTATGCTCCTAAGGCAATTAAAAGAAAGAAGAAGTTAAAAAACCTCCAAATCAGTTACTGGAACCGAAAAGAATCTAAAAAACAAATCAAAGTGTATGATGGTGTTTAATGATGTATAGTGGAGGGTGACCAGTGAAACTACTGATGAGCCCACGCTGGTTACCCAGGGCGAAACATCGTTTAATCATTTGTCTTTTCGCTTTGATCTTTTGTGTGTTCCTTGTGGGATGCTCATCCAAGTTTGAATTTTCGTTATTTCCACCCAAGATCTTTTGATCTTTTGTTTTTTAGATTCTTTTCGGTTGGAGTAACTGATTTGGAGGTTTTTTAACTTCTTCTTTCTTTTAATTGCCTTAGGAGCATAATCCTACTGGAAATATTAACACGCCAGGACGAATTCGTATCAGGTAACTTGGATAAGTAAGTACCAGTGCGGAACGATGCCTATTTGTGAGTGGTTCAAGGTTGGAAATCAAAGTGTATGATGGTGTTTAATGCTGTATAGTGGAGGGTGACCAGTGAAACTACTGATGAGCCCACGCTGGTTACCTAGGGCGAAACATCGTTTAATCATTTCTCATTTCGCTTTGATCTTTTGTGTGTTCCTTGTGGGATGCTCATCCAAGTTTGAATTTTCGTTATTTCCACCCAAGATCTTTTGATCTTTTGTTTTTTATAAGAACATTTAATGAAAAAACAAAAAGCAAATGGTTCGTGTTTAAATGTATTTTTTGGGTATGGAGTAAAATGATTTTTGGGATCTTAATACATTAGTGGTTTAAGAAGGCACTCAAATCAGCATATATAACAAAAGGAACTTTAATTTGCTTTTGAAAATTTTTAAACTGAAGTATATTTTCTGGAATATTTTCTCCATATTTATTTGTTTTAATGTTGGTTGTGGGTAATAATGTCACTGGTTGCAATCATGTAATTGATGTTTTTGCAATTTTTCTTCAGATATAAAATAAATTAGACATCCATCACAAAAATACTTTTTATGATCTTGCCTATTAATCTGAGAGGATACTACCCTGGACATATGCTTTATCCAACAATAATGGTTGTTTAAATATGTTTAAATTAATAACAAATTAATATGAGTAGGTAGTTTCTTCTTTGTGTAGTGCAAGGGGCCGACAACTTCATTTATTACTTTATCATTTTTGTAAATGCTTTCCAAACCATACACATTTATAGATATTTGGTTAAGTTCTTCAAATTTTCTAATGTCTTTTAACTTGACAGGAAATTCAATACCGTCAAAATTTAAAATGTTATAAGTCAGGATAAGAACTGATCCGATCACTATTAGTTTGAGATGAATATAAAGCACTAATAACACTCCACGCAAAACAACACTGATCGTTATTTTTTAGGTTGATCACAGCTTTTTTTTCAAAATATATTTTGGTAGTACAATGTAAGACGATGCACGTAATGGATTGTATTTGTTAATATTAACTTATAAATATAAGAGTTCTTTTAACAGTCATCCAGATCCGATTTTGTTTCCATTATTTCCTTACTTGGTAAAACAAAACTTCCAAACACCTCCACATTTAACTTAATAATGTTATGCTTTTTCACTTGTTCCATAACCAGTATAAAATTTTTTGTTTAATTTCATCAAAAAATTCATCAATATCAACAATTTTTCTTGATGGATACAGTATTAATGAAACTATCCTCTTTTTAAATGCTGCTGTTTTAATTCTTACGTATTCATCAGTATTTTGTTCCAATATTTTTCTTTTATGAAGGTTTGATCGTAAATGTCCACTAAGCTTATTTCTGATGTACCACTCGTCACAGTCTTTACACTTTGTCAAAACTAATTTGTGTATTAGTTCTTCCTTTTTTTATTTTTCCCAACTAACTTTTCTTTTCTTGGAAGCAGGTTCCGAGCAAGATGGTCTATATAAACACGATTCTCCTTTATGTCTATAAAGGTTTGATTTATATTTAAAATCTTTATGAAAATCCGAACATTGATGCATGATAGTATATAAATACACTAAACTGTTAAAGGAAACAATTTCTTTTATATGATAAATAAGCTGTTAGTGAGGGTATTTACGTGTAGAGACACGACTAGTTATTAGATGTAATCCAATCCAGTCTAGCAGGTTATTTTCTACATCGGTTGTCATTGTAACACATTAAAGAAACTGACGTCGATACAAACTTATTAACTCCATTTTATTCATGATTTAATCAATGGTTTGTAATTTGGGTCTCAATTCCTCCAAGACAAACTAAGCACGTCTCTGGATAAATTAATTGATATAATTTGTCTTCGCATATAGCACACGTCAAGTGATCACAATTCATTTTGTCAGTATAATGTAAATTGACGTGCATATTCTTACCCATTGGTGTATTAATTCCATGATTAAAATAACACTTGCAACACAATGCAAAAAAAATGTTTTTTCCTCCTTTAATGGTCACATACGACTGCATAACATACATCGGTTTCGCAAGGTACCCCGGCTCTACGGTTTTATCTGATGAAATATTCCGAGTTCTTACTAGACCCGATATATATATATATATAAACCTTCTTCTTCCTCGCGATTTATTGAATTATTTATGTCCATGTCCATAACCAACTCCTCCCTGCAACTAACCAAATCTCCATACTTCTTTGTAAAAAACATAAAAATAACCGAAATCAACTGAATAAAACCAAACATTTTTATTTTTCAATAAAATTGAAATCAAAATTTGTAGTAACAAAATATGAAACTCTATAAGAAAATATAAAACTATAGAGACATTTTATGCCAACTACGACTTATAATGTTGTGGCCGCCCCCACCTCGCCAAAAATAATAAGAAAGTATAGGAGAAAAGTGTGGTCGAATAAAGATAAAACCGGTTTTTTTTAAAGGCAGTAACACCGGTTATACAGATGTGAGCTAATTTATTATTACGGATATTGAAAACCGGTTTTCTACCTTTTATTGACAACCAGATATTGCAAGAACGATTGGTAGTTATCACTCGTCTAACCGGTTACATCGGTGTGATTTAATCCCCCCAGAATTATATCGGCTATGAGAGAACAAGACAATTTGGTTTTTAAGTGAAAAGAACTCTTAAACCATTAAGATATCTTGCAAAAAAATCAAAAATTATGAGTTTTGAAGAAACCTTATCTGATATAAGTGCTGACTCATTCGAAATTATAGAGATGTATGATTTTGAAGAAACATCCTGAAAGTTCGATGGATAGTTTGTCATCTAATGAAGCTATTTTGAGCGACAACTGTAATTTGGATATCAAATCAAAAATAAAAGAATCCATCAACATTGATAAATGGCTAAAAATCGATGGCAGAAGATCTTGCTGTGTATCGGAAAATTTCTATCAACTTAATGAGAAGAAATTCTCTATTAGCTGCTTCTATGAATGTACACCTACTATTACGTCAAAATTTTGTGAAATGGTTTCTACACATTTTACCGCACACATCACTTATTTAAAATTCTCGCATTGTTGTTTGTGCAGTAATAACTTGTTTTCCGTAAATCTCACAATTTATTGGGTATTTGTAGAAATACTCAATTTTATCAAAAATAAAAAATAATAGACAGAAATGTTTACCTGTATTATTTATTTTATAGCGTTAAACTTACAATATTTAATCGAAAAAATGTTAAATAATAAAATGGTACATAAAAAAACCTATAATAATGTAAAAATAAACGTAACTGCAATTCAACTCTGGTTTTTCTCTAGGTATAATTAACCAATTCGAATATTCAGTATAATTTTTTGCTTCGTATTTTATTTTGTAAACATAATCATCATCCTTTAAAAGTTTCTTGTCAATGTAGTAGGTTAAGTAACGGACCCCGTAGTTTTTCTCATATAGTTTGTTTAAAGATTTGTAGCAACCATTAAAATCGTTTTTGTTTGAACTCAAACATATTTGAGCTGTTGGAAAGTTATAATCATACTCAATAAATAATGTGTTGCCTATAAAGATGCTTAGAATAACTAACGACGAAGCCTCCATTGTTATATAACAACTAAATTAAAATTAAACAAAGTGTTACTTTATAAAATTTTAATTTACAGAAGTGGCGTAGCCAGGTGAGGGGGGGGGGTTAAAATCCCCCAGGAGTTCCGACCCAATCTATTATAAATTAATCATGATCAAGGTCCCCAGGCAGACTACAGTCAGTCTAGCATTCAAAACGTGTAATAAATGGCATTCTAAATATAATTTTTCTTACAATTTTTTTATCTGCGGCGCATTTTTGATCTGGCAACAAATCTATATAAACCACCGCAACCCACTCTTTCTTGGAACCCATTCTACTTTTTCAAAAATATTTTGCAAAAAACCAAAAAGATCAAATTTTTAAAGAATTTTGTTTTTTTGTCAAAATTTTCGCCTGCGGCGCTATATCAATATTAAATATTGTTACAACAAGAAATTTTTTTTTCTCAACTTTTAGCCCGCGGCGCATTTAAGGGTTAATTTTGTAAAAAATCTGCAATGCGACTTGCTTTGAAAAATAAGTATTTTTGTTTCGGATACACTAACTTAACACCTATTAAACCGCTCCTCTCCCCTTCCTTCAGTTCAAGAGTTCAAGCACTTAATTTTTAAAAATTTGCCATAAGTAGGTAGGTAGTTGATTTTTATTAAGAGTCGATTTCTGGCTACGCCACTGTTTACAGCCGTCAATGAGTGAAATAGTAAATAAAAAGTAGTCTTTGTTTAAATCCAGATCGCATCACTCTATCCTCCTACCAAGTTTCATCCAAATAGGATTAGTCGTTTTTGCGTGATTGAGGTACAAACTTTCGCTTTTATATTAGTAGGATTTGTATTCACTGTGTAGCATAACACGCTACCTCGTCTCCCATACTACAACGTTTTATGGTATTTTTTCTTTTTTTGGTCTCTGATACTAATATAAAATAACTTTACCAAGCATGCGGTTATACCAAATGGGAGCACAGAGTACCGAACGATGATCCGTGATGAAGAGTCTGAGAACATTTTTTGGCGGTACTGTTATAATAGAGCGCCAAACCTGCTACCTGATTTAAGTGGACATGTTTTTTGTGTTTTTCGTTGAAATTATAGTAACGAGAGTTCCGGCTGATGTCCGCTAGGTAATTACACAATTTTTTAATTTTATTTAAGTTATTGGTGCTTATTTCATCGCCATCTTGGACCTTGTGTAATTATATTTTTCGTCCATTAGATCACTGAATACACGCATATCTTTAAAACCAGGGCGTTTTAAATTAACCAGTTACCCCCATATTTTTCGTAATTCTACAACTGCTTATCTTACACATAACGAACGAGATAGCTATATATAAATTATGGAATTGTCCATTTCGTTTGCTGCATAAACATTTACCAAGGTAATACGAAGGGATAAAGAAGTTTTACGAATATTGTATAAACTAATAAGGTGGATTTTTGACTTTTTCTTTTGAGACAAAAAACACCTGTTTAATTTCTTAAATAAACATTTTAAAGGCTTCCTCTTTTCCTAGATCCAGCTCCATGCATTTATTTGTTTGATAACGTTAAATGAAATTAAGTTATGTTACGTCGCTGTAATAACATCAATAAAAAAGATAGTTCTAATAAGAACTATCTTTTTTATTTTCTTAGGAAATAAAGAGACCGATATTTTCAGTTCGGTAAGGTATCTAGCTATGTTATTATTACTAAAATAAATATATATTAAGACTAGGTGGAAACTTAAAAAAAAACACGTAGGTATGATATTTTTATTTTTATTAACTATAAGAATTTTTCACACAATGTTAAATATTTTTCTAATATGGCTAATGCCTCTTTGCTTTTTTCTATTTTTTTTTGATATATTTTTTTTAATATCTTTTTTTTGACTAATTTTATCTCTTTTAAATTTTTCCGAAATTCTTAAAAAGCTATTCATCTCCTTCTGATATTCTTTTCTTTTTCTTTCTTCCTCTTTGACGTCTATAATAAACGTCAAATTGATGTAACTTTCTTCTTCATCTTCCTGTTCTTCTTCTTCTTACTGTTCTTCTTCTTCATCTTCATCTTCCTGTTCTTCTTCATCTTCCTGTTCTTGTTCCTGTTCTTTTATAGGTGTTGAAGTCCGCAGAGGGTAAAAAGGGGACTTTACCCTAATGTTTTGGATTATGTGTACCCTTTAGGGGTCGCTTTTTTCCACCCTATGGGTTTTACTTTGGAAAAAATCCCATCAAGCACCTCAACGGAATCTTCTTCTTCTTTTTTAATAATTTGTTTCATTAGTTGGCCCAGCTCTTGGTACTTTCATTTTTGTACTTTGATTTGACTTTAAGTAAAGTTATTTCTTAAACTGAAGCTATATAAAGCAACGTTCTTGATCCCCTCTTCTTACATTTTATATGTGCTTCCATGTAATTTGGTAGGTGTTTTTCTTAATTCGCGAATAACGGTTTATATACAATGTAAAAACTTGACAGAGGTACTAAATAACAGTTAAAATAAATGATGTCCATCAAAATCGAGAAAGGTATTAAATTTATTCATCAGATGACCCTTATAAAATTGGTCAGTCGGTTCTTGAGTAACGGTATATGCAATTTAAAAACTTGAACCGCTTTTCGAGACCGTATAGGTACTATAAAAACTCGAGCATGACCTTAAATTTATTTATCAGATAATTAAGGTGTGGACCAATATAATTGGTTATGGTAATTTTATTTAGGTATATTAAACCAGAATGCAACACACCTGTAATTCCGTTACAGACGTTTTTTTTGCAAACCCTTGACGCTAACAATAAAATGAAACGAAATATATTTTTATAAATGTGATTTTATTTCCATAAATTATATAATATCAATGCGTTTATAATACCTATATTGAAAACCACTTTTGAATTTTTTATTCTGCCACATCATTTTACCATATTCACAATTTGGTGATAGTTTTACATGTTCAAAAAATGGACAGTATGTTTTTACAAAATTGTATATCTGCGCGTCACAATAGTGGCACTGTCCTTTTCATTTTTATAGAAAAATCCAGACAAACTCAAATCTTCGGGTTCTAATACTCCTGGTCAATTTCTAAATGTACTTAATCTATTTTCATTTGATTTTATTTATTGTGTGTTGGGTACATAACTTTCAAGACACATTGCTAAATAAAAGCAAAGCAGATGACTGATAAAGATTTAATTTTTTATCACTTATAAAGTTTTAGGCTTTCCCCCTCCCAAAGAAATTTTATCCCACCCCAAACGTAGCCGACTTTCTGGGGTACCTAATAATTTTTTAAAGCTGGATCATCCCCACCCCATGTGTAGCTGAATCTTTGGCTCTCAATGTTGTATTGCAGATGTTCTCAATGTTAATTCTTATGGGCGAATCTTTGAATCTTGAGCCAGAACTGGCGTAAACACAGTACTATCGTTGTTTTCACAAACTTTGTTCCGGGAACTCCCTTGGAACGTTACACAGACGTTGTTGGAACGTCCCTAGGACTTGTTTTATTACGTCCCTCCCCCCGTTTCGGTGAGGACTTACCGGACGTTTTAGAACCGTCCTAATGGACGTTTACTAAACGTCCCGGAGACCTCTTTCGGCTCAAGAAGATATCACACTATTGGTGATTAAACCATCACAGAGTAAATGTCACAAAAAAATCGATTCAAATCGGGAATACCAAAACGATTCTACAGCAGATAAGTAGGAGAAGACGAGATACCAAAAGTCAGAGAGAGCAATATAACAAACTAGCTGAATGAAACGAAAAACCAATGAACTTGAAGGGTGAATTTATTATTTAGAGGGATTATGCTATGACCTCATCTTGCTCAAAAACAAAAGGATTCAAAATTTCAAGGCCGATGAGGAGCCGTCCATAAATTGGTTACAACGCAAAAAATAAGTAACTAAAAAAACGGCGCGCGAGATTTATGTTGAAGTCTCAACGTTTTATTTGAAAAGTTCCTTTAGCCGCTGACGGGAACGTTCACAGAACGTAGATTTTAAAGCTCAGGTTTTTCCGCCAAATTGTGTACCAATATGGGAGGTTCCGTCCGGAACATTCCTAGCAAGTACTATTTGGGTCGGTGACGTACCGACCTACGGGACCTACAGGGGACGTCCCGGGAACAAAGTGTCTTAGTAGTGTGGGATTATTATCGTTTTATTCCCTGCGTCAAATAACGGGGAAATGGTACATTTTGACAGATCTGCACAATCTAAGAACTCAGGTAATTAAATACCACTGACGTACAAACAAAAGATAGGTTATGTTATCTCTCAGTGAATCCGCTCCATGTCAGAAATTGTTTGACACTGATTAATAGAAACTTAAAAAGATTGCTGACAAATAGACAATATAAGGGTACCGAGTAAATAAAAAACTACAAAAATTACCATTTTTTTCATAGAACTTTGGCAAAGGTTGGAATATTGTGCAAAATCTATAAAATTTTACTTTTTTTGTAGCTCAAACGGCAATAGTCAGAAAGTGGAAATTTGGTATAGATCCCTAAAATTGGTTTTAAACAAAATAAACCTAACAATTATTTATATATTTTTAAAGAAATGCCTAAATAATATTACACATATTTACCCATAATATTAGTACCTATTCTTAAGTAAATATCGCAACTTTACCTAAACCCAAAAGTAAGAAAACGAAAACAGATACTTTACTAGATATAAAAGTTTGCTGATAAATTAAAAAAAAAAACATAATATTTGGCTTAAAACCCCAATAAAACAAAATATTTTGATACCTAATCCTGGCAGGAAATTTATCAGATTTTACAGAAATTTTTAATATATTTTTTCCCTTCATTTAACGACCCTCCTAAACCTTTCTTTTTTCCTCCAATTATAATAATTTTTCCGTTTTGATTTTCATTCATATAATATAAATCGATAAATCTTTGAAGGTAAAAGGGACACTCCATGTATAGGTTTTCTGTTTCGGTAGCTTGAAAAGGATTTAACGAGAAGTTTTTTTTTTAAATGGGCAGTAAGTACTAAGCAAAACTTTCTTCCAATCCCTTAATCGTGAATACATAAATAATTTTTGTATAATATATTCAGCGTCAGAATTCGTAACTTCAAATAGAGGGAAGTGAAAGCCTATTATTTAGAAAGTAGTAATAGATTAAAGTTTTTGGTACCGGTTTTCATTTTTTGCTATCCTATTTAGTATAATTTTGGCCAATGTGTAACCTGGAAGGCTTTTTTTTCTTATTAAGCTATAAACATTATTTTTAAGAACATAGTATGCCAATCTCGGTATTTTAATTTCACAGCGTATTATGTAACCTGGAGTTGTTTTATGCGAGTAAAGAATGTTTTTTAAAAACGAATTTTGAATAAATTCTATATTTTCCAAATTGTATATGCCCCAAAGTGAACTAAAGTATAGCGCAGTTAGGATCATCACAGTACTATATAGCTTGAGGACCGTTTCCCATGAGGTTACTTTGACGTTATTAATCGTGTTTAAAATAGTTCCTTGCGAAATTAAACTTTTACATTTTCTTTCTATAAAATTTTTATTAAATGACAAGTCAAAGTTAAAAATAACACTAAAATACCTATATGGATTTACAATATCTACTTCTCTTTTATAGTAAGTCCCTTACTTAGTCTGAAAACAATAATTTTGTTTTTTTGTACATTTACTGTTAACCCGATTAAGCACTGAATTTTTTCAATGTTATTAAAATTTTTCTCATTTGAAGCTCAGAGTCCGCTACAAAAACAAATTCGTCATAGTAAAGCAACATAATTATGTTTGTAAGGGAATCTAGTGATATACCGTGACACTCATTTGTATATCAAAAAGCTTTCTATCTCATGAATCAGTAAAGAAAATTCCCTTCGTAATGTTAATTTTATGAGTCATATTGTTGCTTTCTAGCAGTAACCAGTAACAAAGCGTTTTAATAATTTTTGACCTTATCCCAGCCAGGTGAAGCTTTTGCCATTTTATATTGTGCTGCACACCGTCAAAAGCTTTCTTATAATCTACGAATAAAGCAAAGACCTTTCAGCCTCTAAGTCTAATGTGGTTGCTAATAACTGTGTGCAACACAAAAATATTATTCTTGCAGCTTCGAGCGGCTCTAAAGCCTGCTTGATTTTATTACTGTCAAGAAAGCTTGGTTTTCGGTTATTTAATATGTAAGTTAGAATTTTTATAATGTGTCTATACCTCAATAGTTTTCTGGTGAAAGTTTATCTCCGCCGCCCTTATAAATGTGAAAAAGCTTTATTTTTGACCATGAGTTAGGAATAATTCCGGTATTAAATATTTTGTTAAAAAATATATGTAAAAAGTTAATCCAACTAGTAGGCATATTTTTAAAGAATTCATTTGAAATGAGATCCGGTCCGCATGCCTTATTGTCTTTTTTATATTTTGGTCAAGATAGAGGTTGCGCCATATATGTCGAATGTAACTAAGGGCTGGGCGGTATTATAGTAATTATTATAGTAGTTTACCCAAGTCTCCAAAGAGACGCAATTTTCCTGATATAAGTTATTACCTGTTTTTAATTAAAAAAAAACAAAATTCTTTGGGATCTCTTATGTTGTTTAATTTATTACTTATTATAGACGTGTAAAGATTTTTTTTTGTTTTATAATTTTTTTCTCTTCCGTATATTGGCATAAAAAATTTGTATTGTTTGGGTTAGATTTAATAATTCTATATTTAGCTTTGACCCACTTCTTTTTTTGGCAACAATATCGGTCGAACTACGGCTTGTTTTTTGTGTTATTTTTATAAGATAAACATATTTATTTTTCATTTTAAGGAAAATATAAGTTGTAATGAGCGCTTCATTCATAAAACTGTTTAACTGTTCGACCGACATTGTTGCTATGTCATTGGAAAAATGGCAGGCGTGCAGGCGTTTAAAATATTTTCAATTTTTACCCATACTAAATCATTAGTGCTCTTACCGTTATTATCTATTAATGTAAACTGACCAGTATTATCTTCGAGTATCTGGCCATTTAAAACTATAAAGCCACTTTTTTCCAAGCAATCATTTAAGAGCCTTCCTCTTTTATTTATTATTTTATCCAATGGGTTACAAGTAGGAATTTCTGGAAAAGGGTCATGTGTCAAGTGAATATATTAAGTTCTCCTATTCTAGCGTTAAAGTCCCCCCCCCCCAAGTAATATTAAGTCTCTAGGGAAATGATCACATAAATATTTAGTTTCTTCTCCTAGCCTTTCTAAACAGTAATTGTCATCCAGGTCTGCTCTTAAGTAGAACAAACCAATAACAATGTTCATGTCCTTAAATGATAGTCTTAAAATTATCCAGAAAAGACACGAATCAAGGAGCTCAAGGTGTGCGCCAACATTTTTTAAAAACAAGATTGCCAATCCACCTCCTTGCACTCCCTTTCGCTTTATCCTTGATTGCTTTTTCTTCATACATTTTTATTAATATTGTATTGCAGATTTTGTAGTCCTTTTATATTCCAAAATATATAACTAGTCAGGAGTTTACAATTAGATTTCTGTTGCTGAAGTCTGTTTGTTGAGAAACTTATCGATTAAGTTGTTTTTAGATGTCGAAACTACTTTTTTTGGGTTTTTCGCCACTAAGTTAAGGAAATTTTTTTCAAAAATATGTTAAAACCCACTGCGTAAATTCCTAAAAAAATTTGTTCGTTTGTCAGTGGTTTTTAAATAAGATAAAAAATTTGCCTACACACACGCAAATCCTAACTAGAATCTAAGTACTTATCTGACGTTTCGGCAGAAATTCTACTGCCGTTATCAAAGAATTTTATCCTTTTCAAAAACTTTTTTCGATTCTTTTTTAAAATATCTGTCTGTTGTCATACAACTGACAATAAAAATTAACGAACAAATTTTTTTAGGAATTTACGCAGTGGGTTTTAACATATTTTTGAAAAAATTTCCTTAACTTAGTGGCGAAAAACCCAAGAAAAAGTAGTTTCGACATTATGAATCCGCCACAAACATATAGATTTTATTTGTTTTTAGATTTCATACGCTTTTAGGAACTGTCAGCTTTGGTTTCTTATTAGGCTGCTTAACTGTGGATTTCGTATTTGGCGTTGATGAACTGTTTGAATTTTTTAAAGTGGATTCTTCTTGAATATATTTATATTCTTCATCCTCTTCAGCAGTGCAGCAAGTGCGCAATCTGTTTCTTTTGATGGAGTTATTATTTCTCCATCTACAAATAACTTATTAAATCTAATTTGAACTTTTTGACCTTTGTCCTTGTAACTTTCAGTCAAATTTAAGGTCTCAGATAAGATTTGACGGTCAACTTGCTCATATCCTGGCTAATCCTATAATTAGAACCCTTGAGTTTCTGGCAGTTTCTAAGAATTTCGTGATTTTTAGGTAATGCCACAAAACCAATGATAACTGGCCGAATAGAATTAGTCTTCTTCGGCCCCACGCTACGAGCAAAGTTTAGTTGGTCATTCAAAATCATTAGTGTTGGTTTTTAAAAAGATTAATTACTTTCTCCAAAAGATCCTTGCCTTACGCTTAACTTTCTTCAAGATTATAGAGAACGATGTTGTTTATACGATAGCTATTATCTAACTTTTCCTTTAGTTTTATTTTCGTTTTTAAGGATTTGTAATTGTTGCGACAAATCATTAAATTTAATACAAACTAATTTTTTAGCTCATTAATTTCTGCTTTTACCACACTGATACTTTGGTTAATATCTTTTAATGCAATTAGTAGTTGGGGAAATTTGTAGATTAACACTTTTTCGGCACCCGCGTGGATAAAAACAAATCGCACAGACAAAAAGGCTATTTCCGCCAATTTGTTATCACATTAGTTATCTACGATACTATGCACCATGTTTTCCACCGTTTATTCAAAATTTTAGACCGTTTTTAGATAGAACAAACGCTAAACTCTCGAGAGCGAGTTTAGGTATACCTATAAGACAGCTTTGCCGACTCTAACCCATGTTAAAAATATAAGAGACCTTATTAACCTATAGACAATATTAAAAAATTTTTTGGTAGATGCTATTAGCGAAATTTGATTTGACATTTGATATTGAAAAAGGCGGAAAAACTATGGAGAAAAAAGTAATTTTTCCCTTGTGGTGTGGTATTTATACTAACGTCATGCAATGACGCTTGTCTCAAAAATTGCTAAAAAATTGACACATGTCATTCCCAAATCAAGATGCCCACGATTAAAATTAAGAAACGTCATTATTTTTCTGGATGTTAGAAGTTTTGCACAACCCAAAGCAGTTTTAGGATGAGTTAAATTAGTCTTAAATTTGTGTCTAAAAAAACAAATTTTAATGCTTTTAAATTTTTTCCTTAAGTTAAACACAAAGTACTTGGCAAAATATTGGGTTGCGCTAAGGAAGACATAGCCATTCCAAATATATGTCATTCACAAATCTAATTTACAAATTTCGTAAGTTAAACAAAAAACACATGATAAAATATTAGATTTTATCAAATTAAAGATACAGATAAAAAAACGAGATGTCACTTCCGTGCCAAAATGGCGGCGATTAAAATTGAAAAAAAACGTTATTTTTCTGCCCGTTTTCATGTCATTTCTAAATATTCCTACGAGGATGCTTAGGTACTGGATAATATTATGTGTGATATGTTTTCCTTAAAAATAACTATAGCTCTAATTGTAAAATTACATCATTCTAAAGAATATGAACTGGGTTAAATAAAAAACAATATTTTTGAATCTTTTTCACATATTAAAATATTATTCGGTTGGGAAAAATCAATTTTTGCTTTTCTTGAGAGAATATAAAGAAAGCGTGCCTTGACCAGCGCGTTCGATATTTTGCCAAGTGTTTTTTGTTTATCTGACAATTTTTGAGACAAGCATCCTCGATTTAGTGCAAATTGATATATTGCATGACGTTAGTATAAATATCACACCAAAAGGGGAAAATTGCTTTTTTCTCGATAGTTTGGCCACCATTTTGAATATACGGATAATAATTTTCTGATTATTATACCATCCAGAAATGAATTTGAAAGATTATTTACCAAATTAAATACATTAAACTGTGCAAAATAAATCGCTATTTAAACAGGGTGTAAACAATACCATAGTCATCCTTTTAACTGATGAGAGGGGTTGTCAAAACAAGTCAAAAAGTTCATATGACTTATGGGGCAAAACTTTTTGTCTAAATGACTTTAAAGTTGAAAAATTTTGGTTCTTATATCTACCAGAATTTTCGAAATATTCATGTTTAACTTTAACCATTTTACAACAGGGGCATTTCCAAATAAATAAAAATAAATATTTCCTCTAAATCCTATAAATTTAAAAAAATGAATAAAAAAAATAATGATTTCTTTGGAGTTAAAGATTTAAACAAAAACTTGGCAACAACGCGATTCGCTGCATACGTGAGTTTCTGACTTCCGAACCTCTCTGCTCTCTACAGCACAGTGCATCTTCCGCTGTTCGTTGTGAAGGTTGTCAGTCGCGCGAGTTTACCTGACGCCATTATTTTCGCGATTTTTTTGCAGTTTGGTGTGAAATTAAACTGAATTAAAAATGTTCTCCCATCAGGAATATGCTGACATGCTATTAGTGAAGCTCGCGACAGATTTCCCCGGCGGCTTAAAAGAAGTGTTTTTGGTCGGTTTTTTTAGTGTTTTTCAAAATAAAAAAAGTGTTTTTACAAATTAAAAACAGTTTGAACGCTGTGTGACAGGTGTTTTTAATTTAAAAAAAGGGAGTGTGCCCTACAAGTGTACCAACAAATCCTTAAAAGAAGGGTTTTTTGAGTGTTTGCCAAAAACAATTAATAAAAAAAGTTTTTTCAAATTTAAAAGAGCTTTGAAAATTGTGTAACAGGTGTCGTACTTTTTTTTTATAATAAAATATTGCTTTTCAAAGCAAAACTTTACTGCGATACCGAAAAGGACTTTTAAATAAACTTTTACAACCAAACGAGACGCTAAAACCAATTTTCGTTAAGTACACATTTATTTTTTGCTTTTTACTATTTTTAAATAATTACGAATCTGTAAGATGTGAAAAAAACCATCTCAAAGGTCATATGTTGATATTCACGTTGCAGCCCGCCGCGCCGCGCCTTTCTATCATGAGATCTCCTTTAATTTTTTCGCACCGTATTTAAAAAAAAAACATTGGCATGTAAAGTATAGGTTGTGGGGTATCAATTCAACGGTAAATCAATTTCTGATTAGATTTTTTTTTTAATTTTTTTAAAGGGATACATATTGATGTGTAAGATATGGGTTTTGGGGTGTCAGTGGAAAGGTAATTAAATTTACAAGGGTACAGGAGTAACCGTATTTAAAAAAAAACACATATTGGCATGTAAAGTATGAGTTGGGGGGTATCAATGGATATGTAATTAAATTTTCATTTTTGTGGATAAGTAGGTAATACAATACAGACCGGTTCGAAAATCAAACGTGTGTGTGAAACTTAGGGACGCATGTAGCAAATGCAAGCAAGCATTTGACAAGTGGCCCCCATGAAATCAACAGCAATTCGCCGATGTGCAATGACGACTTTGCTGGTAGTGTAGACTCGCCGAGTGTACAGTGGCGGTTAATATCAAGTTGGACCCACTCTAGCACGTTGAACTGCAGTACATCTTCGTGACATGCCATTCAATAAATTACGAATGAAATTTTTGTCAACAACATTCCATTCCTCTTGAACCGCTACAGCCAATTCTTGTAGGTTTGCAGGTTGATGCCTTCGTCTTGCAAGACTGTCTACCATGGGTGACCCAACGTGTTCTATCGTATAAACGTCAGGAGATCTCTCGATATTGTTGGCATCTAAAAGATCATTTACAATCCTTGCGTATTAAACAGTGATCGATATACCTTTAGGAGTTCATGTTTTGGTTGATGGGTAAAATCACCAGTTCTGTTCGACTAGCATAATTCCGTGCGAAATGGTAATACTTTCACTACCAAAAGCCTCCCTTGAATTCACCAGTTCCTCACTCCAAACTTTCACCGTCCTCCAAACTAAAAGTCTACCGTTGCATTCATAAAGTCGAAACCGGGACTCGTCGGAGAATATGCAATGCCATCATGTTTAGATGTGCTGCTGCCCAACGACGTCTAGCCACACGAGATCGAGGGCTTGAACGAGGGCAAGCGTAGCGACGTCTTGCATTCAATCCCGCTTCGTGAATCCTTCTTACTACGCCAGTGACAGCTCTTGGGGCATTAATAATTTGAATGGCAGTCTTGGTTCTATGACGTATAGCTTCGGTTGCCATCATGTGATCATTCGTTATTCTGTCCCTTCCACTACCATGATGCATTTACCAAGTTCACGATGGCCTCGGAGAGCGCTAATAATACACTATCCGCCGATTGGAAAAACCACTAGCAGATAAACGAGAGATATGCGGAATTTTTAAAATACAATTTTTTTCAATGCTTTAATGCCAAAACACTAATGTATAAAGAATTTAAATATTTTACTAAACAGCTAGGTAGGTACGGGTACTTTTTTTACTATTCATTTCATTTTAAAAATTCTCAAAAAATTTTCAGTAAAAAGTGAGAACTAAAAATATATGACAAAGAAGAAATTGAAACAAATTTTTTTGTTTACACGCAAAGAGGGTGTGACAATATTTTTAGCACAAGAATATTTTATAATTTTTAATTTTTGAAGAATGTCCATTCTAGGAACTTATAATTGCAGGTCACAAGCAATATGAGTAATTCAAAAATCTTTGTCCCCTAATAAAGCCAATATGTGTTTTATTAAATACCCCGTCCTGTACCCCTCACAAAATTTTAAACAGGGTTTCCTAATCAAAAATTTAATTGCCTTTCCATTGATATCCCACAACCCATATTTTAAAAATCAATTATCTTTCTAGTTTTTTTCATATTTGCATGTAAAACCGATTTTATGAAATGGACCGATCGCGATGTTCTGTGGTCCCTTTTTGTAATCTCCCCAGACAGTTTTTCAAATGTATGTTGATTTTTTTTTGGTTAGTAAAATATGTCTGACTTTGACAAAAAAAACTGTGAGGTAGATACACGGTAGATGTTAAAACTGTTTATAATAGGTAAAATCACTGCCGTTCTTCATATAATATAGCCTGCTCCTTACAATTTTCAACAGCACTTTGTCAGTCACCAATTCGAAAATAAAATGATTGAAACAAGCTACCATCGCAAAAATTCGCCGATTCGGCGTTAATCGTGATAGAATGTGGTGTTTTACATTAAAACTTTGTTTGCCAAGACTCACGAACTCCGATTAGTGCTAATCATGATTAAAGCCTCGGAGAATTTTCATGTTGGTGGATATGGCCATTATTGTATCAATTATTTAAAACAGATTTGTACAGTCATAGGAGTCTAAATCGGGACAGAAACAGTAGTTTTCACAACTAGTGACTAAAAAAGCACAGTTTATCCGCGAGTTGTTAACACTATTTTTTTAATACCTTTATCAAAAAATCCAAGAAAAACAGGAAAATACTTTTAAACATCTCAAACGAACAGCACTTCTCCCAACACACCATCTTTACACTATAAATCAAGGCGGCTGGTAAATGAAATAACAATGGTTTCCATAGCGATGTGCCTTTTTAATCGGTGACGTTCATTGTTGGCGACATTTTAATCTTTGATAGTTTGATATATTGACGATGTTTTAAAATGATTTTTTCGTAAATAATTAGAGTTTTTCAATATTACTATTTTGCGCTATATCTCTTTATTTTTGGGTAAAAAAAGGAAATAAATCTTTTTTTTGCAACCGTGATCAAAAAGTTTTTTCATCGGTAACCAAAAAGGCCATGCTTTAGTTATCTGCAAACAGTTACTAAAATCATGATTTTGATGAAGGTATAAAAAAAAATTTTTTTAAAGTAATAATCCTAAAATAGTTCTGACTTGTATAGATTCTAAAGAAAAGATTATAGTTCGTTAGTTAGTTGTTATAGTATAGTTTATTATATAAAACAAGAACAAAAGAACATCTTTCGCTAGGATATAAACCCCTGCGCACCGTCTATAATCGTACACTCTATTTAACTAATTTAAAGTAGCTATTTTTCTCTTATTTTTCTGGATGCTTTCCAGGAAAATTTGGCTTTCGGCTTCTTTGTTGTTTACATTTTAACTAATAAATAATAATAAATAAGTTTATTTACCAAAAAATTAAGAATTTTACAATATTAAAACTTAGGTACTTAAGTAAATAAACAATACTCACAGAAGCTTACATATACAAGTTTGTACGTGATTAATTTATATATTATGTAACAATTACCATCAAGAAATTAATCTACATATTAATTAAGTTTACATTTGTTGTGGAAAAATTGGGAATATTTTGCCTCGTTGAGGTAAATTTGTCACAATCGGAAAAGGGTTCAAGTCCAGGAAAAATGTCACAATTTGGGTTTAAATTATTTACGTACAACAATAAACTATTATTTAGTTTTTCTTTTTTTTATGTACATAGATATAGGTATGTTTTCTTTTTTGAATTAATCATTTATCAAATCATGAAACAGCTAGTTGTTTGTCTTCAGAATCCAAGTGCAAAGGAATAAACTAAACTTTAAATTTTGTTCTTATTTTTCTGTCCACTTTCTTAAAGAAATTTGATATATTTTTGAAAACTATGCTCTTGTAATTGCTGCTACATTAAGAATCATAGCTTTCTCAATAAATTTTTACCAAATTTTACAAAAACAAAACGGATTATAATAAATGAAAATTATAAAAATAATTTTGATAAGAACTGTCGGAGGCTGACGTATTTTGATATATGTCGGGGGCCGATACAATGATGCAATTCAATCTATGAGCAGGCTATATAAGGCTTTCCAAATTCGATGCTCACCATGGCGATCTTCTAAACGGTAGGAGATACGAAAAAGTTGTGCAATGAGCGAAAAAAAATTACGAAATTTCCCTTTTTAGTTTTTCTTTTTTTGCCCCTTTATTTATAAAGCTATCTTTCTTTCTTTCTACAGGCATTTTTTAAGATCTACCCAATGACAGGTCAGTTTCTGACATTTCATTTTCTCCTGCCGTTTGGTTCATGAAGGATAACAGATATTTTGCATATTAATACAAGTCATCTGAAGTTTTGGATTAATTGTCCATCATCAGTCCAAATTCAATTTTTGCTTCTAACTTACTCAAGATATTTTGGAAATCCTGTTGCAGTACCCAAGTAACACAACTTACTGCAAAAACGTTAGTACAGCTCAAGGTCGGTACACTTGTAAGGTTACCCACAGAATTTGGCAAGTCTCATCAACTCAACTGGCTGACTGTATGAGTTTTTCCGGATTATTCTAGTTTTTTCATTCAAAACGGTGACTGTGAGACGTTTCCGGCCAGAATACTTTTGTGTCTTACAGTGATAAAACCTCGGATGGCGCTATAAAAGTGATTTTTCAACGATTTCAAAGAGGGTTTAAAGTTGAGTTTTTTGATACTTTAAGGCTGCTTTAGAACCTGTTGCAGTACCCAAGTAACACAGCTTACTGCAAAAACGTTAGTACAGCTCAAGGTCGGTACACTTATAATGTTACCCACAGAATGTGGCAAGTCTCTTCAACTCAACTGGCCGACTGTATGAGTTTTTCCGGATTATTCTAGTTTTTTCATTCAAAACGGTGACTGTGAGACGTTTCCGGCCAGAATACTTTTGTGTCTTACAGTGATAAAACCTCGGATGGCGCTATAAAAGTGATTTTTTAACGATTTCAAAGAGGGTTCAAAGTTGAGTTTTTTGATACTTTAAGACTGCTTTAGTGCGACGCACTTTTTGCTTATGTATAAAAAAAAAATTGTGGTTTTATCTTTAATTAAGGAAATCGGGTTTTGAATTAAACAGTTAAAAGTTTTAAAGTGCGGGATGCAAATACATTTTTTTTTATTATTACCCGTTGCTCGGTCTTGGAGATTGGGAGTGGGAGAAAACAAAATGTACTTTAGTGGACGCCACCAATTTTTCCAAAACCAGCTAAATTGGAAAAGCTGCCTATTTGTTTTAGGTGTTTAACCAAAACACGATTTATAATTTGTGGGAAATTTAAAAGAAGCAAATTTAATTCACCCGTTTAATGAGTTTAATATAATCCAAATTATCTACAAAATAGGGGGTACCTTAAAAGGCAGGAAAAAAAAAGGTTAAATAAGTTGAACCAAAAAAAGGTTATTCTAATTTAGCACATCCTGTTATGTACCTTCTAAGCCCCTCAAGTGATCACTTTCGGTTCACACGGAGAATCAATAAATCGTATCAAATAATTAAACCAGAAAATAATAAAACTATAACTAAAATGAATGCGCGGAATAACGCAGATTCGCAGTAGCGCGACTCAGTCTCGCAGTAGCGCAAGGCAGTCTTTGCAGTATCGCAGTCTTGCAGAAGCGCATCAGCGTGATAAATTATTAAGCCTAAACTTATCTGTTTATCCAAAATAGCTGAATAAGGGTCACTGTCGTTGTGAAGAGCAGGTAAGCCTCATACAAAAGGGGTGATCGAAAAGACAGGGTAGACTTGGTGGTTGATTCAGGTGTTGATTCAGAGTAAGGCTAGGTTTTAGATTGGCACTTGAGCCCTATTGTAGAAAGAGAGACCACTTATTTAGCAAACTCAAAATAGCAGAATAGCAAAGTATTAATATTTTAAGTTTAGAAAAAAAAGAGCCTTTCATATATATATAAGAACTTGAATAAAATTTCAAGATAGCATTAATGAAACTAAACTTATACAATAATGATAAAAAAAAATACTTGCAACCAAAAAAAAGGTTTTGAAATGAAATAACATTAATAAAATATATATTAATAATTACCTCGATAGGATGTCTGGAGGGCAAGAAACACAGTCACGTGCATGTGGTAAGTCCGACAGAAATCCGCAAACAATGCGAGTGTAATATTGGTCCCAAAACAGCAAAACGCACAAAATATCTTCTCAGAAACGTAGCCCCAAACACAAGAATTACTTTGAGATAACTTAATTTGAAATCCCACTAAGGATTGCGAAAATAAAGCCAGAATAAAAATTAAGATCTCGAACTAGCGGTTACCAATGACGTGTTATCGTGTGTTCTTTTTTAAAGGTTGGTTCTGAATGCCTCTAAAAACACTGTGCTGCGCACTCCAAAACCATTTGATCATAATTAACAAATGAAAGTAAATTAACTTTTACTAAAAAATCTTACAGTTTGTCCTTTTCTAACAACCAGCAAAATATGTACAAAAATAGGACAGAAAAGGGAAAAAAGGACTCCAGTAAAATAAAATGAAAGAGTATTCAGAAAGTAAGTTAACTACTGAAATGGTCTTAAAAGTCCAACAAAGACAAGGCAACATTTTATAAAAATGAGAAAGAAGCATAAAAAGACAACTAATCCATGGGCGGTTTAGCTACATGAAACGACCGATATAAGCTGCAGATCTTTAAATACCATGACCCCTATTTTGAAGTGCAACAACCGATTTGAATTAAGTTAATCAAATAAAGAGGACAATATTAATTTTCCCCATATTTGACAAATTGTGCATTTAATATGAAAATTATGACGTTTAAGTTTACAGTCAACATATAAAGCGCCTTCTCTTTTAATAAATTGATAGTCCTAAAAATATTTTGCCAATGGATATGGCAACCCTTATGAGTGCAAGAATTAAACATTTAAAATGCAAGTCTTTCAGATTGTGCACAGTAAAGAATCTTCCCTAAGTTTTGAGAACAGTCATGAAATAATTAGAATACATCAAAGAAAAGAATTAAAACTGACCAAGCTATAAAGTTATGGTTTGTGACAATTAAAATATCACAAGTTACCAAGATATTAAATTAATGTAAAAAGTTAAAACAAATTACCAAAGACATATTTCGGAAATATTGACTAAGTTGGCAACATAGCAAATTTTCAGTTCCAAACTAACACACAGGTGACTGAATCTATTTTTAGCTTAAAAATCAGTTCAATTTTAGGAAAACGTAGGCATAAGGAAAATCAAAACAAAGGTGCGAGTGGTGCAGCAAAATTGTTTAAAAGAGACGTAAAACTATCCCAGAAAATTACTAGGGATTATCAATAACGTACACGAAGGTAGGCCGAAGTAAAATTAATAAAATAGTGATAGAAATAGTTAGGCATGACAGATTAATTAAATTATTTATCTATTTCTAGGTAGAAAGCTATGAAATGATCTATGAGTCATCAGACCACTCCGTGATAAGCTAGGCAAAATAGAAAATGTTCTAGGATTGACATAGATAAATAGAGATCTCGGTAGATATAAGATAGACGTGAAATAGAAAATAGAAAAATGGAAATGGAGAATGGGTTGCAGAACAGTAAAGAAGTGATGCAAACAGAAATGTTCCTAGATTAAGGTTGGTAGGTAATAGGCGACAAAATATTACTAACATAGCCAGAATAGAAAATAGACGGTTAGGCAAATAAATTTCTGTTAGTTAATATTAACTAATTAATATTTTATTTTCTTTCAGGCACAAAATAATAGATCTTCGACGCGAGATGCATAGAAGAAAAATGGAGAACGGATAGAAAAGAAAATAGGTGAGAAAATAGGTAAGATGAAAATAATAAGAAAAAAAAAGGAATACAAAGTTTCAGAATACTATTTCAGTTTCAGGTTGACGGCCATGTTACATAGAAGCTGCATCAATGGAAAAAAAATAATAGATCTGAATTATAGGAGAAGAATAGACAAAATAATAAATTAAGAGATAGAACCCCACTTCGTCATAAAGCTATATATGATTTGCTATCGTTGCTATTACATATATACATACGTTTTATTTTTAATAAAATTATTTACAAAGTTTTTGTTCTTTTATTCGTTTCTTAAATACTACAGAAAAAAATATATATATATTAATCGTATTAAATTTTCCCACACAATCTCTTACACTCAAACTTTTTTTTAATTTGGCGAATGCGTTAGACTAGTACATTGGGAGTCAAGTTAAATTAAAAAGGAAATAATACACAGACGCGCTATTTTGTTAAGGAACTATAAGATTTTTAAAACTGTAATACTAGTTCTTTTTAGTAACAAAATTTAAACGTTACAAATCTCCCCTCTCCTTCAATAGGAAGGAGACTTCCAAAGAAGTTGACTGACGATAATGCGCTACTAATAAAAATTAACCTCACATATTATCAACTTATTATATATATCTACAAAAAAAAAATAACAGACAGATTTGGTCAATCGTTTCACATTTACAATTGGACATTACTCAAAGAAGGGTATCTAGGGACTAGTGAGAATGATCCTCTAATTTTGGATCGTCTCCAGTTAAATCAGGCTTTAACTCTTGGACATGCCATTTGCCTTTATTGTTTCCTTGATCATCTTCTAGTTGGTATGTGCAGGTTCCAATTTTTCGAACCACAGTAAAAGGACCCAGGTAAGTTGGAGTTAATTTGGCACTTACATAATTAGCAGCATTTGATAATGTTTTGTTTTTACGCCAAACACGTTGACCGAGGTGTAATTCCACAGGACGCCTTCTTAAATTATAACTATGAGCATTACGTTCACGCGCTGCTTTTATTTGTTTATTTATCTTTTCAAACATAGTTTTAAAACCAAGTTGACGACGTGTAACTTCGTCTTCCACTTTGTCTCCCGAAGCTTCGGTTTGTTCAAATTTTGTATTAATAAAGTCGGTGCCCAATAGTTTATGTTCCCTGCCGAAATTAGCGTAAAACGGTGTAAACCCAGTGACTTCACTTCGCGAAGTTCGAATAGCGCAAGCAAAAGAAGAAAGATAGACGTCCCACGTTTTATGATTATCTTTCTCTACATAAGATTTTAACATTGTTTTAATTACTCTATTTATCCGTTCTGTTGGATCTGCTCTTGGGTTGTACGGTGATGTAAAAAATATATGTACATTGTACTTTTTACAGAGATCCTGAAATTGATGGGATCGCATCTGCCCACCATTATCACATATAAGATACTGGGGAGAACCATATCTCAAAAATATGTCTTCCTCTATTCTTTTCGTTAGAGATTGAGCTGTAGCGGTCCTAAGAGGAAATATTTCTACATATTTTGAAAAGAAGTCAGTTACAACTAATACATATTGATGTCCACTTTTTGACCTCGGGTAAGGGCCTTGAAAATCCAAACTTATCATTTGCCAAGGGTATTTTATATCTGGTCTATTTCCCATTAAACCTGCGGGTTTCTTATGCTCCACTTTATTTTGTGCGCAATTCTTGCAGGCTCTGATGTAAGAAATGACGTCACATTGCATCTTGGGCCAATAGTAGTTGTCATGAAGCTTCCAAAAGGTCTTAAAAACGCCTAAATGACCAGAGGAGGGAATATCGTGATGGCGATTTAGAAGCTGACGGCGATTTTCTTTCGGAATAACCAGTTTCCACTGGGATACCTCCAAACCAGTTGGTTTATAGGTGTTTACGAATTTAAAAACTACATGATCTTCTACTCTCCAGGCAGGAAATCTTCTAGGATTATTTTTAATATTTGTACGCATCTTAAGATACCACTTATCAACAATCTGGTCGGGGTCAAAAGGTAAGCTTTCCACATCAATAACCTCTACTGCCTCTGGAACAGATCTAGAAAGGAAATCAGGCACTATATGTTCTTTACCTTTTCGGTGTATCAATTCGAAGTCGTAAGGCTGCAAGCGAAGTGCCCATCGGGCCAAGCGACCTTGAGGGTCTTTTAAGTTATGTAACCACAAAAGTGAATGGTGGTCGGTTATGGCTTTAAAATGAACGCCCTCTAAATAGTGTCTTAGACGTTCCACGCTCCAGATTAAAGCTAAGCACTCTTTTTCTGTCACACTTAAATTTCTTTCCTGTTTGGTGAGTGATCTTGATAAATAACATATCACACGTTCGCCATCTTCAAATTCTTGTGAAAGAACGGCCCCCAACCCAAACAAGCTGGCATCGGTTTGCAAAGTAAAAGTACGATTAAAATCAGGACAACTTAAGATTGGGGCTGTCACCAGGCTTTCTTTAATCGCTCGAAACGAGGACTCACATTCGTCCGTCCAGTTCCATCGTACATTCTTTTTAGTTAAATTGGTTAACGGCGCGACCACTGAAGAAAAATTGGGTACAAATCTTCGGTACCACGATGCCGTTCCCAAAAATCGTCTTACCGCGGATACTGAGGTAGGCGCAGAAATATTTAAAATCGCCTCCACCTTTTCTGGATCTGGGTGAAGTCCATGTTGGTCGACTACATAGCCCAAATATTTTAATTGAGAACGACAGAAATGACACTTGCTTTCTGAAACCATAAGGCCAGCATCATTGAATCTATCAAGAACTAAGCCCAAAATCCGTATATGCTCATGAAAATCTTTAGAAATAATGATCACGTCATCCATGTAAACCATGACATAAGGCTGGAGATCGGCCCCCAATACCATGTCGACAATTCTCTGCCACGTGGCTGGCGCGTTGGAAAGCCCGAAAGGCATTCTAGTAAATTGGAACAAGCCTCTCCCCCCAGGGACTGTAAATGCTGTTAATTCCTTACTCTCTTGACTTAATTTCACCTGCCAAAATGCAGATTTTATGTCAATGGAGCTAAGGTATTTGGCGTCACGTAATTGATCTAAAATAAACGAGATAAAAGGTAAAGGGTAGCTGTCCTTTTTTATGACGGCATTAAGACGTCTAAAATCTACGCAAAAGCGATAGGAGTCGTCTTTTTTCTTAACTAGACATATTGGGCTTGACCAGGCACTTTTAGATGGCTCGATTACTCCTAATTGAAGCATTTCCTTGAGTTCCTCGTCAATAATGTTTTGTTTAGCAGGAGATACGGGGTAATATCGCTGTTTTATGGGGTTTGTATTGGGAACTAATTCTATTAAATGTTCTGTAATTTTACAGCAACCTAAACCGGTTCCCTTTTTTAAAAGTTTTTCAGAAACTAATGATTCCAGTATTGTTTTTTGCTCTGAACTTAAACTGGATTCGTCAGCTATTCCACACAAATGAACTGGATCCTGTTCGTTTTCAGTGGCGAAATGCCAAACATCAGCGTTTAAATTAGGTACAATAGCCATGATTCTCCAAAAGTCAACCCCTAGGATTAAATTATGTGATAATCCCGGTAAAACAAGAAGTTCGACGAGTTTGGTCTTTTCCATAAGTGATATAGGGACTTGTATTATTCCAATACTAGTACATGTTTCGCCATTGGCAACGGTACAATTAAGAGTTTGCTCTTGCAATTTAAAACCTAAGTTTTGCAGGATTTTGTAGCCTGGAAGTCCTACCAATGATCGAGTTGCCCCGGAATCAAGTAGGCCTAGAATTGGATAATCTAAAATTTTTATTTCTAAATAGGGACGACGGTCGCCTTGGGCGTGTGATATTATATAATCTAAGAGAATTTAATTTTCGACATCAGAATAATTGTTGGTCGTTGCGTCTAAGGGAGTCATTTCACGACCCTTTAAAGATCCCTTTGGTCGTTTCCCAAAGAGCATCTGGAACAAGTGCGAATAGTTACGTTAGGTAAACCACATCTATGGCAAAATATTCTTTTTGGTTCTCTACATTCTCGGTAAACATGTCCGACCTTTTGACAATTAAAGCAAGTCACAGATCTAGAAGTTCTTGTTACAAAATTATCCACTGCATCCACAGCCATTCTGCCATTGGGGCTTAATAAATTCGATGCGCTATCGCCTCGCGAATCATCTATAGCGAGGTACGCAAAATCAGGTTCGACATAATTTTGTCGGCGACGAGATGGAGGAATGTAATGGTCCGCGCGAAACTTTTTAGTCTCCAATTTAAGGCACTCTTCCTCAAGCTCTTCTAATGAACTAACAGGACCCAGTTGAGTATTGTAGAATGGGGCAAGATTTCTAACCACTATGTCCAATTGAACATCTTCGGGGATCGAGCCATATCTCCGGAATAAAGAGTTCATAGAGCATAGATAATCCACTATACTTTCGCTCGGGTCTTGAGTACGGTCCAGTATTTCTTTAAAAAGTCTTGCTTTGTAATCTGGTGGCTCGTAATGTTTACATAAAAGTTCGGCAAGAGCTTTCCAATTTGTAAACCTAGTTCTATTTCACCTGTACCAATTTAAAGCTTTACCAGAAAAGAGGTCAATGGCTGACTCAAAAGTCTCTCTTTCTGTGAGCCCTCTGGCAATTCGCAGTTCTTCAACCCTTTCCAGAAAAGTGTGAACAGACATATATTTTAAATCGCCACTAAACTTTAAATTCCACTTCTGGACTGGTTCAGAGCGAGAGGTGCTTGGGGATGGTATATTAAATGTAGTGGTTTGATTGTTCGCATTTTGAGAGTTAGAATTCGCGCCTGTACTCGGATTGATTTTTGCTGCTGGGGTCGAGTGAGTATTCTTTGCAGCAGAACCATCGTCAGAATCTTCTTCAGAATCAGGGTGGTTTCCGCTCAAAAGTAAGCTAAGGTTCGGATCTTGTTTAGAGATATGTTCCAAATCTTCTAAAGTTTTCAAAGTTTTCACCAATAAATGACTTCTAATCGTCTTTTGTTCTTCATCCAAAATTTCCGTTGGTATTCTGTCAATTCTTCTTAACAAATGTACTAACCGGGACTGAGATCTTTCAAACTTAATTTTTGCTTTTTCACCAGAAACAGATTTTATTGTACTCATAGTTTCCTTTAGGCTTGTTTCAATATATGCCTTTTCTTCCTGAAACTCTCTACTATAGGGAGGGTACGTCAGCGGCTTTCCTTTTTTTTCTAGTTTAAGTAAAGGTCTAAGTGTCTTGCGTAATTCATCTACGCTCATCGAGTCATCAGCAGGAATGCCTCTTACTGCAGCTTCATAAATTAACATCTCCTTCTTTAAGTAATTTATTTCCATATTGTAATCCATTCTGACCACAAAAAAAAATAAAAGGGGTGGCTTTTAAACTCAAATGATTTATTAAGCCAAAGAAAGCTTAGTAAAAAATTAAACACGCGGCAAAATGTTTTGTTTTGAAAATAATAAACAAAACGAAAAGCTCATTTATATTTTATTGTACACCAGTTAATTTTATTTGATCTAGTTTAATTTTATTTGAGTTTATTTCATCTAGTTTAAATTTATTTGAGTTTATTTTGTCTTTTATTTAATTTTACTTAAGTTTATTTGATTTTATTCAATTTTACTTGATTTTATTTCATTTTATATACTTTAATTTTTTTATTTTATGTTGTCTTTCATTTTATTTAATATTATTTCGATTGTAATTTATTTTATTTGATTGTATTTAATTTTATTTTGATTTTATTTAATTTTATTTTTATTCTATTAAATTTTAATTATTTTATTCGATTTTATTTTGATTTTATTTTATTTTATTTCAATTTATTTGATTTTATTTGATTTTATTTGATTTTATTCGATCTTATTTTACTTTGTTTTAATTTTATTTGATTTTATTTCGTTTTATTTCATTTTATTTTGATTTTATTTGATTTTATTTAATTTTATTTTCATTTTATTTGATTTTATTAAATATTAATTAATTTCATTTGATTTCATTCGATTTTATTTTGATTTTATTTCATTTTATTTGATTTTATTTGATTTTATTTCATTTTATTTGATCCTATTTAACTTTATTTTAGTTTTATTTGATTTTATTTTGTTTTGTTTAATTTTATTTTGATTTTATTTCATTTTATTCGATTTTATTTAATTTTATTTTGATTTTATTTGATTTTATCTGATTTTATTAAGTTTTATTTGATTTGATTTTATTTTATTTTATTTTATTTGATTAAAAAAAAAGGCAAGTCAACGAGAGCACCCATAAAATAGTAATAAATAAATTAATAGTAAATAACTTCCTAAAAGAAATGGCTATACTACGTTTACACTCTGGTATATTTTACAAATTAATAGTAACCAGTATTCAAACAAGATTAAAACAGTCCAAAGCATAGATAACACTACATTTAGCATGTAATAACTATTAAAAAATAATCTGATCACTGCTGCGACTGCGTTAACCGTTTAATTTGTGAAGACTGCTACCGCGCAGGCCCCACGTTGGGCGCCAAAATTTGCGACGCACTTTTTGCTTATGTATAAAAAAAAAAATTGTGGTTTTATCTTTAATTAAGGAAATCGGGTTTTGAATTAAACAGTTAAAAGTTTTAAAGTGCGGGATGCAAATACATTTTTTTTAATTATTACCCGTTGCTCGGTCTTGGAGATTGGGAGTGGGAGAAAACAAAATGTACTTTAGTGGACGCCACCAATTTTTCCAAAACCAGCTAAATTGGAAAAGCTGCCTATTTGTTTTAGGTGTTTAACCAAAACACGATTTATAATTTGTGGGAAATTTAAAAGAAGCAAATTTAATTCACCCGTTTAATGAGTTTAATATAATCCAAATTATCTACAAAATAGGGGGTACCTTAAAAGGCAGGAAAAAAAAGGTTAAATAAGTTGAACCAAAAAAAGGTTATTCTAATTTAGCACATCCTGTTATGTACCTTCTAAGCCCCTCAAGTGATCACTTTCGGTTCACACGGAGAATCAATAAATCGTATCAAATAATTAAACCAGAAAATAATAAAACTATAACTAAAATGAATGCGCGGAATAACGCAGATTCGCAGTAGCGCGACTCAGTCTCGCAGTAGCGCAAGGCAGTCTTTGCAGTATCGCAGTCTTGCAGAAGCGCATCAGCGTGACAAATTATTAAGCCTAAACTTATCTGTTTATCCAAAATAGCTGAATAAGGGTCACTGTCCTTGTGAAGAGCAGGTAAGCCCCATAGAAAAGGGGTGATCCAAAAGACAGGGTAGACTTGGTGGTTGATTCAGGTGTTGATTCAGAGTAAGGCTAGGTTTTAGACTGGCACTTGAGCCCTATTGTAGAAAGAGAGACCACTTATTTAGCAAACTCAAAATAGCAGAATAGCAAAGTATTAATATTTTAAGTTTAGAAAAAAAAAGAGCCTTTCATATATATATAAGAACTTGAATAAAATTTCAAGATAGCATTAATGAAACTAAACTTATACAATAATGATAAAAAAAAAATACTTGCAACCAAAAAAAAAAGGTTTTGAAATGAAATAACATTAATAAAATATATATTAATAATTACCTCGATAGCATGTCTGGAGGGCAAGAAACACAGTCACGTGCATGTGGTAAGTCCGACAGAAATCCGCAAACAATGCGAGTGTAATCTTGGTCCCAAAACAGCAAAACGCACAAAATATCTTCTCAGAAACGTAGCCCCAAACACAAGAATTACTTTGAGATAACTTAATTTGAAATCCCACTAAGGATTGCGAAAATAAAGCCAGAATAAAAATTAAGATCTCGAACTAGCGGTTAACAATGACGTGTTATCGTGTGTTCTTTTTTAAAGGTTGGTTCTGAATGCCTCCAAAAACACTGTGCTGCGCACTCCAAAACCATTTGATCATAATTAACAAATGAAAGTAAATTAACTTTTACTAAAAAATCTTACAGTTTGTCCTTTTCTAACAACCAGCAAAATATGTACAAAAATAGGACAGAAAAGGGAAAAAAGGACTCCAGTAAAATAAAATGAAAGAGTATTCAGAAAGTAAGTTAACTACTGAAATGGTCTTAAAAGTCCAACAAAGACAAGGCAACATTTTATAAAAATGAGAAAGAAGCATAAAAAGACAACTAATCCATGGGCGGTTTAGCTACATGAAACGACCGATATAAGCTGCAGATCTTTAAATACCATGACCCCTATTTTGAAGTGCAACAACCGATTTGAATTAAGTTAATCAAATAAAGAGGACAATATTAATTTTCCCCATATTTGACAAATTGTGCATTTAATATGAAAATTATGACGTTTAAGTTTACAGTCAACGAATAAAGCGCCTTCTCTTTTAATAAATTGATAGTCCTAAAAATATTTTGCCAATGGATATGGCAACCCTTATGAGTGCAAGAATTAAACATTTAAAATGCAAGTCTTTCAGATTGTGCACAGTAAAGAATCTTCCCTAAGTTTTGAGAACAGTCATGAAATAATTAGAATACACCAAAGAAAAGAATTAAAACTGACCAAGCTATAAAGTTATGGTTTGTGACAATTAAAATATCACAAGTTACCAAGATATTAAATTAATGTAAAAAGTTAAAACAAATTACCAAAGACATATTTCGGAAATATTGACTAAGGTGGCAACATAGCAAATTTTCAGTTCCAAACTAACACACAGGTGACTGAATCTATTTTTAGCTTAAAAATCAGTTCAATTTTAGGAAAACGTAGGCCTAAGGAAAATCAAAACAAAGGTGCGATTGGTGCAGCAAAATTGTTTAAAAGAGACGTAAAACTATCCCAGAAAATTACTAGGGATTATCAATAACGTACACGAAGGTAGACCGAAGTAAAATTAATAAAATAGTGATAGAAATAGTTAGGCATGACAGATTAATTAAATTATTTATCTATTTCTAGGTAGAAAGCTATGAAATGATCTATGAGTCATCAGACCACTCCGTGATAAGCTAGGCAAAATAGAAAATGTTCTAGGATTGACATAGATAAATAGAGATCTCGGTAGATATAAGATAGACGTGAAATAGAAAATAGAAAATGGAGAATGGGTTGCAGAACAGTAAAGAAGTGATGCAAACAGAAATGTTCCTAGATTAAGGTTGGTAGGTAATAGGCGACAAAATATTACTAACATAGCCAGAATAGAAAATAGACGGCTAGGTAAATAAATTTCTGTTAGTTAATATTAACTAATTAATATTTTATTTTCTTTCAGGCACAAAATAATAGATCTTCGACGCGAGATGCATAGAAGAAAAATGGAGAACGGATAGAAAAGAAAATAGGTGAGAAAATAGGTAAGATGAAAATAATAAGAAAAAAAAAAGGAATACAAAGTTTCAGAATACTATTTCAGTTTCACGTTGACGGCCATGTTACATAGAAGCTGCATCAATGGAAAAAAAAAATAATAGATCTGAATTATAGGAGAAGAATAGACAAAATAATAAATTAAGAGATAGAACCCCACTTCGTCATAAAGCTATATATGATTTGCTATCGTTGCTATTACATATATACATACGTTTTATTTTTAATAAAATTATTTACAAAGTTTTTGTTCTTTTATTCGTTTCTTAAATACTACAGAAAAAATATATATATATATTAATCGTATTAAATTTTCCCACACAATCTCTTACACTCAAACTTTTTTTTAATTTGGCGAATGCGTTAGACTAGTACATTGGGAGTCAAGTTAAATTAAAAAGGAAATAATACACAGACGCGCTATTTTGTTAAGGAACTATAAGATTTTTAAAACTGTAATACTAGTTCTTTTTAGTAACAAAATTTAAACGTTACATTAGAACCTGCGTACAAATGAAAGGGGTATTTAAGGAAACTATTATACCATTTCAGAACTATTGCCTTATTTTTTTAAGGTTTTTATGCCAAAACTCTTAAGTAAAATATTGGTTATGATCTAGGTTATGTTTTTAAACTTACTCATACTGGTAGATTTAACCTACTTTGCAGGACTGATTTACAACCAAAAAACATGTTTTAGACGCCTGGACTCTCATGCAGCGTTGGTACATGTACCTCCACTTCAGAAAAAATTAAACAGAGTGGGGAGAACGTTATTTTTCATTCTTTTCCCAAAGAACGAGCAGCAACGAGCTTTGGTTAAAACATGGCTGGGAAAGTGTTTGGGAGCAAACACTTTGTAGAGGAAGATAATGAGGATTGCATTAAGGCAAGAATTATATGGGAACTCATTCAAAACATTAAAAAAGACAGGTACGTACCTAATTAAGTTAAATAGATTGTGCATTGCTATGAAAAGGCAGCAAAAGGAAAAGACACAATTAAAAAAAAAATGGGTAGAGCAGGGGATGCTGAGAAGTAATTCACCGCTGGGCAGGTGATTTCTCTAAAGACCCCTTTATCTAAAACAAAAAAATTATATGAATATTTGCAACCTATTTTACAAGTAAATTTGAAATAGAATCGAATAGAATAGAATATACAACATTCTTTTTTCCATACCTGTTTGTACATTATGTTACACACAAAATGTATTTTTTGTAAGAAGTGATTGGTCGGAAAAATTAATATTTGGTCATTTATTTCAAAAATTGTTAACGGAGAATGACCAATTTAGTGAAGCTAAGTTTGTGTAAATATAAAAAAATATTGGGAATCAAACACAATCTTAACCTACTAATCACACTTTAAATAGACCATAATCAAATCGTATGATTAGTTTCAAAGATACAGGGGGATTTCTAAAGTAGTTACTAAAAAGTGAAAAAACCGTCATATGTTTTATTAATAAAATTTTCGTGAGTTTTCAAAAACAACAAGAACAAGATTAAGTTGAGTGTTGGCATGAGTATGTATGGGCACAACCGTTTTTAATTAGAGGTGATATTTTAGTGTACCGGGGTAATCATAAAAGTATTCACTTTAGAGAATTTATGTATATTTGTTATGTACATATTTTTATGTCTTTTAATGACAGATTAGTGATTAAAACTAGCCATCAGGCAGGTTATCAAGAACATTCTGTTCGTAATTAGTTATAAGAGATGTACCGAAAGTACTAACTACATTTTTACAGATTAATATTTGGCGTGGAATGTAAGTAAACGCTAGAATTTTAATTAAACTTGTTGCTTGCTTTCCTTGAGACGTTTATAAAATAAAAGGAATAAAAGAAAGAAATAATCATCAAACATTATGATCATGGTGATTTAATATTTGATCAAACTCAGCAAATTAAAATCTCTACCTGTCAACCCCCTCACCTTGGCTACTGATACACTTTATATTATTTGTTGATAAACTTGAGAAAATTTGTGGTTTTAAAATTTGAAAGTGAAATTAATTAAAATAAAATTAAAATAACTTAAACCATGCAGATTTCTTACAAACTCTTATTATGCAAATTAGATTTGTGTGCTCCTTAGACAATATGGGTGCTCACATAACAAAAATGATCAATAGGCATTGTATAAACAAAAAACATTTTAATTTAATAAAATATTTTTTTAGCTGTGCCAGCTTTATTGCTACCCCAGTCAAAAAAAAATTACCAAACAACTCCTTTATCAAGAGATATTCGAGTTAAAGAGAGATTCAAGTTGTAGAGGTTCAATAGAAGTTTAATTAAAAAAAAAAATTAAAATAGTACAAGAAAAGTCAAATTAATTAAACTTTTTGCTTGCTTTCCTTGAGACGTCTTTAAAATAAAAGGAATAAAAGAAAGAAATAATCATCAAACATTATGATCATCGTGATTTAATATTTGATCAGACTCAGCAAATTAAAATCTCTACAACATATCTACCAAAATTTTATTGATATCTACACCCAATCATTTTTCCATGTATCTATTTTTATAGATATAACCAAGTACGAAGATAATGTTCTTATTAATCTGCCTGGTTAACTAAACGTATACTAATCTAATACTAGCCGTAAGTAATTTTGTTCCACAAAAAAAATTAAGAGCTTGCATTTTTTAAAAGTTAGCGCATGTGCTGCTAGGTTCCGTGAGAAGCCAGCAGCGCATGTGATTGCAGCCTAACTAAGAGAATTCATATAACAAAAGATACCTACATAATTAGAGCTAATTTAGTGCTCCATAGTTTCATACATTTTTTATTTTAAACATATAATTTGAAAATTATACTACAAATATTATATTCTGACGCCATTTTGTTTAAAACAAAAAACGAATTCTAGAAATTTTTATGGAAAATAAATTTAATACTTTGCCCGGTTTTTATAGTTAAATTAGCTGTAATTATGTAAGTATCTTTTGTTTTTTAAATTCTTCTAATTAGGCGGCAATCGCATGCGCTACTGGCTTCTCACGGAACCTAGCAGCGCATGCGCTAAATTTTAAAAAACAGAAGCTCTAATTTTTTTTGCGGAACAAAATTAGCACTAAATTAGCTCTAATTAGTTAAATAGGTTCTAATAAAAAATCGCAAGTTACGCTGCTATCTAGCTAGCAACATGGATAAACATATAACAAATTAACATCGCGCTCAGCGAAGGAAGCTTCTAAAAGCCAAAAAAATTGCGGAGGGAACTTGGACGAAAGAGAATACCGCAACATCCAAAACGGAAGAGGAAAGTGCGAGTACAAAAAGACCGCACTCCGGCTCATCGACTCCAACCCCCACAAAGATGCAACAGAAAAAGGCTAAAACGCTCCACACGGCGGCTGGTAAACTTGGAAGCACTAAGATGCAGACCAACCAAACTACCGGAGTGTCGGGAAGTAACAAGACTTCCGAAAAAAACCACCAAGGAAAAAAGTGAGAGATCGGGAGGTGGCAAGACCTTTTCTGAGGCTCTGAGAGGGCTAAGGATGGTGCTGATTCACAGACACCATCCACAAACCAGCCTGACTCAGGAACAAGCAGACCTGATCCAGGCACAACTTATTACTGCGGTGGAGGAAAAAAGTCAAAATCCCCGACAGTTTAAGGATTTTCGTTTTACAATTGGTCCTGGTTCTTGTTGAACCAGAACCGCAACCGGTCCTTTCGTTTTAAAACAATGACTCACAGTTGCAACCCGGTTATGAAATTTTAGAACCAGCCTGGGACGTTGGTTTGGCCCTTTGGTTGTAAACATAACCCCTAAAATTTTGCAAAATTATAGAAGTCTTTTTTTGAGTAAAATCAAAGATATCTTAATAATATTTTAAATGATGTCATTATTTTAGAACCGCTGTCAAAATTTATGTCAAAATAATATCAACCAGAACCAGGACCAATTCTTAAATCGAAAAATCCTTTTTGAGGGAACAAGATACATGGGAGGAGCGTTTTGACTCTCATGTGCCAATGAATGTACGAGGGACTGGCTACGACAGACAGTGGCCAAAATGGGAGACATCTGGGAGGGAGCTGACCTAAAGCTGGTCGAGTCAAAAGACCTTCCAAAAACGCCCAAAGTCACTGTCTGGATACCAGACCAGACGTCTGAAGAGGATATCAAGAGCTGGATGAAGCGTCAGAACTCCGGCCTAAACACGGCAGACTGGCTGACTCTAAGTCAAAAAAAAAGAGGAGAAGGGTCAGATTCTTGCCTTCTCCATAGACGAGGCTTCCTATAGTGCCCTTGAACGATCCCAGTTCAAGGCGTACTACAAGCTCGGAAGGGTTACCTTCCGGATGATACGGCAGGGGGCCTCGGAACCCACATGAGGGTCATACAGATAAATCTCCATCACAGCAGAGCAGTATCAGCGTCTTTGTCTCGGGAGATGGAGAGATATGATGTGGCCCTCATCCAAGAACCTTGTGTCAATAAAGGTCAAATAAAAAAGCTTCAGGGAGTAGGTGAGGAACTAATTTATAGTAGAACCACCGACAGACCGATACCTGCATTATTTTAAAGAATCACCTAAAAGTACCGCCACTGACCAAGTTCTTCGAATGATATTATTATCGGATCGGCATATTTCCCTCATGATGGAACCGATACGCCACACGCAAGAGCAGTGGAGGAGCTCATAGGACAGTGCGGTGTAACCAGAACGCAGTGTATAATCGGAGCAGACTCAAATGCACACAAAATTTCTTGGTGTAGCACCAACACAAACCCAAGAGGGGAGTCGGTACTATAATTCGTTATGGCAAATAGCTCAGACATAATGAACAAAGGAACCAAGCCCCAAGCCCACTTTTGTAACCAGACTAAGGAGGGAGGTATTGGACAGAACCATTGCTACCACATATGTGGGCAACTTTGTTAAAAACTGGCATGTGTCTGATGAGGAGAGTTGTTCAGACCACAGATACATATGCTTCGAAATATCGGGCACAAACCCGACCACCACGACTTACCGGAACCCGAGGAAAGCAAACTGGGGAGCCTATCAGAGCTAAACCTAGATGAAATTTCTAGTACAGTAAAAAGTCGAACCAATCTAGATATGGCCGCGGAGAAATTTACAGACTCAACCATCTCAGCATTTAATAACAATTGCCCAATGACTGTTACAAGGAACACCAGAAATACACCTTGGTGGAACTCTCACCTTGAAACTAGGAGAAGGCAGGTTAGGAAAAAGTTTAACAACTCAAAAAGAACTGGAAAGTGGGAGGACTACAGGGCCTCTCTAACAGAATACAACAAGGAACTGCGAAAGATAAAGAGAGAATCGTGGAAAAGGTACTGTGAAGCGATTGAGAGTACCGCAGAAAGTGCCAGACTTCGAAAAGTCCTCTCCAAGAATAAGCAGTTTTCCCTAAACACTCTTGTGACTAACACAGGGGAATTTACTGTAACTGGGAAAGAAACACTGACCGAATTATTTCGAGTGCATTTCCCAGAATCAACCATAATGGAACAGCCACTCGAGACCTGGAGAAGAGCACTTAAAAACTCTGAAAGAAGAGTTTCAAGGGTATACTGGCAGGGCTCGAACAAGGAGATAAACAGAATCACCGAGAGCGGACGGGATTTGTCCAGCAATGCTTCAGAAGGGACCAGACCAACTGATAAGCAGGTTATGCACACTATTTAGATCAAGCCTGACCCTAAACTAAGCGCCAGAAACTGTTGGATAGGAATATAAGGGATGACATTATGAAATCAAGACCTTTTCACGAAGATCAGCATGCCTATACAACAGGGAGATCAACGGAAATAGCACTCTACCAACTAGTAAAGATGGCAGAGAAAACGATCGAGGACAAGGAGGTGCTACTGGGGGCTTTCCTGGACATACAGGGAGCATTTGACAACACCTCCTTCGACTCAATAATGAGATCGCTAAGGAATACAAGCCTTGAGGAAACTTGCTGCAGATGGATAGCCTGCATGCTTGAGTCCAGGACTGTATTTACTGAACTGCTAGGTGAGACTGTAGCAGTCCGGGTGGCAGGGGGCTGTCTGCAGGGAGGAGTTCTCTCCCCCTTGCTAGTTGGGTTTCAAAGTCAAAGTCATAGGATACGTCATTCTAGTTCCTGGAAAATTCAACACAACCATTAGGGATCGAATGCAACGGGCCTTAAGGATTGTGGAACAATGAGCTGATAGAGAAAAACTAATCATCAGCTTCCAGAAGACAGTTGTAATCCCTTTATCAGAAGAAGAAATTTAGAGGGACTCTAACTCTGGAAAATAAGGAAGTTAAGCTGTCGAGGAATGTTAAATACTTGGGTATAATATTAGACTCTAAGCTAACATGGACCCGACATATCGAGAACATAATAAAGAAAGCGGAAGTCACCCTGGCGGAGATTACACGCTTACATGGAAATGGAAAACAGTGGGAACTCAGACCACACATGGTACACTGGCTGTACAAGACGGTGGTAATACCAACCATTACGTATGCATCTCTAGTTTGGTGGCCAAAAGTAACTCAACAGACTGTGATACTCAGGCTAAGCAGCGTGCAAAGACTTGCTTGCCTTAGCATCACAGGTGCAATGAGATCTACACCAACAACTTCGATGGAGGTGCTCTTAGACCTTCTCCTACTGCACTTGGTGATACTTCAAAAAACTACAGATGTTTTTAGATATACCAATCCTCCACATAAGATCACACCAGATGTCACCAAAGTACCTATACGGACCAATTCTAGAAGTAATTATACAGGAGAGTGTAGCGTGGTCAGGACAAAACAATCCGCTGCCACAGGAAGGACTGATCTGGTACACAGACGGATCAAAAACTGACGAAGGCAGTGGGGCAGGAATATTCGGGGAGAGACCTAGGAGAGATCTGCATTTCTCACTGGGATTTTATCCGACAGTTTTCCAAGCAGTAATCTTTGCCATTCTAGAATGCGCAAGAGAAAACAATAGAATGGGATACTACGGTCAAACCATATCTATATACTCAGATAGCCAGGCAGCCCTTAGGGCGCTTATGTGCCCGAAGGTCACCTCAAAGCTAGTGTGGGAATGCCTTGCTGAACTAATGAAACTGGTGGAACATAATAAAATCAAATTAGTATGGGTGCCAGGACATAAGGATATCCAAGGCAATGAAAAATCTGACGAACTTGCAAGACAAGGATTGTCAAAAAAATATATTGGAACAGAAACAGCCCTGGGGATACCAAAATTTACAATAATGTCCCAGGTGAAACTCTGGATAACGAAAAACACGAAAGCCACTGGCTAAAAAGACATGAGCTAAGACACAGCAGAGCCTTTCACAAAGGCCTGAATGCCAAACTCACGAAATACCTGCTAAGCTATAGTAGGATGCAACTGAGAACTATAATAGGAATCATAACCGGCCATATGGCGGTTAAAGTTCACCTTTGTAACTAACTATTGTTTTTAAAAATTTATATTTTTATACAATATTGTTCAAAGCCTGGAAATTTTTCTAGCGTTAGAAAAAACCTTATAACTAAAACTAATGGCAGATAAATGTAAAGAATACTATGCTAGTTAATAAACATTCAGCTAATTTGGAGACAAAGGCCCTTTTAAAAAATTTTGCTAATACCTGTTTACCTATTCGTTTCTCAAAAAACAACGTAGCTTAAGTATTCCTAAGATGACGGCGGCTATTTGCTTGACGTCATGAATAGTTAGATTATCTAGGACTTGTACTATATAGCCCGGATAAGGGGTCGACAAAGAGAAGGTGGTTGAGTGTTTCAGCTTCATAAATGTTGCAGACGCTGCATATTTCATTTTGTGCTATATTGTAGCTCATGCATTTATATGAAAATTGGCAACACTCGAAGCTGGGCAATTAATCTAAGTAAGTTCAATGGGCAATCGAAATTTAGGTATAGTGCACCTTCAGGTGGTGGGTTGAAGTTTGCGTAAAATAGTGTGCAAGGTGGAGACATCCCGGCACTTCGTTGCGGAGTGCGATGCATACCTAAGGATGAGGCATCAGGTACTCGGACAACCGAACCTGGATGCAGAGGACCTACTAGCTCTCAAGTGGGCCAAAGTATTGGACTTCGTGAAGAGAACAGGAAGGTCCGGAGAGCCCACTACCGTACAAGCGGCACAGGTGGTGTATTAGGGGGCTGGTAAAAAGGGACCGATTGGGCCTACTTGCCAGGTCTTGGGCCGCCCCCTAGTTACTACTACTAAAGTTAACCCTTTTGATTGATTTTATAGTGCTCCAGAACTCGGACTGATTTTTAACGTCGCGTAATGAATTAGTTATTTTTGTATTATAATGTTGCTTTTTTTGGCGTAATAGCACTATTTGCACATCTTTATTGTAAAGGATTATATAGAGCTGCTCAAGGACGGCTGCGCGGCGGCCCTTAAGCCCAGTTGAACCTGGCACTTGGCTCTCTCGTGTTAAGAAGTGCTATTTGTCGATTGAGGCAAATCTTTGGCAACCGTGAACCGTCCATAAACAGCAACTTGATGAAAAAGTTTAGCGTCAACTTGAAGACGTAGAATGACAGATGGGTTGACCCTATTTCAAGCCTGACAATGGCCGAGGAGGGGCAATAGTAGAAGATTTTTGTAGAATGATAATTGAGTTTTTTGTAGTACATCGATGTAGCGAGAACCCCAGACAGCTAGGCAACTGGAAAAGCTGTTCAAAATTGTTGATTGGAAAAGCATTTTGTTTGTTTGAATATTTCCAGCTTTGACAGTTGAAAGTATGCTCGCAATGGCTCCGGCTGCCTGTTTTGCTCTCAAGACGGTCGAGTTGGCCATTGCTCTAAAGCAGCTTGAACCAGAAAAAGTAACGCCAAGATATACGAATTCGTTGACTATCTCTAGCGGTCGGTTGGTTATCTTAAAAGTAAAATTACCTTTGTAGGGACCCCCTGTTCGACTGAAAAAGGCTATTTTGGTTTTGGTTTAGTTTGGCATATTCCTGTAAAATATTTAGTTTTTTGTGAAGATTGATCTCCGAGAGGCCCAATACTACAAGGTCGTCAGTTCAGCTCCTTTTTCGCGGAAAAAGCGTTCCATGTCATAAATGCAATAAATAAATTGCGATGCTTTAGTTTAGAATTTGAGTAAAGACTTTAAGATTAAAGCTAATTAATGCAATGGATCCGAAATTATTTGGGTCGTCCCTTGGACCCTTTTTGTGGAGCATAGAAAAAAGGACATTGCTCCAGGAAGATCGACCCCTTCGTTGATTCAAAATATGACTGAAAAGAGAGCACAAATACAGACGCCAATTTTGTGATAAATTTTTTAAAAATTCTTATGGAATCCCATCAATTCCTGGCGAATTGTTGTTTTTGCACTTCCGGAGGACCTTATCTAGCTCACTCAGTTCTACGCTCGAGTCCAGTAGAGGGTGGGCCATGCCATGAAACACCGTATTATCAATTATTCTGCTTGGGTAAGCTGAGCTAAAATAATTTTCCCACGTGGCTCGGTTCAAGCTTAAGTTAAAGTTAATGCTCCGATAGCCGAGCGGCCCTAAAGGCACTCAGTGCGCCAAAAATTGCTATACTCTGATGGAAGAGTGCGTAGAAGCACTGGAAGCCTTGAGTCAAGGCAAAAGAGTTACAGTGATGTGGGTACCGGGACACACGGGAGTGTCGGGCAACGAAAAGGCGGATGAACTCGCTCGGCTCGGGGCCAGCACTCAATACGTGGGGCCGGAGCCACTCTTAGGTATAACAAGGAGACAGCTGCAAAGTCGACTCATTAAATGGGCTAACGATGCACTGGCAGACTCCTGGGAGAACGAATTATGATGCAGACAGTCCAAAGAATTCATCGACGGACCGGACGCGGCCAGACTCAAATGACTCCTGGAAAGGACACGAAAAGATAATGGACTACTGACAGGGATACTGACCGGCCACAACCCACTCAGTAAGCATCTGACTCGCATCGGGAATGACTCCATCTGCCGTGCCTGCGGGAGGGCGGAGGAGACATCCCGGCACTTCGTTGCGGAGTGCGATGCATACCTAAGGATGAGGCATCAGGTACTCGGACAACCGAACCTGGATGCAGAGGACCTACTAGCTCTCAAGTGGGCCAAAGTATTGGACTTCGTGAAGAGAACAGGAAGGTCCGGAGAGCCCACTACCGTACAAGCGGCACAGGTGGTGTATTAGGGGGCTGGTAAAAAGGGACCGATTGGGCCTACTTGCCAGGTCTTGGGCCGCCCCCTAGTTACTACTACTAAAGTTAACCCTTTTGATTGATTTTATAGTGCTCCAGAACTCGGACTGATTTTTAACGTCGCGTAATGAATTAGTTATTTTTGTATTATAATGTTGCTTTTTTTGGCGTAATAGCTTGTGGTAATCTCTTCGCATAAGAATATAATCATTACGGGATTCTGTGGCAAATTTATTTTTTTTTAAGTTTCTACCCATCTTTCTTATTCTACGCTTCATGTGCTTACAATCCACATCAAACCATGGCTTATCACGTATTATTTTTGAATGAATTTTTGGTTGTGATTGTGTGCGTATCAAGCTGCTGTGTGTGGCCGCTCGGTTCACTGTCGTACAAAAATGATCGAAACAGTGATCCACGTCGACAATTGAGGATACACTATTCGCGTTAGCCATAAATTGTTTATAGCGTTGTACCTGGCAGCCATTCCTCCAGGACAATACATTTTTTAGGAAGGGGCATGTTTGCATGAAATGCTGTTGGACATGATTGTCTATGGGAAAATTATGAATTGGCAATTTCAACTCGAGGGAGACTGGAAAATGAGATGATAATGTAATTTCGGTGAGAACTGAGAGATAGTTTATTAAGAATAGTATTCGGTATTTGAAAGAAAAAGATCTATTACGCTACACCCTTGGTGACCTAAAAACGTAAAGTTTGCTGGTGAGTCGCTATTGGTTCGCCCATTGATAATTGAGAAATTGTTTATTGGAATAAAGTCAAGCAAATGAGCACCTCGTGTATTTATGGTATTGTCTAAAGAAGTACGTGGGTGCAAAAGTCCTGAAACCTTAACCCCTTCATTCGTTAAAATATCTGCATTGCCAATTCTGGCATTAAAATCGCCACATAATAATAAAGGAATGTTCGGATTCAGCACTCTGGCCCCCTCTACATACACAACAAAAAGCAACATAGCAAAATTTGGACTTATATTTAACTTAAAAGATATTCACCAGTCTGAACTGTCAATCAATGTGGCTTTAAGAATTTTTTAGAGAAAACGCATATGCCGCCACATGCGCGACCCCTTGAGGCGATTTTATTTGCACTTACAAAATTTGTATCGAATAACTCCGACAACTTTGATGAATAGACATTTATATTTCCCACCACCCAGGTCTCGACAAGGCAAATAATGTCGGTATTGTCTATTTCTCCTAACAAAAAATCAAGATTACCATCCATGTTCCAGATGATGATGCTAATTAGTTTTTTGAGTTTTGGTTGACATTGGGCTTCTGAAGTTTTGTGCTGTGGGTATGTTCGGAAGAGAAAGCTTCGTCTCGTCCTCTCTTTTGTGAGATATTAACAATCTGGGGAACACTTTTAATGTACTTGATGTGTCGTTTTCACCCATCTTTTTGCGAGTTTCGAGCTCATTTTGGAGGTCCTTGAGGCGTTTAGTTTGGGTGTGAGGTCTGATCGAATTTTCACATCCTTGTACTTGTCAGATTTCTTCAGGCTATCTTTAGTTTTAAGGACAGATAGTGCCTTCGATGGGCAACTTAATGTCAACCGCAATAGTCGTGGACCATCATTACGTCGCTGGCCTATTCTTAGAATTCTTGAAGTGTCAATTGTAGCAAATATATCTGATAGAAAGGAGGGTTTTGAGCTCCTGTGGGTCACGTTGTGACTCGACAAAGTTTTCGAAAATAAAGTTCGATCGACGCAGCTCTCGCTCCCTAGCCTCTGAAATAAATTCATCTATATTTGAGCTAAGTAACCCAGTTACACCGCTGAATTTTATCTGATCCTCGATTTGCGAAATTTGAAGCTTAATTGTCACGTTCTGATCCCTGAGAACCTGTATAACTTGTTGGCTTTTCGCAATTTGAAGACTTTGTCCACTTATGAGGGTTGACAGGTGGTTGAACTGACCCATCATTTTGTTGGAAGTGAAGTGTAGTTGTTTGCTGGTTTGACATTGGCTGCAAAACGGTGCAGGTTGCCTGTTCCAGTTTGGTTTTATTGTTCCGCACCTAGTGTGGAAGGTCAAGAAACAAACGCTACACGCATGTTTTTTTTTCGCTGACAGAAATCGGCGCCAAGCATACTGGACAGTGAAACGTGGGTGGGTCGGCGGGGTTCATCTTGGAGGGAAGCAGGGGGAGTTTGTGATTTTATAGGTTAGGTACAATTAAATAAAGACTTTTCTCACCCCTGTTTGTGGTTTTTCCGCCGTATCCGAGGTAGTGGATAAAGCAGGCCATAAGCTATCGATGGATACCGACAAAACTAATTTTTGAAACCGGTAAACAATAAAATTTAATTAATTTTGAGCAGAATACTAGTACCTTGACTATATGCTTGCTTGTCGCGATACCCTCTCACCTTAACAACATGGGCCTGTATCACGGAGACCTGAGCTGCAGACTATGCAATCAGGAACCGGAAACAGTAGAACATGAATATACCAATGCGAGGTACTGGATCGCAAAAGGCACCTAATATTTGGGGAAGTTGAACTAGGCCCAATATTGACTGGGGACTACTCCATTAAGGACCTGTACAAACTTGCACGGGGGACAAAATGAATGGAGTGGTTAAACTAGGAACTAATACACACACATACACAATAAGTCAGAAATGGCTGCAGTACAGTGACTGCAGCTTTCCACCAGGCAGGTTGGAGTCACAATCGAGGGGTTTTAGTCAGTAGGAATCCGACACTACCCGGGCTCTCCTGGTAGAGGAGAAATGACTCTGGCAGGAAAGTAGTTCGGACGTCTTATGCAAAAAAATACTGCCAATTAAATTAACCGATGCAAAAATTGTCTCATGTAAACATACATTTGTTAGTTTTCTTAACTATATAGTAGTCTTAAAGAAATGGAGTTTTCTATTGAAAAACAATGAAATTAAATAGTTACAAATTATTTATCCCGATTTTAGAACACAAAGAGGACTATTAAATTCTGGTAGGAAAGTATCGAAATGTTTGTTTGTTACACTTAAACTTGATGCAGAAGATGGAGAAAAAATTGATAAAATTTTAAGTCTTCTTCAAAATAACGATGTAATTCTGCAAGACAAAATAAACGATCAATTTATATTGCAAAATGGTCAATAGTTAGTTCCAATGAAACGTTTTATCAAATTAAAAATCATATATCAACAAACGAAAATATTATTAATAACCTACAAGAAAGCATAAATGAAATCAATGCCTTAGAAGATATCACTAGTGCACTAACCATTTTAGCTCTTAAAATTGAAGAAATTTCAAACGGAATCACATTTGCCAATTTAAACAGAACTCATTCGATTTTCCTCTACGTTGGAAATCTACAGTTAATTATTGATAAAATTAATGAACTTTATCACAAATTCTATAATTTAAGAAAATGCATATCAGTACTACTACCGGTATTCAAATGGTTTATGAAAAAGACAAAATAGTTTTTTTTAATTAATTTCCCACTTTTAAACCCACATACCTTTACTTCTTATTTTATATATTAATATCAACACAATATTTCCCATTAAACCTTACCTGTTCCTTAACGAGCAAAGTGGTCTGTACCAGTACGAGTTCGATATATGCGAAAAAATAGAAAACATCTATTACTGCAAGAATAATTTACAACACCAAGATGATTAAAAAACAAAAGATCAAGAGATCTTGGGTGGAAATAACGAAAATTCAATCTTGGATGAGCATCCCACAAGGACACTTGAATTTTCGTTTCGTTATTTCCACCCAAGATCTCTTCATCTATTGTTTTTTAGTTTCTTTTCGGTTAAAGTAACTGATTTGGAGGTTTTTTAACTTCTTTTTTTACCAAGATGATTGTGTCATCAACATTCTAAAATATAACTGGCCCGACAACTGCCTAACCATCAACATCAGTATTGTTGATTAATTCTCAAGCCAATTAACCAAGGAAAATGTCCTTTTCCTGACCGAAAAAAAGCAATAGTAACCGAATATTGTGCTACCGAAACTCGAAGAAAAGTTGACGCTGTTCTTATAAACATAGCTAAAGGATGTACTGTTCAAGTAAATTGCAAACAATACATTACTAATGAAACGCAATTAGCCAAGTCTACACTACGCTAACAGAACATTCTACACGAATTAAATGCAAGAATATGAATCTGGAAAATATCAAAACACTTACAGAAAAAATTAGTTCCAGCATGAACTTCTCCTACTACGATCGGATATACATGAAGATAGTTTCTGGTCAAAATGTACATACATCTGCATTATTAGTTATTTCTGCATTACATGGTACCACCGACTATGTTGGCCGTATCTAATGCGCGCACCTGTTTCAGCAAGACTTTTACCCTACGCTTCCACTTTGGGCGAAGTTACGTGTGCGTGTAGCGCATCCTGTACATTAGTGACTCATAGCACTCTTAAGCTCCCTCTTATATTGAAGAAGAAACACCTGGAAGATAATTGTCGGTATTTTTCCTTATTGTTATTATCTCTTATTTTATGCTGTAGCCTACTTTTTTATGATGTTTGATTTTGTAGGTACATTTGCAAACGGCAGCTCTAGTGTTTTTTCAGAAAGCTGGTATGTAGATTCTTTTGAACATTTTAGTAAGTTGTCTTTTACTAAAGTGCAATGACGCCACTCGTTTTTTTTTTAATTTCAACTATATGTGGTTGCTTTATAAAAACGAGAAAAAAACAAAACTTAATATATGTTGTTGAGTATTGAAAACAAGTTTACTGAAAAATGGTGGTAAGAATACAAAAATAAAACATCTTCTTCTTGTTGTTTTATTTCATGAAAAATAAACCTATGAACATTAAATGAAAAAATAAGTAGGAAAACTCACTAATTCTTTGTGTTTGTAATTTTAGAGAAAATTTGTAAACCCAAAAATAAATACCAATTTAGCAATTTCTTGTGTAACTATAAACAAACTGCCATGAAGAGGGACATCTGGATTTTGGCCATAAATCAGGGTTAGGGTAAAAAAAATGTCATTTATATCCTTGGCAAAAGTTTTTAGTTTTATGTTTAATTTTATGTTGAAGCAAAGTTTTAGGTTAATTATTTATGGGTTTATGTTTAATTTAATTAAAGAAAGTTTTAGTTACTTATTTAAAATTAACCATGAGTTTTGACGGCAGGAAACTTCTTTGGAGACATATTATGATAAAAAAAAATGATTTGAAAAGATCTTGCCTGGAATTGAAAATCCATTCTGTCTTTAGGGTAGCCAGAAATGCCACGCCGCCTTCAGTGGAGACTTGAAGTGATATACAGGCTGATGCTTGGTAGAACTCCTGGAGCAGGCAGGTAGAGATTTTTTTTAAACCGTAGCCAAAGGATTGAAAAATCAGAGGCGTGATGTAGCCGAAAGACCCTATGTACAAAAAGTTCGTTAGAATTTTTTGTCCATGTATAAAGGAATTTTGATAGTTTTCTTACCTCTCAGAGGGAACATTCCCTTCACTTTTGATCACCCATTGTTACTACTTGAAGTAGACCGATGTCTAGTTAACAAAAAAAAGAAAGTAGCTACAGATCCATTATAAATGGAAAATTGGGAAAACGTGGTCACGATGTCTCGAGTCGGACCGGAAAAGTGAAAGTGACCATGACAGTCCTAACCCAGAAGTCAGCTGATTTTTTAAAGGAGAAATATGGTAAGAAACGAAAAATTTGGTCCGTTGCGAATGAACTCAAATCGCTGCACTCAAGGTCAAAGCCAGATGGAGCGGTTTTATTTAAAGGCTATTTTCACGAATGGTCAACACCTACTAGAAATTTATATAACGAAATTTTTTATTCAAATGGCCGGAAAAATAAAAATGCTACAATGCAACGTGTCTTTTTGACCATAAGAAATCTAAATGATAGTATTAGCTAAAGCTATCACGAGTTATCCGAAACCTATCCGAACACGCCCGAACTTCACCCGATTGCCGTGTATCAAAGGAACCTTCCTCAACTTTCATACACCTGCCTTTGTGCAGGAGAACGGGCGCTCTTGAAAAACGATAATCGAGTTAGCTTTGCGCGTGACCGGATAAGCTTGGCAGCTTCTGAGCCTTCTAGTTGGCCGAAACGAAGGATGTGAACATTCCCAGGCGCCCATTACCTCGGCAATCGCAAACGTGGAGCCCTAGGAGCACGGATTGTTAAAACAATTGGTGAGGTGAGTGCTTATGGGTTGCCAACTGCTTATAGTCTGCCTTTATCGCCATCTGGCCCGAATAGCCCTGTGAAAATGGAGGGGGGGACAAAAACGAAAAAAACTTGTAAGATCTAAAACAATCAAAACATTACTACTTTATAAATATAACCTTAGAAGCACTATTAAAACAAGAAACTGACCAACTGGGTAACTGTTTTATTATTACTTGACTCTTAAAATTTAATAATGAGAATATCTTAATCTTGATTCAAGTTAAGTAACCAATTTTCGAGTGAGATGAAAATAAAGTAAAAATCTGTCAAAAGCTTCTATACAGAGTTGGGTGTTCTTGGGTTTAGGAGCTTATATAATTTCATCCATCTACAAGATTATCCTGGTAACATCTTGAATTTTCAGAAAGAAAGTTTTTCTTTATCAAAAACTTTCGCACCAAAGCGAGGAATAATTAACACTCGATTATGTCGGTGGCATAAAATAAATCAAGTAAAGGTTTACTCTAAAACTTCCCTCGCTCAGAAGAATATATATATATAAAAAACCACTACTCGTGTGTGTGTATGGACTTTTCCAGAGTGTATCCAGACTGTTCCAGACTGTTCCAGAGTGTATCCAGACTTTTCCAGGGTCTTTCAAGACTTTTCCAGAGTGTATTCAGACTTTTCCAGGGTCCTTCCAGACTTTTCCAGAGTATATCCAGGATTTTTCCAGAGTTTTCCAGAGTGTATCCAGACTTTTCCAGTGTCTTTCCAGACTTTTCTACAGTGTATCCAGACTTTTCCAGGGTCTTTTCAGGCTTTTCCAGAGTCTATCCAGACTTCTCCAGGGTTTTTCTAGACTTTTCCAGGGTCTTTTCAGACTTTTCCAGAGTGTATCCAGACTGTTTCAGAGTGTATCCAGACCTTTCCAGGGTCTTTCCAGACTTTTCCAGAGTGGAGCCAGATTTTTCCAGACTTTTTCAGAGTGTATCCATACTTTTCCAGAGTCTTTCCAGACTTTTACAGAGTGTATTCAGACTTTTCCAGGGTCTTTCCAGACTTTTTTAGGGTTTTTCCAGACTTTTACAGAGTGTATCCAGACTTTTCCAGGGTCTTTCCAGACTTTTTAAGATAGTATCCAGACTTTTTCAGAATATTTCCAGAGTTTTCCAGAGTGTATTCAGACTTTTACAGAGTCTTTCCAGGATCTTTTCAGACTTTTCCAGGGTCTTTCCAGACTTTCCCAGAGTGAATCCAGACTTTTCCAGGGGTTTTCCAGAGTGAGTCCAGACTTTTCCAGGGTCTTGGCAGACTTTTCTAGAGACTTTTCCAGGGAGTATCCAGATTTTTACAGGGTGTATCCACACTTTTCCTGGATGTATCCAGACTTTCCAGGGTGTATCCCGACCTTTCCAGGGTCTTTCCGCACTTTTTTAGAATGTATCCCGACTTTTCTTGGGTGTTTCCAGACTTTTTCAGAGTGTATCCATACTTGTCCATGGTCTTTTCAGACTTTTACAGAGTGTATCCAGACTTTTCCAAGGTCTTTCCAGACTTTTCCAGAGTGTATCCAGACTTTTTTGGGGTCTTTCCAGACTTTTCCAGCGTGTATTCAGACTTTTACAGAGTCTTTCCAGACTTTTCCAGGATATTTCCAGACTTTTCCAGGGTCTTTCCATACATTCCAGGGTGTATCCAGACCTTTACGGGGTTAATCCAGACTTTTCCAGGGTGTATCCAGAATTTCTTTTGAGTAGCCGAACTTTTCCAATACATTTTATATGTGCTATATATATATATATATATATAGATTCAGACTTTATTGTTTCTAAAAACATTCGTTTTACATGAGCTATATATATATCTATATATACTCGTATATATATGTTGTCAAAAATTTTAAATATTTGTCTATCAATCACGCAAAAACGGCTACACCGATTTGTATGAAAATTGATAGGACAATAAGGTGTGACCTGGATCTTAACTTACGCTACTTTTTATTTAAGATTTTGTTCCGTAACTCGAGATTTATGGCACAGAAAATTGAGTTTTTCAAGAGTTTTTTTCATTTTTTATGTGATATATATATATATATATATATTTGTAGTCAGGGTCTTTCCAGACTTTTCCAGACTGGAGCCAGATTTTTCCAGACTTTTTCAGAGTATATCCATACTTTTAAAGAGTCTTTCCAGACTTTTACAGAGTGTATTCAGACTTTTCCAGGGTCTTTCTAGACTTTTCCAGACTTTTTTAGGGTCTTTACAGACTTTTACAGAGTGTATCCAGACTTTTCCAGGGTCTTTCCAGACTTTTCAAGAGAGTATCCAGACTTTTTCAGAATATTTCCAGAGTTTTCCAGATTGTATTCAGACTTTTACAGGGTCTTTCCAGACTTTTCCAGGATCTTTCCAGACTTTTCCAGGGTCTTTCCATACATTCCAGGGTGTATCCAGACCTTTACGGGGTTTATCCAGACTTTTCCAGGGTGTATCCATAATTTCTTTCGAGTAGCCGGACTTTTCCAATACATTTTATATGTGCTATATATATATATATATAGATTCAGACTTTATTGTTTCTAAAAACATTTCGTTTTACATGAGCTATATATACTCGTATATCGTCGTCAAAAATTTTAAATATTTGTCTATCAATCACGCAAAAACGGCTACACCGATTTGTATGAAAATTGATAGGACAATAAGGTGTGACCTGGATCTTAACTGAAGCTACTTTTTATTTAAGATTTTGTTCCGTAACTCGAGATTTATGGCACAGAAAATTGAGTTTTTCAAGAGTTTTTTTCATTTTTTATGTGATATATATATATATATATATATTTGTAGTCAAAAATTTTGGCGCCATTCACACGGTAAGAAAGAAAAATATTTTTTTTAGGGATGAAGTTTTTTGGGAGGGTCTGCGCGTCAACACAAGTAATCACTATGTAAAATTTTGTTATGATTGGTGCAGGGGTTTTTGAGTTAGAGTGGCAACAAACTAGGCGACAAACAGACCGACCGACAGACAGAGCGACGCTGCCTGGATTCGTGCTTATCACTATTCGGAACATCAAAATTCGTGGAGGATCATGAAAATCTCGAAGTACAATTTTTATATGATTACATTACTTCCCTTAGCGAGGGAAGTAAAACTTTGAGATGAAGTTTGAGCCGCGAGCCGCAGGCGAGTGTCTTAATTTAACTGAGCGTGTAATGATCATAACATGTGAGGTATTAAACTATGCTTTACCTACGACCAATGAAAATGTCATCATGAATATCACAAATTATTGAAAATATCAAACGCAAGCACTCTTCAGTCAACAACCTTCATAACTTGAAGTTTCAATGACGATCTATCTAAAACATCAAAACAAATAAGGTAAAGGACTTTTCATAAATCTTTTTAAAAATAAGGTTTTTTTTTCTTAAAAATGCGTAATATGTCAATTTAACGGGACTTATTTTTGGTTAGGTACTACAATTATATTGGATTTATTTACGTTTAATAAATATTTATTGTCTTAAAAATATCAAATAATTCACAAATAATTTACATTTTTGCATCAACTAGTGCTCTTATAAAATAAAGTTTCATCACTTGTCACGCCATCTTGTGGTTTATGTCTAAGTTTTATTATTATTCCAGAACCGTAAATGAGCCATTAAAATCCTGTAGGTAAAATACATTATTATGGTATGTAGAAAAAATAGAGAGTGAGCCATATAAAAAAAGCAAATTACGTGAATTAAAAGCTCCTTTAACTTTTTGTTATATAGTCTCATCAGGTCGCGCTAAATGTAAAATAATGAACCGATTTTTGGCAAAGGAGTTTAGTTTATCATAAAAGCTACTTCAACAATTTAATTAAAACATTCGGTACAGTATCTCAAGTAGCATTTGGACGTCAAACTACGTCCTCTACTCGTTGGCTTAAAAACCCCGACGTTGGCAAGCGACTACAAATCTCATTCCATACGACCCCAATCCGACCTAAATGGGGAATACTAATTGTGCTTCAATGGTATAGTAGTTTACCTATGACGACGTGATAATACGTCCGCCAGCTTACGTAATTTAATATTATTTAATTGATTACTTAATGTGGTACTTGTTTAGTAAATTTTTAGTGAACGAAAAATAAACGGCCAACTTTTTATTCCATTAACAATAAAAGTTATGTTATTAAAAAGGGCACTTTACCGAGTAATCTAGAGCGAAATATTTCTGCGAGGGTCACTTTACTGACAAAGTTGGTCAAGATAAGGCGAAAAATAACTCCGCCTCTTCCAAATTAGCACAAAATAGCAAAAAGAAAAAAAATATTTAAAAAAATATATTTTTTAAAGCACTATTTCGGTTGTAATTAATACTAAAATAACTCGAGAATAATACTAAACGCATCTTTAAGGCATTATCAAGTCCCTTTTATTGATTTTTTTTTTTCAATAAAACAAGAAAAAAAGAATGGCTGCCCAAGCTTGCAACTCCAAACTGGCCGAATTTGGGCTGGTATAGTACTTTTCCCAATTTATCAACAATTTGGACAAGGACACCGATTTGCAGCCCTAATTTTATCCAAATCTAACCAGCCAACGTTAAACTACGTAATATGTGCAAACGTTCTGAATCCGCCTCCATTCTTCGTTGGCCATGTAACCAAAACTAACTTAAAAGAAAAATGACAGTTCAGCTGAACATAACCTAGAAATATATTTTCCATTTTTCCTTGTTTTTTTCCTTAAAAACATGGATTATTTTAAAATTGTATTTATTAAAGGCACTGAATGAGCTCGAAACTGTCCCGCAGATGTTTGAGAAGGACAACAATTGTTGGTTCAGTGTGTTCAGTGTGAACCCACTAATGCTCCAGATAAGTGGACTGGAAGAAATATAAGTGCGAGCTGAAGGTCCATCAGATTTTTGTTTGGCAGCAAGCCAACAAATTGTGCAATTTGATGTCCCAGATGCAAAATTGTAGGTTAAGTATCCTTCCTTTTCTTCGTTCCACGTCGATTTATATCTGGGGGTGACCCTCGATAAAACACTTACATGGAATGCGCATTTGGAGAAAGTAAAGCAAAAGGCAGCACTGTCTCTCTGGACGTGCAAACGAATCTGCGGTAAGTCTTGAGGCGTTAGCCCCAAAAAAATGTACTGGATGTATATCACGATAGTTAGACGTATGATTACATACGGGGCAATAGCTTGGTACACGAAGGGCAGGCAAACGCTGGCTCGTGCCAAACTAACAAGCATCCAACCTCAAGCAAGTATGGTGATATGTAGTGCTATGAGCACCACACCATCAGCAGCGCTTGAATGCCTCCTAAACCTTCCCCCTCTACACCTTGTCTTGGAGAAAAAGGCTATGAAGGCAACCTAGAACCTTGTCTTGGAGAAAAAGGCTATGAAGGCAACCTACAGAATCATAGCCAACCAATGAAGTGGCAGGGCAGGTCAAAAAGTACCAAACCCTTTAACGCGGGCAATTGAGAGCCACTGCATTCTAGGGCTGCTACCGGATCTAATGCCTGCAACAGTAAATAGCAAAAAGCTATACAACACTATTCTCCCAGATAGGGAGGACTGAACGACAAACACAATAAGTTTCTCAAGTGAAGATAGCTGCTGGTACACTGACGGATCCAAAATGGCTTTAGGCGTTGGATCCGGAATAAATATTTATGTGTCTTATACAAAAAAGGTAAATAAAACAAAGATTCAGTTTTAAACTTTCTGAAAATGTTTATGTAGTATATAATTCCCAAATTCTCGTTTCGGCTAACGTACACTTAGTACCCCTACTAAAAATTGTGTCGTCGGAATCCAAATGACGATGTCAATTTATTTGTCAAAGTTCTAAATATGGTTTATTTCTTTAAAAATCTTATCTCGAAAACCTTAAGACGTACAAGATTTAGGTTAATTTAAACATTGTTGGGAATTTCAATATCTACAACATATAAAAATTTCAAGCATTTTCACTGATGCGAAATTTCCCATGTATCGTGTGCGTCCTCCTGTGTGTCAATTTCAAAAATTTGTGTCTTTAGCACTTTCCGTTACGACTTTATCAATGAACTCGTTTATCAACCATTTTTGTCACTTATGGATGAAATCAGGTAGCCGATTTGATGCACAATTGCTTCTAGACATTCTTAGAGAATGTTCAAGGTCAAGTTGGCTTGCATTGTTTTTGCAACAATATTTGAAGATTTTAGCCTTTTTTCAATAAAAGTCATCACATTGACAGAACATAGAAAATCTCCTCAATTGCCGAAAGACAGGGCCGGTATCTGATTTTTTTATTTTTTGTGACTTTTAACACTGTTAATTTTTTAGGCTTCTTTAAAATAACTTTAATTTGTGTTTATTCATTTAAAGCTTTTGGAGGTTACAAAACGGACAAACATAAGTTTTAACAAACTAAAAAGCAACCTGCAAGCCGGAAAGAAAGTAGTTTGTCGAGAGCCGCCTTTGAACCAGGCGAGAAAGTGCAAGTGCACGCTCTTTATGGGCGAGGGCACTATCTTCTTAAATGGAATAAACATTTTACATATACCATATACATATTAAATTAAATGAATTTTCTATATTTTCGTAAAGTGAATTGCCCCAATAACCTTTTCTTATTATTTTATAAATAAAATATACGAAAAATAATAAGAAAAAACATTTTAATCGCGGTGAAAAACGCCATATGTCTGAGACATGCAGTAGACGTCCGGCTTTGTTCAAGCTACCACAGTTGCTTAACCTTGTTCTTTGCAACCGTCACTATCTAATTTTTGGGCTCTATATGGTTTAAAAATCGCGAATATTCGGTCCTTTCCGAGGGCCTTTCCTATAAAGCTCAGAACCCCGTCACACTCAACGGTCGTGCCATTCATATTGCTATCTCTTTTCTAAAGCCTTTTCAAAATTTTAGAAGGATGCATTTTACTCTATTGGAGTTACACCCACCTGAACGCGGCTGAGGTCTGCCGCTTTCTTTGGACGAGAGCGCTGCACTTTTAAATCAAGAAAGCCTTTTATATATAACTTTAAAATTAAGTTTAACTAATTGAAAGAAAATAAATAATGGGCACTTTTGGATTCTTTGACATTTAAAAAAAATAATTTGAAAACACACGACAACAATCTGCGCTGAATTAATTTATATCTAATTAAGCAGCGGTAGCTTAACTGAATAAGAATGACTTTACCTATTAGGTAAATTGCAAAATTAATCCAATATTTAAACTTCTTACACACATCTTCCTTTTAAACTAGGAACAAAATTTATAAAATATAAAGATAAGAAATTCGAATGTGGCGTCTTTTACAGCTTTGCAAAAAAACGACAATATATTATTTTTTATCTATAAATCATGAAATTATTTTTGAATAATCAAAATCAATTAAAAGTAAAAACGAAAATATTTGGTGTTTGGTGAAAGGTCAGCGCTTGTAAAAACGAGGTCAGTAATGGAGTCCAAACAGAGTGTGCTACCCTGCCAAAAAACTCGCATAAAATATCATAAAAAACACACTTGATTTTTATCAGTTTAAGTAAGTTTTATAAGATTTTTTGAGGTAGAATTGTAGGTTTATTTAAGTTTGTAATAGCCCAATGAGCATTTTCAGAAAATTTATCTAATTATTATAAAGAGAGTTCCATTAATGCCCTAGGGTATTTAGAGGTTTCCCACAGGAATTGAGTTTGTATATTTGTTTTATTAAAGGTTCTAAATTGATGGTACCCTAAGGTAACATAAAACTGGCGTTAACAATATTTCCACGGACATCTTTATAAAAATTAAAGTCATCGGTAACAAATGTTATATAAATTGGTGTTAACAATGTTTCCACCAATATATTTATAAAAATATAAGTCATCAGTGACAAAAGTTATATAAATTGGTTTTTGAAATCTTTCTGTTAACCCATCTATAAAACCGTAAGTAACTATCAATTAAAGATATATAGATTGGTTTTTAAAATGTTGCTATCAACTCACTTATAAAAACTTAATTAACCAACAACGAAGAGACACTTATAAAAACTTGGGAACTCACACACAATAATTATATAAATTAGTGCCTGTAATATTCTTATGAACTCATTCATAAACCTTTTTTGCCCATTCTTTCTATAATGTTTTTATTAATTTCTTTGTATAGTTAAACAAACAAGATTTTTTAGGTTAATTTTGTGACATCAAAAGGCTCGTTTTTGCGACTTTAAAAGGTGCGTTTTTGCGAGATACCATACCATCATCATCTGATTTTAATTACATCAATCTGATGCCCATATCCACCATTAAACACTCTAATCAGGGCTAGCTAATTGGAATTAACTTGCTAATCTCGGCTGAACAAGTTTACCTATCCACCAACTTTTTTTATGAAATAATTACTTAACCCTGAGCTGGCAACGCAGCATATTTGGTGTGTATCTATTGGTAACATTGAATATGTCAATTTTGATGTAAAAGGTTATCTTTTCTGTTTACTTTTTAATTTTTGTTGTAAAAGGTTATCTTTTCTGTTTACTTTTTAATTTTCTTTCAGTTTTTGTTTATTTATTTTTAAAACCTATCAGATAATACGTTCCCCAGTTGTTGCGACTGAAACTCAAGTCAAACGGGGATGGCCGAATCGGTGCTGTTTGGAGCTGATCATTTTGTCGTCGCCAGCATTATTTCCAATAATTAACTGCTCATTTTCAGTCGTGTAGTGTAAAAAAGTGGATTTGCCTAAAGTTTGTTTTTAACACAGTGTGTGGTAAAAAAAAGTAGGCATTGAACAATATGGTGGGTGCATAAACTATGAAATACTATAATGGCCCAAGGATTGCAAAATGTGTATATAAATGTCCTTTTCAAAAATAAATCCTTTGCAACAAAGTCAACATAGTGACTTTTTGTAACTCACATGCGCTCAGATAAGATGGTTAAGTTAAAGTAAAAGTCCCTTAAATTTTATCAGCCCAACAAGTCGTTACAAACAAATAAAAAATATAGTTTAGACGGTTCGTTAATGTGAATTTTTATGTGATATAATATGTATCCGGACGAAAAACTATTAGCCATCTTGTGACTGGACTAGATGTTTGAAAATATTTGTTATGTTTATTTTTTAAAAGTCACTTTCAGTATTTGTAGTTTTAGAATAGGATACCTTTTCCTTTGTATTACTTGACAGGTCCCCATTGCAAAATCTACTTAAAAAATGTTTAATAAAGCAAGACTGCCAAAATTAAATCTATCTGAGGCAACACATCACTGTTTACTGCAACAACGACATTATGGTAAGTGCTACAATGGAGCTTTTTACTTGAGGAAGAGCACAACCCACTTTTGTTAATAAAATGTCAAAAAAGTTTGTTTCCAGTTATCACCGACCTAGAAGGTCTGTGGGTAATAATCTTCTCAGCTTAAAAGTGATTTATTTAGGATGTTTGTTAATTTTTAGATATATTGAGTACCTTATAATTAAGAAAGTAGTTCATAAGGTTGGGATATTTTTTATATCAACAAAAACATGTTGCTCTTCCAAATTTTACTGAAATTATTTAAATTCTACATTTTTTGACAGTTTTATTTTGAAACTGTTATCACCAAAAATTATGCCCTAGGTAACCACTCTAAGAAAAAAGAGGTTTTAAAGTTATAATAATTAAAGAAGAAAAATAATAAAATATGAATTTAGAAAAATCAAGTTTTATAGGACCTCGACTTAAAGGTTGCAGCAATGAAGTTTTGTACACACCGCACAGTGGGCAAAATCCCGAAACTATGTTGCAATAATGTTCTTTAGGTCCGATTTAATTTAAATTTGACTCAAATATTTGATATCAGCTACCTGTTAACCCATATAGTTGTAAAATGGTTTAGGTGTAGCTTAGAGGCCAAAACGGCTAAATTATTATACAGTGTATCCAAATATACATAGAATAACAAAGTTAAAGAAATACAAAATCCGCTAAATAAAGAAAATGCGTCTATGTCTGCTTCTAAATATTTCAGATATTGGTTATTCAAAATTAATACCGTTGCGTAGGTGCAGAATACAAAAATCGTAATATTTTCAATTTATTTAAGCCTACTGCTTACAAAGCATATTTTTCTAATTTGTCACTTTTACAAAATTTTTATAAATTTTTTACATTAAAATAAAGAACTTTCCATAAATTATATTTTATTTTATTTATAATAAATGATTTATACCGGTTTACAATTATATAACAATTTACCAAACTATTAGTGTAAGGATTTTCTCATCACTAAAGCCTTTTATTCAATTAACGAATTTCTTGATCAAAAAATTATTATCGTACAGTCAAAAGTACTTATTTTGTTTGAGTAATATTTAAAAAATTATAATAAATTATTATTAACTTACTAAACTAAATAATTTCTACTCTGTTTTTTTTTACAGCACTACACCATAATTCCAGGAATGCCTTCTTCGACAGCTCAAACATGCTGAAAAAATAAAAAATAATGTAAAAAATGATACTTTGCAAAAATATTAGGAAATTGCAGCGCCCCCTATCGACAAAACATATTTTCGTCATCAATATTATACATGTTTATTCAATTAAAAGTTAAAAAAAAAATACTGAATCATCTTTATATTATTCATATAAATGGTCGTGCAAATACATTAATTTAGCAGGAACACTACCCTAAACTTAAGTCTCTAACAAATTTTGCGATTTTTTGCGATTTTTTTGATATACGTTTCCTAATAAAGCATACTTGCCGCTATTAAAAAAACTATAAATAACGTTGGCATCGGTTGGCGTTCACCTAGTTTTTATCTAACAAAATTGGAACAAAAACTGCTTTTTCACTTACTTTGTCAATATATTTTTGGCACAAAATATTTCACTCAAAACATATTTGCAAACTGTCACAAAATTGTTGATTATCAAACTGAAAACATCTGTTTTAAGTTTGTTTATAATATGTCACTCGGAGTCAACGCCTACTATTCGAAAAAAATATTCAAAAATAGGCATATTCTTGAAAAGATTATACTGACATCTTATGAGTTATACAAATGTTCATTTCAGGACCCCAGGAAAACCTATCTAGTTGGCTTTTTTGTAAACTTTAGGTGACTTTTTCTTAACTCACCTTTTCTCAAGCCAATGTTGTTTTCAGAAATGCCTAACGTAAACCTTACTTTTTGCTACTTAGTTTTGGAATTTTCTATTTCTCTTCTTAAAAATTTCTTGTCTTTCAAAAAAAGGTTTTTTTATATTATAAAGAGAAAAAAAACCTAAAAGTTTTAGATTAAAATATTTCAATTCAATTCAATTCAAAAGTAGCTTTATTTATCCAAAATACATTTTGTATTCAATGACAAAAGCCTTGCTTAGATTTATATTAAAATGTAAATGTTTAAGTATTAAAGCTAAAGTTAAAACTATATTACATTAAATTAACACACACTGTATAAAAGCAGTAACACCTACAATAATAAAAGTCTCAATGAGTCACAATAAAACCATACAGAATAAAAACAATTTACAAGATTACAGTAAAATTTGCAAATTATATCACTTATTACACAAGATAAAAAAAAAATCACAGTAAAACTCACAAATTAAATTACATAGTGGTTCCCAGACAAAATGCGAACATGCGTTACTAACAGGGCTTGCAACTTGTGTCAGTTTGGCATGAAAAACATGTTTAATGTTATTTGACACATCTAACCCCCTTGTACGCATTTTATCTGTATTCCACTGCACATAAGCAAAAGAAAACAAACAAAAAATAAACAGTCAAAGTAAAATGTTTAAATTCTGTCATTAAAATATTCATCGATCGAATAGTATATTTTGTCCAAAAGGAACTTTTTTGTATGTTTTCTGAACTTTTTGTCACATTCTAGTCTTCTTATAGAAACTGGCAATTTGTTGAAGATTTTTTTCCCCCATATATAATTGATCTTTTAACAAGTTCGGATTTAAGTATAGGAAGTTTCATTAGACGTGGCTCTCTTGAACTGTAGCACGAAACATCACTTAATTCGTGTTTGTATTTTTTTTAAATTATACATGCAGTCTCCAGTATATAAATAGAACACAAGTGTCAAAATTTTATGTTCTTGAAAAAGAGGTCGACAAGAGTATCTTCTTCTAACATTATAAATATTGCGAAGTGCTCTTTTCTGAACTTTAAAAACTTTTTTGAAAAAATTTTGAGTGCATGAACCCCAAAAACATACACCATAGCGTAGATGTGATTCAATTAATGAAAAATAAGTTCCTAGCAATAGAAACGCCCAAGTTGTCTGAAATAACCCGCAATGCATAGCAACTGGATGACATTTTGCTACATAAACCTTCAATATGTTTTTTAAAATTTAAGGATTTATCTATAGTTACTCCCAAAAACTTACTCTCATCTGAATTTGACAGAAGTTGCTTCTCTAGAAAGACTTCATTTAGGCAGCCTTTAAAATGAAGTATTTTAGTTTTATTTACATTAAAACTAAGGCGATTCGCATCACACCATTCTTTTATTTTATCCATATCCGCTTGCACCATTTCAACCACCCGCTCCACACTCGAATCACTCCAGACAATAATGACATCATCGCAGAACACTACAAAGTGGCCTTGAATGTTAAGACGGAGGAAGTCTTCAATGTAAATTCGAAATAATAGAGGGTCAATGACTGAACCCTGAGGAACTCCTGTATTAATTTTTTGTTCCTGCGAGCGGACATCATTGAATTGAACCGCCTGTGTTCGCTCCTCCAGAAGCGAGCGAAACCATCTTGATTCAGTTCTCCGGAAACCATAAACCTCCATTTTTTGCAGCAGTATTTCATGATCTACACAGTCAAATGCTTTTGACAGATCACAGAAAACTGCTGAGGCCTTATTTCCAGAGTTTAGTTTAAAATAAAGGTGTTCCAAAAAACTGAAAGTAGCATCACCTGTGCCCCTCCCTGTCCTAAAGCCAAACTGTTGTTCTGACACTAAATTTTCAGATTTTAAGTATGATTCCACCTGTACCTGTACCAGCTTTTCAATAATTTTGGACATAGACATCTTCAGGATCTTTAATTTTTTTCTTTCATTCTCATTACTTTAAAATTTTAGGTAAGGTAGACTTTTTATGATGACTGGTGATTGACAGTGTCAAAAAGAGTTTTTCCTCGAAGTAACCACAAGTTACCAGGTAAACCAGTTGCTAGTTTTCAATTTTTCTTCGTACAGTAATCCAAGTCATGACGTCACGAGTAACCAGACTATGGTACCAGCCTATGGGACATGGTTACTTAAAAAATGTAAGGTTCAAAGTGTGGTTTACCGATTGTTTATGGTTTTTTAATTTGTATTATTTTTTTTATAAATCTCATGTTTTTCTATGATGATGTCATAACTATGCATAGTCACTGAAAGTAACCGTGACGTCATGACAAGTAACCCAAATAAGTTACTATTGTCCTTGAGCAAAATACCATTAAACCATGTAGACAGTTTTAAAAACTTAAACAAAATTGGTTGAGATGGACCATGGTTTTTTATTAAGATCCTCATGGATGAGGTTACTAATTTAGGTGTATTTTCTGCTGTTGAAAGACAATGTTTTTTTGTGATATGCAATATCTAACTGACCAATGTGATTTATTTAGGCATGTCTATGTGCAATAGTTGTCTGCATTTGTTCTTCGTTTTATTACTGTATTTATTTGGTTTTTAGATAAATAAGACATCTACTTCACTTTTAATTGTATTTGTTTTTATTTTATGAAAAAAACTACAAACGTTGGTAATTATGCAGTATACGGTTTTCTGCCATTTTTGATTTATGAAAAATTCTTTATGGGGGCACCTACTAGGGTCCCTGTTTCAAAATAATTTGGTCTCTCGTTCCATCGCCTTGGAAGTCCATCATTGATTATGTTCAACACATCCAAATCGTCATGATACAATATATCTTCCATATTTAAAAAAAAAACAATTCAACAAATCAAACTGGAAATCAAAATAAACAGAAAACAAAACCATCGGCCGGGTTGTTAAACGGCGCGATTAACGCAAAAATTTTGTTGGTGGATACCGAATTTACTCGCTAACCGCAATTAAAAGTTAATTGGAGAAAAAATGCGTTGGTGGATACGGGCATGAGAGAAATAAGAGATCCAAATCTTCTTGAGATACTTTTCGATGACAGATATCGGGATCGAATGCATTCTAATGCGCGGCCACCCTGACTCAAAAAACTCATCACGTGGACCGACATGAACTTGTATAGGCAAATCTCGCTTAGATCTACGTGATCCGTGTTTTGATTCGGGGAGCCCACGCATAAGAAACCCATAGATGGGAACCGGGTTTTAGAAAAAGAAAACAATATAGTAACCGTGTTAAGTTCGCAAAAATGCACCGTGAAACTTCGAGTGCATACAGTGCGCACGGCTGGTCCGCGTGAATTGTGAACACATCACCTTACGACGCGACGGAACGCAGCCTCAAGGTCCGTTTCTGCGAGTTTGACATAGTTACTATTATCCTCTTTTTCTAAATGCATTCGTCTGAGAGAGATCCAGCATAACCAGGGAAATACCTGCCTATACACCCTTCGATCCCGCAATCTAACTATCTTCTTCAGATAGTTACCTCTGACAGTTATGCGGGGTTGAAGGGTGTGCAGACGGGTATTTTTCCTGGTATGAGTAGTATGCTGGATCTTTCTCAGACGAATACATTTAGGAAAAGAGAACAATGGTAACTATGTTAAGCTCGCAGAAACGGACCTTCAGTGTTCAACGCTGCGCCATCTGTAGCCTTTTGTTCCAACTAGCATCATGTTTTAAAACGTTGATAAAATAGTGTTGAAAGAGGTAAACAGTGGTATAATAGTATTTTTTTTTTTATAAAATTGTCGTAAATTTTCGCCATTTTGGATTCCAACAATAGGTTTTTGACCAAAATAAAAACGCTATTTAAAAAAATATTGCTTGTTTAGGGTTAAGAACAAAATACAAAATTCAATATTTCTCCTAGAAAGCAAAAAACATATGTGAAAAAAAAAGCTCGAAAAAAGTATTAATTTAAATGAATATTTTTTTCCCCGTTTTCTCAAGTATTTTTGGAGCCCATAAAAATTTTGTGAATGTATTCGAAAACTATACAGTACACACGGGACCGCAGCTGATTATCAGAGTAGGATGACTGGAAAAACAGCTTTTATTTAACCTATAGTATATAAACAACAACTTATCTCACTTCCATTTTAATTTATTTTAGAAGATTGGTAAACACCATTTAAAAATTTTTTATTTTAAAAAGAAAAAGAAAATACATAACAAGCAAAGGGAAGAAAGATGGAAAATTTATATTTCTAAATATATAAAAACCTTTAATTTGTTATGTAGTGTTGTTAGAACAGTTGTAAAACCTTTTTATAATAATATCTAGACTTGAGGGTTCATAAGGAATTTTTATAAAATCTATATGTTGTTTTTCCATCCATTACTATGTACCATAAATTTTTATAAGCTAGTGTTGGTCAGTTGTTTTTCAAGTCTTTTTTACTCATTTAAGAGATATATTAGAGTTATAAAATTATCACCAACACTAAATAATATAACTTTTGGTTATTTTATGAAGGTTTTATATTATTTGTTGTAACTTCTATATAGACAAAAATGCTCATTGGGAGTTTGAGTTATTTCTTTGATTTTAATAAGATTTTTTGTGGTCTAATATATCTGTTTTTTACCTGATCTTATGATCTGACAGATTTAAAAATATGTATAAAATTTTATAGTATAAGTGTTTTATTTTCAAATATTTCATAGGTTTATGAAAGCACCTTTTTCTAAGAGATTTTATAATCAGAGTGACTCAACAAACTTTATAGGTTACTATGATTACACCCTTGTTTTTATAATGTATTATGGGACGGGAGATTGTATGATCAGCCACTCATAAAATTTTACAGGTATTTCTTTGATTTTGATAAGATTTTGTGTGGTCTAATATATCTGTTTTTTATAAATATGTATAAAATTTTATAGTACAAATATTTTATTTTCAAATATTTCATAGGTTTATGAAAGCACCTTTTTCTAAGACATTTTATGATCAGAGAGACTCATTAAACTTTATAGATTTCTATGGTAACATCAAAATCAAAATATTTATTTATTACTTTGGCCTATAAATGATAGGATGTAATAAGTCATAAAAAAATACAAATTACACTAAAATTCGCCCTAACAAAAGCTAGAACAAGTGAAGAACACACCCTTGCTTTTTATAATGTATTATGGGACGGGAGGTTTTATGATCAGCCACTCATAAAATTTTAAAGTTTTCTATGAACATCTCGTTTTATTATGTTTGCCATGGGTTAGTAAAAACATAACTTTTTATAAGTCTTCCTATAGATTTTAGTTTTTTATAAGGTTTTGTGTACATTAAAAAAAAATACTATCTATAATAAATTTACTATGGCCTTACTTACTTACTGTAAATATTTTTTTGACTCATGAAATACTATAAAATTTTATACATAAACGACGCCTCACAAAATCCCAAATATTAAAGAAATAATTATGGGAATCTCATAGAAACTTATCAAAGTAATAAGATCTTACCTGCCCTAACCTATATGCTATTTGAAACAGATATTAAGTCGCAAAAAAATTTTTTGGCCCACCTGAATTTATAAAATTTTATTAAAAACTTAAAAAGAAATATGTTTTAGCTTATAAAATCCTGTAGGCTATCAAAGTTACAACTCTTCCACAGCTTCCGGCGACAAATAAGTACTTATACGGAACAAATTTCTATTAGATATGTAAAACTTATGCAAGACCAAGGTGTGTTATATTATAGTGGTTAGGCCGTCGAAGTTTAGAGTAAATATTATATTACTTCTAGTACTATTACTACTATTCCAACTGCTAAAGTTCTGTCGCCATTTTTTATTTTAGTATGTTGCAGATAGATCTTATAGAATCTTTTAAACCTTTATGAGGAATATTAAAAAACAAAATGTTGTAACTTTAATAAACCAACTAGCTGGTGAAATATCATGAAATCCTATGCGGGATTTGTGTTTCACTTTCACTAGACAAAAATTAAAAAATACTATAAATTTATGTGTGCATAGATCATGAAAACTTATACGGTGGGATTTACTAAAAAGGTTTAGTCAATTTTAGAACGGTCCTAAGTTTAAGTGAAATTTTTAGTTTTGAGCATTTTAAACCAATCCTCCTTGAGTTTTGGACATTTTGATTTATAAGAAAAATTTTAATAAATTTGTTTATTTAATAATTATCTTAACACAATCTTTTATTGGATTTAAAAGGAAATTTTCAATTTAGAAGAAAAGAAAATTAAAAAATTTTAGAACATAACACACGAAGTTTCTGGGCGTGATCCATTTTTGATGAATATTTTTCTTTTCCTTAATTTTTTTTTTTTAATGGTAACCGGTCGTGCATAAAAAGATTCTTTGTTTTCCTTAATGCCGTACTCATAGTCCTTCTGAAGGCTTCCTTCTTCCTAGCGAAAGGAGGAAGCCTTAAGGAACGAATATGCATACGGTCCTTAATTACGTAAACTGAGATGTAAAAACTTTTTTATTTACGAAGGTGGTGTTTACTGGCGAATTGTTTCAGAAAGAAGCAAATCCGAAAAATCAAAATTGAGATGTTTCTTTGCGGCCTGCAGGCTGCTTTTTTTATTTGGGAAAAATTACGTTGGTCTGTTTTTAACCTCAAAAGTTTTAAATAAATAAACAGACCTCGAAGATTCTTTAAAAAAGCTTAAAAAATGAAAAACAATGTTAAAATATAAGTGCCAATACGCAAAAAAAAATTGAAACCGGCCCTGCCACAGTCATTGACGGCGTTCTGTCAATGGGATGACCATTAATTGTCTTTTCTTGTTCGAAAAACGCAAGAATATTCAAATGTTGTAATATGGGACTGCTGAGGACAAATTTGGATACCTAAGCGATAAAGGTATTTAGAAAATGGGTGAAAATATTATAAAAGTAGTGCCCCTGTAGCGCATAAGTGTGTGGGTGTAACCTTCGATTTCTGCGTTTCCTAGTTTTAGTGGTAATAATCCAGGATTTAATTCTAAAAGCCCAGTGAGAAATATTAATCTGAAAGCAAAAACTATAATGGGAAGCGTTTAAGGTTGTCCATATGCTCTTTTTTTTAATAGATTTTTCTTTAGAATTGACCTTTGGGACCGAAGCGGGTTTATTAAATTAATTAGAAAGTTTTTGTCTGATACATTTTTTCGGCGGATTATCCCGATCTTTGTTTTTATTTGATATTATTTTTTCTTTTTCTTCTTTTCGTATAATTTCGCGTACAAAATTGTCACATCATTTTTCACTAATATTTGTTCTATATTAATATAGAATTGATCCTGACTTTCAGAGTGTCCATAAATAACTTGTATTCGTTTTAATTTTGTTGCAGAATGCACAGTGTGATTATAAGCATGCGTGCTTTAAGAAATGTTTGGATTAAGTAATCTGATCTGCTCTATCAATTTCGAGTATAGTCTTTTGATCATACTTTTTGATAACAGATGAAACAAACGTATACATTTACTTATTCAATTCCAATAACTCCAAGATAACAGAATATGGCGGGAAAATGATGTTTAAATACCGTCAGCTATGTCGGTGACGTTCAAGGACGTTAATTCATAGGCTTGACCGTATGTGGAAAATTGATAAATTTTCGAAATTTTTGATACGGTTGCAGACATTCAAAAGACCTACAAGTGTTCTTGAAAAAAACGTGTGTCCGAAGATTTTTCCAAAATCCGACCCTAAATACGTAAAAAAACACCTCTGTTTCGTTTTCATTGAAACCTATTGTAGATAATTTTGAACGGTTTTGTTGGCGTGGGCTCATTTTCATGTTTCTTTCGTATTTAGCTTGTTAGCAGATTCCGCATTCGTTAATGTAGGTTTAAACAGAATTATTTTGTTTTGCAGTAAATAATATTTTCCTTTAATCCGATACTATGTTTCATCGATTCATCGATGATTTGTTGTGCTTTCACGTAGGGTGATGTCCGCGAGTTTAATTAAGCGAGGGCTACCAAAATTTTTTTCTTACTAGTTCGCAAAACGGCGGGTAGTCTTTATTTTTCTTCGAATGTACTCTTCAATACAATTTAACGCATCTTTTAAAATTATTTTTAGAAATCTGAACTTATTTCCAAATAATTCGACATACTTTACGCTGGCAGAAGTGTAATACACAGAAAAAATAACTTGATTTAAACCATAATTAACAGATGTTTCTGAGGCACGTACTTCGCCCTCTAAATTTTGTACAACGTCTGTGTGAACTGTCGCGTTCTCGTCTACATTTGGGTCGCCGGGCATTTCTAACATATCTTGGTCAGGTTCCACCTACGTAGAAATTTATTCAAAGTTTTCATTGGGAAAAAGTTGGGGTTCAGTCTCTATACACTGTGTTTTATCGGAATCAGAGGTATAATTTAAGTTTTGAGTTGATGAAGATTGTACGGGCGTGTTGAACGGGTTAAAAACAAAATTTATTTTTGGTTTAAAGTTTTTTTATATTATATTGTTCTTCTTTAAGGTTCGTCGTCGTAAAGTCCTCTTTCTATTTATTTAAGCTCATTAAGATATCTGGGGTGTTGTACGTTTCCTTTATGTGTAATTCGATTCGCGATAAGGCATCAGCGTTGGTGTTAACTTTATTTTTTTAGAAATAATTTTATTTTATTTTTAATCTTTATAATTTTAAGTGGGGTACTTTATCGTTAAGGGTTCTGGACGCGTAGGCTAGATCCTTATGATAAAACCGCGCCTATCGCTTCGTTACTCGCGTATGTGGTCAAATTAAAGGGTTTCGAAAAATCTGGGTTGTCTAGAATCGGTTTATTCATTAATAAGTCCTTACATTTTTTATGGCATTCCAAAAATTCGTGCATGCATTTTATTTTTGCACCTTTTTTAAGGCACATAGAAAATGTTTCGTAATGTGAATTTTTATAAAACGTCAGGCAGTTCTATAATTTATTTGGTGGTTCTCATTATAAGGTAGTTTTAAATCGCGCATTATGTTTTATGCCCTCTGACGTCACGACGTCAAGGTAAACAAAACAAAACTCGATTTGAATGAAACGGAGAACAGTATCCATCCAATAGGGTCTTACCAGGGCGAATAACTAGCATTGTATTTGTATTTTCTTTAAAGTTTATATGATCGGTACGAGTTTTTGAAAAATCTTTGTTTCCACTGTATAATTAAACTTATCTCATCCTGTATATTAAGAAATGACAGAATGAGTAATTGGAAAGCCTTTGCTTAAATCTAAATTAGTGTGTAGGAGTTTAAGGTTATCTAAGTCTATTAACACATCGAATATTTTGTGAAATTAAACCAGATAAAACCTAAGCGGCTTTTGTTGAGGTAGGTTAAAAATGTGTGATGCGGTAATCAGGAACTACGTTTCAGCGCAGGTTTTAAAATATCCACTGTAATTGTATGCCAAATACGGATCAATAAAGGATTTTATTGATCTGATGCCATAAGTAATTTTAGATTATGCTCAGGTATAGAGATATATGGTGGTTCGCTTGTGTTAAGAGGTCTTAAAACTTAATAATATTAGTCACATTTTGTTAATATCTTGAGGCGGCTTTTGAAATTCTATGTTATCTGCGACTTCAACGTTTTCCGATTTTTTTTTATTTGTGGTTTACATGAATTGTTTCGCGAATCGGTATAATTTTGGCAATTAGGTTGGTATTGGGAATAATCAAAACTTTGGTCGAAATATATAATAAAAGTCATAATATCGGTAAGTATCCGTCCAATTTCGAAGTTCTAGGCCCTGTTCTTAAATAAAAATTTTTAGATTGGCTACTAGTGCAAGTCGACTGCGTTTGGGTTTGGTTTAAAAATATTGAGTATTTTTGCAGAGGCATATTTTGTCTAGGCTGCACATTGATTGGGCTCGTTGGAAAGCTCATTCTATTTTGAAAATTTAGAAATTTGCGTTGGAAAACGATTAGGATTTTGATGGTAAAAGTTTTGTGGGTAGAAATTCGGCGCCCGTATTTGCTTTGGTTTTTGTAAGGGTTTTGGAACCTGAAAAATGGGGTTGCCGGGATACGGGTGTTGAAGATACTTAATATTTTCTTCTTGAATAATGTATTGTAAAGCGGTGCTTAATTTGTCAGGTTTCATAGACCTTATAGTGGTTCCTAATGGTTTCTTTAGGTCAAATCTCTATAAACGGTGCGTTTGAAGTTTGTATTCGCGTCTCATTATTCATGCAAATCGACACAATTCATCAGCAAACTTAGATTTTTAAATACTCTATCGTAAGTGTTGTGATGTCTTTGATCCGCAAAATTTCAGAAGACTTCTTTAATGAATTTTTAGAAGTTGAAAATTTTGTGTTTCTCGAAAAGTTTAGTTTTGCAAATTTTTAAGCCGTTTTAACAAATTTTTAATATCATGCATGACCGTTTTTCGTTTCTTAACCCTCAGACAGGCCAATTTTTATTTCATGAAAAAAAATCGTAGCAGAGTAAATTCATACAAAGAAACTCAATTTCAGGCTTAAAAATTATTTATCATGAACCCTTGAAGTTCCAGCGACTAAAAAAATTACCCAAACTTAAGGCGGACCTGCCCACTAATAGCCAGAATTTAAAAAAAATAAATTTATTAATTCAAGGTAACATTTATTACGCTTTGATACAAAAAGTCATACAATTTTTTTTATTTTGTATGAAACTGTTGAAAACATTTTTTTGTGGAGGAAAGGCAAATATTCAAATTGCATTTAGTGTTTCACCTTTACACCCTTTGTTTTTACACATCCTTTTACCACTTTTATCCAAAAGGATTGGTGTAGTTCAAGCCATCAAAGCGGATATCTGGCTCGGGGATATGTGTCTTGGTAAGAGGCTTTACTGTAGGTTGCATTTTTTCCGGATTCGAAGCAAATGTAGGTCTGGCAGGACGTTTTTTCCCAGCTTCGTTAACGCAGAGTACAGCGGCTACTTGTACCCGAAATACTGATAAAGTAGGGGATTCTTTATGAATCCGTTTGTGTCGCAGATAAGCATTTACCACAGATATATCAATGAAATGGTAAAATAGACGCAATGTCCATCTGGAAGTCTTTAGACGAATGTGATATCTGCCAAGTAATCCATGCATCCAGGGGCAGTCAATTTCCACGTGAATAGCACTTTTGAAGGGTAGCACTCCGACGTGTGTGGAAGCCAAGCGCACGTTGGAGTGCTACAGCAGTTGTCAAATCTACACCATGTGCATTTCCACATACTCAAAAGAAAATCCCTTGTCTGCTTTAGAAAGCTGTTTATCTTTATCAATAGGTAATTTACAATTAGGAATACGACCAGAGCGAATTGTTCCCAACGAATATATGCCTCGGCTCCTTAGATAAACAAGAAGTGGCAGTGTCGTGTAGAAATTATCAAAGTATAAAATATGGTTGACAAAATTAGGTACTGTTTGAGATAGACGGAAGACAACATTAGCTGCTGCTCCCAGATCAAGCATATTAGGAAAAATTACATTGCTTCCTGCACCAGTGAAGATTTCGAAGCTGTAGAAGTAGACCTCATTGAACTTAGCTTGGGAGTGGGATTTCAATCTGGGCAGAACTACAGTGGACCAAACAAACTATGGTTAAAATAGTTTTTTAGCTATACTGGGTGCGCTGGAACTACTTTAAACATTAAAATCAATTGTTTTAAGCTTACGTATTTAGAAAAATACATCGATTTTTTTTTAAAGCGTTAATATATACAGGGTGACAAAAACCGAATTTCAGTGCAATGTTGTTTTTGACCCATTAAAATAACGGAAAATGAAAAATCCATAGCAGATTGCGGGTATACTGGCTAAATGCTACTTTTTTTTATAACTGTCAAAATAGCAGATTTTAATATCTACACCATACTGGAAAATAAAAAATGCATGCCAGATTGCGGGAGTACTCGTTAAAAGCTGTTTTTAGAGAATAAGCAAAATAACTGATTTTTATATATACAGGGTGAAAAAAACTCTCTTTCACATAAAGTAATTTTTGACCCATTAAAATAACGGAAAATAAAAAATCCATAGCAGATTGCGGGTATACTGGTCAAATGCTACTTTTTTTATCACTGTCTAAATGGCAGATTTTAATATCCCTGTATATATAAAAACTCGTTATTTTGTTGATTTTCTAAAAAAAGCTTTTAACGAGTACTTCCGCAATCTGGCATGGATTTTTTTATCTTTCGGTATTTTTAAGGACAAAAGCGACCTTGTTACTTTAATTTGGTTTTTTCACCCTATATATAAAGAAACCCATTATTTTGTTTATTTTCGGAAAATATCTTTTAACAAGTACTTCCGCAATCTGGCATGGATTTTTTATTTTCCAGTATTTTTAACGGTCAAAAATGACCTTGTTACTTTAATTCAGTTTTTTCACCCTGACAGTTGACTTGACAGTTATAAAAAAGTAGTATTTGACCAGTATACCCGCAATCTGCTATGGATTTTTTATTTTCCGTTATTTTACTGGGTCAAAAACGACTTTTTTCACCCTGTATATATAAAAACCCGTTATTTTGTTTATTTTTTAAAAACAGCTTTTAACGAGTCATTCCGCAATCTGTCATGTATTTTTTCTTTTCCAGTATTTTTAAGGGTCACCTTGTTACTATTATTCGGTTTTTTTCACACTGTATATATTAAAACCCGTTATTTTCTTTATTTTTGAAAAATGGCTTTTAACGAGTACTCCCGGAATCTGGCATGGATTTTTTATTTTCCGGTATTTTTAAGGGTCAAAAACGACCTTGTTACTTTAATTAGGTTTTTTCACCCTGTAGATAATAAAATCTGCCATTTTGACAAAAATCCAAAAATTAGCATTTGACCAGTATACCCGCAATCGGCTATGGATTTTTTATTTTCCAGTATTTTTAAGGGTCAAACACGACCTTGTTACTTTAATTCGGTTTTTTTCACCTTGTATATACACAAAACCCGTTATTTCGTTTATTTTTGAAAAATGGCTTTTAACGAGTACTTCCGCAATCTAGCATGGATTTTTTATTTTCCCGTATTTTTAAGGGTAAAAAATGACCTTGATACTTTAATTCGGTTTTTTTTCACCGTGTATATAAAAAAACCTTTCGCAAAATGTCGTTTAATGAGTACTTCCGCAATCTAGCATAAATTTTTTATTTTCGAGGATTTTTAAGGATCAAAAACGATCTTGTTAATTTAATTTAGTTTTTTCACCCTGTGGATACTAAAATCTGCCATTTTGACGGTTATCAAAAAAGTAGCATTTGATCAGTATGCTTGCAGTCTGCTATGGATTTTTCATTTTCCGTTATTTTAATGGGTCAAAAACGACTTTCTACGTGAAATAGACTTTTTTCACCCTGTATATCTAAAAAACCGTTATTTTGTTTTTATTTCGAAAAATGGCTTTTAACGAGTACTTCCGCAATCTGGCATGGATTTTTTATTTTCCGGTATTTTTAAGGGTCAAAAACGACCCTGTTACTTTAATTCGTTTTTTTCACCCTGTATATAAAGAAACCCGTTATTTTGTTTATTTTTGGAAAATATCGTTTAACGAGTACTTCCGCAATCTGACATAAATTTTTTATTTTCCAGTTTTTTTAAGGATCAAAAACGACCTTGTTACTTTAATTTGGTTTTTTCACCCTGTAGATATTAAAATCGGCCATTTTGACAGCTATCAAAAAAGTAGCCTTTGACAAGTATACCCGCAATCTGCTATGGATTTTTCATTTTCCGTTATTTTAATGAGTCAAAAACGACATTGCACTGAAATTCGGTTTTTGCCACCCTGTATGGAATAACGGTTTAAAAAAAAATTCGATGTATTTTTTTTAAATACGTAAGCCTAAAACAATTGATTTTAATGTTTAAAGTAGTTTCAGCGCACCCAGTAAAGCTAAAAAACAATTTTAACCATAGTTTGTTTGGCCAACTGTAGTTCCGCCCAGACTGAAATCCCAATCCCAAGCTAAGTTCAGCCACATTAAAAGTAGCCACTGCTGTCACAAAGAATAAAAAGCTTGAAACCCCATTTATGGGGCTTTGTCGGCATGTATTGTCGCAACGAAGTGCATTTAATTTTAGTCGCACACATTTGCTCATCTACGCATAAACGAGGTAATTTTGGAACTGTTTGAAATTGTTCATTTAGATGCCCCACTATGGGCTGAACTTTATATAATGGATCAAATCCAGGCTCACCCCGTTTTTTCTCTTTTGCCTTGTCGTTGAAGTGTAGATATTTACGAATTATGAAAAATCGTTTGGATGTCATTGCTGACCGAACACGAACCGGATCTCGGCAGCGTTGGTGGCAAATGTTGTCTGAATATCCTGCTGCCGACCGTATAAATTGGTCTGCCCTGCAATATTTTCAATAAATTCTTTTGTAAAAGAATGGGCGAAGCATTGATATGGAGTTTCCAAATCCTCAAAGTTTTTTGGGAGCTCTGTGTTTCCACGAAATACGACTTCATTTTTATGCAGCTGCAAATGCTGTTTGCGCCAAAGTATTTCTTTGCATTCTCTTGACTGCTACAAGTTCATTTGCATTTTCCGAAAATGCACCTGCGTTAGGTTCTGGAATATCAACTTCCTCTTCAACTTCTGGCAGTGGAGAACGTGTTCGTTTTTTCTGAGGTCGAAATGTAGCAGATGATGGAGCTAAAGCCGACGTGCATGGAACTGTTGCAGTTGAAGGTAATTCTTGTGGTTTTCTAATTGCCCTGATGTCGACGCCTGTGAAGTATCGGGCTGTTCTACACCTAAATTCAACACTTGGGGCTCGTGTGTAGAAGATTTAGAAATTATATCGTTGCATTTGTTTATTTCGTCTTCGAGGCAAAAATCTGGGTTTGCAATACTGTTATCATCGTAAAAATCGTCTCCGAACCCATCTTCAATATCGATGTCATATTCGATATCTACGCTGTCCAAAAGGTCGAACATTTCATCTGACGTCACTTGAGATAAGTCATACCTTTGTCTAGGGCCCAAAGAATTTCCCCCATACCGTCCTTTCTCATTTGACGCCATATCCAAAAAAAAATATTTTAGTAAGAAAATAAATATTTTGTATGAGTAAACTAATTGTCACACAAACCGGCAGGTCCGCCTTTGAGCCGGTTGAGGTAATCAGTGGTTAGTAGCAAAATGAGATGTTCAACTTAATCAGCGAACATGTCAGTAACAAATATTACATACCGAAACTCACCTGCAAATATTTCAGCTTGATCAGATCATCAGATCAGATTTATTCTATAACACAGCAAACAACTTTCGTAGCAAAACAATTATTTGGTACATATGCGTGGATGGCTTCCACACGACAGCAACTGTTGTAAGTGAGTCAGGCCGGCAAGTAGGTTCAGCCCAAAGGCGGGATTGCTGGCATACGCTCAAAAAAGTTTAGGCGCGTGTCTTAGTGAGATTTGAATGAAGCCTGCCTTGAAACGGATTTGCCGTTTAGAGGCTTAATATAATCAGACAATGGATTTCTTTATCTTCAAAGAGCCACAGACTGAATAAAAAATACATAAAACGTTATAATTAAAAAGAAACAACAATCTTCTTGCTGACAGTGCATCTTCTCGGGATCTTCACATATTAGCATAGGGATGAATAACATAACACGTGTTTTCATTGCAAATTTGACTCTTCCTGCGGAGGCGTGAAATTATGGAAAACACGCACTCGTGAAAAATTTTCCGTAATGTTAAAGGTCCGACTGGTATTATCCCCTATCAAAAAGTATTTTCATATCACCTCTACTTGACATTAAAAAGGGGAGGGGTTTAGTGGGTGTTAGGTTGGATTGAGGGTCAATTTTGAAATTCCTTGACTTTTTTTGTTTTTCCCTAAAGATTTTTAAAAAAATTTCCTGGCATTTTGGTCCATGTTACACTATTTCAAATTTAGTCTAATAGTCTCTGAACATTATTTTTCTTCCTTATTAGTTAGTTATTATTTGAAAAAATTATTACCACAGCCTTCACCAAACTATAAAATACAAGAAAATTTACATTTTTGTAACGCATTCGCCAAACCTTGCTAATTAATTCAAGGAAATGTGACTAAGTAATCAACACCTTCACCAAAAATAAAATATAATCAAGTTTTTTTGTTTTCTGACGCATACGTCAAACCGTAAACCTTGTTTAACACAAAATAATTCGGTTTAATAACAATCACTACAGTAAAAAAGAGAAGATCAAAAGATCTTGGGAGGAAAGAACGAAAATTCAAAATTAGATGAGTGTCCCACAAGGAACACACAAAAGACCAAAGCAAAAAGACAAACAATTAAACGATGTTTCGCCCGGGGTGACCAGCGTGGGCTCGTCAGTGGATTCACTAGTCACCCTCAATCCAGACATCATTTAACACCATCGCACACTCTGACTTCCAACTCTGAAACACTCACAAATAGGCATCATTCCGCATGGTACTTTTTATAAGTCACCTGATAGGGGTTCGTCCTGGGGTGTTAGTAGTAGTAAGGGGGCGGCCCACAGGCCTGGCAACTAGGCTTCTTCATGGGCCCTTTCTGCCATACCCCGTCTCGCACCCTTATCCTCCCACTCCCTCTACATTTCTTGCCTCTCTCTCTCCGGGCCTTCCCGCCTTCGTTACGAAGGACAGCACGATAGCCCATCTTAGAGAGTGTAGCTCCTCCTCTTCTATTGTGGGGGTACCCCACGTCTGCTGCCTCAATCTGGCGTACCCGTCACACTCTCCTATCAGGTGCACCGCTGATTCCTCTGCCCACCCACATGTTGGGCAGGCGGAGTCGTCCAACACTCTGATGCATGTCAAGTGCTTGCGCAGCCGATTATGTCCTGTCAGCATTCCTACTAATAATCCAATGTCCTTGCGAGTTTTTCCCAGGAGCCATTTAGTTCTGGCTGCGTCTGGTCCACTCACGAACAGTTTGGACTGTCTGCACTCTCGCTCTTCCTGGCGTGTTAATCTCCCCTGATACGGGTTTGTCCTGGCTTGTTTAACGAACCCGTATCAGGTGACTTATAATAAGTACCATGCGGAACGATGCCTATTTGTGAGTGTTTCAGAGTTGGAAGTCCGAGTGTGCGATGGTGTTAAATGATGTCTGGATTGAAGGTGACCAGTGAATCCACTGACGAGCCCACGCTGGTCACCCTGGGCGAAACATCGTTTAATTGTTTCTCTTTTCGCTTTGGCCTTTTGAATTTTCGTTCTTTCCTCCCAAGATCTTTTGATCTTCTCTTTTTTAGATTCTTTTCGGTTGATGTAACTGATTTGGAAGTTTTAACTTCTTGTTTTAATTGCCTTAGGAGCATATTTCTATTGGAAAGATTAACACGCCAGGACGGACCCGTATCAGGTGACTTATAATAAGTACCATGCGGAACGATGCCTATTGTGAGTGTTTCAGAGTTGGAAGTCAGAGTGTGTGATAACGTTAAATGATGTCTGGATTGAGGGTGACTAGTGAATCCACTGACGAACCCACGCCGGTCACTCCGGCGAAACATCGTTTAATTGTTTCTCTTTTCGCTTTGGCCTTTTGTGTGTTCCTTGTGAGACACTCATCCAATTTTGAATTTTCGTTCTTTCCTCCCAAGATCTTTTGATCTTCTCTTTTTAGATTCTTTTCGGTTGATGTAAGTGATTTGGAAGTTTTAACTTCTTGTTTTAATTGTCTTAGGAGCATATTCCTAATGGAAAGATTAACACGCCAGGAAGAACCCGTATCAGGTGACTTATAATAAGTACCATGCGGAACGATGCCTATTTGTGAGTGTTTCAGAGTTGGAATTCAGAGTGTGCGATGGTGTTAAATGTCTAGATTGAGGGTGACTAGTGAATCCACTGACGAGCCCACGCTGGTCACCCCGGGCGAAACATCGTTTAATTGTTTCTCTTTTTGCTTTGGTCTTTTGTGTGTTCCTTGTCGGACACTCATCCAATTTTGAATTTTCGTTCTTTCCTCCCACGATCTTTTGATCTTCTCTTTTTTAGATTTTTTTCGGTTGATGTAACTGATTTGGAAGTTTTAATCACTACAGTATTTAAGCATCACAATATCACAATATCTCGCCATCGACAACGCCTTTTATGAGTATCACAAATATTATTAAAACTTTTTGAGGTATCATTATTTTTGTTGGTCATCACACGTCAAAAAGTTCAACTTTATTTTTGTGTTTCTATCCTTCAGAGTGTGATTTTACTGTCCGGCGGCCCATGTTGGACAGTTCCAATAGCTTATTTTTATCACACAGGACACACAATTGATTTCGATTTTTTCTACTGGCTTAAGCCACTTTACACAATCAGGTGAAGCTTTCGTATCAGAAACTTAGTTTTGCTATTTGACATTTTTTAAATTCTTCCACTAGCAGACAAAAAAAACCACACTAATTATACAGAACAAAAAATAGATTTCTGCAGAAAAACAGGAAAGTTTTTACGCGGTATAATTATAAGAAGCAATAAAAGTCTCTAACCACCATTTGCACCGAATATTTTTTATCTTTCTCTTTAACAACAAGTGCGGAAAAGACGAAAACTCTATCCATCTGTTTCTCTCTATTTGTTAATGGACGTTTTATTTAATGGAGACATAAAAATAAGTCGGTGAAAATGGGGGTAAGAGCCGGTGCAATAAGGTCGGAATTAAACAACAAATACACTGACACGTTTTTATATCATGCATTGGTGCGGACAAAAATACGAGTAAGACAAACGTAGTGACTCTATGTTTCTTTTTTTGCATTATGCCGCAAGATTACGAAAGAATTTCGTTAGGAATTATCGGCGCACGCCCGATTCGTCATGAGGTGTTGACATACGAGGGATAATTCAAACATACTAAAAATTTAGTTGCACCAGGTTTATTTCTAAAATAATCATAAACAGTTGCATACTATGGGTATCTTATTCCCTGACTTTTTCCTAACTTTTAGGTCATTTTTGGGTTTTTACTGACTTTTTCCTGACACCATACCAATTCCCTGACTTTTCCAGGTTTTTTCCTGACCACTTTGAACCCTGCGATTAGCGTGTACAAAAACAAGAGCGCAAACTTTGGGCGGATCTAGACTTAATTCTAGATTTGTTCGTTAAAGTATGCCCTAGGTGCGCCGCAGAAAAATTTAAGAAAATTATTCTAAAATTGCAATTTGTTTTTGTATCTGGTCTCATCTTTAGATTTTTTAATAAAAGCATGTCATAAAGGCGGCGTAGGCGAAACTAAAAACATATAGGGTGTTCCAAAAAAAAACGGACTTTTTGGATTGCCTACAATTTCAACAATAATTTTTAGAATTTTAAGATTTAAAGTTTATTTGAAAAAGGAAATTTCAAAATTTAAACGCCCAATGTCAAAACTGACATTTCTTTAAAATTCAAAATGGCGGACAGATTTTAAAAAATGGGTATTTTTGACCCCCCTGCAAAAACATTGTAAATAGCCTTATCTCTTAAAGGTGTATAACCGTTTTGTTTTTTTAAGTCGGTTAAGAAATAAGAAATTTATGCAGTGTTAAATTTGATGGTGTTTGTGTGGTAGAAAAATTTCTTACTATAAGTCAACTTTTTATTCGACATTATACACTTTGATTAAAATTTATCAGAATTTAAAGATTTTAAGGTTTCTTAAAAGCTAAAAGTGTAAATTTTACACGGCCAGTACAAAAAAAGATGGCGGAAAATCCCTCCTGAAAAAAAAGTGTGCGCCACTGTAGCAAAATTGAGTTATGTCCTAAATATCCTTATTCTTTTAACGTCAACACACGTTAAGTTTATTTAAATCGGCTAAGAAATAAGAATGTTATGCAGTTTTCTTACTTTAAGTCATCTTTTTATTCGACGGTGTACAGTTTGGTTAAAAATTATCAGAATCTAAAGATTTTAAGCTTTATGAATAGCTAAAAGTACAAACTTTATAAGCCTAAGGTCAAAATTGTTATTTCTTTAAAGTTCAAGATGGCGTACAATTTGAAAAATGGGTATTTTTTATCCCCTCTGGAAAAAGAATGTGTGCGCCAGTGTAATAAAATGAAAATGTGCATTTAATAGCCCTATATTTTTAACGTATATTCACGTTTTGCAGTTTTAAATTATCTTTTTTACTTGACGGGACAAATTTTATAAGGCAACTGGAAAAGAGAGACAAAATTATTATCCTTTACTAATTCAAGATGGCAGACGGCTTTATGGGCCGAGTATTTTTGACCCCTCAAAAAATTACATCCGGCACCACTGGAATTAAATTTAGATATGTGATAATAGCCCAATTACTTTGGTCTTAATTGAGTATTGTTTTTTTTTGTGAACAAATAAAAAAAATTATTTTTCATTTAATAGTAGGTTTTTTTTGTTTATCCTGCATGAGACTTTCCATTCATATAAGGATCAATCGCTCAGTCTAGCCAAGATATGTCGAGTTAAGTTTTTTTTAAATTTAATTTAATTGCAGGGTTTCTTATTTTACATCATCTATAGTAATGAATTATCTTCATCATAATATTTGAGACACGGTAAATCTATTTTCAAACAGATTTTTTATAAAGTGCTTATGTTCTCCCTGTAGCACCATTTTGATTTAATAATATAAAGTAGAGACGCGCATTCTGACAGGCAAAGACAGTTATTAAAGTTTTTTGTTTTTTTTTTCATGGACTACCAAGTCCTAATTCTACTTTACAATACCTAATGACTTAAATTAATACCTAGGTATGTAATTGTTACAAGTAAAACTTCAGATTTTTTTTTTACTTTTTAACCGACTTTAATTCGTTACGTTAAAAAAATAAGGCAGTGACGCACACGTTCTTTTTCCAGCAAAAGTAAAAAATATATATATACAGGGTGTTTCACAACTTATGTCAGAAACTTTTAGGGCGTATTAAGTGGCCTGCAAGTAATACAAAAATATATATAAAAAAAAAAACGATTACGCCGTTTTCAAAAGCCTCTTTAAAAATGTTTCAATAATGGAAACATTTTCCAAGACATGACTTTACCACTAAAAGTATGCAAATGATTCGTCAAAGAAGTAATAAATAAGTAAAAAGTTCAAATAACGACATACCTCTATTAATGTAAGTTGTTGTCCTTCGATAATCGAATAGTTTTATGTAATTTTTTACAACAAAACATAAAACAAAATCACTAAAAAAACTAATACTCCGTACCACAACGCGACGTGACATTTAAAACTGACCAGTGGTTTCACTGGTCACCCTCCCCAAACATCATCAAACAGGCTCACAAAATAGGCATCGTTCCGCACTGGTACTTATTTAAGTCACCTGATACGGGTTCGTCCTGGCGTGTTAATATTTCCAATAGGGTTATGCTCCTAACTCAATTAAAACAAAAAAGAAAAAAGAATTTAAAAAAACTGCAAATCAGTTACTTCAACCGAAAAGAATCTAAAAACAAAAGATCAAAAGATCTTGGGTGGAAAAAAACCAGAATTCAAACTTGGATAAACAAAGTTGGAAATCAAAGTGTATGATGGTGTTTAATGATGTTTGGGGAGGGTGAGCGGTGAAACCACTGATGAGCTCTCGCTGGTTGCCCAGTGCGTCTATTCTTGAATCGAGAGAAAATTTGCTTTAAGGGAGTTAAATTCTCTCGTTACCATGCATCTTATCGGTTCAAATCTTCGGTTTAAATCTGTCATTTTTGGCCGATATTGATCGAAAGTAATTCTCTTAGTCAAAACCAATAGAATTACTTATGATCAATATTGGGCAAAAGTGAAAGAAACCGATTTAAACCGAAGATTTGGACCAATGAGATGCATAGTAACGAGAGAATTTGACTCACTGGGAGCAAATTTTCTCTCGATTCAAGAATAGACGCACAGGGCGAAACATCGTTCAATCATTTCTCTTTTCGCTTTGGTCCTTTGTGTGTTCCTTCTGGGAGCCTCATCCAAGTTTGAATTTTCGTTTCCCCCCCCCCAAGATCTTTTGTTTTTAGATTCTTTTCGGTTGAAGTAACTGATTTGGAGGTTTTTTAACTTCTTTCTTATTCTTTCTTTTGTGTTTAATCGAATAGAAAAGAGTTTACTTTCTACGTTACGATACGGAAGTAAGAGCGGGACGGGCAACGCACTTACTTGCTTGATGATTTAAGAGAAATGAATCATCATTTCACACACCACCGGCCAGTATTAGGAATCACGTCTTTTATTTTTATACATAAGTTGTGAAACAATCTGTATATATTAAAAATGTAATTTTTTACATGTTTTAAATGACGGTGAACATTTATAATAGCTTTTTTCTGTGCCAATATGTTCAGAAGACCTTTTATTTTAAGAAACCGTTGACTCTCCAGCTGCACTTTGTTTCTAGCTACACCTTGAGTATTTCATGAAATATTGGGGTGGGATAAAGGAGGGCAAAATCAGACTTCTGTAAATATCACAAAAACTAAGGATTTAAGTGACAAAAGCAAAGAAAGATATTTTAAAACAGATAACATTATCTTTTAACTAGGTAAAACCCTACCCGACACCACTGGGTTTTACTCTAGAATACCAGTATTACGTTTTTTATACATTCTAAAGCAATGCTTTAACGAATTTTAATAGTTTTTGGTACATAAATTGTATGATCCCTGAGAAACCCATATTTGAGCAAATAGTGTCGGCACCTCGCAGGATTCGGCACCAGGCGGCCGATTCTTAGGCAAACGCCAGAAATTCTGACGCGCCAGAATTTCTGACGTGTCAAAAGTTATTGAGGTATTTCACAGTAGTAATAAATTACCTGAGATATATGTAGCTTAATTTTCATTCCTTGTACTTGATTACACATTTTTTCATCGAGCACAAATGATTTTAGTGCAACTTTAAGAGATTTAATAATTTTCAAATGAAAACATTTCCACTAGCCATTTTCTAGTCAGTTTGTGATAACAAATGTCATCTATTTGGGGTATGTTCCTGCAGTCCCCAAATTGTCGTTTGCTTTTTAATTAAGATAGAGGTTAAAAATAGTTTACTGCCCATACAAAAATGAGCAAAAAAGCTAAATGATGCTAGAGATGATTGAATGATGATTGATGGTTTACTAGAATTTTTATAAATGAAATTTGCGTAATATTTTGAGCCCACGAGAAGCATATCATGACGATTTTTATCCCTTTCCGCTGTTGCCACATTTTGTTCGTAAAGGTTCAAACTGGCAGAATTTTGGAATCTAGTAGGCCGTTTTCGTCAAATATTTTGTCGTTTATTTTTGGCGACGAATTTTCTGACGCGACATTTCGTTCAATATTGGGGATTCCTGCAAGTTTATAACGAGTAAAGAACTATGACCTAAAAAGCTTCTCAAATTTTTCTCCTAAACGCATGGAAAAGGGAATAGCTTAATTTCAAGCTACATGCACCCTTACCTAATATTTTTTAAGGACAAAACTAGTAGCTATTCTAGGTATCTGATGCAAGCAAAGTTAGGTTTTTATTTAAATTTTAAGTAAATCTCAAAATTATTTATTTTTTATTTTAATTTGGTTTTTACTACTTGAACGTCAAACTAAATTATTTAGTTTTGGAATTAGAATAAAAAAATTAGGAAGGAAGTTTGAAATATGCATAAAAATTGGGTAAATAAGTTAAGCAAATGCCAATGCAGGACTTTTGGACTGTGGACATTTAAGCGCCGACCGTTTTGGCGCCACTAAAGGAAAAATTTAGAATGTTATCAATATTTCACCGCGTTGGTAGATTGGCTTTATTTTTCTTTATTATCATTCTTTATGTTCAAAAAAATAATAAGGTTGGGTTGGTTGCTTCATAAATTTTTCTTTGGCTGGTGCCCAAATGTCCGGTGTCAAAAGTATACAAAATTTCGCACGGTAAATGATATTCATGGGTACTTTTTTACCCCTTTCCTTATCATTATTCAAAAATGCACAAAAAAAAGATATACTAAAACTTTAATTTAAATTACTTTTGCTTGAATGTTTTCAAAATTCATATTAATGATTTTTAACTGGCAAAAATGTTACTTTATTAATAAGTTATTAGGATGGAAATAATAATTTGGTGAAACTATTAGTTAGTGAACAAAATTTATAAAAATCTCAAAAACACAATATTGATTTATTTTATTTTATTTATTGCCAACTATTTACATATATTTTTATCGAAATTTAAAAGTAAATTTACTTTAAGTTAAATTTTGAAAGTCATCAATTGCTTGCATATTTGCTGAACAGTTTGGGCACCGCTAATCTGAAACAAAAAAAAAAGAAATATATGGTGTTAAATTTTAGGATTTAAACCTTATAGAAATTTAACTTTCTTAATTTATAATGCATTTAATTTTTATGAAAGAATTAACCATTTCATCAATTTTTTTGACTACCTGATATATTAATTTTTTTTAATGGTGAAGGGACCAATTTATTATAACCTTCTACTTTTTAACATTTTTTTTTAAACATATTAAAAGTGCTACTATTGAAATTTAAAAAAGTAAAAATGTCTACTTTGATTTCAAAATAAAACTTTCGCCATGCTGGTTTAAAGAAATTATGTAACCGGTATTGAAATAAATTGTCAATATGGAATATTGGTATGCCAGTCTTTCCACGGTTTTTAAAAATTTTATCTTGTGTGGTGTAGTTAAACACGGGTCAAACTAGTCAAACTGGTCAAACTGGTGATCACTTGGTCACTAAGTAATTAACGTAAAAATAAAACTATTGAATAACATTTTTGTTTTGTATCTTCTACACTACACTACTACGCAAACAGGTAGGTAGGCTTGGTTGAAAGTCGATAAAACGCACTTTTATTAAAAGCATAAAAAATGACGACTTGCAAAAATTTAAGATGATGCTTTAAACTTTAACTAAACATTAAAAATGCGTTGGAATTTTTTTGTTGCACCCTGTATATTTTTTTTGCAAAATCTAAAGTTCTGTGATGTATATAGTTGGCTCCGAGATATATGGACGTCGCAAAACAATCTTCATTATCACTATCGGTTGATTTCTATAATACCCCAATGAGCATTTTCAGAAAGCTCTGGTGACAAAAATTTATATAATTATTATAAAAAGGGTTCCATTAATGCCCTAGGGTATTTAGAGGTTTCCTACAGGAATTGAGTTTGTATATTTGTTTTATTAAAGGTTCTAAATTGATGGTACCCTAAGGTAACATAAAACTGGCGTTAACAATATTTCCACGGACATCTTTATAAAAATTAAAGTCATCGGTAACAAATGTTATATAAATCGGGGTTAACAATGTTTCCACCAACATATTTATAAAAATATTAATCATCAGTTATAAAAGTTATATAAATTGGTTTTTGAAATCTTTCTGTTAACCCATCTATAAAACCGTAAGTAACTATCAATTAAAGATATATAGATTGGTTTTTAAAATGTTGCTATGAACTCACTTATAAAAACTTAATTAACCAACAACAAAGAGACACTTTTATATAAATTGGTACCTGTAATATTCTTATGAACTCATTCATAAACCTTTTTTGCCCATTCTTTCTATAATGTTTTTATTAATTTCTTTGTATAGTGGTTATAATACTACTGTTTTTACAACAAAAAAACAATTTTAATTTATAACAAAACAAACATGATTTTTTAGGTTAATTTTGTGACATCAAAAGGCTCGTTTTTGCGACTTTAAAAGGTGCGTTTTTGCGACATCAAAAGGCGCGTTTTTGCGAGATACCATACCATCATTATCTGGTTTTAATTACATCAATCTGAGGAGAGACATAAGCGATCCAAATCTTCTTGAGATAGTTTTCGATGACAGATATCGGGATCGAATGCATTCTACACCCGGTTCCCACTAGCGTTTCCCATGCGCGAGCACCCTGACTCAAAAAACTCATCATGTGGACCGATATGAACTTGTATAGGCAAATCTCGGTTACACTACGTGATCCGTGTTTTGATTCGGGGAGCCCACGCATAAGAAACCCATAGATGGGAACCGGGTTTTAGAAAAAGACAACAATATACGTGTTAAGTTCGCAAAAATGCACCGTGAAACTTCGATTCACGGTGCATACAGTTCGCACAGCTGGTCGGCGGCAATTGTGAACACATCACCTTACGACGCGACCGAACGCAGCCTCAAGGTCTGTTTCTGCGAGGTTGACATATACCTGCCTGTACACCCTTGACCCCGCAATCTAACTATCTTCTTGAGATAGTTACCTCTGACAGTTATGCGGGGTTGAAGGGTGTGCAGGCGGGTATTTTTCATGGTATGTTGGACCTCTCTCAGACGAATACATTTAGGAAAAGAGAACAATGGTAACTATGTTAAGCTCGCAGAAACGAACCTTCAGTGTTCAACACTGCGCCATCTGCAGCCTTTTGTTTCAACTAGCATCATGTTTTAAAACGTTGATAAAAAAGTGTTGAAAGAGGTAAACAGTGGTATAATTGTATTGTTTTTTTATAGAATTGTCGTAAATTTTCGCCATTTTGGATTCCAACAATAGGTTTTTGACCAAAATAAAAACGTTATTTGTGGGATTTCAACATGTGCTTTAATCGAAATATTGCTTGTTTAGGGTTAAGAACAAAATACAAAATTCAATAATTCTCCCAGAAAGCAAAAAACATATCTGAAAAAAAGTATCATTTAAATTAATATTTTTTTTCCGTTTTCTCAAGTATTTTTGGAGCCCATGAAAAATTTGTGAGTGTATTCGAAAACTATACAGTACACACGGGACCGCAGCTGATTATCAGAGTAGGATGACTGGGAAAACAGCTTTTATTTAACCTATAGTATATAAATATTCATACCCCTGCTTCAACTTATCTCACTTCCATTTTAATTTATTTTAGAAGATTGGTAAACACCATTTTATAAATTTTTCATTTTAAAAAGAAAAATAATAATACATAACAAGCAAAGGGAAGAAAGATGGAAAATTTATATTTCTAAATCGATAAAAACCTTTAATTTGTTATGTAGTATTGTTAGAACTGTTGTAAAACCTTTTTATAATAATATCTAGACTTGAGGGTTCATAAGGAAGTTTTATAAAATCTATATGTTGTTTATCTATCCATTACTATGTACCATACATTTTTTTAAGATGGTGTTGGTCAGTTGTTTTTCAAGTCTTTTTTACTCATTTAAGAGATATATTAGAGTTATAAAATTATCACCAACACTAAATAATATAACGTTTGGTTATTTTATGAAGGTTTTATATTATTTGCTGTAACTTCTATATAGACAAAAATGCTCATTGGGACCTATTATGAAGAAAACAATCCCGGCAGCAAAAAAGGGTCTGCAGCAAAATAGTGACTTAAAGATCTATTATTGTTGTATTAATAGTATTAATAAATACAACTTGCATGTTAAACAGAATGTTTAAAGAAAAGTCCGATCCTGGTCATGAATATTTTGTTTGCACCGGCGATCCCTTGGGGGCGGCCTCCCCCCAATGTTGCTTTCCAGTTGCTTGCTGTTGGGAAATATGAAGGTTCAGTTCGGAAATTTAAGTACATTTTACAAAATATTTTGTATTTCTAATTTTTTCAAACAACAATAAAAAAGATCCCAAAGTTTCAGGTAACTTGGGAATCGCTTTTATTATTAGTTGGAAAAATGGCTTTAATCCCTCCCCCTCCAAATCGAATGTCTTCGGATCGCCGGTGTTGGTTTGTCCGCCCCAACTACTGAGGATTAAGTGATTTGTGATTTTCATATATCTCGTTGCCAACTATAATTATTTTTGTCAAAATTTTTTACTCACCCTGTATATTTTATAAAAAAGGCAAAGTCTCATTCTTTTTTAAATTATATGATTTCGTGAAGATTTTTTTTAACGAATTACCGATATAAGTGTGGAGAAATAAATCAGCTTTTATTATCTAGTTGTTTTTTTTTAAATGGATTTTTTTATTGCAAAACATTGTATCGCAGGCGCCAATTTTTTTAAAAATTAGCTTTATTTTTTTTGCGATACAAAATTAGCAGCAAATTGCTTCAATTAGCTATACTTACAGGTTGGAATACAAAAATCAAGAGATGGGCTGCTAGCTTCATGGCCGCTATTATTTTACGAATTTAGTTTTTAAAATGATTTTAAAAAAATTAATGATTTAATTCGTATCGAGAATATTGCAAAAAACAGTGGTTGAATAAATAATATTATACTTCAATAACAGAAAATGAGACTGCCTTTTTGGTAAAAAATATACAAACACTGTCATTGGGACACAAATGCAATCTGAGAAGGATTTCTTTGCCAGTGAAGTATCATTTTCCTCTTAACACTGCAGCAATTATTTCACTTTTTCAAATTTATCCAGTATCTGCTGATAATAAATTTCAACGAGCTTTTAAACGTCTTGGGTGCAGATGTAAAAAAATAAAAACTAAAAATTTCAGAAAAAGGGAGCTACTATTGAAATTTAAGGGAGCAGAAAAAACTATGGTGATCAAGTTTTTCAACTAAAAAAAGTAGTTTGGAAGCTTCAGATATTTTTTAGAAAATTCTTGACTTTTCCCTAAAATTCCCTAACAACGTTTTTATGAATTTTAGGGATTAAAAGTAGCTTTTTAATTCCTGTTCTTAAGGAGTAAAGTGGGGTATTTAATCCAGGGATTAAATTTTTACTGTATTTTCTAGAGATTAAAATTGTACTTTATTTCCCAAGCATTAAATTTTGTTCCTAGAAATCATTAAATTATTATATATTAAATTTTTACTTTGCTTATCCGGGATTAAATTTTTGCTTTATTTCTCATGTATTACATTTTTACTTTATTTCTCCGGGATTATATTGTACTACTAGAAATCTTTTTCTATAGCATAAAATAGTGTGTACACCTCAGGACTCAGGAAGTGGTTTCTAATCCCTCGACAAATTAAATTACACATTTTTTAATGGGGGCACAGTTTTGCTTGGCTAAAAACTAAAATTTGAAACAAAATATTGATACTACACCGTAATCCGAAATGACATATGCCTACTATTTTTCCTCCTTATAATTGCCTTTTAATAATAGTAGGTAATTGTTGTCGAAGTAGTCCAGTTCAGTAGTTTTCCTAAAAATATATAAAAAACTTAAATATTGTTCTTCACACAGGGGCGGTCACAGATTTTGTTTACAGACGGAGAGTGAGGGGGGCTGTTTAGTAGGTTTTTGGGTTAAGTAAGTTTTTATAAACAAATCTTAATTCTAGATTTTAAGATAAGTGGTTCGGGTTAGCTGGAAAAGTTTTTTTTTAAAAGTAATGGTCAAGCCATGATGGTAATTTCAGGCTTAAACTATTTTAGCATAATTTAAGGGGTAACGTTTTTGATTAAGCAATTTTTACTATGTTTTTCACATTTTTATGCCATGATATTGCTCACAGTTTAAAGCTTTCTTTCTAAACTTTCGATTTCTAGAATAAAACACTCAAATTTTTCAAGTTTCGACTGTTTTTTAGGCGTTCAAAAAAAGTACTGCCATAACATTTTTTCTCTGTTAAAATAAAACATATTTAGAGAGAGAGGGCAGAATTTAGTGACGTGCAAAAAAATTTAAGGGTGTTGAAGAGCAGGCTATAAAAAATTATTTTAGAGAAAGATGGACATAATTTAAGGCAATTGTTTACTACAAATTTCTGTTATATCATCTGTCTATCATCTTGAGTGGTGTCGTGCATATGATTTTTATTTTGCCATTTTTATCCACAAAATAGCAAAAATTGTAATTTTTCAAAGCGGAAAGTATGTAAAACATAAGGTGGTACTAATTTATGTCAATCAAAGTTCTTTACGGTTTTTTCTTTTTTTACCAAAAAACGTGTCCTACTAAAGTGTAATTAAGCACATCTAAAAACTAACTAAATTATTTTAAGGGTCATCATGGCTTTACCATAAGAAAATTACTTTAAGGGTCATCATGGCTTTACCATAAAAAAAACTATGACTGTGATCAGCTAAATAAAATCTTTGCTCCTGCTAGAAGATGTATTTTTTAATATTATTTGGGTTTCTTGAGAGGACGATAAAAATCAAAAAAACAAACTTGCTTTAATTTTAAAAATTGGGTAATAAAAACAGGTCATTTGACTTAATAAATAGGTACCTATCAAACCCAGGACAACCCGCTTTTATTTTTACTCATGCAAATATTCTACATAAAAAGTAATATAATAGTAATTCTGATTATGTACCTAGGTCCCTCTAAAATTTTAATAAAAATACACAAAATAAAATAAATGGGTTACTTTCGAAATGAAAAACGCTAAGCGCTTTCCAAAACAAATCGCATAACACCCTGCAATAGCTTGCGGTTCTGCATTCGCTTTGAGAAGCGCTTACCTTTTTCACAAACCTCTACCAACCACTTGCTGTTTTGCCTATAGTTCTTGAAAACGCTTAGCGTTTATATAACTACGAGAATACGGGCCCAGGTACAACTAAAGGCTTTTATTTAATACTAATTTAACCTGCGACTTACTGTAAATATGCGTGGCATTCCGAAAATATTTCTTTGTGATTTTTGTTGGTCCATCTGTTTCTTCTTCAAATCTATACCTAGTCTGGTCTTTCTCAACACATTTTCTTTAAAAATGGACAAAAAATATTCCGATGATAGCAAAACAGACATTTTAATAAACAAATAACCTAAAAGTGACTTTGACATTTAGGTGTCAGAAGTTTCAGTCATGGCCAACTTGATGGTTTCACCCTCGGTATGATCAACACCATTCTCAACTAAAAAGCCCGTTAACTTATTTTCGTTTTAGTATCCTTTGGCCTATGATCGGTGCCATATTGACACCAAACTGACAGAAAATCCATGTTTTACTTGTCAGTTTGGTTATAAAAATGGCAGCCACAATAGGCTAAAGCGCACTGAGGCGGTAGGAGTTAAATTTTTAGTTGAGAACGATGTTGGTGTGATATAGGCGCATTTGGCAGAGCCGGCGTTGCCACAGAACTGACGCGCCAGAATTTCTGTCGTTTGCCTAAGAATCGACCCCCAGGCGCCGACAATCATGAACATTTAGAAAGTGAGGCTTTCTGAAACCGATGGCTTTTTATGTTGGGAATTTGGAACCTTTGGTTGCACTAAAACAAAATTATGATTGTTTTCCACAATCCAAAACTACACTTTTTTGCACTCGACGCGCGTTTCACTAACAACGTTAGCATCATCAGGAGACGATAAACAATGAACTAAATTAATCTACGCTCTATCTTATATACAATCCTTTAGTGGGCGGAGATAAGACTAATAATTTGTGATTGATCACGATTTTTAATCCTATCTCCCCTCAACCAAAGAATAAAGTGTACTAAACGGGACCCCCCCCCCCCCCAAACAAAGTTATAATCGTTTTCATGAAGTCTGGTGTGTTTTTCGGTTATTCGTGGTGCCGAATCGTAAATGGTATTAAGCACTGCTTACTGAAACATGGGTTCTTTGCTCAAAATAAATAGCTTCATTTCCTGTACTATAAAGTTAAACTAAAATTGTAAAAATCAGTGCTGTTATAGCGTCGCAAGCAAAATTTTCTGAAAAATTAGTAAAAAATTTTAAATAGTTTTCATGTCTTTTGTAAAATATTTAAGAAAATGTAAGTTGGATTAGCTATAAAGAAAGGGTCGATTGCCCCCAACACCCCGTCAACACCACTGCTTTTAAGAATTGAATTTTATAAGTATTTTGAAGTAAGTATTCAGCACGATATTTGAATATTTTTAAAAGCGATTTAAACACGTGCTCATGTTTAATTCAGTTTTTAAGCGTTTTTTTGTAATGTCATTTAATATTGTGCCTACAAAATCATTATCTTTTTTTTCACTTTAAAAAAGTTATCAGTCCATTTTTTTAGCACTCTTTATCAAAGGGAGTAGTAGATGTACATTCTATTCCAAATTGCTTCGAACCAGTTTTTTGGTACTGGAAATGGAAGTTCCATTTAGCTTCTGTGCTTAATTGTCAGCCGTCATATTGAAATTGGTCCGGAGAATTTGGAATAAGGTGTAATGTACTTACCTAAAACTTTCTACATTTGGGGTTTTCGCGCTACAAACCCCTACCAAGGCAGTCCCCATAAAATATGATATGGCTCTTAAGGGCTTGTTCTTGATATCTTCTTTAACTTGTAAAGCTACATCTTTATAGTCTAAGGCCAGTTGCTTCCAGTACTGTACCCATTTTTCAATTATTGTGCCTAGAATAAAAAAACAATTACTATATATATAAGCTGATTCGATTTGAAATGAAGTTTCAGTGCCCAGCCCAGTAAATCTATTACGTAAAGGAACCCGCACATTTTACATTCCACTTGGTTTTCGGTTGGAATTGAACTTTTTTTGATCCGATCTATGTTTTCGGATATACAGGGTTCCTAAGATTTTCCTTAGGGATAGGATTTTAATAAATCAAACAGAAATGGCATAGAAAGTTCTGCGCGCACAAAAGAAACAGGTATATTGAGCAATGGTGCCAGTTTGTTATTATCTCCGGACTGCTTTCATGAGAAAAAATTGTCGCCACTCTTTCATTGTGAGCATAAATCATAGTTGCAATAATAACCGTTGACAAGATGTCTACAAATTCCGCTAGATGGCGGCCACACCATGAGATGATCGAGGAAAAACTGGGATTCACAGGCATTGCATTTTTATTTCCTTTCGAGTCGCTTCAGTTTCGTAAATTTTGTGTTTTTAAAATGCCGTATACTCGAGAAGAAAAGATTTTTATTATTAAAAACTACATAAAAAGTGACAGTGCGGACGAGGTCATTGGGCTTTTTGTTTTTGCGTTTCCAGATCGACCGGTTCCTGTGGCTCAAACTGTCTACAACATTTATCATCGTTTTGAAAGGTACGGGTGCATAAATGGTTATAGAAAGTGTTACCACGACGGCGAAATACCAAAGCATCCCGTTCTTCCACACAGGGTGGAACGAGACGAAATGGTATGCGCTTACGTTGAAGCACATGAACCATATTCGACGAAACCGATTGCGGAGGCACTGGATATTCCCAACAGTACTTGCCAATGGATCCTAAAAAAATACGGCTACAAGTCGTTTAAGATTGGGAAGTCGCAGGAATTGCAACCAGGTGATTATTTTCGCCGGTTAGAATATTGTGAGGTTATGAGGGATAAATGTGACAGGAACGAAAATTTCCTATCAAAAGTTTTGTTTAGTGACGAGAAGACATTTAAACTTCATAGCTCTCACAATCCACAAAATAGTCGCTATTGGTCCCGCGAAAATAAACATCTGCACGCAAGTGTTAGAACGCAACATCCTCAAAAATTAAATGTTTGGAGCGGTATTGTCGGGGATCACATTATTGGACCCTTTTTCATTAAAGGGAATTTGAATAGCCAAAAATATGTTGATCTTCTCCAACACCAGGTTTTACTACGGTTGAGGGAACTCAGCATAAATTTGGACGAATTGTGGTTTCAGCAAGATGGCTGTTCATCCCACAATTCACGCCAGGCTACAAATTACCTTCGTCAGGTATTTGGTGATAGAATTATTTCCACGTATGGAAATATCCGATGGCCTCCTCTATCACCAGATCTTGCGCCAAATGACTTTTTCCTATGGGGTTGTTGGCACGACAAAATTTTCCAACACCCTCACTTACGGCCTACGACTATACAGGAGTTGAGGGCGAAAATTTTGGAGGCGGGCAACTCTATCACCCCTGAAATGTTGGCTGCTACGCGCCCAGAGTTTTACAATAGATTGGGATATTGTGAGGCTCAAGAAGGGGACAGATTTGAACATCTAATCTAATTAAAAATTAGATGTTTTAAGGTCCAAACCACAGCTTTTTCTTGCTTAAAGGAGGCGGCAGGGTCCATTATTTACGATACTGAGCGATAAACTCGTGAGGTTGTTAACATTAGAAAGAAATATCTTCGCTTTTAATTAAATTTCTTTCCATTCTGTTCTACTAGTGACATCTATCCGGAAACGGCCAAACCATGCAGCTAGCACTAGCAGCCACAGAAATCAATAAACGGCGCTGTTTTTCCTGCAGAGCTTTTTGCTTGCGATATTATTGATTTTAAATAAAGCTGGCCCTACACTACATTTGATATTTTCGAGGTGTTTTATGACATGATCTCGAAACATGTAGCGAACCAATTCTTCAAAACTAGCGGGAGGGTAAAAGCGAAAAATAAGGGACTGCCAATATTTTTAACACCCAAAAAGCGGTGAAGATTTATTTTGCTCTGTTTCTTTACAAAAAAACGTTTTTTTTTACGAAAAACTTGAGCTCTGCCACTTTTTTTATTTTTTTCTTCAACTTTCTCGAAATTTTCCTCATATCGTAGAAAAAAATTATTTCCCCCATGGTCATACTCTACTTTTATTCGAAAAAATTAAGAAACAGAGACGAGATCAGTTTTTCTAAAACGGGGGATCTTGGTTTCGAGTGAGAAGATAAAGGGCGCCGCAGGCAAAAATTTTTCAATTAAATTAGCCGAACGAAAAAATGTTAGAAAAACAAAGCACGAAATAAAAATGGCGCCGCTTACAATTTTTTTTTCAAAAATTACGTAATTTCGGGAACGCAAGGAAATAGGTCTAAAGAGTATAATTTTTAAGAAAAAAATATCAATTTTCTCGCCCTCCTCCACTGGGACTACAGGGGCCGTGCATAAATTACGTAATGGTCATAGAGGGGAGGGGGGTTACAAAACGTTACGTAGGGGGGAGGGGGGGTTTTCGACAGCGTTTGCATTTGTGTGAAACTAAGAAAATTTGGAATTAAAATAAGTGAAGTTTTTTTTTGGGGGAGGGGTAGTGATCTTGAAATCGTTACGTAATATTAGGGGAGTGGCGTGCCAAACCGTTACAAAACATTACATAGGGAGGGGGTCAAAAATTGGTAAAATCACCGTTACGTAATTTGTGCACGGCCCCACATCTGACTGTTCCTCCTTTTTGATTTCGAATCAAAGTGCAAAACCCGGGTTGGACATTCGAAGGCGTCAACCCGTCCTATTTGCTTTATAAAGTTTTTACGGAAATATCTCAGTCGATTTCTCCGGCCGTCTATGAACGCTTTAGGTTAGGCATTTGCATGTATCTCAGTCCCCAGCTTGTAAACAGTGCGTAAGGACAATGGTTACAAAATGAGAAGCCGAAAAATATTTTTTTTACGATATCTTTCATCAGTTTGGTATTAAAGTCGAGCAAAAACAATTTTTTTCCTAAATTGAAATTTTGCCTATTTTGTCGTATTCCACTGAAAAAATAAGAAATATTTCACCGTTTCTTCGTTAATCTCAGATTTTATGAGAAATTGCTTTTAGCTAGAAAAATATATGTCAATTTTTTTAAGAATTAAATTATAACAATTTATGTATAGAAAGTTGCCACTTAGTGACAAAAAACCAGTTTTGATTAGAAATCTCCGAAATCTAAAACGGCCAGTTTTAAAAATCTATATCTCCAAAACCATTAATTGGGCAAAATTTCCAAAGTTGCGGTGATTTTATATTATTAGATATAGATTTATTATTATTATAAATTAAAATAACCATAATAGCTAGAAAATATTTAAAGTCCCTTTATAACGAGGTAACACAAGGATGATTTTGGTTTCTTCTAGAAAATAAGGTTCCTTTTAAAAGGATTTTCGGTTCAGAATTGGTTCTGGTTTTTATTATTTTGACAGAAATTTTGACAGCGCTTCTAAAATAATGACGTCATTTGCAATATTGTGAAGATATCTTTGATTTTACTCAAAAAGAGAATACCTATAGTTTTGCTAAATTTTAGGGGATATATGTTTACAACCAAAGTACCGAAGGAACCTCCCGGGCTGGTTCTAAAATTTCATAACCAGGTTGCGACTGTGACGCCATTGTTTTAAAACGAAAGGACCGGTTCCGGTTCTGGTTCAATCAGAACCAGGACCAATTGTAAATCGAAAATCCTTTAAGTATATCTACAACAATTTGTCAAGATGTAAACAATTACTTAGAAGGTTATGTTGTAAAAAGGCTTTTTTGGTAAAATATGGTATTTTCGTTTTAAATAGGAACATTGCTGTCGCATCCGTTACTTTTAAACGATTTAATTTACATTTTTTGTAATATTTCTTTAGAATTAAATAGAAAATAAAAATATATTTATTGAAATTAACAAAAATAGTCAGGGAGTTTATAATTAAGCTCCAAGCGCTAAAAATGATGCTTAAAAACTCTGAATTTTAGGTCAATTTTAGCATCTTTTCGTTTGTGTCCTTGGGATTACCATATTTTCTAGGTGATTTTGATCCTCCACTAGAATTATGTTTTTTAAGGAACAGGCTTTTAAAAATGGTACGAATTTACAAAAATTACTTTGCGGTTTTCACGCCGGATGCCCCCAAAGATAGCTATTTTTGAAGAATTAACAGCAATAAAAATATATCATTATCTCAAATAAACTCCTAGATAAAACTTGCTATGTATGAAATGGGTGCTAACCACTCATTATAAAAGTTTAATTTTATTTAATTGTGAAGAATAGCGTTACGTTAAAATTTATTTAAAAAAAAAATAATGAATTCCGGTGTCTCGTAAATAAAACGCGTAAAACCTTTTCTATAAAATAATCTAAACTCATATCAATACAGAAATCGAAAATAGCTCAAACTTTATTTAAATTATTCCAGCAGCAAAAGTTTTCTAACAATAAATTAATAATATCTAAACAAGTATCTACTTACAAGTCCTGCTACAATAAACTCAGATATGGCTGGCACTTTTTCTACACAGTAGATTTACAGTAGTGTAGCAAAGAATCTCCTGCTTAAGACAGGCCCACTTAAAATTGGGAGGAGTTTAATAACTTGGAAAGGCTTAGAATTATTAGAAAAACTGCGTTATGCTCCGATCTGGAGTAATTTAGGGAGGAGTCTAGTTTTTCGGGTCCCTGGTATTTTTCTGGGAAATTGCGCAATATTCTCTGTCGTCAGCATCCGTAGTTCGAAAAAGTCCACTTTTCGTACGTTAATACGATATTCTCGCGTAAGAATTTTTACTTGACGAAAAATAGACGGGATATGTCGCAATAGTTCGTCTGAAAAATAAGATTCTTGGAATAAGAAAAAGGTTGACCTACCCACTTTGATTCCTTATAAAATAGCTTGCGGGAGAGAAATTGAAGGAGATACTGAAAAATAGTTCCAAAGATCACTTCAATCAGTCTTTAATGAATTTCTAAGCATCAGTTTTAATTATAAATCAGTTTTAAAAAGCAGTGACTTACATAGTGAAAAATGCAGCATCAGTAAAAGTGTCCAGTTTAATTTAAAAAGTTCTCAAAATGACTTCGCCACGAAAATATTTTGAGCCAGATAAAAGACTACAGACCCAGAACGTAAGAATTAAATATTAATAATGTTAGAAAAATGCATTTAGTTTATTGATTAGGAAGTTAAAATATCGGCTTATTTCTGGAGATGAATGTAGACGTTTGTATTATGGATATTCTTTAACCGATACAGACACATGTATGAGTGAAGGAATTAAAATTAACGGAAGATTTTGTAGAATTATTTATGGATGGAACTTATATTTTAAATAAAATAATTATTATGTTTTTATCAAAAAATAAATCGAGTTGTCTATTTATAAATCCCAAAATTCAAGATTACTATGCACACTAAAACGCTCATGGCCAACATTGTAAAAAATTGTGACGTCTCTTAAGGAGTTAAAAGTTATCCTCTCGAACTTTAGAAATAACCCTTAAGGGCCGTTGTTCACATAATTTGTTCTTTAACGACTTGATTCGAGTTACTATTGCTAAAAAGAACAACGCTTAAAAAGTTGAACACGCAGTTTCCTCCTCCACCATATTCTATAACGGTATATGTCTTTGCAAATAAGTCAACTCTGCCAGTCTTAAGTTTTGATACACCTTAAAAGAACATAATCCTATTTAAACTTTCTGAAATGAATTATTATAACTCGGGAATCTTTCATCAAAAGAAAATTATAAAATTTTCGTAAAAGTTAGGGCATGTACCAATGTATAACAAAAAAATATCTTTTGAGATAATATTTTTTTTAGAAATCGATAGTTCATTTCTCGCAGATTTCCGCACTTGTTTCCGCCAAATTCGCACTCGTTGTTAATTAATCCATGAATTTCGTTATTACTGCCTACTTAAGCTAAAGCATAAAATAAGACATAACATAAAATGAAATGAAAATGAATGATATGTTCTGTGACCACGACGCCATTTTGACGATCTTTCACCATAATCCTACCTTTTTTATAGTGTTTGGATGGTTTTTATGTTTTTTACTGTTTTAAAAGAACAAAATGTGCAAAAATGTAAGCAAAACGTCGAATATGGTAGGCTGTCGGGGCTCAGCCCTGATACTGATGTCGTGTTATTTCTTGTATAAACAGCCATTTTCCTTATGTAATGTCTGTCTACGGTTAGATTACCTAGGAGAAAGGTGCTTCACTCCATTTTTATCATTATTTAACTACTTTAAGTACATCTGCCTTTACTTTAAAAATTACCTATCTACAATTACATACTAAAAATACATTTAGGTATTTTAAAAATGCTTTGTATGTATAAAATATAAGTCAGTTGCTACAATTACCTAATATTACACATAACTGCAAATATATTTTTTTAAACTATCTAGGTATATGCAAAATAGTGGCAAAACAGAAAACCGTTGTGATTGCGAGACCTCCAAAAGACGCAGTTAGCAGATATATCAGTTTGGGACAAAGTTTTTTAGTCTGTTTTTATTTTATAGTTTTCTTTATTAATTTAAACCCTTCCAGTTCCAATTATCTATATAGTTTTATCATTATGAGGTAGTCAGCTCCTCTACTATATAATAGAAATTAAACTTTTTTGCGCCGCGTGTAAAAATAAAGATTTACTATAAACTTACAATAAAACTAAGGTATCTATGAATTTAGGTCCTAGTAAAATAACATTTTTATACGATTTTTACGATAATTTTGTAAATTTGAAAGTTTTTTAAAAAGAGTACATTTTTTGAAAGCTTGTTTATTAATTATACTTAATTTTAGTGGAGGATCAAAATCTCTAAAAAAATACAGAAGTCTCAAATTCGCAAAAGAAGAGATGATAAATTGCACCTTAAATCAATTTTTTTTTACATAACATTTCTTGCATTTAAATTAATTAATTAGATACCCCCGACTATTTTTATTGACTGCAATATATATATTTGATATTCCTGTTTAATTCTTAATAATATCTATAGTAGGTGGGTTAAAAAAAATATTTTATTGTAACTTACATTTTTGTTGTATTTTGTTAAAAATGCGATATCACGAACTTTACGATTTTTTTGCATGTTTCCATGTAAAAATATATAATAGTAATTTTAATATACTATGGTAGCCAAACTCAAAAAAAAACAATAGCTTTCATAAGAACTCAAAATCACCCCTAAAGTGTTCTATGGGGAGCAAAAAAATTCAAAGTTTAATAATTTTCTCTCTTTTATATTTGAGCAAAATTCTAGTTTCTACAATTCGTAAAAAAACCTCAACATTTTGATTAAGGTTGTGATGCATTTTTAAGAAAGGATATATACTAGCTGCTTTAGAGTTAAAACAAAATTTTTCTACTTATTTTTGTGTTTGAGATATTTGAGCAAAACTAGATTATTGTCAGTCTTTAACTTTGAGGCGCCGCGTCGTGACGCCACTAAAAAAGCGACGCCGCTCAGAACAATATATATTTCTAACATAATATCGTGTCCTCAAACACCGTGCCAAGTAATATCAAAATCACCCAAAAATTTAAAAATTGACTGCCCGACTACATAATATAGGTCGGATCAAAAAAAGGATTAATTTAAACGATAATCAAAAAGGCGAGATCAACAACATATCAAAGGCGCAGCAAATTCCAACCGTGCGATTTATTAATAATCCTCAAAAACCCCCAAATCCATATCGAATTCGCATTTTTGCAGCTATTACCTAAAAACAGCGGCTATATTTGATGCCCGTCATCCAAATGTCAAAATAATTAGACTAGGATGTAAAATTAGGATTTTTCATCCTCGAAAACCTCCAAATGGGTATATCGCTTGGGTAATTGTCAATTTGTGAGTTTTATGGGGCCCGTAGTGGCTCCCAACCTACTCGATTGACTAACAATTTTGTTGCGGTTTTTAAGTCAGGGTTGATAGGGCTAGAACATACTAAAATAAGAGTAGGGGATGTTAGCCATTTACAAATATAAAACCCCTGCAGCCCCCCTCTTCACTTCCCCCCACCCCTTGACCCCTCACCCCCTTATCCCCACCCTTCACCCCCTCCTCTTTACTCTCTCACTTCTTCTCTCCCTCTACTCTTTATTCCCACCACCCTTACTCTCTTCACCTCTCTCTCTATTCCCTCTACTTTACTTAACTACTCCACTTTTGTCCCAACACTACTTTAGTTTTTTAACGGAGGAGTGACTTCTCCCCTCTCTTATTACATACATTTTTTTGTTAGGAGAGTATCATTACATAAATAGCCGTATATTCTGTCGATTTTTAGTTTAGATTTGATTTTTGAGTTTACTTTAAAAAATTAAACAAAATGAGTGATTTCGTTGAGTTCGTTTCTGGTGAAAAAGTGTTTTTTGCCAGAAGATATGAGGATCTAACTTCTTGCAGGGAAGAGTTGGTGTTGGTCATGGACTAAAATAATGGCATCGATCCTGAAGAAGAAGACTCCGACTCAGGAGATTAAGGGGTTTTTGAGGAGAACGCCTGTGCCACATCTGGTGTCGTAAGGAGCAAACATGTCAGAGCGGATAAAACCGGCATACCTTGAGAAGGCGATGTGTGTTACGGAGTCGTATGTAGCTATGAAAGTCGCAGAGAGACAGTTTTTTGCATTGTGTATTCAGTGTTATTTCAACCAGGGAATTAGTCTCCCAGTGGGTAAGAATCAACATGTTAATATTAATTATATGGATAGAATGAACTGTGAGAAAAACAAATTAACATGTTCCGTATGTGAGGATAAATTATCCCAATTAATTTACCGCGAAACATGCTTGGTTTGCCTTGGAGGAACACCTACAAAAATTAACAACCACAGACTCACTCATCACAAATAAAAAAAATCTTACTTTTTTTAATTGAAATATTAAATAGTGGGGAAAGTAAAAAACATATAAAGGAATAATTCGTCCAACACATTGTCATTATTAGTTCGAATGTTTTAAAAAAACCATCAAAATGAAAATTGATCAAAGTTTTTTGACAAATTTTAATGCACAATTAAATGAACTGAAAAACATGTCGCTGGAAGTAAGAACATTTTGCAAGTTAAACGTGAATCAAGCATATGTAATAGAAAATATGCAGCAAATTAGCACTAGATATGGAAAATCAATTTTGGTGACTTTATGTGACAGCTCGACAGAAAACAAGTTTAAAACGTTTTTAACAAAAAGAGTGGTGGAAAAATTTAACGAAGACTTTATTCAAGCTGTAAACAATTATCAAAAGTGTACTTTAACATACCTTGGACAGAGTGAACCGTGAAAATCGATTTTGTTGAATAAAACTAACTAGTGGCAAAATGACTTTAAACATTAGTTTAGTTACAAGTTATATCTCCGAACTGTATTGACAATTCATAACAAAATCAGAAGAACTTAATTCGAATCCGCAAGTTACCAGTGAGGAACTAGAAAAAGTAATAAGATATATGAGTGGAGCTTTTTTTTGCCAGCAGTTTATTTATGGATTATTTACCGAATCTACATTCTTTCAATTGATGTCACAAGAAAACCTACAAAAGACTATTTGTGATTCCGCATTTTAACAGATATCTTTCAGAAGCTGACGAGATGTGACTCTTTTTTATATTAAAATATTTACCTTACAAGGAAAATGCCTTGGTTTGATTTCAAAGAATACAAAGAATTTCACGACTTGCAAGGAGCCATAGAGTATATTTTCGAGTTATTTCGAGATAGGTGTTTTGAAGCTGAAAATGACGAAATGCGGGGCGGAGGCCCAGGTTTTTGGAACGTAAAAGAATGTTTTTTAATGAAGAAAAAATACAAAAAAGCAATATCTCTCTGTGTTGAATACTTTAAAGACTTGAATTTGGACAAATTAATTAACGGATTGTGTTAGAATTATGGAGTGAACTTTTTGATATCAAGGCGTTTCTGCCCAAATATATTTTGGAAAAAGTTATGAAACTTGCTTCAGATTTACAAAAAATTTTATTAATTTTTTTGTGTATGTAGCTATTATTGATGTATTATTTTACAAGGCAATTTATTTTAAAGAATGATTATTTTTAAATCTACCCATTATTAAAAACATGTTATACTAACCCCGACAAAATAGGTTTTTTTTTTGCGTTTTAATAATTAATTTTGTGTTTGTTTTGGTTACCTTATAAAATTATGTTTTTTTTTTTAATGTATAGGAGAAAGGCTGTATATGTGTCAAAATTAATTTGTCTTAAAAATATAAACAAATTGTGATAAGAAAATACGTGTTTTACTTTTTACTATAAGAGCCACCTCTGGGCCCATATTTGCGTGATTAAAAAAAAAAAACGCAAAGCGCTGCCAAGATAAATAGTAAAACACCAAGCAAAAACCATAGCAAAAGCTTAGTGTTCTACCATGCGTTTTTTTGTTGTGCTTAGCGTTTTTAATGTGAATACAAATATTCCTACAAAGTTAAAAAATATATATTTAAGTTAAAAATCCAACGCTTTTATGCGGGTGGTCAAAAAAAAAGCAGTATATTGACTTAATGTGTAGGTAGGTACGTGATATTTTGTTTTTAACGACCTTCCCTTTATGTGTGTGGCACAAAAAATGCACTTAATTTTTCGGTGAGTAGTAGATTTCTTGGCTAAGATAAATGTTTGTTATTTGAGTAAGCGGCTTTTCGTAGAAAAAACACCACACGGATCAAAATGAGCACTATAGGCGGTAACTTGTTGGGGTGAGATTATGCTAGGATAAGGATTTAATACGTTGTGTAACGAGTGTATACAGGGTGAGGCAAATAAATAGTGGCCTGTATTGCTCTTTTTTAAAAATTATACAGGGTCGCAAAAGCATAGTTGGGGACCTATATTAGTTTTAATTTCTTGAGCTTGCAATTATTAGTATGTAGAAGTTACATTTTATTTGTCAACTTGATTATAATTTGTAATTAAAATATTATATTAAAAAACAAGGTTACAAAACAACTCTTTGCACACAATCGAGACAAAGTTGGTAATCTGAGAGACGTTATTTACTGTATTATTTCTGCAACTTCAAAAAAAACACCATTGTATTTTTTTTATTTACTTATTTTGACGTTGTTAGTCATCCTCAAATAACAATAATAGTGATGCGTGATGTACAAAGCGCTACTTTCAGGACTTGCTTCTCAATAGCGAGTTATGCATTAACCCTCTAGTTAAAGAGAAAGATGGCAGACATATACCAAATGCCAGAATAAGACAGCTGAAGGTAACTTAAAGGTTAAATTCTTAACTCGCTATTGAGAGACCGTCCCTAGATTAGTTTTTCTTGTGAAAAGCCTCATTTTATATAGCAGTCGTATAAAAACATTATTATTATTATTTAATTTTAACTGCTAGCATTAGGTACCTTTTAATGGTTTTTTTTTTAAACTATTCATTTGTTTTTTTTTATATTTTAATGATCTACCAATTACACCGTACTGTTAAACCTAGACAAGAAACTTAAAATACCAAAGTGCCAAATTCTAAACACCTTTAATTTAAACAATGTTTAACATTGCGGTGCAAAGTTCGGTTTTATGCAAGAACAAATAATACCCATAGATATGAAAAATTAAATATTTTTATTAAAAAATTAAAATTAAGAAAAAACTACATTTATAATAAAACTATATAGATAAAACTAAAAAATTAATTAACTAAATTTACAATATATATATATACACTATTTGCGTGATTAAAAAAAAAAAACGCAAAGCCTCGATAGGGAAAAACAAAAAGAAAAAAAAACTAGAAACCTGGACTTTCGAAAAATTTTCTCTCCTTTTTCTTTTCCTATTGAGGCATTCCTCAGCTTCCTCAAGTTCCCGACGAAGGCGAATAACTGTCGCCTCCGCGTCGCTAATTGACTGTTGAATATCCAGCCTCTGTTGCCTGAGGCGATGCATGGCATCGTTTTGCGACGCGGTAAAAAATTCGTCTTCGTCTGGAACTGCCGGAACTTGCAGGCGGCCCCGCACAAGACGTATTTCTACCGGTGTCCCCCCCCCCTAGTGTGGAAAATGGACCGGCCCGTCGCGGTCGTGGTTGGATGGGGGGGGGGCAACTATTCCCTCTGGTTGCAGCCGTCCTGCCCATCCACTGTAAAATAAAAAAAAAACCTTTAAACATTGTCCTAATGTAAAAATATGATAAAAGTTTTGCCTAAGGTTTTTACTTTCTAAATTCGAACGTATTTGCTTAAATTTGAACCGATTTTGATTAAATAAAGCCTGTTTTACCGTAGTCTGGAAATAACCCTTTTAACAGGAGGTCCAGGGCCCTTAGCTGATTACAAAAAAAAATTATTATATATGCACGCGCGCAAGGGGGCAGGGGAGGGGGAAGTTTTAATTTCTTTTTTTACATGTATTGTATTATATTTCATAATTTTTATTTCAAAAACTGCTTAACTAATTTAGTTCAAGATAATATCGGTTGAAAGGTTATACTTGCCGCCAAACATGTGACAAGTCTAAAGCTTCAGCAATAGTCCTGAAGGCAGCCACAAAATTACAAAATTTTGATTTAAAGAACCAACAACCACAATTTTAATTTATAAGTTACAATACAACTAATCAACTTTTAATTATGCCTAAAATATACTGCGTATAAGATGGTATAAAAATGTTTTATAGATTTGTTTTCAATTTAAAAAAAAATATATTTTTTGTCTTCGGAACATCACATTTTCCTTATTTTTACTTAATTGATTCTCATTTAAAAATATTTTTTTCCTGGTAAAATAAAAACCTATTTTTATTTAGAATTATATTTTTTGTGCTTCCCATTAGTTGGCCAAAATAAAAAGTAGATGCAACATTGACCTTAATGACCTTGTGGTGGTCTAGATGTCGCCAAATTAGAAAAATAGAAAAAAATTATTTTTTGAAAAAGCACCATTTTAAAACTATTTCTATTTTGAATGAATTTTTGAAAGGTGATTCTGGTTTTTACTATGGAGTCTTAACCACTAATGATAGAGCTTTTGAATGATGTATAAAATAATATACGGTTCTATGAAAAAAAGTGAGTTTTAGAGGGTTCAATTCCAAGAAAATCGAATTTATAGGGATTCTGCGTTGTTGTTGGGTGGATCCCCTATGTTAAATTGGTTTTGCGGTAGGCTGGAGAAACTTCAGAGGAATTACTACAAAGATATTTTTTTTCGCCAAGAAATTCAAACTATTGGGTCTATGACAACGCGCGGTAACTTGCTGAGAAAAAATCACAAAAATTAACCGTAAAATCGAACTATAAATATTGTTAATACGTGTAACCCGGAACATCATGCATTTGTGTTGCAATAAATAAAAGAAAATCACTCGGAAGATAATATTTAAGGCAAAATAAACTAACCAAATATTCACACACGCGTTTTTCCTATACATAGTTGACGTATCGTTGAGTTATTAATTGTTTTCTGTTAAGTGAACGGAGCGTAATTTAAGGTCAAATGTCAACAGAAATGAAATGCGGCAAAAAGAACCTGGTCTGTATAGTATGTCACAATATTTATCACCCTAGCTGCTGGGCAGGAAAGTTATATGCAAGAATATCTGGTAACTTAATTTGGTGTTCAGAAAAGTGTGCTAATAAAGCAAATCTACAAGAGGATAACATTATATCAAAAAATAATGAGACCATAGAAAATCTCAAAACTGAAATTGAACAACATCAAGCTTACACTAATAAGTTCTTGCTTAATACAGGGTTCCTAAGCAAATCCTTAGGGGGCCAAGCAGCCATGTATAAGACGCAGACAAACGGAAAAGCACATTAGGCAGAAAAGAATGGGCATGGGGCGATGTTGTCACTACATCTTACACGTAGTAAATCCATTCCAGGTTGTTTTTTTCTAATGTTTTCCATTTTCATACCTTTAGGACTGGAATAAAAATTGTTTTTGCTCGATTTTAATACCAAACTGATGAAAGATATCGTAAAAAAAAAAATATTTTTCGGCTTTTCATTTTGTAACCATTGTCCTTACGCATTGTTTACAGGCTGGGGACTGAGATACATGCAAATGCCTAACCTAAAGCGTTCATACACGGCCGGAGAAATCGACTGAGATATTTCCGTAGAAACTTTATTAAGCAAATAGGACGGGTTGACGCCTTCGAACGTCCAACCCGGGTTTTGCACTTTGATTCGAAATCAAAAAGGAGGAACAGTCAGATGTGGGGCCGTGCACAAATTACGTAACGGTGATTTTACCAATTTTTGACCCCCTCCCTATGTAATGTTTTGTAACGGTTTGGCACGCCACTCCCCAAATATTATGTAACGATTTCAAGACCACTACCCCCCCCCAAAAAAAAAACTTCACTTATTTTCATTCCAAATTTTCTTAGTTTCACACAAATGCAAACGCTGTCGAAAACCCCCCTCACCTTTACGTAACGTTTTGTAACCCCCCTCCCCCCTATGACCATTACGTAATTTGTGCACGGCCCCTGTAGTCCCAGTGGAGGAGGGCGAGAAAATTGATATTTTTTTCTTAAAAATTATACTCTTTAGACCTATTTCTTTGCGTTCCCGAAATTACGTAATTTTTGAAAAAAAATTGTAAGCGGCGCCATTTTTATTTCGTGCTTTGTTTTTCTAACATTTTTGCGTTCGGCTAATTTAATTGAAAAATTTTTCCTTTATCTTCTCACTCGAAACCAAGATCCCCCGTTTTAGGAAAACTGATCCCGTCTCTGTTTCTAAATTTTTTCGAATAAAAGTAGAGTATGACCATGGGGGAAATAATTTTTTTCTACGGTATGACGAAAATTTCGGGAAAGTTGGAGAAAAAAATAAAAAAAGTGGCAGAGCTCAAGTTTTTCGTAAAAAAAACGTTTTTTGTAAAGAAACAGAGCAAAATAAATCTTTTCACCCCTTTTTGGGTGTTACAAATATTGGCAGCCCTTTATTTTTCGCTTTTACCCTCCCGCTAGTTTTGAAGAATTGGTTCGCTACATGTTTCGAGATCATGTCATAAAACACCTCGAAAATATCAAATGTAGTGTAGGGCCAGCTTTATTTAAAATCAATAATATCGCAAGCAAAAAGCTCTGCAGGAAAAACAGCGCCGTTTATTGATTTCTTTGGCTGCTAGTGCTAGCTGCATGGTTTGGCCGTTTCCGGATAGATGTCACTAGTAGAACAGAATGGAAAGAAATTTAATTAAAAGCGAAGATATTTCTTTCTAATGTTAACAACCTCACGAGTTTATCGCTCAGTATCGTAAATAATGGACCCTGCCGCCTCCTTTAAGCAAGAAAAAGCTGTGGTTTGGACCTGAAAACATCTAATTTCTCTCATCATCATCTCATGGTGTGGCCGCCATCTAGCGGAATTTGCAGACATCTTGTCAACGGTTATTATTGCAACTATGATTTATGCTCACAATGAAAGAGTGGCGACAATTTTTTCTCATGAAAGCAATCCGGAGATAATAACAAACTGGCACCATTGCTCAATATACCTGTTTCTTTTGTGCGCGCAGAACTTTCTATGCCATTTCTGTTTGATTTATTAAAATCCTATCCCTAAGGAAAATCTTAGGAACCCTGTATAAAAACTATCAGAAAGAAATGCTGGAATGGGAAGAAATTTATAAGCGTCAGCTTGAGAATCAACAAAATGAAATAATTACATTAGAAAAAATTATCAAAACTTAAAAGCAAGGAACTTAAAAGCATGTACTGCCAAACTGACAGTCTGCTCGTACAACATCAATATTGCCAGACAATCAATAACAAATGCCAGAATAAGTCTATTCAGTGCAACACATCAAATATTCCATTGGAATCGCATTGATTAACCTCAACGTCCAGTAGTCCGAGCGCTACTGAATCTAAATCTACATCAACTTCGTATGATCTGAATGACACAAACATATCAGACAATCACGTAAAAAATCCACAAATTCTTATGTTAGGAGAAAGGAATTTCTTAAAAGGTTGCGGATCATTACTTAAAAGTCAAAATACATTTCCACTATACAAATGTTCCTAATGATGTTGAGTTTAAAACACACAATTATTTTTAGAAAAATCACCTACGGAAGAACAAAGTGATGGAACGAAAGCCCACTTAAGTTCAGATGATCAAACCGATACAATTGATATTCTAGATAATAGAAGACATAGCAACAAACAGGAGTTTAAACAACATAAAAAATATCGGCAAGTTAAAGAATGGGATCGCTCAGCCAACACTGAAATTACTCCGTTTAAATGCGCAAGGACTTCCAAACTGTCATGTCTGTCAGAACACTGGCTAAAAAGTAATCAGATTACCTGTTCCGAAAGGGGTTCATTTAGTAGGGCAGTTTCAAGTCATCGAGAAAATTACATAAGAGGCGGAACGGAAATTTTAGTATCATCTGATTCAAACCTAGATTATCAAGCTTTACCAAAATATCGAAAAATGTTTAGAAAGAAAAACTTTAGGATTTAGTTTTGACACCTTTCTATCTCATTTAGATAACTCCCTGAATAAAATATCAAATTCCAGTAAAAAAAAAATTAAAATTATCGTGGCGGGAGATTTTAATGTTCACTTTGGAACTGAAGAGAAAGAATGCAGAGATTTATGTAGTTTGATGGATTCTTATGGCTTCACAAAAATAATAGAGCAACCAACAAGGCAAAACAACTGTATGGATAATATTTTTTTGAACTTTAGGCCGGAAAAATATTCCTGTGAACTTTTGGAAACAAACATATCCGACCATAGAGGAATCATTGCTGAAATTGTGGTTTCAAATTCCCAAATAATAAAAAAAATCCACTACAAAAAAGTAAGGTCGATAACGAAAATGGGTAAGCAAACATTTTTTCAACTAGTAGAAGATATTTTTCATTCGTCAATGATAAGCTAATTGATCCAAATAAACAGTTTGCAAGGTTTATCAACACTTTAATGGATGCATTTTGCGAAGCATTTCCCGAAAAAACATGTATTTTCAGACAGGGTTCCGCTTTGTCTTCAGGTTGGTTTAACAAAAAAATTAAAAAACATGAGGGAACACTTAAAATCAACCTCAGAACTTGACCAACCAGAAATCAGGAAATATTTATTGTCATATAGAAAAGAATACCGCAACGAAATAAAATTGGCGAAAAAAAGATCACACAACAAATTAATAACTTCCTCTTCAAATCCGGTTAAAACCATGTGGGAAATTGTGAATGAACACAGGGGCACTTCCAAAAAAATAATAAATCTAAAGAAAATATTACGCCCAACCAATTTAATAAGTATTTTCTCAGCATAGCAACTGACATTCAAAAAAATATTCCAATAACCAACACAAATCCCACAAAAATATTATCAGAAAATATATTTGAGAACAAAAATATCTTAAAATTTTCCCCCGTGACATTTAACCAAGTCAGAGAGGTAATTTTATCTTTAAAAAACAAAAAAAGTAAAAACACACAAGGCTTTAACATTAAGTTAATAAAATCTATTAAAAATCTAATTATAGTGCCTCTCACAATGTGCTAAATAATTGCATGGACAAAAGTATATTTCCCGATATACTAAAAATGCCATCGTTACCGGCCCATCTCGGTTCTCTCAATTTTTTCCAAAATATTTGAAAAATGTCTAGCTATGCAAATTTCACACTTTTTAGAGTCAAATCACCTCTTTACAAAAAGTCAATACGGGTTTCGTGAAGGTTTGGGAACTACGGAGGGTATAATGAATCTTGTGGAACTAATACAGATAGCTTTTGAGGAAAAAAATTATGCAGCTACGACATTTTGTGATTTAAGCAAAGCTTTTGATTGTGTCTCTCATGACATTTTACTAAAAAAATTAAAATGCTATGGATTTGATGAAAAAAGTTTAACTCTAATGAAGTCATACTTGACCAACATATATCACAAGGTAAGGTTTGACGGGGTGGAGTCTGAGGACGGCTGGGTGGAAGTTGGGGTCCCACAGGGTTTAGAACCACTTTTTTCATTATTTATAACAATGACATTTGCTGATGACACCACTTCATCATCTGTGGGTAGTAGCCTAGAGATATCATTAAAAAAGTCAGGAGAGACACAATCAAACGCTGCAGATTGGTTTGCATCAAATAAACTATATTTAAACAGTAATAAGACAGAGCACATTTTTCCCTAAGAAATCTCCCCGACAGAGAGACGGTAAGGAGTACTCGATTTCTGGAGGTTCATATTGATTCAGGACTGACTTGGCGGTCACACACGGACAATCTCGTTAAGAAACTCAGTTCTAATACATTTGTTTTAAGAAATCTTGCAGACTGTGTTAGTAAGAACGTCTTAAGATTAGCTTATTTCTCTCTAATTCACGCTCAACTATCTTACTCCTTGAGAGTGTGGGGTCATTCAGTAGGTTCAAAGGATGTGTTTGCTCTCCAGAGAAGAGCAGTCAGAATTGTGGCAGGTCATCCATATAGAGATGATTGCCGAGACGCCTTTTCTAAACTAAAAATTTTAACTTTACCCTCAGAATTCATCTTCCAAAACTTGCTACATGTGAAAAAAAATATTACTTTATTTGTTTAGCACAAGGACATCCATCAAAATAACACTCGAAATAAAAACCAGTTTCGAACAAACTATCGAAGATGGTCCAAATTTCTACTGCTCAAAATTCTACAATAAATTATCTTTAACAGAAAAAAGCTTACCGATAAAACAATTTAAAGAATCAATAAAAAACAAGCTAATAATTAAATCATACTATTCCATCGAAGAATTTCTCAATGACAAAGATTTTTAACGTAACACCCAAATATAATCCAGGTTTGATATTTTATTGTCGTGAATGCCCTTTAGGCATTCTATCTTGCCCTTACTTGGTTTGTAAATGTTAACGATTCAGGTTATGAACCTAACAGTTAGCATTAGGAAGTATGTGATGTTTTGAGTTCAATGAATAGATGTTTTTGTAAACTCACGTTTTGTTATCACATACATCCTATATAACCAATCGAGAACAGCAAGAAGGGGTCAGTAAGTTTAGTAAGTTCATTAAGTCAGAAAGTTGAGATGTATTTCTCAAGAATAAGATAAACTGGTGAACCACGACCTACCCCTAAGATAGAACTGTGACGGTGCTGTATTAAGACTGTTGGATGTTAATTAATTACAAGTAAGTAACGTTTTTATATTTTGTTATAATAAATTCATTAAAACCCGGTACGGTTGGTTTATTAAGTCAATTAATAAGAACAACCCCGTCACGAAAACACCTACGTGACATATGGTGGAGGTGCCGTTGTCTTTTTTGTAAGGCTATTTCTCAAATTCGAAAATCAATTTTTTTTTTCAAAAACGATTTATTTTAGTTTAATGTTGTTTTAATTCCATTTTATATATACCATACAAGGTATAAATATAAATAGTTAAGGATTGGCATTGATAGGTTACTTTCGAAGGGTTAAAATTGGTAGGTTGTTATTGAAATCACCCGCGGTAAATAATTTTTTTAAGGACAGTGCCTATGTTTTTAAAACATTTTTGTAGGTTCTTAATAGTTACAGTTTAATTTATATTTTTTTATATACGTGGTGTACTTTACTTTTAATTTAAATTTAAATATGGATCAACTTAGCAACGCTTTTAAAATGACTCAAAACGCTATTACTCCTCAATTTACACAATCACCTACATTTGATCCAATTTGTGATTGTCCGGTTAAATTTATTCACAATAATGACAAAATATGTGACAAAATTTTTTTTGTATTTAAGCTATGTGAAAAAGTCTGAAAATGTCAGTAAAACTTGGAAAGACATTAAAGAGGATTTTATTAAATATTTTGGAGGTGATTATGCTTACAAGAAATTGAAATCTAATTTTAAAAATAGAAAACAGCTGGTTCATGAAAGCATAAAAAGTTACTATTTCAATCTCTTAACGTTGGCATATGAACTAGAACCAAAAATCTCCTTTTCTGATTTTCTCGAAGTTTTTGAAGATGGGTTACTCTCTGAGTATTACGAAAATTTTAGAATTTTATCAGCTTCCAACATAACACAAGACAATTTAAAAGATATTGTTTTACGACTGAATCATATTTCCGAATGTAAAAATAAAAATTCATCTGAAAAATTGGATCAAAATTTTAGGTTTAAAGAGGAGGATTTTCTTCATGGCGAATATGAGGACGATTTAAATTTGTATTCTTTCACAACAGACTCCAATATCCTTCAAATAAAAGGGTCTATAAATGGCCATAATAATGTCAATATTCTGCTTGACACAGGGTCAAGTCAAAATATAATACATAAAGCATTCGCGGAAAAAATTAATAAAATTGAATACGACAAAAAATTGTCCACTGCTGGTGGTCATTCTGTTTCTCCTATTGGAACAACAAACATTGAAATAAAATTTAGTTTTTTAAAATATAGAATAGCTGCTCTTATTGTTGATAAACTTCCAGTGTCGTTAATCCTAGGCACATAATTTCTGAGTGAAAAGAAAGTGAATATTGACTATAGTAAAAATAAAGTATCGTTTGAAGACGATTTTTCAAGTTTTTTTTAGTTGTCACGAAATTAATTCTCTAGAATCTTGTCTTTCTGTCTTACAAAATGATCGCTGCAATAAAAACGTATTTTTAAAATCCCCAAAATGTATTCTTTAGGGTCAAATCAAGTATTATCTATAGATTATATACAAGATTGTATTTCCATGCAAATTTTATCAAGAAATCATAAGCTTGTCAAAATTTATAAAGGTGCCAATTTGGGCTTTTTTGTAAAAGATACTAATTTTAACTCTTATTTTCAAAACAAAAAATGTATTTTAAAAAATAAAAATAGCAGCAAAAGTCAATCACATTCTACTAAAACTTTTAGTTATACGAAACCATATGACATTAACTTTAAAAATAATCAGAAACAAAACAGAAAAGTAAACGTTCGACCTAGTAGTGTTACGATTTCGCAGCGGAATCAAAATGTTTATCAACATGGTAAATTAAATTTCATAAATAAATACGGGAGCGAACAAAATTATTATGACCAACACTCTTCATTGCAATTTTTAAAGAATATAGAAGTAAAACATCATCACGAACAACCACCGAAAGGAGATATCAATGAATGTCCCCAATATTTAACTCCCCGCCTTTACCTTAACTAATGTTTTTATTGCCATTTTATTGGTTGGTGTAGTGTTATATTACGCACTAAATATGTTGTATTATTTAAATAATGACATCTATTCTGAGTTTTAGGTAATTTTAGCACATGTCTCAGAAAGAAAAATTGTATGATCAATTAAAAAGGCCTATCTATGAAAAATAGGACATGCCAAAAAGCATAATTTGGGCCTTATGATCAATCTAAGCAGATGGTATATTTTAATTTTTAATTTAAATGTGACTTGTTTTTAATTATTGTTACATAAAGCTTTTGCCAAATTAAACAATGGTTTAACGAATCAAATGGTCGTTTAAAGGCAACAAAAAGAGCGAATATTTTTCGTTATCTATACAACCCCTTGACTTACGAAAACCAGATTGGCATTCACGGAGTAGAGACTGTTCTTCAACCCAAGTGTTAAGCAGCACTAAGAGGATTTGGGTAAAGATTTTTGTTAAACTGTTAATGAGAGCAATACTGCGATAGTTACCTGGATCATGTGTCGGTCCTTTTTTATGCAGGTTAACTGCTAATATGTGACTCCAAATTTGAGGAAGCATTTGAGTTTCAAAAATCTTATTGAATAAGCAGGTTATATAATAAATCCAATTACTTGGAAGGGACTTGAAAAATTCGTAGGGAATGCCATCTTTGCCAGGACTTTTATTGTTCTTACATTTCCCCAAAATATCTAAGATTTCCTCAGAGGCCATCGAGCTGTCTAGGTAGGGATGTTTCACATCAAAGAACGTTGTGTTATCAATAGCTCTGGCAGAATAAATATTATTGTAAAAAGTTTCCCACGTATCAACCGAGAGCAACAAGGAGGAATTTTGTTTTCTGAATCCCTTAATGATTGACCACGCTCAAGGTCAGGAATTATACAGTTTTTGGAGACAAACGTAGATCTGATTTATAGGCAATACGTTTTTTATCCAGCCAGCAGAATTTAAGAACTTGGTTTTGTTCAAAGTAGGGTTTACTCGTTTTGGTAGGCTGGTAGTCCACCAAGTTGTTCATTTAGTACTCTAAAATCGACAAAACATTTAAAGTAGAATTTGAAACCCAGGCAAAGTCAATAACAGTACCTCCCTTGTTCGCATCTTTGGGTATGTGTGTAAATGGTGCAGGCATGTCCGAAGGACATCTGCTGTTTAGAGCATAAAATGAGTTATTGCACATAAATTCATTTAGCAAACGACCCCTGGTGTTAACAGTTTTATCCAGAGAAACCCTATCTTCATAAAGGTTGACTCCTGCAAGACTCTAACGGAATTGCATTTAAATTAGCTAGTCTTCTGTTAAAATCGCCACCAATGACACAAGGAATATTTCCGTAACTCTCTGCTAATTCCGACAGACAGTCCTGGAAGGAGTTAAGTAAAACATTAAGGTCACAGTCAGGCCTAAAATATACAAGACAAATAATTATACTGTATCTATTATGAGATAATAAGGTGATAATCCACCATTGTGATTTATACAATACGGTATGAGACAGGTGTTTGTTCAAGACCAGACAGTCCTGGAAGGAGTCAAGTAAAACATTAAGGTCACAGTCCGGCCTAAAATATACAAGACAAATAATTATACTGTATTGATTATGAGATAATAGGGTGATAATCCACCATGGTGATTTATACAATACGGTATAAGACAGGTATTTGTTCAAGAACATACAAAGACCCCCGCTTGCCCTACCTCGAGAATTTTCTTTAATGGCACACGAGCTTACAACATTATACGAGGAGAGACAAACAGGCGACTCCGCTAGTTCATGAGTTAACCATGTCTCGCTGATGGATAAAACAGAAAACTGATCGTTATAATTTTTGAACAAAGTCATTCACATTGCAAAAACCTTCGGAGTTTCAAAAGACAATGGAAAATGGTTGCTATTGATTTTGAGTTAACTGTAGAACTGGATCTGGCTTATTCACTTTGAACCCGTTTGGTCTCCCTGACGAGTCATCCGATGTTGCTCTTGGTCTTTTGTTTCGTAGGTCGCTTTTGGATATTATTTGCGGAGTTTTGTTAATATATTTGATGATAAGATTGTTTTCGCCGTTCTGTTGCCTTGTTTCAAGTTCATTCCGTAGAGATTTTAGCTGTTTGATTTGTGTTTCTGTAAGGTCTGATCTTATTTTTACCCCAGAAAAGGCCGTATTAGCCAGCTTAGTTTTGTTAGCCAGGGATTCAAAGGCTTCTTGCGTCGAGTTCATGATAATTTTGAGCAGACGAGTTTTGCCAGTGGGCACCTAGAAGAAGGATGCTGGTAGGTCTGTTTGCACTGGGATTTATAATACTTAGGATAGTAATGACAGTTATATCGTCATTATTATTGAAATTCTCTGAGAGTCCCGACATGATAATGTTCTTTCTCTACGAAGGAGATCTATAGCCTTCATGCAGGTATTGATGAGGTCAGACTGGGCCGACATTAGCCTGTTTACAGATTCGATGTTAAGATTACATTACTCATTTTTAGAAGAACAAGATTCAATGTTGGCGTTACAAGACTCAATTTTGTAATTGCAACTGTCTATTTTGGAGTGACAGGTGTCAACTTTAGAGTTACAGGCTTCTATTTTGGTACCACAGAATAAAACAGACTGCGACAGGGACGACAACTCTTTCATTATTGCCTGAAAACGTTGTTCATCAATATTGCCTGTTTGTGTTGTTTTCTCTCGTTCTATGCATATCTGACATCGCCAAGCAGCAGTCGAAGCCTCGTCGTCATTGAATGGACGGGGAACGCCACACACGCTGTGGTAGTAGCGACTGCAGGAGCAGCACAGCGAACCTCGTGTGTCGTTTACTGCGATGATTTTCGTGGAGAACGTACACGTATACTTGGTGGGCGACATTTCTCGCAGGAACTTGTATTCGTTTCGTTGATTGTTGCCTTGCCGGGTCAGTTTAAAACAACGAAGAGGTCCAATGTTTACAAAAAATTTGCCTGGATGGATTTTAAAAATACCATGAAAATTCCGTTAACAATACTTGGAAATGAGTTGTTAACTAATGAAATGTTCCTAACTTACTCATTTGTCGGCAAAAATATATTAAAACTGGCGTATTTTCACAGAGAACGTTAATATTTACGTTGTAGAATGATATACACATGTGCTCGCAACAACTGTTCGAAACAAAGAAAAATTATTTACTCACTAAAGATTTTTATACCTAAAAAAAAAATATTTTATTCTATTTTATTTATTTATTTTTTTTTCTTATTACAATAATTATCTGTTTGTATATTTAATACAATTTTTTTTAAATGATTGACGGGCGAAAAGCCAAATTTTAAAGTTTATGTGTAAAATATGTAAGTATAATTCTATATTTAATTGTTAATTTAATTATGTAATTATGTAAGTACTACTCTATGTACAATAGCATGCATAAATAAACTTGAACTTAAAACTTGAACTTGAACAAGGGCACTTTTCCCTCCTTGTGGAAAAAATCTTTCTTGATCCCAGTCCATAAGTCTGGCGATAAGTCTGATATAACAAAGTATCGTGGCATATCGATTCTTTCAGCTATACCTAAACTTAATAAATCGTCAAACAACAGCATGGCTTTTTTAAAGCTCGTTCTACAGTGACAAATCTCAGTGTTTTCAGCGAGTATATTCTGGACTCTGTGGAAAGTGGTCATCAAATTGACGTCGTGTATACGGACCTGCCTAAGGCGTTCGACAGTGTCTGCCACTGACTGTCTGTCTGACACACAGTGTCTGGAAATTACCTATCTGTGATCGAGTCCTACTTCTTTGGCAGGATACAAGAGGTGATGGTTTGTGGTGAGATATCAAAACTAGTTAAGGTGTCACCTAGTGTGCCCCAAGGGTCACACGTTGGTCCGATTCTGTTTTCGCTATTTTTGAATGATATTGGAGAGTATTTTTGGTCATCAGAATTCGACGTGTACGCTGATGATTTGAAATGTTACTGTGTGATTGACGACTACTCTAATTTGCAACAGGATCTTGAAAATTTAACAACCTCGTGTGATAAATAACTGCTTTCGCTCAATGTGAAAAAATGCAAAGTGATTTCGTTTACGAAAAGTTTAAATCCGATTAGACCTCTTTACTTCATTAATAATGAGCCTCTTGAGGTTGTAGACAAGATTAATGACCTTGGTGTAACATTCGAAACAAATATTAATAATATTACTCTTAGGGGTTTGAGATTATTAGGTTTTATAAAAAGAAACACAAGATTTATGAATGAAACTGAAGCCATAGAATCTCTGTATAATTGTTTAGTTCATAGCATTTTGAAGTAGGCAGGTGTATTTGGTTTCCATATCACAACTGTCATATTCAATGTCTAGAACGTGTAGAAAATAGGTTCGTAAAATAATTGTTATACAAACATCACTTACAAAGATATAACATATGATACCAGACTTCTCTTATGTGGCATGAAAACTTTAGTGGTTAGGAGAAGTGTTAGTGTGGTACCATTTAGGAAACTTTGTTTTCTGTAGTATATGTATTTCAAATAAATAAATAAAATCATTAAACACAAATGCTGGTGGCCTATACAATGCAAATAAGTTAAGTTTTAAGTTTAATAAAGAGATAAAAAGTAAATTGTAAGCTACATTACCATCTAGTCTTTAAAACTCTAAAATTTAGCCAGTTTTTTAAATAGATTGATACTCCAGCACCTGTTCCTTCTCAACAAGCATGGACCGTCAAAATTAAGATATCGCTTTCATGTTTTTAAAAAACACTGAAGTTTGTCAAATTTATTCCTCATGCTTTACATGATTAAGTAGTTAATGTGCAGTAATAGCTGCTCAGCCTCAGCTAATGTACGTTTTTTACGGTGTCTTTGTCTTCTACCAGAATTGTTTTGCTACTTTCATCTTTCCATAGAAAGATTTTCCCGTCTTTCACCCATACAAATTTATAGTTTTTTTTAATATTCTGCTTTCTTTATAGAGTTGCTGATTGTTTCTTGTCAGTTCATGGTCTACATATATATTCATTTGTTGAATTTGTAAATGTGAGATCCACAGCTGTCAACTTTTTTTGTTTTTTAGCTTGCAAAAACTTGCTTTTTGAAGCCTCATCTTGGAAGCAAACTTTAATGGGTCCTGGATTGACCTTTTCCTAAGCGGTATGCCTTGCCTTTACTTCAACTTTCAGAACTTCACCTATTTTTTTTAACACTTATATTCTTACACATTTTCTGTTGGTCCACTGTGTGGTACTCCTTTTATTATGGCATTATTCTTAAGTTCTCCTTGTTCTCTTATATTTACTTCACAGTTTAGTTGTTTTTGTAGGTGAACAATATGAGTCTGAAGCCCATTGTTTATTTCAATCTGATCGTCATAGTTCTTCAACAGTTTTGTATAAGTTCTGTCCATATCTTGTAGTCCCCCATCCATGTCAATGAGCCTTTTCATATCATTCACTGTCCAGTTCTCGTCTGCCGAATTTTCCGTATTTTCAAGTTTTTTACGTTTTTTTGTCAACTTAACCTTACTTTTTTCGTCACATTTTGGACATTTGTATTTTTCTTCGTTTGGATGCTTTTGCTGGTCCAATATATAATTAAAACGGTCGATGGCCATTCCAACACACTTTTTATGATACCATTTCCCACAGGAAATGTTGTTGTTGTTGGCCATCTTGAATTCTCTGAACACATTGAAATTGACACAAAAAAAAAACTGAAAATTAACTTTTTTGAGATAGGCATCTTATATTTGAGATAACTTAAAAATCTTTTTAGATTTCAAAAAAAAAATTATTTAGCTATTAGGTTTGTTTGATATCTATGTTTTTTATAACTGAAAAAATTATATGCAGTTATTCAAGCGCGGATTTCAGGGGGGGTAGGGGGGGTATTTTTTTAAAATTTATTTGCAATAGAATATTAAGTACAACAAATAACAATTGTAATTAAAACTTAATGAATATAATATTTCACAGTAAATATAGTTTTTTTTTCCTTTTTCAGTACATTTTTGTATTGCCTTACTTTGGAGCACAATGGTAAAATTATACTGCATGCGCGCCTTTTAGCTTTATTATTTAATTTTATACTAAGTTATGTTATGTCTCAAATATTTTTCATACCTAGAGATAAATATGTGCAAAATGTTAACAGAAAAATAAAAACGCGAAAAATTTACGACCCAACCATACTACAGTAAATAGCTTATTTGGTAATTACTATCTATTATCCATTTAGAAATCTTTTTCTAACGTTTTTATAGGGCTTAATCCTAAATTCTTGTGGTAAACTATTGTAAACCTTTGAACCAACACAGAATACATGATTTTGACATATTGTAAGAGTGGGGCTCTGTAGGCAGACATCATTTTTTGCGGCTAACCTTGTATTACAACCATGTTAAATGCTCTTTTTTTAGTAGTTTGTTTTTAACATAACCCTTACTATTGATTTTATAAAAAGTTGTTTAATAGTTATTAACATGCTTTCTTTGTAAACTAGATTTGTAGGGTATCTTATTCTTAAACATCATTAATTTTATAATCCATTTTAGTACAACTTCCAGTTTTTCCAATACTGTCACACCTGCACCGCCCCATACCACTAACCCATAACTTAAAATTCAATACATTTCTAAGCTTATAAAATTTGAATATTAGCTTTCTAATTTTGTTAGTTACATTTTTAACTTGGTCTTTCCAAGATAGATTTTGATCAAGTATTTCATGCTTGTTTTTCTCTCTATAGTTTTCTGACATTTATAATTAAGTGTTAAGTTGCATTTCGATTCATTTTAGTTTAATTTTAAATAAAACTGCAATTTCAGTGCAATTTTCTTAAAAATCTTCTTAATATGACTCGAAAATTGTATTTCTAGTGTAATTTTCTCAAATATTTTCGGCACATTTAAACATTTTTTTAAATAAACAACTTCAAATCTGAGTACCCCGCCCTCCTAGATTTCTTTGCATATATGGTAATTATGCATTATGCGGTTTTCTGCTTTGATTTTTTATGAAAGATTCTTTATGGGGGCACCTACTAGGGTCCCTAGGACCCCAAATCCGCCATCGCGCCGGTTTTTTTTTTAAGAGAAAAAAGGGTGCCGGGGTGGGGGGGGGGGGTTGTAATGTGTTTTTTTTATTGTTTTGGGGTTGGGTTAGGTTGGTTTGGGCTGTGTTGGATTGGGTTGTTTTAGTGAAAAAAACCCAAGTAACATTTTACGGCATATTGGGAAGTTGGAAGGTTAAGATACCCAATCATACGTCAAAACATCCCCCGTTTTCCTTCAGAAAATTACTTTGTAGTTTGAGGTTTGAAAATAAGTTTTAAATTGGAACAAATAACCTTAAGATATTATATACAAGACATTTTAAAGGATTTCTTTTAGGATATTTTTCGAATTATTTTCCTTGATCATGTCTTCAAAGTTGTTTTGAATATAAAGTTAAAAGAGAAGGTAAATTGATGGTAAACTTGACTTGAGATTCTACTCTGAGGTCCCCGCCTTGTTTGGGCATTTTTTGATCAACATTGCTTGTCAAAAGTTTTTAATAATGTCCTTAAGAAATCCCTCAATGTTAAGAACTTTTTTGGTTTAAAACTGAACTCAAAGTTACTTATTTTTGACCTACAGCTATTCCTCGAAAGTTAGGGTTTTTTTTCGGAATAAGTTTTAGGACAAAAATTTGGTTTTTTGACCAAATAAGTACAACCTAAAAATATGTTCGAACTTTATGGAAAATTATTCTATTTTATTTAACCATATGGAATATTAGGATCATATTAAGTTAAAACTTCATTTTTTGTTTTTCTTGATGGAAAAAACGTAGTTCTGGTAGAAAACAAGAAATCTCCTTTGCGTCACGTGTCCTCTAACGAACTGTCATGATCAGCTGTTTAGATTAATCAATAATCATAAGTTTCATGTTCATTTCGGTATTTCCAAATTATAAGGTATTTCTTTAATTACTATTGTATCTTCAACCCTTGTTTGGATTTTGGGCTATTAGATACCTAACCTCCTATCATAAAAAGGGATAGGAAAAACCAGATGGAGGCTCAAAATTCAAACAAAGAAAGTAGATGTTTAGGTAAAATTTGGGTTTAAGGAAGAGAGGGCATTCACGTTTTGATCGTCAAAAAGGATACTCTGTGTTAAAGTACCTACCTAGTAGTGGTTTTTACAGAAAAGTTAAAGAAATTAAAAGTGATAGTGGGAACCCAACAAGTCCTAGTGGATCTCTACAAGTGCCAAACACAACCAATGGGATTACACAAAATCGTTTACGCTCGCAAATGTCATATGTTAAGTTATGAAATTTTCGAGCGTAAACGATTGTGTGTATTCCCATATGATGGAACTTCTTCGAATTGTTTGCTTGCTTAATTGCTCGCCAGCGTAAATCCGCCTTTATGTCAACAACCAACATGACAACCGAACAATGGGCAGGGGGCGTGCGGGGAATAATTGGCAATGAATTCGATAAACGGATAAACCGTGCTTGATGCAAAATTAAACATTGGAAATTTTCTGTTTGAGGGAAAAAACATGGTTAACACGACTTTTAGGGCACGGTCGCCAAAAAAAGGTAAGACGCCATATTTTTTTCTCTTTTTTAACAAGTTTTTATTATTTTTATTTAAAAAAAACTACAAAATCCTTATGGAAATGATTTGCTTATACTTGTTTTATATCCAAGTATTAAATTATGATTACAAATTGGTAATAATATTTAATTAGTGTTTTCGTGAAGCATAATTTTGGTGATTTTTTTTGTTAAAACTTCATGTTTCGATGGACGCGTGAATTTTATGAAAGTAAAAGTAAACAATTCAACAAAAAAATTTTCGGCGCATGTCGATTTCCTCCCATTAATAGTTTAAAATAGTAGTTTAAACCCTATGATTAAAATATAACTGTTATTTTTCATCACCATTTTTTATTTCCAAAGTTGTTGTAGGCCATGGACATAATTATTATTTTTCTCTTTTTTTATTTTCATTTAAAAATGTTTTCATCTCCTTCTATTCTGACACGTAGAGGGCGCTTCAGTCACAGATAAACAAGAGGGCACTGAGAGGGCATTGTGTAAAACAGGACACAAATTAGGTTGAGCATTTATGCATGCGTCCCAAAAGTTAGTGAAAAGTGTCCTCTGGGCAAATTCACCTTCAGGAAAAAGAAATTTAATTACCTATTTTATCCCACCAAATTACCTTGGTTTTTGTCCCCACTTTGGTAAAAAGGCGGGAAATTTCCCTCTTTTTTGACCTCCCAGTTTTTCATAAGAAAAAATTACTAGCTAAACTCGGGAATATTCTACCAAATTTTAACCAAAAATGTTACTTGGGAAATTTAATAAAAACAAAAAAAAAATTAAAATACAATTTAAAAAAAATGTAAAAAAAAACAACCGGCGCCGGCGGATTTCGGGTCCTAGGGATTCTAGTAGGGGCCCCAATAAAGAATTTTTCATAAAAAATGGCAGAAAACCGTATACTGCATAATTACCGCAGATATTGATATCTTCCTCATAAAAGCTATGCTTTTATTCTTTTTCGTATCGAAAACTCCCTCCCCCCTTTTCAAATGGCTGGGTCCGCCACTGTAGCTACCATTGTGTTATTAAACCTGAATTAGAGTATCGTTCATACAAGGCATAGTCTTAGTATTTGATTTAATTTTTGTTATAGTCTTTATCATAAAATTGTTAAAACTACTGTTTCTTATGAAAGTGTTCATACAATGCTTTTGATTATGCTTTGTCATAGGTTTAGTCACAGTCCTAAGGAAAAGTTGGCAGCTTTCAACTTTAATAATTGTACATGTATTGTGCATTACATGCTTTTTTCATAATAATGCTAGTAATTCCAGGGTAATACTGGTAATTATAGTGTAATGCGACATTTTTAGTGATAATGCCAAAGTAATGCCCAGAAGCATGTGTAATGCTATAGTCATTCCATATAATTCAAATAATGCCAATGTAATCCAAATAATGCCAGTAAAATTCCTGATAATGCTAACTTAAAATTCAGTTAATGACGCTAATCACTAATAGAATTTGAATGATCCAGATTTGAGATACATTTCTACGACTTTAAAACCTTACAATTCTGTAACAAAAAAAATTTATTTAAAAAAAATATTATACTCAAAATCAAAGAACACATAAGTATGAGAAGTATGTACGTTTATTTCCTATTATTTCTAAGCAAGAATGTGTGATACTATTTTCTTAAGGACAAATCAGAGGTCAATCCAATAACAGGTCTTAAGTAAGTAATTTTCATCATTATGTTGAAGATTCTGACTAAGCCCAGTAGCACACCGAAGGGGGGGGGGGGGGGTTTGGGGTTAAGCCCTCCCCCCAGGAATCAATTTGGTGCGCTGCAAAGCCAACATAGTTTTCTTTACATCTTTGTACAGTTTAATTATTCTTAATTTATCATGTCTAAATAACTGGAATGGTTCGAAGCTGATTTTTATTGGTCCATAAAAAATGTAGGTGTTGTCTACTATTCGCACATCAGTGTCATGAGGCCATACAAAATTGTGTAGATCAGGTTTCAAGAATTTTATTATTGCACGTTCATTATTGCAATTTTTTATTAGTCTGCCAATATGCCAATTGTCTTCGTAAGCCACTGTATAATAATTTTCAATTTCAAGTGCAATTGTTCTACTTTTTTCATCTTGTTCATGTTTGCCCTCAATGATATCATCAAATTCTTCATTTTTAAACTCGCTTTCCATTTCATATTCAGATTCAGTAGTAGTTGTTTCATTTTCAATCATTTCATTTCTACTTTTTTTCGGAGATTTCCTCCTTTGTGTTAACTTTTTATTTTCTTTTGTTTTTCTTTTTCTTTTCAGAATAATTTTTTGACTTTTTTACACGCAATAAATGGTCCGATGATAGTCGTCCTTTTTTATCAGAGAAAAGGCAGCAGTGCCAATTTTCTAAGTTTCATCATTTTGTCGAGTACTGACGTTAAAGAATCTAAAGAATTTCTTTGGAGGGCGTGTGATTTTTTTGTGTGCGGAAATGCAGATGGGGAACTTTTTTTGTGGTGGTCCATGCAGCATTGACGATTTGTAACCCTTAAGTATCGCGATATATATCGCAATTTTGAGAAAAATTTAGAAAAATAAACAAAGTTAAGTGGAATATTTTAGCAGCTTTCGCTATACGTTTGACGTAGAGCAGTATGCCATTAATAGTTTTTGAGAAATTTGCAACTAGCGGTCAAAGCTAATACAAATATGCAATTTTCAGATTTGAGTTCCACTTAATATTTTCTTATTTTAAAGAGAAAAATTATGTTTTGGCAGGGTGTCTCAGAGGGGGAAAATTTACATCTCTTGAACCAAAGTGACGAACATGCACTTTTAAACTTTTACACACACGGAAGGAAAAAGTAGAAAACAATTATTTAAGAAAATATAATAGACTGAGACAGATTATAATTGCGAACGGCCCGGCGAGTTATTATTCGCGGGCAACGCCGCGTGTCGACCGCTAGTTGCAAATATTTCAAAAACTATTAATGGCATACTGCTCTACGTCAAACGTATAGTGAAAACTGGTAAAATATTTCACTTAACTTTGTTGGCTAAACCTCATGAAATCTGTGTCTGATATAAACTTAGATAATTTCCAAAAATCTCTTGCTACAGTAAAATGTTGTTAATTATAAATCTTCTCATCTTGCTTGTCAAATCTGCATGGTTGTACCTTTACCCGCCTTTACCCTATATCTCATGAAATCTTGTAAAATCTTTCTTGCTAAACCTCATGAAAGTTTAAAAGTGCATGTTCGTCGCTTTGGTTCAAGAGATGTAAATTTTCCCCTTCTGAGACCCCCTGCCAAAACATAATTTTCCCTTTAAAATAAGAAAATATTAAGTGGAACCCAAATCTGAAAATTGCATATTTTTAGTAGATTTGGTTAAGAAATAACCCCAAAAACTGCATATTTGGAGTACCTATCTTTGGTTCAAAAGTTATACATTTATTCGCCCCCTGTCATCGTTATTTTTACCTCTAGAATAGCGAAAGTGAAACTTGAAAACTGCATATTTGGAGCATCTTTGGTTAAAAAGTAATGTTTACCTTCTTTAGCTTAGCGTATGCAATTTAATATTCTTTTTTATAATGAAGACGCTTAAAGAAGTGGTTTCCCTGTGTGATTTTATTAGTTTGAAGAGACTTGACCTGGCAAAAATTAATGCCACATGAAAATTGACAAATTCTTATAATGTTTCAATTTCTGACTATTGAAAACTCACAAGATTTCAAAAGATCCTAAAGACAATAAAATTTATTGTTTAGATGTTTTACAAGATTTCATTATGTTACACCAGACACATGAGATTTCATGAGGTTTAGCAAGCAAGATTTTATGAGATTTTACAAGATTTCACAAGTCTAAAAGAAGGGACGTTTTTAAAAGATTTTACAAGATTTCATGAGATATAGGCTAAAGGCGGATAAAGGTTGACAAGATTATATAAGTATTAAAGTGTAGAATATAGACATGTAAGCACAACCATGCAGATTTGACAAGCAAGATGAGAATTTAAAATATTTTTTGAGTACCTATAAAAATAAATTAAAAAGAATATATGTTAAGATTAATAATTAACAAAATTTTATTATAGCAAGAGATTTTTGGAAATTACCTAAGTTTATATCAGACACAGATTTCATGAGGTTTAGCAAGCAAAAACATGTAAACTTATCACAACCAGTCAAATCTTATCAACTTGTTTCTCTTAAAATTGCTAAAAACATGTGGATTTTCTTATGTAATCTTGTGAAATCTGATGGAGTGTGGCTTTTTTAAAAGCTGCTGAAAACATGAGCAATCACTTGAAATCTTGTGAAATCTTATTAACTTTATTTTATATTTCTGTTAAAATCTGCTCAAAACTTCTCAAAACCATTGAAACCTTATCAACTTGTTTCTCTTAAAATCTGCTCAAAAGTGCTCAAAGTTTACATATTAGTTGTAACCGAGTCGCACGTTTAGTTTCGAGCTCCTGGAATTTTTAATAAAACTGTGGATATTGTGCAAACAAAATTCTAATTTTTTTGCAACAGTGTGTGGCATAAGATTGAAAACATTATAGCAAAAGGGCAAGTACCTGTCTGAACTTTAAAGGTGTTAAAACTTGATTTACTATTAATTATTACGGCGAAATTTTCAAAATAAATAAATTCAAGGTGAATAAGATAAGACTCGCTGCCGGTCGATGCTGATAGGAATTCCCTTTTTTGCTCTTTCGTGTGATTGCTAAAAATAACTTTTATATACAAAGATATTTTTGTTATTGTTTTGGAAAAATGAATCCGATTTGTGATATATGCAACAACAAAATAACCAACCAAAGGAAGCAAATAAAATGCACCACGGAAAAATGCATTAACTCATGTCACACTGAATGCGTAACAGGAAGAAGTTCGACACCCACTGCAGAATGGAAATGCCGGGACTGCAACCCGTCCATAGTTGATTTAATGAAGGATCTAAAAAGTATGGCTTCTACAATAAAATTCATTCGTTAGAATTTTGCAACAAAAAAATCGATGAAAATAACGATTTAATTAAGACGCAAGGTGAGCAAATACAAGAATGCTTTGAAAAAATTGAAGAACTACAAAACGAATGCCTTAGCCTAAAGAGAGAAAATAATGAATTAAAATTATCTCTAAACTGGCAAGAACAAAAAATGAAACTTAATTACTTGGAAATCGAGGGTGTACCACACATAAAAAATGAAATTGGTGAGATAGATTATTGTTACAGAGTTGAAAAAAAAAGTAGGCCAAATGATCCCAGAACCATCTTTTTGGGGTTTATTTTGCGGCTGAAAAAAGAGGAATTCTTAAAAGCTAGAAAGATAAAAAGAACTTTAAGCCTCGGAGATCTACATCCTGAATAAAAAGGTAGAGAAGCCAAGAAACCAATCTACGTCAACGAATCGTTGACAGGACCAAATAAAATACTTTTTGGTAAATGCAGAAAATATAAGAAAAGCAACAACGTAAAATTTTTATGGACAAAGAATGGAAACATTTTTATGAGGAAGAACGAAAACTCAAACATATTTTTGGTAAAATCTGAAGCTGGATTAAATGATGTCCATTAATCTTAAAACCAAAAACATATATTATCAAAATGTTCAAGGACTAAATACAAAATTAAACGAGTTTTTACTAAGTTTGAGTACAGTAGACTATGACATCATAATCTTAACAGAATCATGGTTATCTTCAAGTGTGTTTGATGGAGAACTGTTTAATAGCAATTACATAGTGTTTAGGCAAGATAGAAATTTTAGGGAGACAAATAAAACACGAGGTGGTGGAACTCTAGTCGCGGTAAAGAAAGAATATAACTGCCAACAATTACCTACATATGAAGAACTTTTTGAGAATATCGAAAATAGTTTAGTAAGTTTAAATTCTTTGTATATTGTAGCTGGTGACTACAACATGCCGGGGTTAATATCGGTAAAGCTAAGGACAAATTTAACGTCCATAGAAAGAAGGTACATAAATCATATTAATCTAATTAATGGAAAGCAATTTAATAATATACACAACAGCTTTCATCGTTGTTTAGATGTAGTAATAAGCAATACTCACATTGCATTGGAACGGTGTGATACACCATTAGTTAGGGAAAATGCCAATCACCCTTCGCTATTTTTTAGTGTAGAATTCTCATTAAACGAAAATGTATATAGGTCAAATAAAAACTTTAATAAAAAATTTTATTATAAAAGGGCTGATTTCTTAAAACTTTACCGTTTATTGGACCTGGTTTGTTGGGACGAATTAAATAGCATATCAGAAGTCGATCTGTTCGTTAAAAAGTTTTATGACATTATTTATATAATTCTTGAAGAATTTGTTCCTTTAGCCAAAGAGTCCAAAGGTTTTTATCCGCCCTGGATAACGAAAGATATAATATCAGATATAAAAAGAAAAGATTATTATCGTAAAAGATATAAAAAACTTAAAAACATATTAGATTATCAGAACTTTAATTATCTTCGATCAAAAATAAAATATGACACTAATATTGCCCATAAAAAATACTTAAGTAATGTAGAACAAAGTGTGACGCAAGATGCACAAATGTTTTGGTCGTGTATAGCAAAGTCCAAAGTAAACTCTGAATCTTTGCCGTGATCCATGACATATAAAGGCAACGTAATCAATGGTAATCAGGATATTGCTGAAGCGTTTGCAAATTATTTTTTAAGTACTAACTCTGAAGAGACCAGTCTATACAATATGGATTTTTTGCACAATCATGTGCGAACAAATTCCTGTTTAAATGTTGATTTTATTGATAAAAGTGACATCCTGAATGCCGCAAAAAAACTCACACCCAAAAAATCATCGGGTCCCGACATGATTCCGCAATATTTGATAAAAGCTTGTATTAACCTGTTGTTACAGCCATTGCAAATAATCTTTAACCTAATAGTAAAAACCAGTGTTTATCCTTCCCTCTGGAAACGCTCAAAAATTTGTCCAATCTATAAAAACGGAAAAAAAGATGACATAATGAATTACAGGCCAGTAGCTTTAATCTGTGCACTTAGTAAATTATTCGAATCCATACTATATAATAAAATATTCAGTCATGTTAAAAACTCCATAAACGACAAACAACATGGGTTTGTTCCAAATAAATCTATTTCTACTAATCTATTGAGCTTTGTACAGGAAGCAAATCAAGTAATTGATAAAAACGGTCAATTAGATGTTATTTTTACCGATTTTAGTAAAGCCTTTGATAGAGTAGATCACGATATCTTACTAAAAAAATTGCATACCTGTGATTCTTTTATAAAACTATGTGTATCTTATCTTATAGAGAGAAAACAGTATGTCGTTTTCGGGGGGAGCGAGTCTCAAGAGATTCAACATTCAGAATGTGAACTTTTTGCTGATGATTTTAAATTATATATAGAAATACAAAGCCCCCAACATGGCGAATTACTACAAAGTGATTTAAATAGAATTTGTGAATGGTCTGTGGAGAACAAGTTATCTTTTAATATTAATAAATGTTTTGTAATGTCAATAACCAGAAACATAAATAAATCAATATTCACTTACAGCATGAACAATCAAAATTTAATTAGAAAGGAAAATACTAAAGATTTAGGAGTCACTTTAAATGAAGAGCTTGACTTTGCAGAACATATAGAAAATATTGTTAATAGGGCTTATTGTTAATAGGGCTTATAAAATGGATGGATTTATTATAAGAAATGCTTTTAAATTTCAAAAAGTAGAGACACTGGTGTTCTTGTATAAGGTATTTGTACGAAGTATCCTAGAATACTGTAGTATTGTATGGTCTCCTTTTTATTTGGTTTATAAAAACAAGATTGAAAAAGTGCAAAAGAAATTTTTAAGGTACATTTATTTCAAAAAACATGGTGAATACATTTTTAATCTTAGTTATGAGAACTCACTAATTGAATTTAATTTTTATACATTGGAGTTTAGAAGAAATGTAGCTCTAATAATTTTCATGTATAAACTATTGCACAACAATCATAATCATGCTCAGCTACTTTCAAAAATTAACTTGCCTGTGGACCATATTTTAGTAAAAGATATTCAAACATTTTCTACAATAAAACACCTCGTACCAATTTAGGCTTAAACTCTCCATTATATAAAATGCTCACTTTGGTGAATTCGCTAAAAATCGTAGATTTTTTTGCTGAATATTCCAAAAAGACACTTAAAAAAATAATAGAAAGAGATCTACATCTCTGTAATTTAAGATGAAATCGTTGCGTTTAAGATTGGGATTTTATTTTGCTCCTAGAATTTAGTTTTTGTATTTTTAAGTGTCAGGAGTAGTTACTTTAGGAAAATATTTATTTTTGTTTAACAGGAATTTATATATCGGTTAAATATTATGTTATTGGAACTGTATGTTCTGTTAATTACTTAGTAAATAAATAAATAAAAACATGGGGATTTTCTCATGTTATCTTGTGAAATCTGATGGAGGGTGGGTCTTTTAAAAACTGATGAAAATATGTGTATTCTCACGGATGACAGTGTTTATGCAAAACTCATGATGTTTGACGAGTTTTGAATCTCTTTCCAACATTGTAAGTTCATCATTGGTGTTTCATAAACCGCATGAAATACCGACCAAGACTCGTGAACTTTTACTAGTTTTTTTTGACGAGTTTTTGACAAGGTATTTTTGGCAGGGTTCAGACACGCTTTTTTTATACAAAGAAAATAATACATACTTAAAATATCCAAATGTCATTTGACCTCGCATTTGACAGCTTTTGAGCGAAATATAAAGTGGCCTATGTTTCAATTCAGGTCACACCCTAGTTTGTTACCAAATTTCATTCAAATCCATTTAGCGTTTTTGCGTGATTGATGGATAAATATCCACAAACTTTCGCATTTATAATATTTATGAAATTTATCAGTTTTTTTTTCTCATATTTTTTTAAATTTTTTAATGTTGACTTTTTTTATAGATTGACATTCTGCACCATTAAAGATAAAAGTGTTTATTTTTGGGTTTTTCCGAGGGTTTTTCAGACACTGAAATATCATTAAGCAAAAGCATCACTGCAAGGGAAAATGTTTTAAATTGCTAAATAATATTTCATACACGGAGTTGCAGTTGTTGTAGGAAAAAATTTATAAATTTACTTTGATTATCCCCACCCCCTTTCTTTTTACTTTTAATTTTACTTCACTTACCTTGAGTGCAAATTCCACTAATAAAACTTAAAAAAAAACATACAAACACACTTAACTTGTACCTACTCCCATTGCACAAAATAGTCTAGTGCTCGGTCTAGTGCAGTCTAGTGTCATTTCCCAGAATTCGAGTGGAATGCCATGTAATTCAAAGGTAATGTCGACGTAATGCCATGTAATGCCAACGTAATGCCAGGTCATTTCGAGTAATTCCTCGTAATGCTGAGTAATGCCGGTAATGTGTCATAATGCCTTACGATTTGTACATGTATTCCGATCAGTTGTTAAGCCCTCGTGTTGACAGGAATGAAATCAATATATTTTATACAGGCAAATTAAAAGCAAGAAACAAGTTGCTAAATTTTGTAGGGTAATTAGCTATGCAGCATACGGTTTTCTGCCATTTTTGATTTTTTATGAAAAATTCTTTATGGGGGCACCTACTAGGGTCCCTAGGACCCAAATCCGCCTGCGCCGGTTTTTTTTTTAAGAGAAAAAAGGATGCCGGGGGATTGTAATTCAAATTCAAATTAAAAAGGTTTATTGTCTAACAGGAAAGAAAAATCCTAATACAAGACAATTAATAACAAAGATAAATAGATTTATAAGTAAAAAAATCAAGTAAAAAAAGGAAAAATTTAAGTAAAAAGTAGGTACCCACAGTAAATAAACCTACATAGAGTTAAAAATTAAATTCTGATGGGAATAGCAAATGCCTCTGTAATATTACTAACAATTAACAATCAACAATTGGTGCCAAATGTAGATAAAATAAAACAAAATCAACAGTGGAAAATTAGAAACCAAACATGTACCTAAATTACTGTATCTAAAGTAAAGTTACAGTGAGAGCAATATGATGTGGAAGTTAAAAGAAATAATAGTAAATGTAAAATACATAAATACCTATTAATTAAGTTAAATAATCAAAAGTTTTAAATAATCAGGCATCAAAAATTAAAAATTAGTGGCTTAATGATTTTTTTTAAAGTTGCCTCAGATCCCTTAAAAAGATCGATGTTTTGAACATTTGACAAGTTATTAAATTGTGAACAGGCTCGATGTATGGGCGCATTTCTAGATAAATTAGTTGCTTTGTATTCTTAGTAGAAAGTGACTTGCTGACGAGTGTTTCTCGGAGGTAAAAAAAAGTTTAAACAGTTGACCAACTCCGGTGAGTCAATTAGATTGTTACACAATTTAAACAAAAATAACTGGCTACTTAAAATTGTACTTTGCTTAAGAGACAGAAGATTAAATCTGTTAAGAAGTAGTTCTTGGTCATAACCTTTAGGAGGATAAATACCATCTTGTTTAAAGCATAGTTACTTTAAAAACCTGCGCTAGACATATTCAAGCCTATCCACATGGACATCATAATAAGGGAACCATACCAGAGCTGCATAGAGAAGTTTAGATTTGATTAAACTAATGTAAAGTGTAATTATACTGTCCAAGTTTTTGAATTCTTTGGTTGATCTTATAATGAAGCCAAGAGTTCTTAATGTTGATTTGACCACTTGGTCAATACGATCATTAAAGGTTAGCTTTTTGTCGATAGTTACCCCCAGGTCTTTAATGGAATCAACATGTTCAAGCGAGATATTTTCAAGAGTATAGTTATAAATGCATTCCTTATTTAAATTTGAGATAGTCATAACCTTGCTTTTGTTTTATGTTTAAAGGCAATCTATTATTTGCACACCAATGTGTCAGAGAGTCAAGGTCTTTTTGCAATGCAGTACAGTCTGTGATATTATTTATTTAGGTCGTCTGCGAAAAGGAGGCAGTCAGAAGATATTGTGTCAGTAATATCATTAACAAATATTGCAAATATTAAAGGGGTAAGATTGCTTCCCTGTGGGTCCCTGCTAGTTGTTAAGTACTCATAAGACTTAAACCCATTATACTCAATAAATTGACGACACTTACATAGATATGAGATGAAGAAGTTAACAAGGCTTTCATGAAACCCTATAGAGTACATTTTTGATTGGGTTGTTTTAGTGAAAAAAAAATTCAAAAGAACACAAAAAAATTTAAAAAAAACAACCGTCGCCGGCAAATTTGGGGTCCTAGGGACCCTAGTAGGTGCCCCCATAAACAATTTTTCATAAAAAATCAAAAATGGCAGAAAACCCTATACTGCATAATTATTACCTTTTGTAGGTTCTCTGAAAACAAACTACAAAAAATAAAAGTAAACAAAACAAAAAATCAAAAAAGTGAGGTTACATACACTTGCTTAGTGATTGTTATGACTATAACAAAGACAAGTATGAAAAGTGAGCAGTTTTCAAGACTAATGGTCAAGCCATGATGGTAATTTAAGGCTTAAAATATTTTAGCATAATTTAAGGTGTAACGTTTTTGATAAAGCAATTTTTTACTATGTTCTTCACATTTTTATGCCATGATATTGGTCACATTTTAAAGCGTTCTTTCCAAAGTTCCAATTTCTAGAATAAAACACTCAAATTTTTCAAGTTTTTAGTGTTTTTTACAAGTTCAAAAAAAGTACTGTAAAAAAATTTTTTCCTCTGTTAAAATGAAAAATATTTAGAGAGAACAGAACACTCAAGTTTTTAGTGTTTTTTACAAGTTCAAAAAAAGTACTGTCAAAAAAATTTTTCCTCTGTTAAAATGAAAAATATTTAGAGAGAGAACAGAATTTTAGGGGTAGATGAAGAGATAATTTAGTGATGTGCAAAAAATTTTGGTAATTATGCAGTATACGGTTTTCTGCCATTTTTTATTTTTGATGAAAAATTCTTTATGGTGGCACCTACTAGGGTCCCTAGGACCCCAAATCCGCCTGCGTCCGATTTTTTTTAAGAGAAAAAAGGGTGCCCGGGGGGGGGGGTTGTAATGTGTTTTTTGATTATTTTGGGTTGGGTTGGATTAGGTTGGGTTGGACTGCGTTGGATTGGGTTGTTTTAGTGAAAAAAAAATTAAAAGAAAAACAAAAAAAAAATAAGAAAAAACCGGCGCAGTTGGATTTGGGGTCCTAGCTACCCTAGTAGGTGCCCCCATAAAGAGATTTTCATAAAAAATCAAAAATGGCAGAAAACCGTATGCTGCCTAATTACCAAATAATTTAACAGGTATTTAAGAAAATAAGGTAATTATGCAGTATACGGTTTTCTGCCATTTTTGATTTTTTATGAAAAATTCTTTATGGGGGCACCTACTAGGGTCCCTAGGGCCCCAAATCCGCCTGCGCCAGTTGTTTTTTTTTTTGGTTTTTGTTTCACTAAAACAACCCAATTCAACACAGTCCAACCCGATCTAATTCAACCCAACCCAAAACAATCAAAAAAACACATTACAACCCCCCCCCAGGCACCCAAAAAAAAAAACGGGTGCAGGCGGATTTGAGGTTCTAGGGACCCTAGAAGGTGCCCCCATAAATACCTTTTCAGAAGGTGCCCCCATAAATAATTTTTAATAAAAAATCAAAAATGGCAGAAAACCGTATACTGCATAATTACCGAAAATAATTTTTACCATAAACCTATAACTATTGCGCGGTTTACCCATCAAATAAATATATTAAAAAATTATTTCGGTGAAATTTGACGAAATTAGTATGTTAGAGTGCATTATGAGATCCGAAAAATGTGTAAATAAAAATTGATTTCTATGGCTAGTTCCAGAGATATACACGGTCAAAGTTTAAAAAAACGTCGTTTCGGGGTACATTGGGTACGCTAAAAAAGGCATTTCCTGACCGAAATAAAATAAGTGATTTGGCGAATATGGGTTCCCGAGGAACCACACATGGACTTACTTATTATTTTGTTGGTAAAACGTTAACAGGTTGTATACAGAAGCTAGTCAAAAAAATAATTTTTTGACACATTTTTATTTTCCTCTATACAAGAATTAAAAAATTATTTTTGAGCAAGCATTAATGTTTTAGTATTTTCTAGATAAACTGAACAAGTTTTTCTTCCCAGTATCAGTTACTGTGTCTTATATGTCTTTTTCAATTTTTTGACTATAAAAACTTGACAAAAATTGTTTCCTACTACGAAATAATTATTTTGCAACTTAAAAATCTAAATATTATTTTGCATTCAATTAAAGTGATAAGTAAATAAACTTTAAATAAAATAGATTTTACTCTATTTTTTTTCCTAGCTACGAGGTACATGCAAAAAGTTCTATATCATTAATTTTTATAAAAAAAGTAGTAAATATTTAAATTCTTTAAAACTGATCGAGGGATTTTCATTTAATTTTGCGTACGCCTTTATCATACTTTTATCTGCAAATTTTTTATCACTTTATGTTTTGCATCTAGGATGATGATTTTTTAAAGGTTTCTCAGGGTACTCTAAACTTACTTTACTTACTGTTTAACACTTTTGGTAAGGCTAAATTATCAAACAAACAATAAATTACCATAAATTATGACTATTATATAATTGCTCTCCCTTATATCTACACAGTGACGTAGCCAGAGGGGGGCTTTGGGGGTTAAAACCCCCCAGAGGGCCCAGATTCTGTTTTAATGTAGCAAAATTGTAAGAATCGGTGTTTCACCATAACAATAATTAAGTAACGATGAAAATAACAATAAAAAAGCCATAGGTAAATTGTAGTAATCTGTCTTTTACCATAACGATAATTAAGTAACTATGAAAACAACAATAAAAAAACTATAAGGAGTAAACTATTAGGTAAATTATAATAATCGTCGTTTTATCATAACAATTAACAATGAAAAAAAAACAAGAAAAAAGCTATAAAGGGTAAACTGTTAAAACCTAAACTTAAATATTTTTGCGCTTGGTTAAACTACCGTAAAAACACTAGCGCCAAAGTTTTCCCGAAAAATAACAGCACAGCGTTTTACGAATAAAAGAAACCTAATTATTATTTAAATTATTATTAATTGGCCTATTAGCGGGTACATTAAAACAGAATCTGGGCCATTAACCCCCAAAACCCCCCTCTGGCTACGACACTGTGTAGGTATAAGGGAGAGCAATTATTTATAAGTACACTGCTAACAGGCATTCCCAATTACAAAGCAGGAAAATACAACAAGTCTTAACAAATCCTAAACTAATTCTTAAAATACCTAGCTTCTACATAAAAACTCTTTGTTAGCTTATAAAAAAAATTTAAAAACAAATTACAAATAAAGACAAACAAATTAAAATAGATAAATAGTACGTATTAGAGACAGGGGAAGGGTAATAAATAAGGAGGATTTCTATGTAGTATGAAAATCGATTCTGTTAAAGTGTCTGCGGATTTTTGGAATAGAGGTATTGAAAATGTCTAAGTCTCTGTTGCAGCTATTATGACATCTGCACATAACGTGGACTGGGGAAAACTGTAATTTATTTGTTCGGGCTCTTGGCAGGGAGAAGGTAATATTCTGGGGTGAAGACAAATGAAGAACTAGCAAGTTAAATTTGTTTAAAATAACAGGACAGTCAACTTGATTATTTAGTATCCGAAACCAAAAAAACCTGAGAAAATTTAAATCTTGAAAATGCTTAGGTCTAAAGTTAAGATAATATAAAACAATAAAAAAAGAAAAAATATTTAATAAAAAAATCACAGTCAGTCATTAAAATAATTTCCACATTTTTTAAGAGTAAATAAGGTTATAATAAGTGTTTTCAGCACATACACACATTTAACAGTTTCTACCCTGCCAAAAAAAACCGCATAAAAACTTGTCAAAACTGATAACATTTTCATTAGGTGTTATGAGATTTTATAAGGTCTAAGAGATTTTATGCGGCAAACATCGTGACTTGTAAAAGCTGACAAGGTTTTATGAGGATCAATGTAGAATAATTTTTTGACTTCTCAAAATGGGCAAGAGTTTAAAAGATTTTATAAGAATAAAAATTTAAATTTTTGGGTGTTGCTAAGATTATATCAGGTTATATGAGCTTGAACTTTTGACCTGATTATATCCGCAAATAATGTTCTTATTTCTACAAGTTATGACAAAGTTTAACAAGCACGAGCTTCTACGAGATTTAATAATGAAGAAAAGTATGGAGACTTTATAAGTTTCTATTGCGGTTCTACCAGCACATTTTTTTTAAAGATTTGACGAGCATTATAATTTAATGTTTTAACAGATTTTATAAGTTTACATTGCACCAAAATGGCATTATTTTTTAAAAGATTTGACGAGTATTACAAGCAAATATTTTACAAGGTTTTAAAAGCATTAACAAGCAGGAAGGAACGAAAGTATAGAATTTTTTATACGGTTCTACCAGCACAATTTTTAAAAAGATTTGACGAGTATTACAAATTAGTATTTTACAAGATTTTATAAGTTCCCATTGTAGTAAAATCACACAATTTTTTAAAAGATTTGACCAGTATTACAAGTAAATATTTTACAAAGTTTTATTAACATTAATAACCAGGAAGGAACAGAAGTATGGAGGTCCTCTGCCAAAAAAAAACCGCATAAAATCTTGTCAAAACTGATAACATTTTACACATTACACTTATTATTACATTACATTACATTACATTATTACATTTTACACATTTTATGAGATTTTATAAGGTCTAAGAGATTCTTTGCGGCAAAAATCGTGACTTGTAAAAGCTGACGAGGTTTTATGAGGATCAATCTATAAAAATTTTTTGAAATGGGCAAGAGTTTAAAAGATTTTATAAGAATAAAAATTAAAATTTTCGAGTGTTGCTAAGATTTTATCAGGTTATATGAGCTTGAACTTTTGACCTGATTTTATCCGCAAATAATGTTCTTATTTCTACAAGTTTTGACAAAGTTTAACAAGCACGGGTTTCTACGAGATTTAATAAGAAAGAAAAGTATCGAGTTTCCATTGCGGTTCTACCAGCACATTTTTTTAAAAGATTTGACGAGCATTATAATTTAATGTTTTACAAGATTCTATAAGTTTTAATTGCAGCGATCTAGCATAATTTTTTAAAAGATTTGACCAGTATTTACGCGCTTCTAGGAGCCCAATTTTTTAAAAGATTTGACGAGTATTACAGGCAAATCTTTTACAAGGTTTTATAAGCATTAACAAGCAGGAATGAACAAAAGTATAGGAGTTTATATGGTTCTACCAGCACAATTTTTTAAAAGATTTGACGAGTATTACAAGCAAATATTTTACAAGGTTTTATCAACATTAATAAGCAGGAAGGAATAAAAGTATAGGATTTTACACGTTCTATTAGCACATTTTTTTAAAAGATTTGACGAGTATTATATGCAAATATTTTACAAGATTTTATAAGCATTAACAAGCAGGAAGGACAAAAGAATATAGTTTATACGGTTCTCCCAGCACTATTTTTTTAAAGATTTGACGAGTATTACATGCAAATATTTTAAAAGGTTTTATAAGCACGGATACCCCACAAACAATGAGAGGTGGTAAGGTGTATTTTCTTTATTGGCAAGTGAATGCCATTGGTTATTTCCTACAGTAGTATTATTGGCAAAATTGCTGAAAAACGTGTTTCACATACCAAGTAAAACGCAATGGTTTCTTTGTAACTGCATGCATTTCTAAACCACCTTTCCGGTCCGATCAAACGCATTGCCAGATATCGTGTGTTTTGGACGCCGTATTTTTTAAATTTCCCGCGCGATTGACATCTGACAACTTGACGTACTTGCCGACGCCATTTAATATTCTGCGGTTTCTTCCTGTGTGGGTTCCTTTTCGTGGTTTGTTTTTTTATGTTTTGCAAGTTTTCTTTTAAAATTGGCTTAAATTTAGTTTGAGTTTCAACTCACCATGGATGTAGAAACCGATACTGCGTAAGTATTCATATTCTTTTGTTCTTAAATAAGTTCGTAATAGAAAATGTTTAGAACTACCAGTAAAGCGACCAAAAATCGTCATTTTATGCTTTGTTTATACAGGCATATGAAAATTAAAATAAAAAATGGTAATTATGCAGTATACGGTTTTCTGCCATTTTTGATTTTTTATGAAAAATTCTTTATGGGGCACCTTCTAGGGTTCCTAGGACCCCAAATCCGCCTGCGCCCATTTTTTTTTAAAGAGAAAAAGGGTGCCGGGGGAGGGGGTTGTAATGTGTTTTTTTGATTGGTTTGGGTTGGGTGGGACTGTGTTGGATTGGGTTGTTTTAGTGAAAAAAAAATAAAAAAAAAACAAAAAAAAACAACCGGCGCAGGCGGATTTGGGGTCCTAGGGACCCTAGTAGATGCCCCCAGAAAGAATTTTTCAAAAATGGCAGAAAACCGTATACTGCATAATTACCATTTTTCCTTAAGACCTAAGGAATGATCTTGAAAGTTAACCAATATACTTTACAGAAAAAGAAATGGAAAATAGTGTTGCCGAAGTGCAGCCTGCTAAATATTTGTTGACGTTTTTTTAACCTCAAAATTGATTGTATTGTTTTTTTGTAAATATTTCAAGCAGTAGTCTTGAATGCACCTGTTAATTATTGTTAACATTAAGGACTAAAGTTAAGGAAAAGGAATTTTAGCATGAACCAGCTTTTTACTTAAGGAAAAAAAACAGTTTAAAGTTAAAGGAAAATGAATTTAACTATGAATCAGCCTTAACTTGTCTGCTGCTGGTACCTCAATTTATTCTGATGATCCTTCTCAATTCTAGAACTTAATGGAAAAATCAAAAATTAATAAGAGGTGGTTGTTCAGGAGGTCTATCCCAATAAGAAAACGACCAGGATGTTATGGATAGTTTATAACTTTACCTTTATAAATGGAGGATTCTATAAGTTTTAATTGCAGCGATCTAGCATAATTTTTTAAAAGATTTGACCAGTATTTACGCGCTTCTAGGAGCCCAATTTTTTAAAAGATTTGACGAGTATTACAGGCAAATCTTTTACAAGGTTTTATAAGCATTAACAAGCAGGAATGAACAAAAGTATAGGAGTTTATATGGTTCTACCAGCACAATTTTTTAAAAGATTTGACGAGTATTACAAGCAAATATTTTACAAGGTTTTATCAACATTAATAAGCAGGAAGGAATAAAAGTATAGGATTTTACACGTTCTATTAGCACATTTTTTTAAAAGATTTGACGAGTATTATATGCAAATATTTTACAAGATTTTATAAGCATTAACAAGCAGGAAGGACAAAAGAATATAGTTTATACGGTTCTCCCAGCACTATTTTTTTAAAGATTTGACGAGTATTACATGCAAATATTTTAAAAGGTTTTATAAGCACGGATACCCCACAAACAATGAGAGGTGGTAAGGTGTATTTTCTTTATTGGCAAGTGAATGCCATTGGTTATTTCCTACAGTAGTATTATTGGCAAAATTGCTGAAAAACGTGTTTCACATACCAAGTAAAACGCAATGGTTTCTTTGTAACTGCATGCATTTCTAAACCACCTTTCCGGTCCGATCAAACGCATTGCCAGATATCGTGTGTTTTGGACGCCGTATTTTTTAAATTTCCCGCGCGATTGACATCTGACAACTTGACGTACTTGCCGACGCCATTTAATATTCTGCGGTTTCTTCCTGTGTGGGTTCCTTTTCGTGGTTTGTTTTTTTATGTTTTGCAAGTTTTCTTTTAAAATTGGCTTAAATTTAGTTTGAGTTTCAACTCACCATGGATGTAGAAACCGATACTGCGTAAGTATTCATATTCTTTTGTTCTTAAATAAGTTCGTAATAGAAAATGTTTAGAACTACCAGTAAAGCGACCAAAAATCGTCATTTTATGCTTTGTTTATACAGGCATATGAAAATTAAAATAAAAAATGGTAATTATGCAGTATACGGTTTTCTGCCATTTTTGATTTTTTATGAAAAATTCTTTATGGGGCACCTTCTAGGGTTCCTAGGACCCCAAATCCGCCTGCGCCCATTTTTTTTTAAAGAGAAAAAGGGTGCCGGGGGAGGGGGTTGTAATGTGTTTTTTTGATTGGTTTGGGTTGGGTGGGACTGTGTTGGATTGGGTTGTTTTAGTGAAAAAAAAATAAAAAAAAAACAAAAAAAAACAACCGGCGCAGGCGGATTTGGGGTCCTAGGGACCCTAGTAGATGCCCCCAGAAAGAATTTTTCAAAAATGGCAGAAAACCGTATACTGCATAATTACCATTTTTCCTTAAGACCTAAGGAATGATCTTGAAAGTTAACCAATATACTTTACAGAAAAAGAAATGGAAAATAGTGTTGCCGAAGTGCAGCCTGCTAAATATTTGTTGACGTTTTTTTAACCTCAAAATTGATTGTATTGTTTTTTTGTAAATATTTCAAGCAGTAGTCTTGAATGCACCTGTTAATTATTGTTAACATTAAGGACTAAAGTTAAGGAAAAGGAATTTTAGCATGAACCAGCTTTTTACTTAAGGAAAAAAAACAGTTTAAAGTTAAAGGAAAATGAATTTAACTATGAATCAGCCTTAACTTGTCTGCTGCTGGTACCTCAATTTATTCTGATGATCCTTCTCAATTCTAGAACTTAATGGAAAAATCAAAAATTAATAAGAGGTGGTTGTTCAGGAGGTCTATCCCAATAAGAAAACGACCAGGATGTTATGGATAGTTTATAACTTTACCTTTATAAATGGAGGATGATCTAGTCAAACTCGAGAGTGATCTAGGGCACACAAAAAATACCAAGCTATGGTAAGTTCAAAAAAATGTTCTAGCTCTAGCAATTTAATCTGGGTTTATACAGGAAAAAATAAAAATAAGAGTTAAAGCTATAGGAATACCTGTAAGCGTTTATAAAGCTAAAACCTCGGCTAAATACATAAAGAAAATAAAATTAAAAGATGGTCAACTTCTAACTTTTTAACTTGATTTTTTACATATAACCTCACTTCTGATTTTTTTAAAGGTTTTTTTTTTAATTTAAAAGGAGATGTCTCGGGAGATGTATAATTTTGGCCTTTTTTGTAAGGATACCTGCTTGTGTATTTTCCTATAAAAGGGTAAGTAAAGTTTTTGACACTAATTAATATGCTGATTAAGGTAGTAATGTGAGTTATGTGACAACCATTTTAGCTTCTGGTGGGACACACCCCTGGTAAGACATGGCTGTAAAAGATATGCATGAGTTTTTGTATAATTTTAAAAAAATAATAAACACCAAAAAATGACAGTATACACATTTTTAATACACATGTGTCAATTGGTTCAATACTATTCTTATTTTAATTTTATTTCCTGTATAAACCATCAACAAGTTCTTATTTTTATAAACCCAGCTTTACTGAACTTTAACCAGAAGTAAATTTTAGGAATTCTTTTAAAGGCTGGTTCATGCTTTAATTCCTTTTCGTTTTCTGTAACTTTTGCTGTAACTTTTATTATAAAATCTCATGTACTCAGATGTGGATGTTCATGATTGTTCCTTTTCCTTTCTCCTTAAGCCTTGAAAGTCAACCAATATTTAGCTTTACAGAAAAAGAAATGGAAAAAATTGTGTCGTGTAAGTGCAGCAGGCAAAATATTTGTTGACATTTTTTAACCTCAAAATTGATGGTTTTGGTAAATTATTTCAAGCAGTAGTTATTACAAAATTGAATATTGGTCCACATTTGTGGGACAAAAAGAACCCCAAATTTTGTATCTAAACAACATGCCAAAATCGCAAGTTTGCCTATCATTAGTGTCAACTTTGAATTTTAGCATGAACCAGCTTTTTACTTAAGGAAAAAGGAAAGGTTAAAATAAAGGAAAAAGTTACGGAAAAGGAATATAACCATGAACCTGCCTTAATCCAAATTAACTGACACTTGAAATAATTTTGTTCAACATCATTCTCGAAACGTTGACAAAAAAAATGAAAAAATAAATAGGTCCAAACATGGTCTGATTTTGCTAATTGTTTCGTAAAGTTTGACTGATTTTTAATTGAGTTAACTAAGACTAAGAATGACCAAAAACCTATTATGGTTAAAATCTATTATAATTTTATATTTTAGCTTGCCTATTTTTCAAAGCATGGTAATAATATCCAGGAGTTTATTAGACGAATACTATCTGCACTTATAACTGATGATGTGGACCTAAAATATTCATTGTTAGGTTGGAAGGAAAAACCACAATTCAATTATTTTTCTGTTTAAGATGATAATTAATGAGTTCAAATATGCATTTGTGTCTATAATAAAAAAAAGTTTTGCATAAGGAAAAGTGCTAAACTAAAATTTAATGATATTCCCTTTTTGTATGACAACATGGTGATTTAATACCCCCTTCCCCAACCTAACCACCCCTTTTTTACCCAAAAGAAGAAAGAAACTATATGCAACTTAAATCACTTTTTTTAAATTCCCTTATGATAGATTTTTCTTTCATTTTAACTTTTTATATAATTTTTTTAAACATTTTTACCTTCTGCTTCACCGAACTTAATTTTTAGTAATTTTGATTCCTTTTATATATTGTGCAATTCAAAAAAACTAAACGCTTTAATTAGAAATCTTGACCACCTAACTTTAAGAATTTTTAGAGGCAACTGAAAACTCACGACTATCCTGCAATAAAAAAGCAATAGAATCGACTATTGGAGGTTGGCTCAAAAGGGCCCAAGAAAGGAAGAAGAGGGGAGTGTTAACAGAAGCGGAATAAAACTGAGTTTTTGATAGTAATAACAAAAGGTTTAAAATAAAAAACACTCTATTTACGCCAAACTCCTCTTGATAAAAAAAATTTTTGGTACTAAATATTAACGAGACTATAAAAAATAATAAATTTTGGGACACTTGTTTTGACTTAAAATGTTATGTAAAGAAGCACTCACTCAACAAATAATACATAAAATTGCAGACCCCATTTTATTTTTATGGACTATTCATCTTCATAAACCCTTCCTTAAACAAGGGCAAAAATTAAAAGAAATAAACCCTTTCCCAAAAAAAGAAATATTATCACAATAAATATTTCATTTAACATTTAGCCCTCATCTTGATATATAAAATATCATGAAAAGAGGGGTAGATCCAAAAAATTAGTATGATTAAAAGAGGCTCCTATTTTAATTAATAATTAACTTTTAATAATTACCTCTTTTAAGATTATTTTTAAAAACTCATTATGCGAGCTCTTTGTGAGTTGTCATTTGTTAATATTACAGTATAATATACAGTATAGTACACAAGATTAAACAGTTTTAAGTAAATATTTATGTGCAAGTTTATTTTCGAAAAATAATTGGTATATTGGCTTTTGGTTTCATTGTATCTATATATGGGGTATCAAAAAAGAACTTTTGCATGCAAACCTATTAATTTGGATTGATGGCACAATATTTTATCGAGGTATTGTTTTAGGTGTGACCATATTTTAATTTTTTTGAAGTAAACCATTGTTTTAAGTTTTAAAGTTTATTAATTTAATTCTTTGTGAAAATAGTAAAATATTTATAATTTGCCTGAGGCGCCTTACTTGTGTAACTACTTATACATAGAGTTATGGTCAATAAATAAGGAGTAGTTGTTGCGTTGCTAGTTGTTTGTCTTGATAATTGGAGTGTTATTAAACATTTGTTTATTAAATAAAAAATAAATTAAATGTTTTTGTTTTATTGCGTTTAAACCATCATACAAAATATTTATGTAACTGCTGAGTGCAAAAAACGTTTTTTAGGCGTTTTTGAAAGGTTCCTGGGGCGCTTTAAAACGTTCATTGGACGTCTTAACGTTCTTTGAAAGTTTTTAAAACGTTCCTGGGACATTACAAAGTTTTAGAAAAATATTGACCTTTTCAATACGCCTTTGAAACGTTTTTTAAACATATGCGAATGTTTATTAAATGTTCACTCAGGTCGTCGTCGTCGCATTTGTACACAAAAAGTCTGAAAAAGATTTGCAATAAGACCTGGAACATAGGCGTACGTTTTTAAAAACGTTCTAAAAGCATACATGGATTTGATGAGTATTACAAGTAATAAATTTTAATAGATTTTATTAACCATAATAGCCAGGGGCTCTGAGAACAAGTCAAATATTTAAAAAAAGAATTAACAAACTTTTGTTTTTATCAGAACATAAGCCCAATTTTCCAAAAAAATGTATGATCCAAAGAATTTTTTTTTTTAATATTTAAGCAACGTTGGCATGGAAGCAGTCTTTTTCAGATTTTACAAACAAAAAAATATTTGATATTTAAACATTTTTATTTGAAGACAGATTTTTTGAACATAAAAGTTACAGTTTATTCCAGGGTTTATTACCTTTATTACGACATGACCCACTTGACGTATTTAAATTCTGGTGGTGAAACTCGCCCCTCAAAAGGAGTGTGCCCTACGAAAATTCCAATATAGCGCAAAAGTGTCCCTTTGAATAATAAATTGACGTGTTCGAGGTTTTGTTCGAAATCGTACTCGAAATACTCGACTCTGTTTCGTTTTTGATGGGACACCCTGTATAACAATTTTTTTTCGGCCCCAGAATCGTCAAAACAAGCAAAATATTCTCGATTCTATCTATATCTATTTCTTTTCAGGCACTTTTTAAAAATTAAATTATTTTTTAAGCATATTTCTTAAAAACTTATCTTTATTCTTGTAATAATCCAAGTTATTTGTTCAAGCAACTCTTAGAAACTCTTAAAAACTCTTAGAAATTGTATTCTAGTCTTGCAAAGACAGGCAAAACCTGATCAATCCCATCATAAAATTTCGTTAAAATTCAAGTTATTTGTTTAAGCATCTCTTAAAAACTCTTAGAAACTTAAACCCAGTCTTGTAAAAACAGGTAAAATCTGATCAATGCCATCATACAATCTTTTAAAATCCAAGTTATTTGTTCAAGCAACTCTTAGAAATTTTATTCTAGTCTGGCAAAGACAAAAATCTTTTAAGATCTCGTTAAAATTAAAGTTATTTGTTTAAGATCTCTTAAAAACTCTTAGAAACTTAAACCTAGCCTTGACAAAACAAGTAAAATCTGATCAATTCCTTCATAAAATCTTTTAAAATCTTGTTAAATTCCAAGTTATTTGTTCAAGCAACTCTTAGAAACTCTTAAAAACTCTTATAAATTTTATTCTAGTCTTGCAAAGACAGGTAAAACCTGATCAATCCCATCATAAAATCTTCTAAGATCTCGTTAAAATTAAGGTTATTTGTTTAAGCATCTCTTAAAAACTCTTAGAAACTTAAACCTAGTCTTGTAAAAACAGGTAAAATCTGATCAATTCCATCATAAAATCTTTTAAAATCTTATTAAAATCCAAGTTATTTATTCAAGCAACTTTTAGAAACTTTTAAAAATTCTTAGAAATTTTATTCTAGTCTTGCAAAGACAAGTAAAACCTGATCAATCCCATCATAAAATCTTTTAAGATCTCGTTAAAATTAAAGTTATTTGTTTAAGCATCTCTTAAAAACTCTTAGAAACTTAAACCTAGTCTTGTAAAAACAGGTAAAATCTGATCAATTCTATCATAAAGTCTCTTAAAATCTTGTTAAAATACTAGTTATTTATTCAAGCATCTCGTAGAAACTCTCAGAAACTTGACTCGAGTCTTGTAAAAACAGGTTAAATCTGATGTCAAGAACAACAAAATGTAACTGGATCTTGTCAAACCTCGTCAAAATCGGATCACTGTTATCACAAAATCTTATAAAATCTTTTAGGGTTTCTCATAAAATATTGTAAAATCTCGTAGATTTTCAGAAGCCAAAGGTGTATCCTTATCTTCATAGAATCTCATAAACTTTATCAATCAGATCTCGTTAAAATTAAAGTTATTTGTTTAAGCATCTCTTAAAAACTCTTAGAAACTTAAACCTAGTCTTGTAAAAACAGGTAAAATCTGATCAATTCTATCATAAAGTCTCTTAAAATCTTGTTAAAATACTAGTTATTTATTCAAGCATCTCGTAGAAACTCTCAGAAACTTGACTCGAGTCTTGTAAAAACAGGTTAAATCTGATGTCAAGAACAACGAAATGTAACTGGATCTTGTCAAACCTCGTCAAAATCGGATCACTGTTATCACAAAATCTTATAAAATCTTTTAGGGTTCCTCATAAAATATTGTAAAATCTCGTAGATTTTCAGAAGCCAAAGGTGTATCCTTATCTTCATAGAATCTCATAAACTTTATCAATCAGGAATCCAATGAAATCTGACAAATTCTTATAAAAATTCAGCCACAAACTGTTCAAAGTTATATAAGATTTCACCTGCCAATGGTCTTTCACAAACCGATGTTAAAAACAATTGAATCTCGTCAACTTTGACCGTCGGATCCTATCAAAACTTGTCAACTTTGACGAGTTTTTTTTAAAGAGTTTTGATGCGGTTTTTTTGGCAGGGTAGAACCTATGATCAAAGTATGCTTGAGTGGAATAAAATGCTAACTCAAGACATTGACATCTAAATTTCTTAAGATCTGTGAGATTGCGTAGTTCAACAGGTATGTGATTATACATTTTTAGTCCATTGTAAATGAATGAGTTCGGTACAAGTGTGAGTTGTGGGATGAGCAATCTCAAATCATTTATCTGCCGAGTATGATAGTAATCACTACCTTTCGGAAAATGAGCGAGGTGCTTGTGGATTAAACACACTGTTTCCAGAATAAATAAACTAGGTAAGATTAAAATTTTATTACACACAAACAGGGGTTGACAATGAGTCCTATGATGTACACCACATAAGAAACGAACCGCTCTTTTTTGCATAATAAATGCAGATTGAAACAATTGATGCCTGCAGCAACCCCAAAATGGAATGCAGTAGCGCAGGTGAGATTCCACTAATGCAAAGTAAGTCACTCTAGCTACTGATTTGCCTAGTTCAGATGCAATAATTCTGACACTATATGAAAGCTTTTTGCTAAGTACTTCCACATGTTTATCGAACTTAAGTAATCAATGTTGAGACCTAAGAATTTTGATGAAGTTATTGTATCCAATGTATGATGGGAGAGTAGAACATCAGGAAGACTTAGATTTCTAAAAGTGATCATATGAGTCTTGGATAGATTTAGGCAAAGAAAATTGGCATCACACCAGTTTTTTATTTTCTTAAGATCTGAACAGATTATGTTATGAAGCACCACAGGGTCATCATGACACCAAGTAACTGTATTGTCATCGGCAAATACTGTAAACACACCAGAAATATCAAGGGTCATAAGATCATTTATATAGATGATGAATAATAAAGGACCCAGGACTGAACCTTGGAGAACCCCGCTGGATATGTACTTTTCCTGGGATAGTTTTCCGTCCATTGACACGAATTGAGATCTAAAATCTAAGTAAGACTCAAAGAATTTAAGTTCAGTGCCCTGAAAGCCATAGATGTTTAGCTTTTTTAAGAGTATTTTATGACTAATACAGTCAAAGGCTTTTGACAGGTCGCAAAATACTGCAGCGGATGGTTTGCATTGGTTTATTGCTAAAAGAAGAAATTCCATAAAGTTAAAAATAGCATCTGCTGTATTTTTACCTGTTTGAAACCCAAACTGGTTTTTATTTAAATTATTGTTGCTATTCAGAAAGGCAAGTACTTGTTTTTTTACAAGAGTTTCTATTAATTTGAAAAGAGTAAAAAGTAAAGAAATGGGGCGAAAGTTTGACGGATTTTTAAGATCACCGCCTTTTTGTATAGGTATAACTTTAGCAGTTTTTAGTGATGGAGGGAATTCACCATTGGAAAACGAATTATTTATAGCTTTAGCCAATGCAATAAGAGCTTTTGGAGGCAGTTCTTCAAGAATTTTAATTGATATACCGTCTAAACCCGTGGCATTCTTATTTTTCATCTCCTTCATGGTGGCTTTTATATCTTTATGATTAATTGGACGAAAATGAAATGTGTTAGTGGCATGGATGTGTGATAAATAGCTTATAGGATCAATATTGGAAGATATAGTGTCAGTTATATTAGATGCCACTGAGCAGTAAAAATCATTTAACTCATGGTAAAAGCGAAGTTTGTTTGTGATGGGAACTAGACCTACCTGTAAGCTCGTTTATAATTTTCCAAGAGTGTATAATACATTTGTCTGGCCTTGCATATTAGCTGTCTATAAATCTTTCTGTACCTAGAGAAGTAATTTTGTAGAAATAATATGTTTAATATTTAGATCACCAGCCAAAGACGGTTTGATAGCTTCTTGGAAGTCTGGTTAGCAATATCTCAAGTTTACTTAGAAATTCATACACATTTGAATTTAGAGATCTGTATATACATACCACATACATGTTGAACTTTTCAGACACCATTGCAGAAAACTCAAATTTTCTTTCTGTAATAAGGTAGTCAAATTTATAACACCATTCAAAACCCAATCTATCAAAAGAAGAGCTATTTACTAAAGTCAGGCCACCATTGTGATAAACCAATCTGCAATATTTTTAAACTAATGTATACCCAGGAACACACAATGGATCATCCTCGTTTAACCAATGTTCAGTTAAAAGTATTATAGTTGGATGGTTTAAACTCTCCAAAAATATACACAACTCATTTATTTTATTGCGTAGTGATGGTATGTTAAGCAACATGATAGATATGTTTACGTCACAAGAGCTTACCCTAAAAAATGATCGCCACCAGTTAAGTCAACAGATAGACTCTGAGGAGGAATTAAATAATTCCTCCGCATTTTGGACTTTTTGTATTGAAATAACTACAATTTTAGATTTAATGACAAAGTTTAACACAATATATCTAGCCAACTGGTGACAAAGCATTTTTTACTTAATCTAAACCTATAATTTAAAATATCATTGCTAAAAATTCTTATTGAAGCATAATGCTTGTTCATGAAAATAGAAACCTGGTCATAAAACATGTTAAAAGTGTCTTGTGAAGACGTATGCCGTGAATACCTTATACCAACAATTAGGTTACAAAACTTGCCTATAGAACACAATTTGAAAATTGCACGTTTGGATATTATAGATTTATTAAAGCATAAACAGACAATAACAGTGTCATCCTTTCCTAACGAGTTTGTATGATTAAATAACTCATTTACAATCATATCTGGATTGTATCCTGGCTTTGTAATACCAAATATTGTGGAATTGGAGTTATTAATATATTGACGAATCCCAGAAGATAACCCACGAGCACTTGCATCACCAATAAGGATAATTTTGCTCTAACAAGATGAGTGCTAAAATGAAAATAGGATTTTTCTTCAGGCAATCTCACCTCATCAGCGACAGTTTATTCCTGTGATAAGGAGATACTAGAAGCTCCCCCATTGATATTGGTTGAGGGGGTAGGTATGGGCCTAAGTGTACTGCTAAATTGTTGCTTTAAGTCCTCCAGTTCATTAGTCAGAAATTTGTTGTCTTTATCAAGAGCCGCCATTGTTGTTTGCAGGCGCTGCCTTAAATTTTCGAGATCATTGAGAGCTACTTTATTATTGTCGAGCTCATCTTTTTAACAATTTCAGATACGAGTCATCAGTGGAACAAGCAACATCCTGCATTAGTGGCGTAGGCTGAGTAAGTGTCTGGCAAGCAGTCGTTACCGGGTACTTGTGAGGTGAAAGTGAGCCTTGTTTTAAATTAACCTTTTTAGCTTCCTCACTTTCTGCTTCCTCCATAAAAACTTTCATATCCATTTTTGTCTTTTCTAAATGCTTTGTCCGGTTATCAAGATCACTGTTAAGATCCTTTATTATTTGATATAAAGTAGCAACTGCATGAGGATCGGAATCAAAAGAGAGGTCAAAACACTCCTTAGAGCATCAAACTAAATTGTCTCTAACAACAGTAACATTTTTTAGTCTGTTAAGACAGCTCTTGTGAAATATGTTTGAGCATTGGATGCATATGTAGTTGTTTTGAGTTTTATTTTTACAGCACTTAAACGAAAGTGCCATTTCCTATGAACTCCAGAGTTTACGAATTAATTGAGTGGTCAAAGAGACAGTTACCAGTAAAAAAAACACACTAAATAAAATACTTTAAAATCTTTGACAGGACTTTTGGTAAAAACAAGTACGCACGACACATAGAACAATAAAGTGACGGTCAACTAAGTTAAAGTAAATTGCCAAAAATGTTTTAATAACACCCTGTAGATTTCAGTTTATTTATAAAAATATTTGGTATATGACAAAAAACAGCAAAATAAAGTTCATCTTATTTGCAAAACGTAATTTTTTTAAGTCCAGTTTAATTGATAAGAAGCGTATACTTATCTAAGGTGATCTGAGATGAGTCACCTGAATTCATCAACACCTGAAGTGAACACATTTAATTAACTATAATATTAATTGTTTCCGCTTTTGGTAGATGTTTTCAGTGGGCACTATAGTACATTTATAGCACAAACACAAACTATAGTGGTTTTCACTTGCAAAGTATATTTTTTACCCTCTCTAACAACCAACAAACCAAATTTTGTGGAGCAAAGCAATGTTTGGGTATCAGAAAACGCATGTTAACAAAAAAAATTAATTAAAAGAATAATGTTTTGAGGTTATGAAATTCACGGCTTAGTCTGGAAATAAAGCCTAGAGTCCTAGTTGTTTCCGCTGTTATAGATTCATATTGCTTTATGAATGATAGTTTACTATCAAAAATTATTCCCAGGTCACGGAATGAATCAGGTCTAGATAACTGTTTTTGGTTTATTGAATAGTTGTATATAATTGGATTTGTTTTTAGAGTAAATGATAATACTTGACATTTGTCGATGTTCATGGTCAGTTTATTTGTTGTACACCAAGATATTAACATATCCAGATCCTTTTGAAGCTTTAAACAGTCTTCGATGCAATTTATGTGAAAAAGAAGATCATCTGCATATAGCAATACCATTGATTTAAGATTAACACACACATCGTTGATAAAAATGTCAAACAACAATGGTCCCAGCACAAAACCTTCAGGTACCCCCGATGTTGAGAAGTATTCAGTCGAGTTAATCCCATTCACACAAACAAATTGCGTTCTGTCAGAAAGCCATGCTCTTAGAAACTTTAGAAGGTTGTCAGAGAAACTGAATAATTCAAATATGGTTAATAAAATCTGATGATCTAATTTGTCAATTGCTTTGGATAGATCAGTGTATATGACATCTAATTGAGAGGAGCTATCCAGCGTTTCAGCAATAGTTTGTGTGGTAAGTACTAGGTTAGTTGTTGTAGAGCGCCCCTTTAGAAAACCGTGCTGAGAGGGGGAAATTCTGTTTTTTACAAGATGGAAAATTCTGTTATGTACAAGAATTTCAAAAAGTTGTTTATGATCGTTATGGGCCTGTAGTTAGTAATATCAGACTTGTCAGATTTTTTGAAGATAGGGCTAACTTTCGAGCGTTTCCAGAGACTGGGAATCGATTGAGTAGACAGACAGAGATTATAGAGATAGGTGAGAGGTTTGGCTAGAACGTTGGAGCAGTCTCTTATTAAAAAGGATGGTAAGATATCTGGACCACTAGTCATATTATTCTTAGCTGATCTTAACATTTGAAGCACTTCTTCTTCAGAGAAAGATAGAATATCAATGATCGGATATATGATTTTTGATTGGTCTATAGTGGTGCTTATCAAATCAGTTTGATGATTGAAAGATTTCTGGAAGAATTCGGCAAATGCTGTAACAATTTCTGATGTATTGTTGATTTGTGTGCCATTGTATGTCATAGCCTCTGGCATTCGAGAAAAGGAAGAACATTTAGAATTAATGTAAGTCCAAAGTTTATTTGAGTCTTCATTAATTTGTTGCTCTGTGTAATTGATGTATTGCTGATGTGCAGATTCAATATCTCTTTTTATCTTAGCCCGAAGACTACTAAATTCTTGGTATGTTGTAGGAACTTTCTCTCTTTTATATGTTATATGAAGTTTATTTTTAAGACGAATATTTTTCTTAATTTCATTTCCATTCCATTTGTTTATGGCCGAATATAGACAGTCATAAAAGGTATTACATGCAGTATTTATTTCGGTTAGACTATAGAGTGCTGACCAATCAGTGTGTAATAGCTCATGATATAGTGCGTTAAAGTTTGCCTTTTTAAAATTGAAAGTCGAGGATGTATTAGTTCACAATATATATTAACAAGCAGTGGCGGGTGATGAGGTACTTCATTACTGATTAGGTCAATAGCTCTGTGAAAGTTGCAGTGAGAGCCATTGTACAAGACCAGATCTAGTAACCTATTGTTTTGATTTCTTATTTTGTTTAACTGATTTAACTCAAAAGTATGGAAAATGTTCATAAGGGTGCTTATTTTTCTGTTTAGCCGGGAGTTATCATCTAGATAGTTTGCATATTCTGTCACATTAAAAATTCCTAGAACCAAAATATCCTTGCCATATAAAGATTCTTGTCATAAGTCATAGACTGATTTAAGATCATCTAAAGAGCAAGGTGATGGTATATACACTACAAATATATAGAGATACTTATTTAGGTATGTTAGTTTAGCTGCTACAATGTCAATATGGTCAGGTACAAGAGGTCGCAGATTGTTTAAAGGAAAGGATGTTATTTTACGATTAATTGCCAAGAATACTCCTCCCCCCCTTTCAAGGCCGGTGGAGAGCTGATCTCGGTCGCATCTAAAAACCTCAAACAAATCTGCAGCTACAAATTCGTTCGTTGAAATAGAAGGGTCGAGCCAGCTCTCAGTAATGGCGAGAATATCATAGTCACAGTGTGTTGAGGAGTGAAGTATATTTGTTAGTTTGGTACGAATACCTCCAGCATTCTGGTAATAAATGTCAAGCATATGACACTTGGTGGAGTTGGAAAAGTGGTTACTGTTTTCTGACGGAGAAAGAGGATCATCACTGCATAAGGTGTTAGGAGGAGAAGTGGTGATAAGGGTAAGGTAATTTATTGGTTGTTTGATAATTCAGCCCCACCAAAAGTGTTAAACAGTAAGTAAAGTAAGTTTAGAGTACCCAGAGAAACCTTTAAAAAATCACCATCCTAGATGCAAAACATAAAGTAGGCGTATGCAAAATTAAATGAAAATCCCTCAATCAGTTTTAAAGAATTTAAATATTTACTACTTTTTTATAAAAATTAATGATATAGAACTTTTTGCATGTACCTCGTAGCTAGGAAAAAATTAGTAAAATAAAATCTATTTTATTTAAAGTTTATTTACTTATCACTTTAACTGAATGCAAAATAATTATTTCGTAGTAGGAAAAAATTTATGTCAAGTTTTTGTAGTCAAAAAATTGAAAAAAACATGTAAGACAAAGTAACTGTTACTGGGAAGAAAAACTTGTTCAGTTTATCTAGAAAATACTAAAACATTAATGTTTGCCCAAAAATAATTTTTTAATTTTTGTATAAAGGAAAATAAAAATGTGTCAAAAAATGATTTTTTTGACTAGCCCCTGTATACAACCTGTTAACGTTTTGTCAACTCTGAGTTATCACTCATGTTACAGAATATTAGATCGCTAAGGTATAAATGCAATGACCTTTTTATATTTTTAGAGTCTAACAAATTTCATGACATAGTTTTACTTACAGAACATTGGCTGCACCCAGAGGAGATTTTTAATATTCCTAACTATCAAACCATTTCAATGTCTTGCAGAGAGCATTCGCTTCATGGAGGAACTTTAATTTTATCCAAACAATCTTTTAGTTTTGTAAATATTGATAAGTTTGATCATCTTTGGAAGGAAAATATTTTTGAATTCTCTGTGTCTTTCTGTAAGCAATTTAATTTGTTTGTCTTTTGCGTGTACCGCTCTCCTTCTTCGAATGTTAACGACTTTCTCAATAAACTTGATTCAATATTATGCGAAGTTCCCCCAAATGCAAAAGTGGTGCTTGCGGGAGACTTTAACATTGACTTTAGCGATAAAAACAAATTGCATACTACTATGCTCTCGAACTTGCTATCGGCGTATGGTTTAACAAATCACGTTGTCTCTCCCACAAGAATCACAGCTTCAACTGCTACAACTATAGATTATATGTGCTCTAATTTGAATGATGTTTCTTATTCTGTTCTTCACTCTGGTTTGTCTGACCATGAAGCAGTTAGTTCCATTTTTATTTTAAAGTCTGTTCTTACAAAATGTTTACATCGCCAAAAAAGAATATTCAGTAGAAATGCTTTTAACACATTCAAAAATAACTGCCTTAATGTCAATTGGTGTGGCATAGGACAAGCTCCAGAGCCGCTTAGTGCTTTTTATAGAGTCTTGGCGGACAATTTTAAGCGAGCTTTCCCTTTGCGTTGGGTCAAACCAAAGCTTAAAAATACAAAGCATTGGTTAACTGCGGGAATAAGAAGTGCTTCCAAAAATCTCCGTAGTTTAAATTACATCAAAAAGTTCTTTAATGAGGTTAACTGGTTTACTGAATATTGCAACAAATATCGTAACTTGCACAAAAAAATTATTGAAGCAGCTAAGAAGAAATATTATAATTCTAGACTTCAAAATTCAAAAAATAAGCAAAAAGAATCATGGAGTATTATTAATGATTTTTGTGGGAAACAGTCTCGGTGCAGTGATGTAAACCTTGATTCAAATTCATTGAATAAGTTTTATTGTAGTATAGCTTTTACTTTAACAGAAAATATGCCATCTCCTGCAGATCCCCTTACCTATCTATCAGACATTTCAGTTTCCAGCTCTTTTCGCTTTTATCCTGTTGAACCAGAAGAGGTTGTGGATGCAATTAATGATATTAAGAATAAGAAAGCTAGTGGTGAGGATCAAATATCTGCCGAGGTTCTGTCAAAACTGCCTCATGACGCTTTGATTGCTTTGTGTGTTGCGATAAATGATTCTTTTAACAAGGGAACTTTCCCGGAATGTTTAAAATCATCAATTGTTATTCCAACTTCCGTCCAATTTCTCTTTTGCCTACAATGTCCAAGGTTGTTGAGAAAATTGTTAAAAAGAGAGTGTGGAGCTACCTTATTAAATATATGTTATGTTTTCATGGGTATTGAGTTCGTTTTCAAAACTCATTCTATCTTTTTCTTTTATATAGCGTGTTCTTGGTCTTGATAAAGAACACGCTATATAAAAGAAAAAGATACAATGAGTTTTGAAAACGAACTCAATACCCATGAAAACATAGCAATAAATTAATTACCCCGAAACAGTTTGGATTTCAGACTTCAAAGGGGACTCATGATGCCATCTTTAGCTTTCTTGATAAGGTATATACAGAGATCAATAAGGGTGAAGCTGCAGCGGCGGTATTTTGTGATCTATCCAAGGCTTTTGATTGTGTGGATCACAAAATACTATTGCATAAGCTCGAGAAGTATGGATTTAGAGGCAATGTCTTAAAGTGGTTTAGAGGCAATGTCTTAAAGTCTTATTTAAGTTTTCGTCATCAGTCAGTAGTCAGTTCTGGTTCGTGTTCTTCTACTCTTGGTGTCAATTGTGGTGTACCTCAGGGGTCAGTGTTGGGGCCTCTCTTGTTTCTCCTCTACATAAACGATCTTGTAAGGTTAAAGATTGCGGGAGAGTATACTTTATTTGCTGATGATACTTCGGTACTGTGGCACCACAAAGATATTCAAATTTTAAGGAAACATATTTCAGGAGACCTCTTAAAAATTAAAAATTGGTGTAACGCTAACAGACTTTGTTTTAACATCAATAAAACAAATATTTTAGGGTTTAATTGTAATGTGCAGGGCGTGAATTTGGGAGACGATCCCTTGCAGAGCAATACTGTCACCAAGTTCTTAGGTCTGCATATTGACAGTCAGTTAAGATTTGAAGATCATATCTTTAAATTGAGTAGGAGACTCTCTTCTGGGTGTTTTGCCATTAGATGTGTAAGGGCAGAATTGGGTAGTGACATTGCAAGATCTGTTTATTTTTCATTATTTGAGTCACATTTAAGATATGGCATACCTTTTTGGGGCTCTGCACATCTTCATCTTCTGAAAATTGTTTTTGTTCTTCAAAAGAAAGCAGTGTGTTTTGTGACTAATATTCACCAAAGAGAGTCATGTAGGCCTCATTTTGTTAATCAAAAAATTCTAACTCTGACGTCATTGTTTGTTTTAGAGTTGGCAAGTTTGGTCTTTAAAAATTTTAATAATATTTATGGTTCTGGACCAAGGCGTATGACCAGGCAAAATTTCAATCTTCCTTTACCAATTCCTAAAAGCACTTTGGCTCAAAAATCTTTAATTTATGAAGGGAGGAAAATATTTAATCACTTGCCTTTTGTTATTAAACATGCTACAACCCTCAAAAAATTAAAAAAAAATCTTAGTCTTCTTGTAGAGAGACCATATTACTCTTTGGCCGAGTTTTATGGGGACCAGTTTGGATAAGACCAATTGTGTTTTATTACGTTATTTTATATTCTTAAATTTAAAAAGTATGTTAAACATCTAGTAATTTTTTTTTAAGCAACCCTTTAGTTTTTTTTACCTCTTTATTATATTTTAATCTTTTTGTCTAGTTTTTTGTTTTATGGCTTTTATTTATTTTTTCGTGTTTTTTTTTTAACTGTAATCCAGATTTTGTTTTTTTAAATTATTTATTCTGTTTGTTAGTTAGTCTGTTTAAATTTTCATGCTGTTTTATTATTTAACATATTAATATTATTTTTGTGGTATTTTTCTTTTTTTCTTCCTCTTTTGACGTATTATCATATTAATTTAAGAATTTACTTTTATCTATTTTAGTGACAAATTTATTAATAATTAGATTATTTAGCCTGCTTTGTCAACAGAATTTTTTTTCTTGACAATAAAGTATTTTTTGATTTGATTTGATTTGAAAATAATAAGGAAGTTCATGTGTGGTTCCTTGATAACCTATATTCGTCCATCACTTATTTTATTTCGGTCAGGAAATGCCTTTTTGAGTGTACATAATATACCCCAAAACGACGTTTTTTTAAACTTTGACCGTCTATAATATAATGGAACCAGTCATAGAAATCAATTTTTATTTGCCCACTTTTCTGATCTCATAATGCACTATAACATACTAAAATTTCGTCAAATTTCACCGAAATAATTTTTCAATGTATTTCGTGTGGGGTTCTTTAAGCATAATTCTATAGCTCTATACTTTTTTTCCGTCAGAAAAGAGAAAGACCGCCATATAGAATTATGCTTAAATTTGGGTAATTATGCATTAGACGGTTTTCTGCCATTTTTGATTTTTTTTGAAAAATTCTTTATGGGGGCACCTTCTAGGGTCCCTGTTTTTTTTTTAAAATTTTTTGTTTTTTTTAAATTTTTTTTCGGCTCTGGTGCACTATCCGGACACTAAAACGGGACGTTTTTTGAAGACGATTCTTTTTGAAAACGGTAATTTAGAGGTTTTTAGATTTATTTAGGAGCGGAAAAACGAAAAAAAATACTGTTTTTTAATTAAAAAGACAATTTACATGTAAAATGCACACATAACCAACAAAACTAGGGTCATACTGGCTATTGCGCCATTTTTCAGAAATGCGAGGATGCCAAATGTCAGGTACCCACAGGATTTTTTTTTGGGGAAGAACTCAGGTTGGGTTGGGCCGGGTTGGTTGGGTAGGGTTAGTTTTGGTTGGTTGGGTTGGTCATTATTTGTTTTTCATAAATTCCTAGGGGAGCCAAAAGAAATCTGGGCTCTGGGTTGGGTTGGGCCGGGTTGGTTGGGTAAGGTCAGTTTTGGTTGGTTGGGTTGGTTATTATTTCTTTTTTTATAAATTTGTAGAGGAGCCAAAAAGTTAATATTTTTGTTCCTTTTCCCTAATTTTCATTATTTTCTGGAAATGTGGCAACATTGTAAAAATATCAGGGCATGGATATTGCCAGGTATTGTTTTGATCAAGTAAAAAGAAGAAGAAGGAGCCAAAATTAAGGAAAGAGTGAGGTTAGGGTACTCTTTTTTATGGTTTTTTTTATTTATTTTCTCCAAAAATACTGGATAACCCGCAAATTTTTTTTTTGAAAAACACTATTTAGGAGGCCTATTTTAAGCACAAATTATTTTTTTTCGGAAAATCGTGTGTCCGGATAGTTCACCGGCCCCTTTTTTTTCACTAAAACAACCCAAACCAACACAGTCCAACCCAACCTAATCCAAACCAACCCAAAACAATCAAAAAAACACATTACAACCCCCCCCCTGGCAACCCTTTTTTCTCGTAAAAAAAAAAATCGGGCGCAGGCGGATTTGGGGTCCTAGGGACCCTAGAAGGTGCCCCCATAAAGAATTTTTCAAAAAAAATCAAAAGTGGCAGAAAACCTTATCCTGCATAATTACCTAAATTTGTGCTTATTTGATAGGTAAACCAACCTTAACACTATAACAAAACCAAATACTAATCAAGTGGATAAGACTATGCCTTGTATGAACGATCCTTGATCTTTAACAAAAACCCACCTCTAATTTTGCCTTCAAACTGGTTGCTTCTCCTTTTAAAGAACATCAAAACCTGTTTGTTTAGGATTGAATGAAATCTTGCTTTTAGAATTGACATTTTTAAAACGAAAGATCCGGCATTTGGTTTTTTATAAAGGATTTTCGATTTAAGAATTGGTCCTGGTTCTGGTTGACATTTGCTATGTTTTCATGGGTATTGAGTTCGTTTTCAAAACTCATTGTATCTTTTTCTATTATATAGCGTGTTCTTTATCAAGACCAAGAACACGCTATATAAAAGAAAAAGATAGAATGAGTTTTGAAAACGAACTCAATACCCATGAAAATATTATTAAGATATCTTTGATTTTATTCAAAAAAAGATCATCTATAATTTTGCAAAATTTTAGGGGTTATATTTACAACCAAAGGGCCGAACCAACCTCCCAGGCTGGTTCTAAAAATTCATAACCGGGTTGCAACTGTGACGTCATTGTTTTAAAACGAAAGGATCGGTTGCGGTTCTGGTTCAACCAGAACCAGGACCAATTGTAAAACGAAAATCCTTATAGTGATGGGCACCAAACATCGATGTTTCAAGAACATCGATGTTTTTTGTCAACATCGATGTCTATAAAATATCATCGATGTTAAAACATCGATACTTTTTTTAAACATCGGAACATCGAACATTCATCCAAAAAAAATTATAGGAAATAATGTGTCTGAGAAGTAAAAACAGGAGTTGCCTATTTTTGAGGTGTCGGTCGGCTTTGACGCCAATAGTGTCTCTACCTAATCTGAATGTACTACTCATATTTTTGTCTTTTTCTTAGCGTAGATATTTAATAGCTTTTGTATATCATGTACCGATTATTTATTATTTGCATGCTTATTATAAATATTGTGTAAAACGAGGGGGTAAACACTAGTTCAAAAAATGTGAAATGATTGCCAATTTTGTTGAATGGTCAGTGATAGCCGGAGACTGCCGAGGGATTTCCAAAGACGCCCAGGGTCTCTTAGGTTCTGCAAGCCAGGGTTTGGCGGCGTTTGGTAAAGTTTAGGCAGTTGCAGGAACTGCAAGGGACTGCGAACTGGTAAGATTTTTGACATGATTGCCAATAGTGGTTACCCGCTTGGTGTAAAAATTAAATAAGTCTTAAATAAAACAGTTTCTTTGAATAACAGAATACTTTTTTAAAAAATCAAAATAAAACATCGATGTTTTGATTCCGATGTTTTTTCACCATCGATGTTGAGTTTCGATGTTGACATCGATGTTCAACATCGATGTTTTTTTTCGATGTGCCCATCACTAGTTTTTTATATAATACACTTAGGTTAGGGTTCTTATTCTTCTTCAGGGTTGGTTTCTGCGAGGTTAATACAAGCTAAGTTCGGTATATAGATCGCAGATCACACGGATTTTTGATCAGCTGATCGTCGATTAATCCGAGCAAGTGGCATTACCGAACGAGTTGAGATTTAAACTTTCTAACCTAAGTTTTTTTTTGTTTAAAAATTTTTGAGTCTCAAAGGTACCATGAATAACATGGTTTTAAAGGCTATTTGTGATGTAGTGTACGGACAACAAATAATGTTTGAAGATAAACAATAAATAAATCCCCATGGACCGAAATCGGCAAACTGAAGGCTTTCCGAAGTAACGGATTCGGGCCGAAAGTACCCTCCGAAGCGGCGCGCTTCCTCCAGGCGGCCACGAGTCGGATACCCACTTGAAGTATGGTGCTTCCTGGGGCGTGCCGCCTTCATTCCGAACATCAGCCACAGGAGATTACCACTTTTGGCCATCCAGATTTTACCATTTTTGTATCATAGGCATGTGGATTAAATGTAGTGATTTATACAAATATTCGTTGCATATTGCACCGCAATATTAAACCTAGTTTAAATTTAATTGATGTTTAGAATGTGATACCTTAGCTTATTATGAGAGCACATTCTAAACCACAATTAAATTCAAAGTTTAGTTTAGTTTCTTTATTAGTAAGTATTACACAAGTGCTTTTACAAGTCAAACCAGGTTTAACACTGCGGTCCAATTTGCAACAATAAGGAACACAAATTTATATATTTTTTTTATTCTTTAAAATTAGTACAGGCACTTTGATTTGGTGTATAAAAAATAACATTTAACAAACACACTAAAAAAGTACATTGCAGTTTTCCAGAACTCATCACCCTACTGCAGGCTGAATCCTGATCAAGCTATATCTGAAACAATGCAAAAAAAAAGGATTTTACAAATTACATTTTTGATAAAGAATGAGTTTCACAAAATACGGTACTTATTTTTTATTGTTCTTAGTTATGACGAGCATTATTCTGATAAAACCATAGAGACTCAAGAAGTTATTTTACATAAAAAGGCCTAGAAAGAACTCCTTCCAATTTATTATGGAGCGTGGGCATCCATTAAATTTTTTCAAATTTTAATATGTTATAGGAGAGGGTCAGACAATTTTTTTTTATCATTGCCAGCCCCCCTCCCTTTTTTACTACTAGGTTAATAAGTATAGATAGTTAAAGGTACAAACTTTACGTTTACTGCATAGTCATCTTTTCAGAAAACGTTGTTAGTAGGTCTGTGGAACAGAAATCTTTGTTTGACTTTGGTACGTTTTTTTTTATTAACTTTCATTTAATTAAGCTTTAGCTCTAGTGTCCAGATATGTTTAGACTTAACTTTTTTAATGCTGTAAGCTATCTTTTGCAATTTGATTTTTAATGTTATAGGCTAGCTTTTGCAATTTCAATTGTAAGTTGTATTGTATTCAAAAAAAAATTAAGTGTATGTATTGTAAAATATCAAATTTTACTGAGTTATGTAATATCTGTTTTATTGATTAAACCTGATATTAACTATATTTATTTATTTAATGTACTTGACACAATCGACATCCTATGGGTAAAAATATAACTTCAATCAAATAAAGAGTCTAATCTAATCTTTTGGGTTATACAAGCCTTTACAAAATATGTCATGCTGCAATACTGACATAAGTTAATAAATACAATATGTTATTATCGTCATTTCTATATGGCACTTAACCTTCAAAAACCAGCCTACAATAGATTTAAAAAAGATAAACAGATGGTTATAATCTAAGGTTATAAAGACCAAATACTGACCACCTTTAATTTTTAGAATTAAAGATCTCAGTTATTAAAAGTGATATAAAAAAATCAATTAAGCCACTAGTTTTAGGATCATTTCTACTACAAAATAAACACAACTTGTATTTTTACTGGAGACCCTCTTTGAGTAATGACCAATATATTATTTACCTCCAATTAATAAACCAACTTATAGAAATCCTGATGTGTTCTCAAGCTATTCTTTGGTCCCCTGTAGCTACACTTTGGTGGCAATAAGCAGGTTTTTCCTTGAATACCTTGCCTATCATTTTTCTTAAGACTTTTTGGGGAGTTTTTTGTTTGAAACTGTAAAAAAAACAATAATACAATATAGTAACAAAACAATAGTACTTTGGTTGGGCGTTAGGAAAACAACAATTTACCCCCAAGAACTGTATTTTAGCAAGAGAAAATTAGAACTTTCTTCTTGTCTGACTTTTTAGGTTAAGCTGCAGTCTAGAGTTGCTGCATTATAAAAAGTAAGCCATAAGACGCAAGGAAAATGAACTATGGGTTATCAATGTTGATGTTTATAGTTCACAGAAGTAAGCAAAAAATTTACTCAAGTTTTAATGGATAATGCACAATTTTGTCTTCTTTGAAAAAAATTTGACAGAAATAGAAATAAAAAAAGCATAAGGCATTATGCATTAAATTACGATGCAGCAACTCTAGACTGCAAAGCTGTCAAAGTAAAACAACACAAAAATTGAAACCAAAAAATTATAAACAATACTTACATATTTTCATTCTCCTCCTGTTGACTTATTTTTTGTGTTTGTATATCAATGATGATGAGGTTAACTGTTCAGAAGACTGCAATAAGCTCTTTAAGAGACAGAGGCAATTTAAAGAACATTTCAGAATATGCCACTCAACTCAACTCGTTTATAAATCACCCCTCAGCTTTCGATTCAATCGCGCCAGTCGTTGTCGATGGCGCGAGCGTTTTCTTACGTACGTAAACTTACTTAAATGGTTTTGATTTTCCACTACTTTTTCTTAAAATCCAAAAAAGTTCAAACACAAAAATAAACAAAAACATAACCCTAAAAGTTTAGATTAATCTGGAAAATCCGTCTAAAATTTGGAGCAGATCGATCTAGCTCCGATTGATCTGGATTCATTAAACAAACGCGCCAGATTTACCTCCCCTACCTCCGCTATGAATTTCCGAACGATTTGGAGCAGTCGAAAACAAGATGGCCGCCCATGAAGCCGATACGTTTGACGGGCGTATGGCGGGATGTTTTTTATTTTAAGAGATTGAAATTATTTTTTAACAGTTTATAGATCTGTTATAAAAGAAAACAGAATTAAATGTTAACGATTTTTGTATTTCAATAATATCTCAAGTTAAAGTAAAAACATACTTACCAAAATTTTTTTAAGAGTTCACAAAAATGATATAAATCAACTTCAATAAATTAAATGTTAAATGTAGTCCTGGTATAAAACTAACTAATTTAAGTTAAAAAATATTTATTATTTTTTTAAATTCCTTTTGAAGTAATGGGGCTTTCCCATAAAAAAAAGTTACCTTTTTTTTGGAATATACATAAACATAAAGGTCCAAGAAATCCATCTAAAAACTTTTTTCCCCAAAAAATTTTGGGTTTCTATGTGAAAAATAATGTTTTTAATCGTCGATTCAGTGGCCTTACGATTTTTGAAAACGAATATAGGTGACGTCATAATCAATACAGGTGACGTCATTTTTGGCTGGTCCATTGTAATTTGTCAAGTGCAGTTTTTATTTGGACCACTGGGTTGCGAACTGCGGCCTGCGGCTAACTTTAAGTCATACTGTCAATTCGTTTTTTTATGGGTCCCCATAATTATTCCAAAAGATACATTTTACAAACGTATTTTAAACAAATATACATCGCACAAACAATACTTTATGCAAATCATAAAATACCATAACGATACATCACACAAAGCATACTTTTTGCAAACCGTACATCGTACAACTCGTACTGGGGTCCCATAGTTTGTACAAAAATACATTTTACAAAGCGTATTTAACACAAACGTACATTGCGCAAACAATACTTTCCGCAAATCGTAAAATAGCATAACGATACTTCGCACAAAGGATACTTTTTGCAAACCGTACATCCTACAACTCGTACTTTCTACAAACAATACATCTTACAAATCGTACAGTGTAGAATCCGTCCGACATACAATTTTTGTTCTCTGCTGTTTTAATTTCAGCTCAGAATAAACATCCCATCCTAGAAGGAGAAGATATATTCTTTTTTTTTGAATTTTATAAAAAATATAGGTTTAAATAAATATAGGTATATAGAATCCAAAAGACATTAATATGCAGTGTGGGAACTTTAGCGGAATCAAATCCTCTAGAGCCTCAGGATAAAATATACGCAACCCCCCCCCCCCCCCTTAGAAGCCTGGTTTTGGTCACATTTTGACTTCAAATTAATTTTTTTTATTACTTATCCTTAACCCCCCCCCCCCGAAGTCAATTTCTGAGTGCGCCACTGGTTATTGAAATTTTTTTTAAATGTGATGATATACCTATAGGTAAACTATTTTGTGACACCTTGACTGCAATGGTTTTTTGACGTGAGTTAAGAATAATGGATTTTTTGGGAGAACGCTTTTTTCAAAAAAAAACTGAGAAAATGAGATAATATACAGGGTGTCCAATTTAAAAAAGAGATAAGGTGACGTATTTTATTTTTGGGACACCCTGTATGAAATGGTATATATTTTTAGAAACCGCTTTTTCTACTTTAAAATGATCCTACATAAGTTTTTTTTCAAAAACCCATAGTTATCCCGAAAAATCCATTATTCCAGACTTTTGGGATACACTCTGTATAGTTTAGTAAGTTTTTAAGATAATTCGGTCAATAAAATTTTTAGACATATTTTATGGTCTATCTATTTTTAGCCATCCATGCATTCATAGTACCTGATCTGATAATTTGGGAGGGTGGGGATTTAACCTCACAGCACCTAGGCCTCATTTGACCCGTTGCGCATTTTCATAGTACCTATGGAGGCTATTGGGATCGTCAAAAATACCTAAATACAAAATTTCGTCATGGTGTCTGTCTGTCGGTCTGTCTGTCTGTCGGTAACACGATTACTCAAAAACTGCTAAACCAATTCTTATAAAATTTGGCATCAAAATTCTTTGTCACCCTACGCAGAGTTGATTAGGTTCTGGTGGGGGTGGGGGGGTTGGCAAGACGATATTAGGGGGGATTAAACTTAACTCACTAACCGTATAGCAGCTAGCGACACGCGATTTTCACAATATAGGTTAGATAATTACATTTTCAACCAAAAATTTAAAAATATTTTTTTTTTGGTTGAAAATCCAATTATCTAAGTTAATATAAAAACCGCGTGTCGCTTGGCAAGAGAAGGAGGGGATTAAGCTTTTAATAAAATTGTAACTTCAAAAGTATTATAACCCTTTTAAGAAAATTAAGTGGGTTAGAGAGGTTTCACCCTTTAAAAGGGGAATTTTTTGTATAACTGGAAAGCCCATAAAAAATCTCAGTTGTCGTGTTTTTGCGTTTTATCCGCATATTTTTTCTATAAACACAAATCGTCGAATAACTCATAAAATCGTGCCAACGTCGGTATAACGTCAGCAGTGCGTTAGCGATGGCCCGATTTTATGTCGGTTATATGTGTTTTTAGGGTTATCCTGAGGCTCTAGCGAAATTATTCTATTTAAAGTTCCCACCATATATAGAAGGGCCCAAGGATATTCTGATAGTATACGAAAACTTCTCCTCCAAAGCTGACAGCCAAGAGTGTAACTTATTTATTCCCACGAGAGGGACGTTGACAGTTCGTTTTTTTATCCTGCATAGAAATCGGTTCACTCGATTACGATTTGTAATCACACAGACTGCATGGTCCAAAAAAGTGAAACCTATGATGTCAAATTCGCTGCTCACCATGAATATCTCCTAAACGGTAGGAGATACGAAAAGGTTTAAATTAGGGCAAATTTGCGCAAATTTGATGCTTGCTGAAAACTAGGAAAAGTTTACAAATTCCGGATAGTTCTGGAGAAAAAACCGTAATCTTTAATTTTAGTCTTTATTTTTCTGCGCCCTTATTCTTTTAAAGCTGTCAAAAAACGCTTAAAACTTATTTAACAGGCAGTTTTTTGAAATCTACCTGACAGGTTCGTTTTTTAGATTTGACATTGCAGTGTGAGAGGGGAGCTCTGGCAAGTTCATTTTTGGTCCATAAAGGATGACAGATAATATTTTGCAACCTTATTTTGACAAGTCACCTGAATTTTTGGGTTACTTGATCATCATTAATTATTGTGTCTACATAAAATCCAAACACTTATCTTTCGACAAAATAATTAGAATAATCATTTCAGTTCCCAGAAGTGAGGATCAAGCTAAATTGGTATATAAATGTAGATTATTATGTAATAAGACACCAAAGTTGAAAATTTCGATGACTGATTGATTAAAAAGTTATACAGACGAAGCATCAAGGCAAATAAAGGAAACCGAAACAGACACAAATTATTTACTATTTACCTGTACAGTATGATTTTTTCTTAAATATTAAAATTAAAGTAAAAATCACTATTTTGGAACTGACTCTGTATAATATTTTTTCTACTAGCGTGCGGAAAACATACTTTTCTGCACTAGTGCGGAAAAGTTAACTTTAACGGGCATTTCGAGCGGTTGGACGGGACAAAAAAGTAACCCATTACTAGAAAAACCAGCTGTGACTTCTATATGATTAAAATTATGACTACATTTTCTAATAAATAATTTCCTAAAACCTTGGGTTATGCAATAAAATAGTTTAGAACAATAAGTTTTAATAAGAGCTTATAGGGGAATCTTTAAACTTTGGGTTGGACGGGACAAAAAAAAACCAAAACCTAATTTTAGGAAATTCTTACTTTTATATAGGGTGTTCCAAAAAAAAAACGACTTTTTGGATTGCCTATAACTTTCACGTTAATTATCCGAAATTCGAAATTTAGCATTTTTTTGAAAAAGAGGACTTAATATTTTATGCAACTAATGTCGAAACCGACATTTCCTTAAAATTGAAGATGGCGGACAGTTTTGAAAAATGGTTAATTTTGACCCATTGAAAATTTTTATGCTCGCCACTGTAATAAAACTGAGATGTTCGCTAAAAAGCCTTATTCTTAAATAGCCTTATTCTTACGTACGTAACATTTGTTTAAATCGGTTAAGAATAAAAAAGTTCTACAGTTTTACATTTCATGCTCTTTGTGTGATACAAGACTTTCTCACTTAAGTCAACTTTATTCGACGGGATACAGGTTCGTCAAAAAATATCGGAAAAAATTCTAAAGTCTCTTTGGTATTTTTAACCCTTATAGGAAAATAAAATGTTTACGCTGTTGTAATAAAATTGATATGTGCACTAAATAGTATTATTCTTTCAACGCATACACATGTAACGCTTGTTTAAATCGGTTAAGAAATAAGACTTTCCATGAAGCCGTCCGCCATCTTGAAATTTAAAGAGATGTCATTTTGACATCAGGCACATAAAAGTTAGGCTTTTAGCTTGTCAGAAATTTTTAAATTTTTGGCAAAACTGTATCCCGTCGACTAAAAAACGACCTATGGTCAGAAAGAGGCATCAAATGTAAAACTGCCGAACTTTCTTATTTTTTAACCGATTTAAAGAAACGGTACATGTAAGAATAAGGCTATCTAGCGCACGTCTCAGTTCTATTACAGTGGCGTACATACAAAATTTTCAGGGGGGTCAAAAATACCCATTTTTCAAAACTGCCCGCCATCTTAAATTTTAAGAAAAATGTCAATTTTGATGTGAAGCGCATAAAATCGTAAATTTTCTTTTTCAGAAAAACATTAAACTTCAAATTTCGGAGAATTAATGTGAAAATTATAAGCAATCTAAAACGTCCGGTTTTTTTTGGAACACCCTATATATTTCAATTTTTTAGAAAAATGCTTTATCATGGTTTTTCCAAACTAAACAAAAGGCATTGGAAGTAAAGGAGAAAGCAATAAGTTGTTAACAATTATGTTAAAAATTATTTTGAAGCATGAACCAATAAAGCTTTTCTTTTGGGTTGGACGGGACAAAAAATAGAATAATCGAAAAAATATTATTTGCTTTAGGTACGAAACTGTTTGTAAACCAAAAAAGAGTGTTACAGTCGTTTTATGATTTGGAGTTATTTCAAGATTTTTAACAAAAACCGATAGATCGTTAAAGCTTTTTTCCTTTTTTTTATAAAATTACATTTGCTTGAAATGGCCCTTTATGGTACTTTTCCGCACTCAAACAAAAATAAAATATAAATATATTGCTATATTTTTAAAAATTTTCTTTTTTGTGTTAGTAAACGTTTTAGTCAGGATAAATAAAGAGTAACATTTTTAAAATTCCTTTTATTGGGTTAAATGAATACTTAAGTCAATCAAGCGAGCTGAAAAAATATTTTACCCTGCAACTCGCGTAAAGTGACTTTTCCGCACATAATTGCTGCAATCGCGTGCGGCAAAGTGACACTTTCCGGAATTGTTAGATAAACTGCTATTTATTTCTACGACCGTGCGGGAAAGGGGTGTTTTTTAGTTTGGAAAGTATCACTTTCCCACACTGAGTACAAAAAATATTTATCCTAACTCATGTGTCAAGTTTCTTTCCCATCCTTGCTGCTTTCCCGAACTCCGGTCCGCGTTCGTTCTCAGACAAACGAATGTCCCGTGTGGGGAAGATTAAATTTTCGCACAAGTTATGTAATTAAAAACTATAATTTTCAGATTTTGCGCATTGTTAACAGTGTGCAAAATATAACTTTGCGCACTGTAATCGTAATGTCAAAACCATTTCTTCGCATTGTCAGAGCATACGTCAGTAGGCTTTAAAATGCCTTGTATCTAGTTTTCATACTTTTTATTTAAATTTTTGAAAGCGATTATCTCACAAACTAAATAAGATCACCTATGATGTTGGATGTCATTTTAAAGAGTTTTTTTGAGAGAATCTACAGATAGTAACATTTATAAAATTAAGCCCCTTTATCAACATTTTTTAACAAATGACGTAAAAATGACCAAAAATGGATAAATTGCATTTGTAAATGTGTAATCGCCCAAATTCTACCATTTAGTTTTTACGCCTTTTCCGCAGTCATTTGTGTGTAGAAAGTAGCAGTTTCCCGCTAAGCGTGCACGAAAAAATTTTGTTTGCGAAAAAAATATCACTTGCACAAAAAGAAATTTCTACGAGTTTGAGGAAAATATAATTTTGCGCATTGGGTGTTACGTTACTATGCCACACTAGTGTGCAAAACCACTTTATTTTAATGTTATAATAACATTTTTATGAAACACATTTTTTATTGACTATTTTATGCTACTTTTCCTTACGCTCTTAGAAGAACAATTGTTCCTAATGCTTGCAGAAATAATTTCTTCCGCAGTCGACTGCTTGACCGAACTTCTAAGTCCTTCGGCCAATGAGGCAGTCTGGTACGGAAAAAATGGCTTTTCCGTGTGCATATTTTTTTTACAAAATTATGCACAGCAACAAGTTGTTTTTAAAAAAGAGAAGATCAAAAGATCTTGGGAGAAAAGAACGAAAATTCAAAATTGGATGAGTGTCCCACAAGTAACACACAAAAGACCAAAGCGAAAAGAGGAACAATTAAACGATGTTTCGCCCGGGTTGACCAGCGTGGGCTCGTCAGTGGATTCACTAGTCACCCTCAATCCAGACATCATTTAACACCATCGCAAACTCTGACTTCCAACTCTGAAACACTCACAAATAGGCGTCGTTCCGCATGGTACTTATTATAAGTCACCTGATCCTAGGACAAGTCTTAGGAGCATATTCCTATTAGAAAGATTAACACGCCAGGACGAACCCGCATCAGGTGAGTTATAATAAGTACCATGCGGAACAACGCCTATTTGTGAGTGTTTCAGAGTTGGAAGTCAGAGTGTGCGATGGTGTTAAATGATGGCTGGATTAAGGGTGACTAGTGAATCCACTGACGAGCCCACGCTGGTCACCCCGGGTGAAACATCGTTTAATTGTTCCTCTTTTCGCTTTGGTCTTTTGTGTGTTCCTTGTGGGACACTCATCCAATTTTGAATTTTCGTTTTTTCCTCCCAATATCTTTTGATCTTCTCTTTTTTAGATTCTTTCCGGTTGATGTAACTGATTTGGAAATTTTAACTAAGATGTTTTTAATTGTCCGCACGCCCTTAGGAAAAATGTTGCACCCAATTTATTTATTTATAGTGGGTATAAGATTTTCTTTAAATCCCAGTAAACAAAATTTAGATGTAATATAAATCGTTTACAGAGGGGGTTTTTCATGTACTATTAACATGAATAAAATATTCTTTTTTTTTAGTATTCCCGTAACATATGCTAAGCACCTTCTTTAGATAAAATTTTATAAATTTTATTTGCCACAACTTTGACAAAAACTTGTGAAAACATTTTACGAAATACCTGAAAAATATCATATTTTCTTTCTATACTTAAAAAAAATCGTCAGCGGCGCTATAACATCATTGGTTATTACAATTTTAGTTAAGTAATTTTAAACAATTTTTATCAGAAACATTATTTAACACTCGTAAGCAGATTTAGAATTAAAACTAGACCCAACGGAGGTTTCCACCCCTGCAAACCCAACCCCAACACCTACTAAAGCGCCCCTCTCCTTTGAAATCCGCTTTACAAAAATTCTACAATTTTTGAAACACTTGAAACAGGATCTAACAACATAAAATCTTTCTCATTATGTTTTTGTAATTTTCTTGGATTTCTGTGAACATGACATTCAGAAAAAATATCGGTGAGGAGGCGCCAAATTTATGTCAACGGCATTCGCGTGCGGAAAAGATTAACTTTCCGCATTGGTTATACATAATAACTATTTTGATGGGGTTTTTGAGTGTACTTTATAAAAAACTAACCCTTTAAATATAAAAAAATGGGCACTTTTAAGACGATTTTAGAATGGGCACGAATTCTTTACTAGGTTTTGTGGTTTTTGAGTAATTATAAAAAACCGAAAAATTAGTAAATATGCATTTTGTTGTCTACCCTCATTTTTTCATGAGTCATCAAAAAAAGTCGACAGTACCTTCTACGCTACATCAACACCGTTATGAATTAAAAAGCCAGTTAACTCCTATCTCGCTTGTGCATGCCCTTTAGCCTACTGCTGCCGTCATTTTAACCAAAAAACATGGAATTTCTGTCAGTTTGGTATCAATATGGCCGCGACATTAAGCCAAATTTAAGGATACTAAAACGATAAAGAGTTTTAACTGGCTTTTTACTTGAGATAGTGTTAGCTAAATATGGCGGTTCAAAGATGGTCGACATGCGATTTACAAAAGCTGCTTTTTTCTTATGTGCATGATTCGGCTAATTTTTTTATATTTACGGTGAGCCAGATATTAAGCCGTTTCTTACTAAACTTTCTTCGCTTACACGAAAACTATGGGTCTTACATTTTTGATGTTAGTACTATAATACCCGTATATGTATAGAGGGTAAGGGTGAAGGTGGATGTGACGGGAGGCTGCCCCCAGGGTAGCTGTTATTGTCTCCCCACTTGTGGTGCCTAATAATGGATGATCTACTAATTTTCCTGACGCAGGAGGAGTTCGACGAACAAGCATATGTGGACGACCGTGTAGTGCCGCTTTCTAGCCACAGTCTGCGAAAGAATGCAAAGGTCGGTAAGAATCATAGAAGACTGGTGTAGGCAGAATGGTCTTTCAGTGAATCCTGAAAAAACCGAGATGCTCCTATTCACCAGAAAGAAGAAACTAGAGGGATTCAGAGCTCCCATAATGTATGGCAGACCCCTAACTTTCGTATCACAACTTAAGTATTTGGGAGTGACGCTTGACAAGGGACTCAAGTGGAGCGAGCATGTTGCCAGAATGACTGTTAAAGTCCAGGCACCATTGTAGCAGTTGCGCCGAGTGGACGGTCGAATCTGGGGCATTAGCCCGAGGATCCTACACTGGATATACATGGCCATCATAAGAACAAGGATCCAAGACGGATCAGTGGTCTGGTTGCCCACTGTAGAGAAGCTGACCATATTCAAAAAGCTTACGAGCACACACCAATATGGTATGGGGAACTATTAAAATCGTGAAATTTTGACTTTTCTTAATTTTATCAAAAATGAGTTACTAAGGTTTCAAAACACCTTAATCAACGAAAAAAAAAAGTTGTCCGTCTGTATTACACGATAACTCAAGAAGGTCTTATTCGATTTTAACGAAATTTGGTATCAAAATACTTTATCGTCTGACCATGAACTGATTAACTTTTGGGTAGTGTGGTGTGGTACGTGGTTAAAGGGGGGAAAAGGAGAATAAAATATTTTTAAAAATTGTAACTTTGGAACAAAAGCAAGCAGTAGCGACATACGGTACTCAGATTTAAGTTTCCATGAATATGAACTACAAATTTTGTTATAAAATCCAAATTCGTGGGAGCTTTAGTTTCCGAGTTATTTGAAAAAACGTTAAAGTATGTCAAAATCATAACTTCAGAAGTAAAGATTTTGGTTTTCGTAAATATTACCCAAAAATTTTGTTATAAGGTCAAATCTTTCAAAGCTAAAGTTTTCAAAATATTTTCATTTTCTTTCAACATAAAATAATTGATTGTATGGTGGACTATCCGTGCTTTCTAGGGGACTATTAAAATCGTGAAATTTTGACTTTTCTTAATTTTATCAAAAATGAGATATTACGGTTCCAAAACACCTTAATTGACGAAAAAAAAAGTTGTCTGTTGTCTGTCTGTAAACGATAACTCAAGAACGCCTTAATCGAGTTTAACGAAATTTGGTACAAAAATCCTCTATCGGCTGACCATGAACTGATTAACTTTTGGGTAGGGTGGTGGGGGATTAAAGGGGGGAAAAAGGGATAAATTATTTCAAAAAAATTGTAACTTTGGAACAAAAGCAAGTATCGATATACGATAGCGATATATTTAACAAAATTTTTGGTTAATATTTACGAAAACCAAAATCTGAAAACCGCATATCAATAGCTGCTTTACTTCTAAAGTTATGATTTTTTTATATATTTCAACGTTTTTTCAAATAACTGGAAAACTAAACCTCCCACGAATTTGGACTTAATGACAAAATTTGTAGTTCATATTCGTAAAAACTTAAATCTGAAAACCGTATATCGCTACTTGCACTTGTTCCAAAGTTAAAATTTCTTACAATACTTTATCCCCCTTTTCCCCCCTTCAACCCCCCACCTCCCTACCCAAAAGTTAATCAGTTTATGGTCAGCCGATGGAGGATTTTTGTACCAAATCGTATATAGACAGACAACAGACCAACAGACAACTTTTTTTTTCGTCGATTAAGGTGTTTTGGAACCTTTTGAGTAACTCGATCATTTTTGATAAAATTAAGAAAAGTCAAAATTTCACAATTTTAATAGTCCCCCATACCATATTGGTATATAGGACTAAAAACGGCAATTGTCCTAACTTTTATCCCTAATTTATGAATAAACCAGTACTAATTGGGGGGGCTGCTAGGTACATGACGAGATTGCGTTATTTTGGCATAGGTATTTCATATAAAAACAACCCCTAAGGGATAGAGAGATACAGCGATTTAAAGTTTTATACCCGACAAAAAACTGCCTAGAACAGTTTTTTCTTTGATCGTGACACGTACCCATTTAGAAGCTCCAAAACCAGGACGCGTCACGTGATGCGGTTTTAAGTTTCTACATCCGTGGTGTTTAGAGTCAAACTGGTAGTAAATATTTAAAAAATTTTAGACAACAAAAACATCCTCTAATATTCTTTTTATTCTGAGCTCAGATTTAAACAGCTGTCGGTCGAGCACAGAACACAATTTGTATGTTGGACGGATTCTAATATATACGATTTGTAAGATGTATTATTTGTAGAAAGTACGAGTTGTACGATGTACGGTTTGCAAAAAGTATGCTTTGTGTGATGTATCGTTATGCTATTTTATGATTTGCATAAAGTATTGTTTGTGCGATGTATATTTGTTTAAAATACGTTTGTAAAATGTATCTTTTGGAATAATTATGGGGACCCCTCGTACTTTCTACAAATAATACATCTTACAAATCGTATGTACTAGAATCCGTCCAACTTACAAATTGTGTTCTGTGCTCGACCAACAGCTGTTTAAATCTGAGCTCAGAATAAAAAGAATGTTAGATGATGTTTTTGTTATCTAAAAAATTTTAAATCTCTACTACCAGCTTGACTCTAAAAATCACGGATGTAGAAACCTAAAAACGCATTACGTGTCGCATCCTGCTTTTGGAGCTTCTAAATGGGTGCGTGTCACGATCAAAGAAAAAACTGTTCTAGGCAGTTTTTCGTGGGGGGGTTGTTTTTATATGAAAAATGCCAAGATAAAGAACCCTGCCATTTTCTTATCTGGAATGTGTGTCGGCTAATTTTATTTATATGTAGATATTATATGTTGTAGAGGGGGTCCCAACGAGCAATTCTCGTCATATACCTATGCACTCCCCCCCCCAATTAGTAACAGGTTTATTCATAAATTAGGGGTAAAAGTTAGAAAAATGGCCGTTTTCAGTTCACTATACCAATATTGTATGGGTGACTATTAAAATCGTGAAATTTTGACTTTTCTTAATTTTATCAAAAATGAGTTACTAAGGTTCCAAAACACCTTAATCGAAGAAAAAAAAATTGTCTGTCCGTCTGTTGTCTGTCTTATATACGATAACTCAAGAACGACTAAATCGATTTTAACGAAATTTGGTACAAAAATCCTCTATCGGCTGACCATAAACCAGTGGCGGTCCCAGGGGGGGGGGCGGCGAGGGGGGACGATCGCCCCCCCCCTTTGCTCCAGAAAAAAGTAGACAACAACAACAAAGATGCTGGTGGTAATAACCCTGAAGAAGAATAAACGAGAAATTGCAGAAGCTTCCTTTAAATACATTCTAGAATCCCTCCAAAATATTTTGGGACAGTTTGACCTTCAATCCGTCAGACCAAGAATATACAAACGAATGACGAACTTACCGCGAAAACCATTGAAAATACAGAACAGTATTATAGAGTTTCTATTTCTAAACAAGTTTTAGACAAAATCAATTCGGACATAAAAAAGTATTTCATACCAAGTTGAACATTAAGCCTAAAGGCAAAGGCAAAATTAACTAAAATCGTTTCTAAACACTATAAACTGTTTTAGTAATCCCAAACACAAATTCTTGAACTTTGATTGGGAGAAGTCAGTATTTGGAAACAATATTGGTCAGAAGTAGGCGAAAGCTTAAATCAAAACATACCTGATAACGTTTTCGAGGCAATAAACAAGTGTGGCAATATTTTTCCGTTGATTAGACCATTCTTGGATGTTTGCCAGTAAGTAATGCCTCGTCAGAAAGAAGCTACTCATGCCTCAGAAGATTGAAAACATAAGTATTTAAAAACACTATGACGGAAATTCGTCTGACGGGCTTAGCATTGCTGCATATCAATAGATATATTAAAATTGAAATTGAACGAGTCATTGACCGATTTGCCCAAAAAACTGGAATGGATTTTTTTTTGAGATGGGCATCTTATGTTTGAGATATGCGATATAAAAGGTAATGTTTCAACAAAAAGCTCTTTAGACCTCAAAAAAAAGTATGTTGCTATTAGGTTTTGTTTGTCGTTTGTTTGTTATCTATGTTTATTATAACTGAAAAAATTATACGTAGTTACTCGAGCGCGGATTTCACGAGGATAGGGGGGTAGTTAACCCCCCCTTCCCTGGCTTTAAATTTTTCATGAAAACATTTAGAAAATCAAAAGTTGGGCATAAATTGCGGCGCTACAACACCTTTGATATTTACGGTATTAATTTAATTTTGTTTTAAAAATGGCATTTGTAGTGTCATTTTCTTAAAAATTTTCGCCTGCTGCGCTTTGAGACTATTCATATATTTAAATTTTAGATTAATTTCAAATCAAAAAACGCATTTTTTAGAGCAATTGTATTTTTGCTTGCGGCGCTATAATACTGTTGATATTTACGATTTTAGTTTATTTCGACTCAAAAATTACAGTTTTAATGTAATTTTCTCTATCTAAGTACCCCCCCCCCTAGATTGGAGACCAAATCCTCGCTGGTGGTTACCAAGTTTTGTTTGCATATATTAATATGTTTCTCATAAAAGCTATGCTTTTATTCTATTTTTTTCCGTATTGAAACCGCCCCCCCCCCCCTTTTGAAATGGCTGGAACCGCCACTGCATGAACTGATTAACTTTTGGGTAGGGAGGTGGGGGGTTGAAGGGGGAAAAGGGGGATAAAATATTGTAAAAAATTGTAACTTTGGAACCATTGCAAGTAGCGATATACGCTTTTCAGATTTAAGTTTCTATGAATATGGACTACAAATTTTGTTATAAAGTCCAAATTCATGGGAGCTTTAGTTTTGATTGTATGGTGGACTATCCGTGCTTTCTAGCACCAATTTTTTTACTTAACTTTACAAGGAAATATATAACTACCTAATGTCAGATGAAAATAAAACGTCGTCCTACTTATATGGACTTCACATATTTTTGATGTTGAATTACGGCTGAAATTGCTCACAATGCCTTATTTTTGAACTCGATTCGTGTTATCCTAAAAAGGTTTCTCAAAAATTTATTTTATTTACTGTAAAATTTTGAATTTGTACAGCTAGGAAGTCATAAAAATAATCTTAAAACTCGCGAAATGATACTTTCGTAATGTTTTTAATTATTCTTTAAAAAAAAACTAAAGCAACATTTTTGGTTATATCCAGTGGCGTAGTCAGAAACATTTTCGGGGTGGGGAGTAGGTATAAAAGTATTCTAAACATTCAGGTCCAAAGTCAACAAACGGGATCTTTTGCAAAGCTGGTAATAAGTTTCGGGGGGGGGGGGGTTGTTGAGGACCTTTGCCACTGGTTTTGCCATGATTTTACGAACCGCAACTTACGACATTTTTTACCTTAACACTGGATTTCATATATAAACTGGAAATACGTTTGAAATTTTTTAAAATCCTTGGCTTTAAACTCGATTTTACGTTTAAATATGCAGCGAATCAAAATTGTTATTGGAAACATAAAAAAAAACGGTCTCTACGAAGTAATTTTTTTAGCTGAAATGTTTAAAATTTGTAGAAAAAAAATTGGTTCTACAAAGCACGAATAGTCCACCATACAATTATTTTATGTTGGAAGAAAATGAAAATATCTCGAAAACTGTAGCTTTGAAAGATTTGAACCTTATAACAAAATTTTTGGGTAATATTTACGGAAACCAAAATCTGAACACCGCATATCAATAGTTCCTTTACTTCTAAAGTTTTTTTTACATATTTTAACGTTTTTTCAAATAACTCGGAAACTAAAGATCCCACGAATTTGGATTTTATAACCAAATTTGTAGTTCATATTTATGGAAACTTAAATATGAGAATCGTATATCGCTACTTGCTTTTGTTCCAAAGTTACAATTTTTTAAAATATTTTATCCCCCTTTTCCCACCTTTAACCACCCCGCCACCCTACCCAAAAGTTAATCAGTTCATGGTCAGCCGATAAAGGATTTTTGTACCAAATTTCTTTAAAATCAATTAAGGCGTTCTTGAGTTATCGTGTATACCGACATACAACAGACCGACAGACAACTTTTTTTTTTTGTCGATTAAGGTGTTTCGGAAACTTAGTAACTCATTTTTTATAAAATTAAGAAAAGTCAAAATTTCACGATTTTAATAGTCCCCCATACCATATAAAAAGGTTCAAAACCCGCAAAATTCACTTTTTTGTCGTTTTTAACTCTTTATCTTATAAAAAAAACACTACCCAAGGAGGAGTTATTTTTTAACACTTAAATGATTTTATAGAACCGACAAAAAACAATTTTACATTTGGCACTACTCATCATGTACGCGTACAGAGGGTCATCCATTTTAAATGTCCTCCCACCCTTTTTCAGGTTATTATGCATTTAAAAAAAAATAGTCTTAGAAAAGTTGCATAATTAAGTAGCTTTTAGCACAGTATAAAAATAAAAATGTCAATATTGTCAAATGTCATCGGAGCATATGCAGTGGCGCACCCAGGAATTGACTTCGGGGAGGGGGGGTAAGGATAAATAATAAAAAAAACTTAATTTGAAGTAAAAACCTGACCATAATTGATACAAGGGAACCGGGGCGAACCTGAGAATAATTGTTAACCAAATTTAAAATTGCTTATTTGCCCAAAATTTGATGTCAAAATCATGCTCCAGCAGGCAACATTTTTTAAGAAAATAACGCTTAAAATGCAATTTTTGACTTAAAATTAAAATAAAATCGTAAATATTGATGGAGTTTTGGGAATTTGAGTTGTTTTACCCTTAATACAGACACTTAAAGTAAATATCAACGCATCGGTATCGGTATACCTAACCCAGTGTCGTAGCCTGGGGGGGGGGGTTGGGGATTAAAACCCCACCAGAAGGTCCAACCCAATCTACAATAAATTAATCATGATCAAGGGCCCCAGGGAGAGCTATAGCTCCCCCACTTTTTTGACCCTTTACTCCAGTTTGTGACGTGTGTTTGGTGTGATGTCCTAAATTTTAAAAATTTTGCCTGCGGTGCTATGACGTCATTAATTGTTATAATTTTAGTTTCATTCTCAGGAATTTTTATCAGCATTTAAAACGTGTAACAAATGGTATTCTTAGTATAATTTCTCTTAAAATTTTCATCTGCGGCGCATTTATGATTTTGGCAACAAATCTATACCACCGCAATCCACCCCTTCTTGGCATCTAACCCAATCTAGTTTTTCAAAAATATTTTACAAAAAACCTAAGAGATCAAAATTATTAAAAAATTTTTGTTTTTTTTGTCAATTTTTGCCTGCGGCGCCATACCAATATTCAATATTGTTCCAATTTTGTTTATTTTAAGCAATTTTTTTGTCAACAACATTTGAGACGCGTAAAAAATAGCATTTTAGGGTAATTTTTTCAAAAATTTTGCCTGCGGCTCATTTAAGGGATAATTCTAAAAAAATCTGCAAATGATACTGGATGAGACTTACTTTTAAAAATAAGTATTTTTGTTTCGTATAAACTAACTCAACACCTATTAAACCCCTCTTCCCTCCCTTCAGTTCCTTAATTTTTAAAAATTTGCCATAGGTAGGTAGTTGATAGGTAGGATAGGTAGGGACCGATTAATGAATAACCCCCCCCCCCCAGAGTCGATTTCTGGCTACGCCACTGCCTAACGCGTTCGAAACAAATCCAAAATTCACTACATTTTTGACTTGTTCATGCTCATGTTTTGAACGATGCCCGCTTTTTTGACGGGTGGGATGATAGAACAGCTGATTACACTCGAATCGTTACGTACGGAGGGATGTACGTAATGTTACGAACCCACGAACGTACACTGAGAATTTTTTCAGTAAAGTGGTTTTAGTTGGGCGCCTATGTTGCAGGACAATCTTGCTGGAACATCAAAGTTTCTGCTACAACATAGCAGAGTTTCTTGCTAGAACTCGGATAGGAATATCCCGGACAGCACAACTCTGTCCCAAGGATGTTCAGTGGAGAGAGTTTTCTGGACAATGCAGCAGTCCACTAGACAACCAAATCTGTAGGAAACTTTGTCCAAGGCATATCCATCGGATAATACAATTGTCAAAATGTTGGACGGCTCTTGGCCATCCCAAAAAAGTCCAAAAGTTTCAATATTAATTTAATAAGATTTTTTGATAAATATTCAATGGTGGACCAAGAATAATCATCGTTATCCATTGCATATCAACCAACTGAAAAAAAGCAGTTATTTATGGATCAAAATTGGAAGTTCTTTGGACTCAGTTTTTTTGTCATCCACTGTATCAGGGAAAAGCTTTGTCCAATGGATGTCCATAAAGGGTCCATGGAAAATTCGGGCGGTTTTGGACAAAAAAAGGCTGTCCGATGGACAATTTGTGCTGTATGGGATAATGTGTTTAGTAGCCTCAGCGAAAAAAATAGTTTCGCCAGCAAACTAATTTCGTAACCTAACATTCTAGCAAAAATCTTTGCTGTCCCAGCTAAGAACGTTGATGTTCCAGCAAGTTGAAAATTTCTCAGTGTACGTTACGATTTCAATCAGCAGTTCTGTCAACGCACCCTTATTCAAAAAAATGGCCATCGTTCGAAACATGGCCTAAACAAGTCTTGTTGGATTTATTTCAAACGCGTTTGATATACCGATACCGATGCGTTGAAATATTTACTTTAAATGTCTGGTTTTTTTTGTTTGTAAAAATGGTAAAAATCGCAGGCAGAATATTTTGATAAAATTACATTAAAAAGACCATTTTGATACGAAATCGTAAAAATGAAAGGTGCCGTAGCCGAAAAATTTTGCAATTTATGATTTTTTAATTGTTAAAAATTAAAGTCTAGGCTCTTGTATTTTGTTCTCTATATACTTACCTATTTTATTTCTGCTGTTATTTGATTGTGCCAGCTGTAACCAGGCTTCTCGGGAGTGAGGAGTTGACCCTAAATCCCCCCTCTCCCTCGGTGCGCCACTGGCATATGTCAAATTTTGAAATCAACTTTCTTATTTTAAATAGAATCCCCTGCATAAATTTTATTTTTAAATTTTATTACTTATTTTGCTGATTTCAAAAATGTATACCATGTATGTGCTCAAGTAATTACTCTTTACGATACTTATACCTATATATAACTATATTGTTCCTGTTTTAAACCTCTTTTTCTTTGGCGCATAATTCTACGGCTTACCCTCTATACATATACGAGTATTATAGTACTAACATCAAAAATGTAAGACCCATAGTTTTTTTGTAAGCGAAGAAAGTTTAGTAAAAAACGGCCTAATATCTGGCTCACCGTGTTGGTGGTAGTGCCATATTTAAGTAAATATAAAAAAAATTAGCCAAACCATGCACATAATAAAAAAGCAGCTTGTGTAAATCGCATGTCGACCATCTTTGAACCGCCATATTTATATAACACTATCTCAAGTAAAAAGCCAGTTAAAAACTCTTTATCGTTTTAGTATCCTTAAATTTGGCTTAATGTCGCGGCCATATTGATACCAATTAAATGGCGGCAGCAGTAGTCTAAAGAGCACAAGAGAGATAGGAGTTAACTAGCTTTTTAATTCATAACGCTGTTGATGTAGCGTAGTAGGTACTGTCGACTTTTTTTGATGACTCGTGAAAAAATGAGGGTAGACAACAAAATGCATACTTACTAATTTTTCGGTTTTTTATGATTACTCAGAACCACAAAACCTAGTAAAGAATTCGTGCCCATTCTAAAATCGTCTTAAAAGTGCCCATTTTTTATATTTAAAGGGTTAGTTTTTTATAAAGTACACTCAAAAAACACATCGAAATAGTTATTATGTATAACCAGTGTGGAAAGTTAATCTTTCCCGCACGCGACTGCCGTTGACATAAATTTGGCGCCTCATCACCGATATTTTTTCTGAATGTCATGTTCACAGAAATCCAAGAAAATTACAAAAACATAATGAAAAAGAACGATTTTATGTTTTTAGATCCTGTTTCAAGTGGTTCAAAATTTTTAAAATTTTTGTAAAGCCGATTTCAAAGGGGAAGGGCGCTTTAGTAGGTGTTGGGGTTGGGTTTGCGGGGTGGAACTCTCCGTTGGGTCTAGTTTTAATTCTAAATCTGCTTGTAAATACGCCGAACGCGCAAATTTTCAAAATTATTCTAGTTTTTGACGAGTGTTAAATAATGTTGCTGATAAAAATTGTTTAAAATTACTTAACTAAAATTGTAACAACCAATGATGTTATAGCGCCGCTGGCGAAATTTTTTTAAATATAGACAGAAAATTGTTTAAAATAAGATATTTTTGAGGTATTTTGTAAAATATTTTGACAAGTTTTTGTCAAAGGTGTGGCAAATAAAATTTATAAAATTTTATCTAAAGAAGGTTCTTAGCATATGTTACGGGAATACTAAAAAAAAGGCGTCAGAGGCACTGCGACCGCCCCTGGAAAATAAGGATTTTTTTATTATTTATATATTTTTTCCCTTTTAAATGGGTAACTTAAAAATAAAATTAAGAATCCTTTAATCAACGGCGGCATTTAGAAAAATGCCTCGGGCGACCAAAAATCTAGCGCCGGCCCTGCTTTACGCTCGTGTTAGGTGCCACATTTTTCCTAAGGGCCTGCGGAAAATTAAAAACGTCTTGTTGCTTTGCATAATTTTGTAAAAAAATATGCACGCGGAAAAGCCATTTTTTCCGTACGAGACTGCCTCATTGGCCGAAGGACTTAGAAGTTCGGTCAAGAAGTCGAATGCGGAAAAAATTATTTCTGCAAGCATTAGGAACAATTGTTCTTCTAAGAGCGTAAGGAAAGTATTATAAAATAGTCAATAAAAAACGTGTTTCATAAAAATTTTATTATAATATTGAAATAAAGTGGTTTAAAACACTAGTGTCGCATAGTAACGTAACACCCAATGCGCAAAATCTTATTTTCCTCAACCTCGTAGAATTTTTTTTTGCGCAAGTGATATTTTTTTCGCAAGCAAAATTTTTTCGTGCACGCTGTGCAGAAAACTGCTACTTTCCACACGTAAATGACTGCGAAAAAGGCGTATAAACTAAATAAGGTATCTTAGGATGTTCGGTGTCATTTTAAAGGATTTTTTAAGGAAAATTCAGAAATGGTAGCATTTGGGCGATTACACATTTACAAATGCAATTTATCCATTTTTGGTCATTTTTACGTCATTTGTTAAAAAATGTTGATAACGGGGCTTAATTTTAAAAATGTTACTATCTGTAGATTTTCTCAAAAAACTCTTTAAAATGACACCCAACATCATAGGTCATCAAATAAGTTTGTGAGATAATCGCTTTCAAAAATTAAAAAAAATATATGAAAACTAGATACAAGGCATTTTAAAGCCTACTGACGTATGCTGACAATGCGAAGAACTGGTTTTGACATTACGATTACAGTGCGCAAAGTTTTTCGCACTATTTTTGCGCACTAGTGCGGCAAAAACGTTTACCTAACACAAAAAAGAAAATTTTTAAAAATTTAGCAATATATTTATATTTTATTTTTGGTTGAGTGCGGAAAAGTACCATAAAGGGCCTTTTCAAGCAAATGTAATTTTATTAAAAAAAGGAAAAAAGCTTTAACAACCTATTGGTTTTTGTTAAAAATCTTGAAATAACAACAAATCATAAAACCACTGTAATACTCTTTCTTGGTATGTAAAAAAGCCAAAAAATACAAACAGTTTCGTACCTAAAGCAAATAATATTTTTTCGATTGCTGTATTTTTTGTCCCATCAAACCGAAAAGAAAAGCTTTACTGGTTCATGCTTCTTAACTTAAATTTGGGCAACTTGCTTTCTCCTTTAATTCTAATGCGTTTTGTTTAGTTTTATTTTCTAATGCGTTTTGTTTAGTTTGGAAAAGCCATGATAAAGCGTTTTTCTAAAAAATTGGAATATATAAAAGTAAGAATTTCCTAAAATTAGGTTTTTGTTTTTATTGTCCCGTCCAACCCAAAGTTTAAAGGTTCGCCCTATAAGTTCTGGTTACAACTTATTATTGTAAACTATTTTATTGCATTTAAACCCATGGTTTTAGGAAATTATTTATTAGAAAATGTAGTCGTAATTTTAATCATATAGAAGTCATAGCTGGTTTTTCTAGTAATGGGTTACTTTTTTGTCCCGTCCAACCGCTTGAAATGGACGTTAACGTTAACTTTTCCGCACTAGTGCAGAATAGTAAGTTTTCCGCACGCTAGTAGAAAAAAATATTATATTTCCAAAATAGTGATTTTTGCTTTCATTTTAATATTTAAGAAAAAATCATCCTGTATATGCAAATAGTAAATAATTTGTGTCTGTTTCGGTTTCCTTTATTTGCCTTGATGCTTCGTCTGTATAACTTTTTAATCAATCAGTCATCGAAATTTTCAACTTGGTGTCTTATTACATAATAATCTACATTTATATACCAATTTAACTTGATCTTCACTTCTGGGAACTGAAATGATTATCCTAATTATTTTGTCGAAAGATAAGTGTTTGGAATTTAGGTAGACACAATAATTAATTGATTAATGATGGTCAAGTATCCCAAAAATTCAGGTGACTTGTCAAAATAAGGTTGCAAAATATTTACAAAATGAAGGGAAAATTTAGCGCCCTAATAAATTTATAGAAAAGATTTGTGGCGTAGAGGGCAAAGGGTGAGGGAATAAATCGTAAAAAAGTTTTTCCTCGACCAGGATTTGAACCCGGGACCTCTAGAATACCAGTCTAATGCTCTACCAACTGAGCTACCGAGGAACTGGGGTTTTAACTGGGCTATTCGGAAATCCTTTCGTCCGATTCATTTGTTAGTAGTGAGGAGATCTTTGAAGCCTACTGCGGCTTTAAAAACCTAGACATGTTATAAAGACAAGGAGGTACACATTCACGATTATTAGTTGTACGAAATTTCTATTTATCTATCAACCAACGATACACGACATATAGCGTTTTAATGAAGGTGTCAGATGGCGAATTTCCAACTACTAATTTCAGCCAAACATATTTACAAAATGAAGGGAAAATTTAGCGCCCTGATAAATTTACAGAAAAGATTTAAGAGTACGGTTTTTTTTCCAGAACTATCCGGAATTTGTAAACTTTTCTTAGTTTTCAGCAGAGCATCAAATTTGGGCAACTTTGCCCTAATTTAAACCTTTTCGTATCTCCTACCGTTTAGGAGATAATCATGGTGAGCAGCGAATTTTACATCATAGGTTTCACTTTTTCGGACCATGCAGTCTGTGTTTGTGTAAGTCTATGTGGCGCTACAAATCGTAATCGAGTGAACCGATTTCTATGCAGGATAAAAAAACGAACTGTCAACGTCCCTCTCGTGGGAATAAATAAGTTACACTTTTTGCTGTCAGCTTTGGAGGAGAAGTTTTCGTATACCATCAGAATATCCTTGGCCCCTCCAATACAGGGTGGGCCAAAGACTGTAAAGAATTGGAGAAAATGCTGAAACACGTCGATTTTGTTTGTAAGGGGAAGACTTTTTGACTCTTGAAATTTTTGTAGCGCGCATCTCCTTTGAGGGGTAAACTTTATCCCTATATTTTGTATAGGGAAAGTTGGTCGAGTGATACCTTAATTGTTTTGAAGGTCTCCTGAATGTCTTGACAATCGTGTAAAAATTTAGAAAATCTATCGATTCGTTTTTGAGATATTTACTTTCAAAATAAAGGTAAATTTCAACTCTCGTAGGAATGTACCCTAGAAGAAAAAACACAATGATAAAATTTACCATTAACAAAAGCAAAGTCGACGTGTCCGAGGATTTATAAAAAAAAAGATATCTTTAAAAAAATATTTTTGAATTTGGTCATGCAACTGTGAAAGTGAATATCTCAAAAAGTAATCGATAGATTTGCGAAATTTTTACACGATTGTCAAGATATTCAGAAGACCTTCAAAACAAGGTATCACTCGACTAGTCCCTATTCAAAATATAGGGGTAAAGTTTACCTCTCAAAGGAGATGCGCGCTACAAAAATTTCAAGATCGCCAAAAACAAACAAAATCGACGTGTTTCAGCATTTTCTCCAATTCTTTACAGTTTTTGAAAAAATCCAAGTGAACCCTTTTAAATGGCCAACCCTGTATACGGTGGGAACTTTAAATGGAATAATTTCGCTAGAGCCTCAGCATAACCCTAAAAACACATATAATCGACATAAAATCGGGCCAACGCATCGCTAGCGCACTGCCGACGTTATACCGACGTTGGCATGATTTTATGAGTTATTTGACGATTTGTGTTTGTAGAAAAAATATGCGGATAAAACGCAAAAACACGACAACTGAGATTTTTTATGGGCTTTCCCGTCATGTAAAAAATTCCCCTCTTAAAGGGTGAAAAACTTTGAAGTTATAATTTTATTAAAAGCTTAATCCCCTCCTCCTCTTTCCACGCGGTTGTCATATTAACTTAGATAATTGGATTTTCAAACAAAAAAAAAATATCAAATTTTTTTTATTTTTTTTAAATTTTTGGATGAAAATGTAATTATCTATCCTATATTGTGAAAATCGCGTATCGCTATAGCTGCTATACGGTTCGTGAGTTAAGTTTAATCCCCCCTAATATCATCTTGCCAACCCCCCACCCCCACCAAAACCTAATCAACCCTGCGTAGGACGACAAAGAATTTTGGTGCCAAATTTTATAAGAATCGGTTTAGCGTTTTTTGAGTTATCGTGTTACCGACAGACAGACAGACCGACAGACAGACACTATGACGTACGAAATTTTGTATTTAGGTATTTTTGACGATCCCAATCGCCTCCATAGGTACTATGAATGGATGTCTAAAAATAGATAGACCATAAAATATATAATTGACCGCCTTATGTTAAAAACTTACTAAACTATTCAGTGTATTCCAAAAGTCTGGAATAATGGATTTTTCGGGATAACTATGAGTCTTTGAAAAAAACTTATGTAGGATCATTTTTAGGTAGAAAAAGCGGTTTCGAAAAAATGTATACCATTTTATACAGGGTGTCCCAAAAATAAAATACGTCACCTTATCTCTTTTTTAAATTGGACACCCTGTATATTATCTAATTTTCTGGATCCTTAAAAAATTATTTTTTCAAAAATACCCAACATTACACAATACCGGGTGACCACCGTGTATAAAAGGGTATACATTTTTCGGGACTGCTATTTTTCCTAAAATGATCCTATATATGTATAAAGCGTTCTTCCAAAAAATTCATTATTCCAGACTTTTGAAACACACTGTATAAAGAGGTGTAAAACAACCTAGAGCTAAAAAAACTATTTTGTCGAAGTTTATTAAAGAAAAAAGCAATAGTAATTTGATTTTTACACCTATCTAAAGGTTTTTTTTTAATTAAAAATGAACTCACATCAAAAAAACATTGTAGTCAAGGTGTCACAAAATACCTAATGTACCTAAGTATATCATCACATTTAAAAAAACAACAAACAAGATATGACGGAAATCCCATGAAAATTTCAATAATCAGTGGCGCACTCAGAAATTGGCTTCGGGGGAGGGGAGCGGGTTAAGGGGGGGGGTGCGTTTTATCCACATGTTTTATCCTGAGGCTCTAGAGGATTTGATTCCACTAAAGTCTTCACACTGCATAGTAATGTCTCGATTTTTTTGGATTCTATATACCTACCTATATTTTTTTAAACCTATATATATTTTTTATAAAATTAAAAAAAAAGAATATATCTTCGCCTTCTCAAATTGTATGTCTATTCTGAGCTTAAATTAAAACAGCAGAGAACAAAATTATGTGTCGGACGGATTCTAAACTGTACGATTTGTAAGATGTATTGTTTGTAGAAAGTACGAGTTGTACGATGTACGGTTTGCAAAAAGTATCCTTTGTGCGATGTATCGTTATGCTATTTTATGATTTGCGGAAAGTATTGTTTGCGCAATGTACGTTTGTGTTAAATACGCTTTGTAAAATGTATTTTTGTACAAACTATGGGACCCCATTTGCATGGCAAGCTGTCAATTCAATGTACGCCATAGAAGACTATCTTCTGAGTGTTAAGCTGTGATGATATGTGCGGTATGATTCGAAGTGTCAAGGGGTTGTCGCAGGTTTTGCTCGGTGGTGCAGCACAAAAATTGAGTTTTCAAGTGTCGCACACGTTACGATCAGTTTCTCAGATAAAGTTTAAGATGTCTACGAAGATGGGGTACACTATTGTCGAAAAAGGCTCACTTTATAGCGCAGACTACAGGGTTTACATCCGTAAGTTGTCCATTTTCATTATTTTTAGGTTATATTTTCCAATAGGTCATGCCGATTCATGCCCGTGTGCACCACTTCCCCTTACTTTTTCCGCTTGTTCAAGTGCCGCTTGAACTGAGGGTGACCCTTGAGATTTACTTGGTTTGCAAAAGTTATGAATATGTTCCACTTGGAAAAAGTAAGGAAATTATTGTCAACCTGGCAGTTATCTGCTTTTTTTTTTGTTTTTTGTGTGGTGATCATGATTATTACCTGTCAGCTGTCAAAAAAACATGTAAAATTTGAGGTTGTTTTAAAAAAACAAATGTTATTGATGATTTATGATTGTATGGAGGAAAAGGCAAATAAAACTAGTATAATTGGTTAACTATAAAACCTGACTATTTATTTAGTATATGTTTTCACATCGTAATCAATACGTATTGAAAAGATTGTCTTCTTTTTCTTTCATAGAGCATGTTCTGTAATCTGACAAAGAGCGTAACATATGAAGAACAGCAAGATGCTTGATTTTCGATACATATTGAATACAATGTGAAAACATATTAATTATTATACCACCAGACCAATCCAACCCATTTTTCAGTTTATTTGCAACGAATTTGCGAAAAAAAAGGTGAATTATTCGCTTAGCGGAAAAAACTTTACATACAAAGTCTTTCTTTCTCTTCTTCGTCATCCCAAAGAAGTTCCATTTTAAGCACAGACCACCATTATAATTACAGAAAGATTTTAAGGCAACAGAACAGTTTTATAATCTGATTTTAATGGCTTTTGTTTAAAAACATAATCAAAAAAATACCTCACATAACCTCAAAATATGCTTAAGCCGAAGTAAATATACAGCTTATCTTAACTGCAGCTTAAGTGCCACTTACATGATATTCCACACCATTGCACACCAAAACTAAAGCTTAAGCTCGGCTTACATGTCAAGCCAAACCCCTGCACACGGGCATCAGGGAGGGGTCAATGAATCCGGCAGGAGGTGTACAAAATTCTTGGCAGGATGTATTATATTGTACATTTTGTTGGGTCCTAACTGACTTCAGGTCCTGATAGGTAAAAATCAGTAAAGGGAATTTGGTAATTATGCAATATACGGTTATATATTATATTGTAGATTTTGTTGGGTCCTAACTAATGTCACAAATTTGTTTTGATATTAGTAAAAATGCTATTTTGTTGCTCCTCTTTAAATGTTAGTTTTTATGTGTTAAAGTGACTAAAAAATTATAAGTTTTTTATACAGTATATGTTAGTGTATTGTGCAACTAGTCTGTTGAGTGAAAGTAGTTATATAGAACTTTGAAAACATCGAAAACTAATTGCAAGTTTTACAATTAAAATACCTTTTCTTTTTGTTTTTAAATAAATTAATCTTTAACAAAAAATGCAAAGGAGATAAGACGGCAAACTCGAACTTCCTTATCAATCTATGTGAAAGTTTTTGTGGCGCACTGACCTTACTCACTGTTTTTGTCCTCGTATTAACTTTATTTATTATACTGATAACATATATTGTGCTTTTTAACTTTTGTCTAACTTTTTTCTTTGTTATGACTGCTCCACCATAACAGGTGCGCATCTCTTAATCCTTATGAGCAACATTTGAAGGTAGAAAGTTTTAACAATGGATTTAACATGCGTAAATTGCAACACGTCTTGCATACTAAAAAGAAGACCTAAAGAAAATGAGCGCTTTGGACATTGCTGTGACTTCTGCAAACGCGGTTACTGTAAAACTTGCTCTGGTATTACAGTAACTGAGGCTGACTGTTTAGTTCTGAGCCAGAGAAAAGTCACCTTCTACTGCACAGAATGCCTGAATGACCTTTTGAACTCTCTAAAAAACTTAAATAGTTTAGAAAAATCATACAACAAAATAAGGGAGGAACTAGTGGAAAAGGATAAACAAATAGATAAACAAATAGAAGGTATAACAGAAAAATATGACAACATGGAGCAAGAATGTGCAAAACTAAACAAAAAATTAACTGAAAAGGACAAATATATTCTGCTACTGCAAAGAGGATCAAAAAGTTACCAAGATATGGCTGTTGAATAGAAAATTTAAATAAAGAAATACATAGATGAACAGTCGAATAGGAAGCAAGAAAATAATAAACTAGAATTGGAATTTAAAGACCTAAGAATTAAATTACAAGAAAATGAAGAGTTAAACAAGAACATGATTGTATCGATACAATCTTTGGAAATTGAAGTTGAAACCCTCACAAGCGAACTTAAAGACTAGTAAAATTGAACAGTTTGATTTAAACAATAATCTTGAGGAACATAGAGACAAATTAAAAATGCCAAAACAAGAAAATCAACAGCTAAACAAAAAACTAGAAGATGCATCTCTGGGCAAATGCACAATTAAAAACATTTTCAATGAGACACCAAAAGATACACAACACCATAAAGTTATAATCTTGGGTGATAGCACGGTGGTAAACCTTCATAAATATCTAAAAATTCTATCCATGCAGAACTACAATGTGATGACACTTTTCAAACATAATGGTACACTAGAAAACATAGTCCAGGATATTGATAAGTATACAATGAACTTTACAAATCAGGACTTTGTGGTGATATCAGGTGGTTTACAAAACGCTTGTCGTGGCGGATAAATAGATGCCAAAGTCATTGAAATGTTGTCATTGGTGGGTCAATGTACAAACTTAATTATGATGTCAGCGCCACTCTGTGGAAACCAAAGAATATTAAACAAATTTATTGATAAATTTAATGTAACAATCTTTGAAAAATTACGTAATTCCTTTACAAAATATTTAAATATTAATTCTTTTTTAAATTCTATGTACTTCATCTCTAATAAACACTTAGTATTAAAAAATATAGGTAAGGTTAAGTTAGCTGAACAATTAGATAACCTTATAGTTAATTTAAGTAGGAATAATGAGAGTATCAATTCATCACATTTTTTACATTAAAAAGCAACGACATTAGTAAACATGCTAAAGAATCAGAGCTCACATTCTTTCTACTTGAAAATAATGGCTTTCCATCGTTTATTCTTTTAACTGAGCACTGGCTGTTTGAGACCGGTGTGAAGATAGCACCCATTTTCAGCACCCAAAAATGTGAAGTTAGCACCTGATCCAATTTTACAGAACCCAAAAATGTGAAGTTAGCACCCGATCCAATTTTACAGAACCCAAAAATGTGAAGTTAGCACCTATTTACAGCACCCCGAAAATTGAATAATTTTATATTTACACTTTAAAATAACGTAATCAAATCGTAGAATGAGTTTTTTGTTGAAATTTTCAGGAATAATAGATAAGTGTTTCATCCTTACGAGCCGTCGAACACCCTCAAAAACAACCCCAAAGATGGTATTTGAAATACACGTGTTATTATACCTATAGCACTTTTTTTTTTTAATTTCACTAGCTCATAGATCGAGTTTCACGTTGAAATTTCTAGGAATGATAGAAAAGGGACACTGTTCATCCCCCAAAAAATACCGCAATCCCTTACGAGCCGTCTAACTCCCTTAAAAAAAAACAAATGGAAATGGGAATACATGTGTTATTATACCTATAGCGTTTTTTTTTTTTAATTTCACTAACTCATAGATCGAGTTTCACGTTGAAATTTTTAGGAAAGATAAATAAGGGTACTCTTCATCCCCCAAAAAATACCGCAACCCCTTACGAGCCGTCGAACACCCTCTAAAACAACCCCAAAGATGGTATTTAAAATACACGTTTTATTATACCTATAGCGCTTTTTTTTTCAAATTTCACTAACTCATAGATCGAGTTTCACGTTGAAATTTTTAGAAATCATAGAGAAGGGCACTCTTTATCCCCCAAAAAATACCGCAACCGCTTACGAGCCGTCTAACACCCTCAAAAACTACCCCAAAGATGGTATTTGAAATACACGTTTTATTATACCTATAGCGCTTTTTATTTCACAAAAAATACCGCAACCCCTTACGAGCCGTCGAACATCCTCAAAAACAACCCCAAAAATGATATCTGAAATACACGTGTTATTATACCTATAGCGCTTTTTTTTAAATTTCACTAACTCATAGATCGAGTTTCACGTTGAAATTTTTGGGAATGATAGACAAGGGCCCTTTCCATCCCCAAAAAAATACCGCAACCCCTTACGAGCCGTAGAACACCCTCTAAAACAACCCCAAAGATGGTATTTGAAATACCCGTCTTATTATACCTATAGCGCTTTTTTTTCAAATTTCACTAACTCATAGATCGAGTTTCACGTTGAAATTTTTAGAAATGATAGAGAAGGGCACACTTTATCCCCCAAAAAATACCGCAACCCCTTACGAGCCGTCGAACATCCTCAGAAACAACCCCAAAGATGATATCTGAAATACACGTGTTATTATACCTATAGCGCTCTTTTTTTAAATTTCACTAACTCATAGATCGAGTTTCACGTTGAAATATTTAGGAAAGATAAAGAAGAGTACTCTGCATCCCCCAAAAAATACCGTAACCCCCTACGAGCCGTCTAACACCCTCAAAAACTACCCCAAAGATGGTATTTGAAATACACGTTTTATTATACCTATAGCGCTTTTTTTTTGAATTTCACTAACTCATAGATCGAGTTTCACGTTCAAATTTTTAGAAATGATAGAGAAGGGCACTTTTTATCCCCCAAAAAATACCGCAACCCCTTACGAGCCGTAGAACACCCTCTAAAACAACCCCAAAGATGGTATTTGAAATACCCGTTTTATTATACCTATAGCGCTTTTTTTTTAAATTTCACTAACTCATAGATCGGGTTTCACGTTGAAATTTTTAGAAATGATAGAGAAGGGCACTCTTTATTTCACAAAAAATACCGCAACCTCTTACGAGCCGTCTAATACCCTCAAAAAACTACCCCAAAAATGGTATTTGAAATACACGTTTTATTATACCTATAGCGCTTTTTTTTTTAAATTTCACTAACTCAGATCGAGTTTCACGTTGAAATTTTTGGGAATGATAGACAAGGGCACTTTCCATCCCCAAAAAAATACCGCAACCCCTTACGAGCCGTAGAACACCCTCTAAAACAACCCCAAAGATGGTATTTGAAATACCCGTTTTATTATACCTATAGCGCTTTTTTTTCAAATTTCACTAACTCATAGATCGAGTTTCACGTTGAAATTTTTAGAAATGATAGAGAAGGGCACTCTTTATTTCACAAAAAATACCGCAACCCCTTACGAGCCGTCGAACATCCTCAAAAACAACCCCAAAGATGATATCTGAAATACACGTGTTATTATACCTATAGCGCTTTTTTTTTAAATTTCACTAACTCATAGATCGAGTTTCACGTTGAAATTTTTGGGAATGATAGACAAGGGCCCTTTCCATCCCCAAAAAAATACCGCAACCCCTTACGAGCCGTAGAACACCCTCTAAAACAACCCCAAAGATGGTATTTGAAATACCCGTTTTATTATACCTATAGCGCTTTTTTTTCAAATTTCACTAACTCATAGATCGAGTTTCACGTTGAAATTTTTAGAAATGATAGAGAAGGGCACTCTTTATTTCACAAAAAATACCGCAACCCCTTACGAGCCGTCGAACATCCTCAAAAACAACCCCAAAGATGATATCTGAAATACACGTGTTATTATACCTATAGCGCTTTTTTTTTAAATTTCACTAACTCATAGATCGAGTTTCACGTTGAAATTTTTGGGAATGATAGACAAGGGCCCTTTCCATCCCCAAAAAAATACCGCAACCCCTTACGAGCCGTAGAACACCCTCTAAAACAACCCCAAAGATGGTATTTGAAATACCCGTTTTATTATACCTATAGCGCTTTTTTTTCAAATTTCACTAACTCATAGATCGAGTTTCACGTTGAAATTTTTAGAAATGATAGAGAAGGGCACACTTTATCCCCCAAAAAATACCGCAACCCCTTACGAGCCGTCGAACATCCTCAGAAACAACCCCAAAGATGATATCTGAAATACACGTGTTATTATACCTATAGCGCTTTTTTCTTTAATTTCACTAACTCATAGATCGAGTTTCACATTGAAATTTTTAGGAAAGATAAATAAGAGTACTCGGCATCCCCCAAAAAATACCGTAACCCCTTACGAGCCGTCGAACACCCTCTAAAATAACCCCAAATATGGTATTTGAAATACCCGTTTTATTATACCTATAGCGGTTTTTTTCAAATTTCACTAACTCATAGATCGAGTTTCACGTTGAAATTTTTAGAAATGATAGAGAAGGGCACTCTTTATCCCCCAAAAAATACCGCAACCCCTTACGAGCCGTCGAACATCCTCAAAAACAACCCCAAAAATGGTATTTGAAATACACGTTTTATTATACCTATAGCGCTTTTTTTTTAAATTTCACTAACTCATAGATCGAGTTTCACGTTAAAATTTTTAGGAAAGATAAATAAGGGTACTCTTCATCCCCCAAAAAATACCGCAACCCCTTACGAGCCGTCTAACACCCTCAAAAACAATCCCAAAGATGATATCTGAAATACACGTGTTATTATACCTATAGCGCTTTTTTTTTAAATTTCACTAACTCATAGATCGAGTTTTACGTCGAAATTTTTAGGAAAGATAAATAAGAGTACTCTTCATCCCCCAAAAAATACCGTAACTCCTTACGAGCCGTCTAACACCCTCAAAAACTACCCCAAAGATGGTATTTGAAACACACGTTTTATTATACCTATAGTGCATTTTTTTTTAATTTCACTAACTCATAGATCGAGTTTCACGTAGAAATTTTTAGGAAAGATAAATAAGGGTACTCTTTATCCCCAAAAAAATACCGCAACCCCTTACGAGCCGTCGAACATCCTCAAAAACAACCCCAAAAATGGTATTTGAAATACACGTTTTATTATACCTATAGCGCTTTTTTTTTTAAATTTCACTAACTCATAGATCGAGTTTCACGTTAAAATTTTTAGGAAAGATAAATAAGGGTACTCTTCATCCTTCAAAAAATACCGCAACCCCTTACGAGCCGTCTAACACCCTCAAAAACTACCCCAAAAATGGTATTTGAAATACACGTTTTATTAGACCTATAGCGCCTTTTTTTAAATTTCACTAGCTCATAGATGGAGTTTCACGTTAAAATTTTTAGGAAAGATAAATAAGGGTACTCTTCATCCCCCAAAAAATACCGCAACCTCTTACGAGCCGTCTAACACCCTCAAAAACTACCCCAAAAATGGTATTTGAAATACACGTTTTATTAGACCTATAGCGCCTTTTTTTAAATTTCACTAGCTCATAGATCGAGTTTCACGTTAAAATTTTTAGGAAAGATAAATAAGAGTACTCTTCATCCCCCAAAAAATACCGTAACTCCTTACGAGCCGTCTAACACCCTCAAAAACTACCCCAAAGATGGTATTTGAAACACACGTTTTATTATACCTATAGGGGGGGGGGGCGCAAGCAATAAATCTTATGTAGGCCGGCTCGAGCGACTACGAACATAGGGCAAAAAAGTCCTTTTTATGGCCACCATTGTGCCACTAACCAAACAGTTTCGACCTACATATCTTCATACTTGCTTGAGCCGTTGGTGGTGACTAACAGATACTACCTGATACAACTAATTTATTTTAGCAATTTAAAGTTATTTGTTATACAAATCCTTAACTATAAATATTTTATCATATTTTAGTTATATACTGAAATTAAGTTTTTCTCATTTGTAAACCTATAGATAGATTCTAAACCCATGTTCATTGAATGATATACTTATATACAAAAGCTATTGAGTTTCTCTTCTCCTATACCGTGGACCGAAGATAAGTTTTCACAAGTCGTAAATTGGAAAAACTTCTTTCGGCGGTAGCAACCGAAACAGGAAGAGAAGAACTAATTTTGATAGCTGAGATCTCAGAAACTAGCACTAGTTATACAACATATTCAAAATTAGTTGAAATCGACCGAGATATGTTTTATAGGAGTGTCCAGTTCGTGGTTCTTTAATGTTTTTAAAACTTTGATAACGTTCAGAGGGGGGCGCGCGCACCCCGCCCCCCCCCCCTTCTTGGATCCGCCAGTGATAATTTATAACACAAATAATACTAGGGAATAAAAGCCACACCATCCGATAAACGTAACGTAGCTTTGAAATCTAGCGCTCTCATTGGTGAAAACCGGCAGAGGTGGGCGTTTCTACCTCGACTAACGCGATTTCAGCTACGGGGCCAGGCGACGTAACGTAACTATACACCACCTAGCGCTCGACGTGCGATTGACAACTTCTTTCAGATCTGATCAATGAGGTTGCTGGAAGTCGGCGTACGATACGTTTAAGTAGAGTGGCGTAGCTTTTACCCCCCACTAACTATCTCGGTGTAACGCTGGACTCACATTTAAAATGGGACTTTCACATACAAAACACAAACAAAAAACTGCGTTCACTAATCGATCTTTTTAAACAAACCCGTCAAATTGTTAATTTCAAAAAAAGTATAATGCTGTACTATGGGTTGGTACAGTCTATTTTGAACCTGGGGCGGGGCTCACGATAACACAATTCATCCCCTCGAAGTAATGTATGTACCTTCCAATGTACCTTTAAGATATAACACAGAAAAGCTGTTTGAACTAGGTGGAGTCCTTATCAATGGCTCCTTACAATCGACCACAATCATTAACAATATAATACCTTTCTTTTGTATCCACTATTTTATTTTATTTTAATTCAGACGCAATGATGAAAAAAAAAGAAATTTCAACGTGAAACTCGATCTATGAGTTAGTGCAATTTAAAACAAAAGCGCTATAGGTATAATAACACGTGTATTTCAGATATCATCTTTGAGGTTGTTTTTGAGGGTGTTAGACGGTTCGTCAGGGGTTGCGGTATTTTTTGGGGGATGAAGAGTACCCTTATTTATCTTTCCTAAAAAATTTAACGTGAAACTCGATCTATGAGTTTGTGAAATTTAAAAAAAAATCGCTATAGGTATAATAAAACGTGTATTTCAAATACCATTTTGGGGGTAGTTTTTGAGGGTGTTAGACGGCTCGTAAGGGGTTGCGGTATTTTTTGGGGGATGAAGAGTACCCTTATTTATCTTTTCTATAAATTTTACCGTGAAACTCGATCTATGAGTTAGTGAAATTTAAAAAAAAAGCGCTATAGGTATAATAAAACGTGTATTTCAAATACCATTTTTGGGGTAGTTTTTGAGGGTGTTAGACGGCTCGTAAGGGGTTGTGGTATTTTTTGGGGGATGGAAAGTGCCCTTGTCTATCATTTCCAAAAATTTCAACGTGAAACTCGATCTATGAGTTAGTGCAATTTAAAAAAAAGCGCAATAGGTATAATAAAACGTGTATTTCAAATACCATTTTTGGGGTAGTTTTTGAGGATGTTAGACGGCTCGTAAGGGGTTGCGGTATTTTTTGGGGGATAAAGAGTGCCCTTCTCTATCATTTCTAAAAATTTCAACGTGAAACTCGATCTATGAGTTAGTGAAATTTGAAAAAAAACGCTATAGGTATAATAAAACGGGTATTTCAAATACCATATTTGGGGTTATTTTAGAGGGTGTTCGACGGCTCGTAAGGGGTTGCGGTATTTTTTGGAGGATGAAAAGTACACTTATTTATCTTTCCTAAAAATTTTAACGTGAAACTCGATCTATGAGCTAGTGAAATTTAAAAAAAGGCGCTATAGGTCTAATAAAACGTGTATTTCAAATACCATTTTTGGGGTAGTTTTTGAGGGTGTTCGACGGCTCGTAAGGGGTTGCGGTATTTTTTGGGGGATGAAGAGTACCCTTATCTATCTTTCCTAAAAATTTTAACGTGAAACTCGATCTATGAGTTAGTGAAATTTAAAAAAAAAGCGCTATAGGTATAATAACACGTGTATTTTAGATATCATCTTTGGGGTTGTTTTTGAGGATGTTCGACGGCTCGTAAAAGGTTGCGGTATTTTTTGGGGGATAAAGAGTGCCCTTCTCTATCATTTCTAAAAATTTCAACGTGAAACTCGATCTATGAGTTATTGAAATTTAAAAAAAAAAGCGCTATAGGTATAATAACACGTGTATTTCAGATATCATCTTTGGGATTGTTTTTGAGGGTGTTAGACGGCTCGTAAGGGGTTGCAGTATTTTTTGGGGGATGAAGAGTACCCTTATTTATTTTTCCTAAAAATTTTAACGTGAAACTCGATCTATGAGTTAGTGAAATTTAAAAAAAAAGCGCTATAGGTATAATAAAACGTGTATTTCAAATACCATTTTTGGGGTTGTTTTTGAGGATGTTCGACGGCTCGTAAGGGGTTGCGGTATTTTTTGGGGGATAAAGAGTGCCCTTCTCTATCATTGTTAACGTGAAACTCGATCTATGAGCTAGTGAAATTTAAAAAAAGGCGCTATAGGTCTAATAAAACGTGTATTTCAAATACCATTTTTGGGGTAGTTTTTGACGGTGTTAGACGGCTCGTAAGGGGTTGCGGTATTTTTTGGGGGATGAAGAGTACCCCTATTTATCTTTCCTAAAAATTTTAACGTGAAACTCGATCTATGAGTTAGTGAAATTTAAAAAAAAGCGCTATAGGTATAATAACACGTGTATTTTAGATATCATCTTTGGGGTTGTTTTTGAGGATGTTCGACGGCTCGTAAGGGGTTGCGGTATTTTTTGGGGGATAAAGAGTGCCCTTGTCTATCATTCCCAAAAATTTCAACGTGAAACTCGATCTGAGTTAGTGCAATTTAAAAAAAAGCGCTATAGGTATAATAAAACGTGTATTTCAAATACCATTTTTGGGGTAGTTTTTGAGGATGTTAGACGGCTCGTAAGGGGTTGCGGTATTTTTTTGGGGATGAAGAGTACCCTTGTCTATCATTCCCAAAAATTTCAACGTGAAACTCGATCTGAGTTAGTGCAATTTAAAAAAAAGCGCTATAGGTATAATAAAACGTGTATTTCAAATACCATTTTTGGGGTAGTTTTTGAGGATGTTAGACGGCTCGTAAGGGGTTGCGGTATTTTTTTGGGGATGAAGAGTACCCTTATTTATCTTTCCTAAAAATTTCAACGTGAAACTCGATCTATGAGTTGGTGAAATTTAAAAAAAATGCGCTATAGGTATAATAACACGTATATTTCAGATATCATCTTTGGGGTTGTTTTTGAGGGTGTTAGACGGCTCGTAAGGGGTTACGGTATTTTTTGGGGGATGAAGAGTACTCTTATTTATCTTTCCTAAAAATTTCAACGTGAAACTCGATCTATGAGTTAGTGAAATTTAAAAAAAAGCGCTATAGGTATAATAACACGTGTATTTCAGATATCATCTTTGGGGTTGTTTTTGAGGATGTTCAACGGCTCGTAAAAGGTTTCGGTATTTTTTGGGGGATAAGGAGTGCCCTTCTCTATCATTCTTAAAAATTTCAACGTGAAACTCGATCTATGAGTTAGTGAAATTTGAAAAAAAAAACGCTATAGTTATAATTAAACGTGTATTTCAAATACCATATTTGGGGTAGTTTTTGAGAGTGTTAGAAGGCTCGTAGGGGGTTGCGGTATTTTTTGCGGGATGAAGAGTACCCTTATTTATCTTTCCTAAAAATTTTAACGTGAAACTCGATCTATGAGTTAGTGAAATTAAAAAAAAAAGCGCTATATGTATAATAACACGTGTATTTCAGATATCATCTTTGGGATTGTTTTTGAGGGTGTTAGACGGCTCGTAAGGGGTTGCGGTATTTTCTGTGGTATGAAGAGGACCCCTATTTATTTTTCCTAAAAATTTTAACGTGAAACTCGATCTATGAGTTAGTGAAATTAAAAAAAAATGCACTATAGGTATAATAAAACGTGTGTTTCAAATACCATCTTTGGGGTAGTTTTTGAGGGTGTTAGACGGCTTGTAAGGGGTTGCGGTATTTTTTGGGGGATGAAGAGTACCCTTATTTATCTTTCCTAAAAAATTTAATGTGAAACTCGATCTATGAGTTGGTGAAATTTAAAAAAAATGCGCTATAGGTATAATAACACGTATATTTCAGATATCATCTTTGGGGTTGTTTTTGAGGGTGTTAGACGGCTCGTAAGGGGTTGCGGTATTTTTTGGGGGATGAAGAGTACCCTTATTTATCTTTCCTAAAAAATTTAATGTGAAACTCGATCTATGAGTTGGTGAAATTTAAAAAAAATGCGCTATAGGTATAATAACACGTATATTTCAGATATCATCTTTGGGGTTGTTTTTGAGGGTGTTAGACGGCTCGTAAGGGGTTGCGGTATTTTTTGGGGGATGAAGAGTACCCTTATTTATCTTTCCTAAAAATTTTAACGTGAAACTCGATCTATGAGCTAGTGAAATTTAAAAAAAGGCGCTATAGGTCTAATAAAACGTGTATTTCAAATACCATTTTTGGGGTAGTTTTTGAGGGTGTTAGACGGCTCGTAAGGGGTTGCGGTATTTTTTGGCGGATGAAGAGTACCCTTATTTATCTTTCCTAAAAATTTTAACGTAAAACTCGATCTATGAGTTAGTGAAATTTAAAAAAAAAGCGCTATAGGTATAATAACACGTGTATTTTAGATATCATCTTTGGGGTTGTTTTTGAGGATGTTCGACGGCTCGTAAGGGGTTGCGGTATTTTTTGGGGGATAAAGAGTGCCCTTCTCTATCATTTCTAAAAATTTCATCGTGAAACTCGATCTATGAGTTAGTGAAATTAAAAAAAAAAGCGCTATAGGTATAATAACACGTGTATTTCAGATATCATCTTTGGGATTGTTTTTGAGGGTGTTAGACGGCTCGTAAGGGGTTGCTGTATTTTTTGGGGGATAAAGAGTACCCTTATTTATCTTTCCTAAAAATTCTAACGTGAAACTCGATCTATGAGTTAGTGAAATTTAAAAAAAAGCGCTATAGGTATAATAAAACGTGTATTTCAAATACCATTTTTGGGGTTGTTTTTGAGGATGTTCGACGGCTCGTAAGGGGTTGCGGTATTTTTTGGGGGATAAAGAGTGCCCTTCTCTATCATTTCTAAAAATTTCAACGTGAAACTCGATCTATGAGTTAGTGAAATTTGAAAAAAAACGCTATAGGTATAATAAAACGGGTATTTCAAATACCATATTTGGGGTTATTTTAGAGGGCGTTCGACGGCTCGTAAGGGGTTGCGGTATTTTTTGGAGGATGAAAAGTACCCTTATTTATCTTTCCTAAAAATTTTAACGTGAAACTCGATCTATGAGCTAGTGAAATTTAAAAAAAGGCGCTATAGGTCTAATAAAACGTGTATTTCAAATACCATTTTTGGGGTAGTTTTTGAGGGTGTTAGACGGCTCGTAAGGGGTTGCGGTATTTTTTGGGGGATGAAGAGTACCCTTATCTATCTTTCCTAAAAATTTTAACGTGAAACTCGATCTATGAGTTAGTGAAATTTAAAAAAAAAGCGCTATAGGTATAATAACACGTGTATTTTAGATATCATCTTTGGGGTTGTTTTTGAGGATGTTCGACGGCTCGTAAAAGGTTGCGGTATTTTTTGGGGGATAAAGAGTGCCCTTCTCTATCATTTCTAAAAATTTCAACGTGAAACTCGATCTATGAGTTAGTGAAATTTAAAAAAAAAGCGCTATAGGTATAATAACACGTGTATTTCAGATATCATCTTTGGGATTGTTTTTGAGGGTGTTAGACGGCTCGTAAGGGGTTGCAGTATTTTTTGGGGAATGAAGAGTACCCTTATTTATCTTTCCTAAAAATTTTAACGTGAAACTCGATCTATGAGTTAGTGAAATTAAAAAAAAAGCGCTATAGGTATAATAAAACGTGTATTTCAAATACCATTTTTGGGGTTGTTTTTGAGGATGTTCGACGGCTCGTAAGGGGTTGCGGTATTTTTTGGGGGATAAAGAGTGCCCTTCTCTATCATTGTTAACGTGAAACTCGATCTATGAGCTAGTGAAATTTAAAAAAGGCGCTATAGGTCTAATAAAACGTGTATTTCAAATACCATTTTTGGGGTAGTTTTTGAGGGTGTTATACGGCTCGTAAGGGGTTGCGGTATTTTTTGGGGGATGAAGAGTGCCCTTATTTATCTTTCCTAAAAATTTTAACGTGAAACTCGATCTATGAGTTAGTGAAATTTAAAAAAAAGCGCTATAGGTATAATAACACGTGTATTTTAGATATCATCTTTGGGGTTGTTTTTGAGGATGTTCGACGGCTCGTAAGGGGTTGCGGTATTTTTTGGGGGATAAAGAGTGCCCTTGTCTAGCATTCCCAAAAATTTCAACGTGAAACTCGATCTGAGTTAGTGCAATTTAAAAAAAAGCGCTATAGGTATAATAAAACGGGTATTTCAAATACCATATTTGGGGTTATTTTTGAGGGTGTTAAACGGCTCGTAAGGGGTTGCGGTATTTTTTGGGGGATGAAGAGTACCCTTATTTATCTTTTCTATAAATTTTACCGTGAAACTCGATCTATGAGTTAGTGAAATTTAAAAAAAAAGCGCTATAGGTATAATAAAACGTGTATTTCAAATACCATTTTTGGGGTAGTTTTTGAGGGTGTTAGACGGCTCTTAAGGGGTTGTGGTATTTTTTGGGGGATGGAAAGTGCCCTTGTCTATCATTCCCAAAAATTCCAACGTGAAACTCGATCTATGAGTTAGTGCAATTTAAAAAAAAGCGCAATAGGTATAATAAAACGTGTATTTCAAATACCATTTTTGGGGTAGTTTTTGAGGATGTTAGACGGCTCGTAAGGGGTTGCGGTATTTTTTGGGGGATAAAGAGTGCCCTTCTCTATCATTTCTAAAAATTTCAACGTGAAACTCGATCTATGAGTTAGTGAAATTTGAAAAAAAACGCTATAGGTATAATAAAACGGGTATTTCAAATACCATATTTGGGGTTATTTTAGAGGGTGTTCGACGGCTCGTAAGGGGTTGCGGTATTTTTTGGAGGATGAAAAGTACCCTTATTTATCTTTCCTAAAAATTTTAACGTGAAACTCGATCTATGAGCTAGTGAAATTTAAAAAAAGGCGCTATAGGTCTAATAAAACGTGTATTTCAAATACCATTTTTGGGGTAGTTTTTGAGGGTGTTAGACGGCTCGTAAGGGGTTGCGGTATTTTTTGGGGGATGAAGAGTACCCTTATCTATCTTTCCTAAAAATTTTAACGTGAAACTCGATCTATGAGTTAGTGAAATTTAAAAAAAAAGCGCTATAGGTATAATAACACGTGTATTTTAGATATCATCTTTGGGGTTGTTTTTGAGGATGTTCGACGGCTCGTAAAAGGTTGCGGTATTTTTTGGGGGATAAAGAGTGCCCTTCTCTATCATTTCTAAAAATTTCAACGTGAAACTCGATCTATGAGTTATTGAAATTTAAAAAAAAAAGCGCTATAGGTATAATAACACGTGTATTTCAGATATCATCTTTGGGATTGTTTTTGAGGGTGTTAGACGGCTCGTAAGGGGTTGCAGTATTTTTTGGGGGATGAAGAGTACCCTTATTTATCTTTCCTAAAAATTTTAACGTGAAACTCGATCTATGAGTTAGTGAAATTTAAAAAAAAAGCGCTATAGGTATAATAAAACGTGTATTTCAAATACCATTTTTGGGGTTGTTTTTGAGGATGTTCGACGGCTCGTAAGGGGTTGCGGTATTTTTTGGGGGATAAAGAGTGCCCTTCTCTATCATTGTTAACGTGAAACTCGATCTATGAGCTAGTGAAATTTAAAAAAAGGCGCTATAGGTCTAATAAAACGTGTATTTCAAATACCATTTTTGGGGTAGTTTTTGAGGGTGTTAGACGGCTCGTAAGGGGTTGCGGTATTTTTTGGGGGATGAAGAGTACCCCTATTTATCTTTCCTAAAAATTTTAACGTGAAACTCGATCTATGAGTTAGTGAAATTTAAAAAAAAGCGCTATAGGTATAATAACACGTGTATTTTAGATATCATCTTTGGGGTTGTTTTTGAGGATGTTCGACGGCTCGTAAGGGGTTGCGGTATTTTTTGGGGGATAAAGAGTGCCCTTGTCTATCATTCCCAAAAATTTCAACGTGAAACTCGATCTGAGTTAGTGCAATTTAAAAAAAAGCGCTATAGGTATAATAAAACGTGTATTTCAAATACCATTTTTGGGGTAGTTTTTGAGGATGTTAGACGGCTCGTAAGGGGTTGCGGTATTTTTTTGGGGATGAAGAGTACCCTTATTTATCTTTCCTAAAAATTTCAACGTGAAACTCGATCTATGAGTTGGTGAAATTTAAAAAAAATGCGCTATAGGTATAATAACACGTATATTTCAGATATCATCTTTGGGGTTGTTTTTGAGGGTGTTAGACGGCTCGTAAGGGGTTACGGTATTTTTTGGGGAATGAAGAGTACTCTTATTTATCTTTCCTAAAAATTTCAACGTGAAACTCGATCTATGAGTTAGTGAAATTTAAAAAAAAGCGCTATAGGTATAATAACACGTGTATTTCAGATATCATCTTTGGGGTTGTTTTTGAGGATGTTCGACGGCTCGTAAGGGGTTGCGGGTATAATAACACGTGTATTTCAGATATCATCTTTGGGGTTGTTTTTGAGGATGTTCGACGGCTCGTAAGGGGTTGCGGTATTTTTTGGGGGATAAAGAGTGCCCTTCTCTATCATTTCTAAAAATTTCATCGTGAAACTCGATCTATGAGTTAGTGAAATTTAAAAAAAAAGCGCTATAGGTATAATAACACGTGTATTTCAGATATCATCTTTGGGATTGTTTTTGAGGGTGTTAGACGGCTCGTAAGGGGTTGCAGTATTTTTTGGGGGATGAAGAGTACCCTTATTTATCTTTCCTAAAAATTTTAACGTGAAACTCGATCTATGAGCTAGTGAAATTTAAAAAAAGGCGCTATAGGTCTAATAAAACGTGTATTTTAGATATCATCTTTGGGGTTGTTTTTGAGGATGTTCGACGGCTCGTAAGGGGTTGCGGTATTTTTTGGGGGATAAAGAGTGCCCTTCTCTATCATTTCTAAAAATTTCATCGTGAAACTCGATCTATGAGTTAGTGAAATTTAAAAAAAAAGCGCTATAGGTATAATAACACGTGTATTTCAGATATCATCTTTGGGATTGTTTTTGAGGGTGTTAGACGGCTCGTAAGGGGTTGCTGTATTTTTTGGGGGATAAAGAGTACCCTTATTTATCTTTCCTAAAAATTCTAACGTGAAACTCGATCTATGAGTTAGTGAAATTTAAAAAAAAGCGCTATAGGTATAATAAAACGTGTATTTCAAATACCATTTTTGGGGTTGTTTTTGAGGATGTTCGACGGCTCGTAAGGGGTTGCGGTATTTTTTGGGGGATAAAGAGTGCCCTTCTCTATCATTTCTAAAAATTTCAACGTGAAACTCGATCTATGAGTTAGTGAAATTTGAAAAAAAACGCTATAGGTATAATAAAACGGGTATTTCAAATACCATATTTGGGGTTATTTTAGAGGGCGTTCGACGGCTCGTAAGGGGTTGCGGTATTTTTTGGAGGATGAAAAGTACCCTTATTTATCTTTCCTAAAAATTTTAACGTGAAACTCGATCTATGAGCTAGTGAAATTTAAAAAAAGGCGCTATAGGTCTAATAAAACGTGTATTTCAAATACCATTTTTGGGGTAGTTTTTGAGGGTGTTAGACGGCTCGTAAGGGGTTGCGGTATTTTTTGGGGGATGAAGAGTACCCTTATCTATCTTTCCTAAAAATTTTACCGTGAAACTCGATCTATGAGTTAGTGAAATTTTAAAAAAAAGCGCTATAGGTATAATAAAACGTGTATTTCAAATACCATTTTTGGGGTAGTTTTTGAGGGTGTTAGACGGCTCGTAAGGGGTTGTGGTATTTTTTGGGGGATGGAAAGTGCCCTTGTCTATCATTCCCAAAAATTTCAACGTGAAACTCGATCTATGAGTTAGTGCAATTTAAAAAAAAGCGCAATAGGTATAATAAAACGTGTATTTCAAATACCATTTTTGGGGTAGTTTTTGAGGATGTTAGACGGCTCGTAAGGGGTTGCGGTATTTTTTGGGGGATAAAGAGTGCCCTTCTCTATCATTTCTAAAAATTTCAACGTGAAACTCGATCTATGAGTTAGTGAAATTTGAAAAAAAACGCTATAGGTATAATAAAACGGGTATTTCAAATACCATATTTGGGGTTATTTTAGAGGGTGTTCGACGGCTCGTAAGGGGTTGCGGTATTTTTTGGAGGATGAAAAGTACCCTTATTTATCTTTCCTAAAAATTTTAACGTGAAACTCGATCTATGAGCTAGTGAAATTTAAAAAAAGGCGCTATAGGTCTAATAAAACGTGTATTTCAAATACCATTTTTGGGGTAGTTTTTGAGGGTGTTAGACGGCTCGTAAGGGGTTGCGGTATTTTTTGGGGGATGAAGAGTACCCTTATCTATCTTTCCTAAAAATTTTAACGTGAAACTCGATCTATGAGTTAGTGAAATTTAAAAAAAAAGCGCTATAGGTATAATAACACGTGTATTTTAGATATCATCTTTGGGGTTGTTTTTGAGGATGTTCGACGGCTCGTAAAAGGTTGCGGTATTTTTTGGGGGATAAAGAGTGCCCTTCTCTATCATTTCTAAAAATTTCAACGTGAAACTCGATCTATGAGTTATTGAAATTTAAAAAAAAAGCGCTATAGGTATAATAACACGTGTATTTCAGATATCATCTTTGGGATTGTTTTTGAGGGTGTTAGACGGCTCGTAAGGGGTTGCAGTATTTTTTGGGGGATGAAGAGTACCCTTATTTATCTTTCCTAAAAATTTTAACGTGAAACTCGATCTATGAGTTAGTGAAATTTAAAAAAAAAGCGCTATAGGTATAATAAAACGTGTATTTCAAATACCATTTTTGGGGTTGTTTTTGAGGATGTTCGACGGCTCGTAAGGGGTTGCGGTATTTTTTGGGGGATAAAGAGTGCCCTTCTCTATCATTGTTAACGTGAAACTCGATCTATGAGCTAGTGAAATTTAAAAAAAGGCGCTATAGGTCTAATAAAACGTGTATTTCAAATACCATTTTTGGGGTAGTTTTTGAGGGTGTTAGACGGCTCGTAAGGGGTTGCGGTATTTTTTGGGGGATGAAGAGTACCCCTATTTATCTTTCCTAAAAATTTTAACGTGAAACTCGATCTATGAGTTAGTGAAATTTAAAAAAAAGCGCTATAGGTATAATAACACGTGTATTTTAGATATCATCTTTGGGGTTGTTTTTGAGGATGTTCGACGGCTCGTAAGGGGTTGCGGTATTTTTTGGGGGATAAAGAGTGCCCTTGTCTATCATTCCCAAAAATTTCAACGTGAAACTCGATCTGAGTTAGTGCAATTTAAAAAAAAAGCGCTATAGGTATAATAAAACGTGTATTTCAAATACCATTTTTGGGGTAGTTTTTGAGGATGTTAGACGGCTCGTAAGGGGTTGCGGTATTTTTTTGGGGATGAAGAGTACCCTTATTTATCTTTCCTAAAAATTTCAACGTGAAACTCGATCTATGAGTTGGTGAAATTTAAAAAAAATGCGCTATAGGTATAATAACACGTATATTTCAGATATCATCTTTGGGGTTGTTTTTGAGGGTGTTAGACGGCTCGTAAGGGGTTACGGTATTTTTTGGGGGATGAAGAGTACTCTTATTTATCTTTCCTAAAAATTTCAACGTGAAACTCGATCTATGAGTTAGTGAAATTTAAAAAAAAGCGCTATAGGTATAATAACACGTGTATTTCAGATATCATCTTTGGGGTTGTTTTTGAGGATGTTCAACGGCTCGTAAAAGGTTTCGGTATTTTTTGGGGGATAAGGAGTGCCCTTCTCTATCATTCTTAAAAATTTCTACGTGAAACTCGATCTATGAGTTAGTGAAATTTGAAAAAAAAAACGCTATATGTATAATAACACGTGTATTTCAGATATCATCTTTGGGATGGTTTTTGAGGGTGTTAGACGGCTCGTAAGGGGTTGCGGTATTTTCTGTGGTATGAAGAGGACCCCCATTTATTTTTCCTAAAAATTTTAACGTGAAACTCGATCTATGAGTTAGTGAAATTTAAAAAAAAGCGCTATAGGTATAATAACACGTGTATTTCAGATATCATCTTTGGGGTTGTTTTTGAGGATGTTCAACGGCTCGTAAAAGGTTTCGGTATTTTTTGGGGGATAAGGAGTGCCCTTCTCTATCATTCTTAAAAATTTCTACGTGAAACTCGATCTATGAGTTAGTGAAATTTGAAAAAAAAAAACGCTATATGTATAATAACACGTGTATTTCAGATATCATCTTTGGGGTAGTTTTTGAGGGTGTTAGACGGCTCGTAGGGGGTTACGGTATTTTTTGGGGGATGCAGAGTACTCTTATTTATCTTTCCTAAAAATTTCAACGTGAAACTCGATTTATGAGTTAGTGAAATTTAAAAAAAAACGCTATAGTTATAATTAAACGTGTATTTCAAATACCATATTTGGGGTAGTTTTTGAGAGTGTTAGAAGGCTCGTAGGGGGTTGCGGTATTTTTTGCGGGATGAAGAGTACCCTTATTTATCTTTCCTAAAAATTTTAACGTGAAACTCGATCTATGAGTTAGTGAAATTAAAAAAAAAAGCGCTATATGTATAATAACACGTGTATTTCAGATATCATCTTTGGGATGGTTTTTGAGGGTGTTAGACGGCTCGTAAGGGGTTGCGGTATTTTCTGTGGTATGAAGAGGACCCCCATTTATTTTTCCTAAAAATTTTAACGTGAAACTCGATCTATGAGTTAGTGAAATTAAAAAAAAAATGCACTATAGGTATAATAAAACGTGTGTTTCAAATACCATCTTTGGGGTAGTTTTTGAGGGTGTTAGACGGCTCGTAAGGAGTTACGGTATTTTTTGGAGGATGAAGAGTACTCTTATTTATCTTTCCTAAAAATTTTAACGTGAAACTCGATCTATGAGCTAGTGAAATTTAAAAAAAGGCGCTATAGGTCTAATAAAACGTGTATTTCAAATACCATTTTTGGGGTAGTTTTTGAGGGTGTTAGACGGCTCGTAAGGGGTTGCGGTATTTTTTGGGGGATGAAGAGTACCCCTATTTATCTTTCCTAAAAATTTTAACGTGAAACTCGATCTATGAGTTAGTGAAATTTAAAAAAAAGCGCTATAGGTATAATAACACGTGTATTTTAGATATCATCTTTGGGGTTGTTTTTGAGGATGTTCGACGGCTCGTAAGGGGTTGCGGTATTTTTTGGGGGATAAAGAGTGCCCTTGTCTATCATTCCCAAAAATTTCAACGTGAAACTCGATCTGAGTTAGTGCAATTTAAAAAAAAGCGCTATAGGTATAATAAAACGTGTATTTCAAATACCATTTTTGGGGTAGTTTTTGAGGATGTTAGACGGCTCGTAAGGGGTTGCGGTATTTTTTTGGGGATGAAGAGTACCCTTATTTATCTTTCCTAAAAATTTCAACGTGAAACTCGATCTATGAGTTGGTGAAATTTAAAAAAAATGCGCTATAGGTATAATAACACGTATATTTCAGATATCATCTTTGGGGTTGTTTTTGAGGGTGTTAGACGGCTCGTAAGGGGTTACGGTATTTTTTGGGGGATGAAGAGTACTCTTATTTATCTTTCCTAAAAATTTCAACGTGAAACTCGATCTATGAGTTAGTGAAATTTAAAAAAAAGCGCTATAGGTATAATAACACGTGTATTTCAGATATCATCTTTGGGGTTGTTTTTGAGGATGTTCAACGGCTCGTAAAAGGTTTCGGTATTTTTTGGGGGATAAGGAGTGCCCTTCTCTATCATTCTTAAAAATTTCTACGTGAAACTCGATCTATGAGTTAGTGAAATTTGAAAAAAAAAAACGCTATAGTTATAATTAAACGTGTATTTCAAATACCATATTTGGGGTAGTTTTTGAGAGTGTTAGAAGGCTCGTAGGGGGTTGCGGTATTTTTTGCGGGATGAAGAGTACCCTTATTTATCTTTCCTAAAAATTTTAACGTGAAACTCGATCTATGAGTTAGTGAAATTAAAAAAAAAGCGCTATATGTATAATAACACGTGTATTTCAGATATCATCTTTGGGATGGTTTTTGAGGGTGTTAGACGGCTCGTAAGGGGTTGCGGTATTTTCTGTGGTATGAAGAGGACCCCCATTTATTTTTCCTAAAAATTTTAACGTGAAACTCGATCTATGAGTTAGTGAAATTAAAAAAAAAATGCACTATAGGTATAATAAAACGTGTGTTTCAAATACCATCTTTGGGGTAGTTTTTGAGGGTGTTAGACGGCTCGTAAGGAGTTACGGTATTTTTTGGAGGATGAAGAGTACTCTTATTTATCTTTCCTAAAAATTTTAACGTGAAACTCGATCTATGAGCTAGTGAAATTTAAAAAAAGGCGCTATAGGTCTAATAAAACGTGTATTTCAAATACCATTTTTGGGGTAGTTTTTGAGGGTGTTAGACGGCTCGTAAGGGGTTGCGGTATTTTTTGGGGGATGAAGAGTACCCTTATTTATCTTTCCTAAAAAATTTAATGTGAAACTCGATCTATGAGTTGGTGAAATTTAAAAAAAATGCGCTATAGGTATAATAACACGTATATTTCAGATATCATCTTTGGGATTGTTTTTGAGGGTGTTAGACGGCTCGTAAGGGGTTGCTGTATTTTTTGGGGGATAAAGAGTACCCTTATTTATCTTTCCTAAAAATTCTAACGTGAAACTCGATCTATGAGTTAGTGAAATTTAAAAAAAAAGCGCTATAGGTATAATAAAACGTGTATTTCAAATACCATTTTTGGGGTTGTTTTTGAGGATGTTCGACGGCTCGTAAGGGGTTGCGGTATTTTTTGGGGGATAAAGAGTGCCCTTCTCTATCATTTCTAAAAATTTCAACCTGAAACTCGATCTATGAGTTAGTGAAATTTGAAAAAAAACGCTATAGGTATAATAAAACGGGTATTTCAAATACCATATTTGGGGTTATTTTAGAGGGTGTTCGACGGCTCGTAAGGGGTTGCGGTATTTTTTGGAGGATGAAAAGTACCCTTATTTATCTTTCCTAAAAATTTTAACGTGAAACTCGATCTATGAGCTAGTGAAATTTAAAAAAAGGCGCTATAGGTCTAATAAAACGTGTATTTCAAATACCATTTTTGGGGTAGTTTTTGAGGGTGTTAGACGGCTCGTAAGGGGTTGCGGTATTTTTTGGGGGATGAAGAGTACCCTTATCTATCTTTCCTAAAAATTTTAACCTGAAACTCGATCTATGAGTTAGTGAAATTTAAAAAAAAAGCGCTATAGGTATAATAACACGTGTATTTTAGATATCATCTTTGGGGTTGTTTTTGAGGATGTTCGACGGCTCGTAAAAGGTTGCGGTATTTTTTGGGGGATAAAGAGTGCCCTTCTCTATCATTTCTAAAAATTTCAACGTGAAACTCGATCTATGAGTTAGTGAAATTTAAAAAAAAAGCGCTATAGGTATAATAACACGTGTATTTCAGATATCATCTTTGGGATTGTTTTTGAGGGTGTTAGACGGCTCGTAAGGGGTTGCAGTATTTTTTGGGGAATGAAGAGTACCCTTATTTATCTTTCCTAAAAATTTTAACGTGAAACTCGATCTATGAGTTAGTGAAATTAAAAAAAAAAAGCGCTATAGGTATAATAAAACGTGTATTTCAAATACCATTTTTGGGGTTGTTTTTGAGGATGTTCGACGGCTCGTAAGGGGTTGCGGTATTTTTTGGGGGATAAAGAGTGCCCTTCTCTATCATTGTTAACGTGAAACTCGATCTATTAGCTAGTGAAATTTAAAAAAAGGCGCTATAGGTCTAATAAAACGTGTATTTCAAATACCATTTTTGGGGTAGTTTTTGAGGGTGTTATACGGCTCGTAAGGGGTTGCGGTATTTTTTGGGGGATGAAGAGTGCCCTTATTTATCTTTCCTAAAAATTTTAACGTGAAACTCGATCTATGAGTTAGTGAAATTTAAAAAAAAGCGCTATAGGTATAATAACACGTGTATTTTAGATATCATCTTTGGGGTTGTTTTTGAGGATGTTCGACGGCTCGTAAGGGGTTGCGGTATTTTTTGGGGGATAAAGAGTGCCCTTGTCTATCATTCCCAAAAATTTCAACGTGAAACTCGATCTGAGTTAGTGCAATTTAAAAAAAAGCGCTATAGGTATAATAAAACGTGTATTTCAAATACCATTTTTGGGGTAGTTTTTGAGGATGTTGGACGGCTCGTAAGGGGTTGCAGTATTTTTTTGGGGATGAAGAGTACCCTTATTTATCTTTCCTAAAAATTTCAACGTGAAACTCGATCTATGAGTTGGTGAAATTTAAAAAAAAATGCGCTATAGGTATAATAACACGTATATTTCAGATATCATCTTTGGGGTTGTTTTTAAGGGTGTTAGACGGCTCGTAAGGGGTTATGGTATTTTTTGGGGGATGAAGAGTACTCTTATTTATCTTTCCTAAAAATTTCAACGTGAAACTCGATCTATGAGTTAGTGAAATTTAAAAAAAAAGCGCTATAGGTATAATAACACGTGTATTTCAGATATCATCTTTGGGGTTGTTTTTGAGGATGTTCAACGGTTCGTAAAAGGTTTCGGTATTTTTTGGGGGATAAGGAGTGCGCTTCTCTATCATTCTTAAAAATTTCAACGTGAAACTCGATCTATGAGTTAGTGAAATTTGAAAAAAAAAACGCTATAGTTATAATTAAACGTGTATTTCAAATACCATATTTGGGGTAGTTTTTGAGAGTGTTAGAAGGCTCGTAGGGGGTTGCGGTATTTTTTGCGGGATGAAGAGTACCCTTATTTATCTTTCCTAAAAATTTTAACGTGAAACTCGATCTATGAGTTAGTGAAATTAAAAAAAAAGCGCTATATGTATAATAACACGTGTATTTCAGATATCATCTTTGGGATTGTTTTTGAGGGTGTTAGACGGCTCGTAAGGGGTTGCGGTATTTTCTGTGGTATGAAGAGGACCCTTATTTATTTTTCCTAAAAATTTTAACGTGAAACTCGATCTATGAGTTAGTGAAATTTAAAAAAAAAGCGCTGTATGTATAATAACACGTGTATTTCAGATATCATCTTTGGGAATGTTTTTGAGGGTGTTAGACGGCTCGTAAGGGGTTGCGGTATTTTTTTGGGGATGAAGAGTACCCTTATTTATCTTTCCTAAAAATTTTAACGTGAAACTCGATCTATGAGTTAGTGAAATTTAAAAAAAAAGCGCTATAGGTATAATAAAACGTGTATTTCAAATACCATTTTTGGGGTTGTTTTTGAGGATGTTCGACGGCTCGTAAGGGGTTGCGGTATTTTTTGGGGGATAAAGAGTGCCCTTCTCTATCATTTCTAAAAATTTCAACGTGAAACTCGATCTATGAGTTAGTGAAATTAAAAAAAAAAGCGCTATAGGTATAATAAAACGTGTATTTCAAATACCATTTTTGGGGTTGTTTTTGAGGATGTTCGACGGCTCGTAAGGGGTTGCGGTATTTTTTGGGGGATAAAGAGTGCCCTTCTCTATCATTGTTAACGTGAAACTCGATCTATGAGCTAGTGAAATTTAAAAAAAGGCGCTATAGGTCTAATAAAACGTGTATTTCAAATACCATTTTTGGGGTAGTTTTTGAGGGTGTTATACGGCTCGTAAGGGGTTGCGGTATTTTTTGGGGGATGAAGAGTGCCCTTATTTATCTTTCCTAAAAATTTTAACGTGAAACTCGATCTATGAGTTAGTGAAATTTAAAAAAAAGCGCTATAGGTATAATAACACGTGTATCTTAGATATCATCTTTGGGGTTGTTTTTGAGGATGTTCGACGGCTCGTAAGGGGTTGCGGTATTTTTTGGGGGATAAAGAGTGCCCTTGTCTATCATTCCCAAAAATTTCAACGTGAAACTCGATCTGAGTTAGTGCAATTTAAAAAAAAGCGCTATAGGTATAATAAAACGTGTATTTCAAATACCATTTTTGGGGTAGTTTTTGAGGATGTTAGACGGCTCGTAAGGGGTTGCAGTATTTTTTTGGGGATGAAGAGTACCCTTATTTATCTTTCCTAAAAATTTCAACGTGAAACTCGATCTATGAGTTGGTGAAATTTAAAAAAAAATGCGCTATAGGTATAATAACACGTATATTTCAGATATCATCTTTGGGGTTGTTTTTAAGGGTGTTAGACGGCTCGTAAGGGGTTATGGTATTTTTTGGGGGATGAAGAGTACTCTTATTTATCTTTCCTAAAAATTTCAACGTGAAACTCGATCTATGAGTTAGTGAAATTTAAAAAAAAGCGCTATAGGTATAATAACACGTGTATTTCAGATATCATCTTTGGGGTTGTTTTTGAGGATGTTCAACGGCTCGTAAAAGGTTTCGGTATTTTTTGGGGGATAAGGAGTGCCCTTCTCTATCATTCTTAAAAATTTCAACGTGAAACTCGATCTATGAGTTAGTGAAATTTGAAAAAAAAAACGCTATAGTTATAATTAAACGTGTATTTCAAATACCATATTTGTGGTAGTTTTTGAGAGTGTTAGAAGGCTCGTAGGGGGTTGCGGTATTTTTTGCGGGATGAAGAGTACCCTTATTTATCTTTCCTAAAAATTTTAACGTGAAACTCGATCTATGAGTTAGTGAAATTAAAAAAAAAAGCGCTATATGTATAATAACACGTGTATTTCAGATATCATCTTTGGGATTGTTTTTGAGGGTGTTAGACGGCTCGTAAGGGGTTGCGGTATTTTCTGTGGTATGAAGAGGACCCCCATTTATTTTTCCTAAAAATTTTAACGTGAAACTCGATCTATGAGTTAGTGAAATTTAAAAAAAAAGCGCTGTATGTATAATAACACGTGTATTTCAGATATCATCTTTGGGAATGTTTTTGAGGGTGTTAGACGGCTCGTAAGGGGTTGCGGTATTTTTTTGGGGATGAAGAGTACCCTTATTTATCTTTCCTAAAAATTTTAACGTGAAACTCGATCTATGAGTTAGTGAAATTTAAAAAAAAAGCGCTATAGGTATAATAAAACGTGTATTTCAAATACCATTTTTGGGGTTGTTTTTGAGGATGTTCGACGGCTCGTAAGGGGTTGCGGTATTTTTTGGGGGATAAAGAGTGCCCTTCTCTATCATTTCTAAAAATTTCAACGTGAAACTCGATCTATGAGTTAGTGAAATTTGAAAAAAAAACGCTATAGGTATAATAAAACGGGTATTTCAAATACCATATTTGGGGTTATTTTAGAGGGTGTTCGACGGCTCGTAAGGGGTTGCGGTATTTTTTGGAGGATGAAAAGTACCCTTATTTATCTTTCCTAAAAATTTTAACGTGAAACTCGATCTATGAGCTAGTGAAATTTAAAAAAAAGGCGCTATAGGTCTAATAAAACGTGTATTTCAAATACCATTTTTGGGGTAGTTTTTGAGGGTGTTAGACGGCTCGTAAGGGGTTGCGGTATTTTTTGGGGGATGAAGAGTACCCTTATTTATCTTTCCTAAAAATTTTAACGTGAAACTCAATCTATGAGTTAGTGAAATTTAAAAAAAAGCGCTATATGTATAATAACACGTGTTTTTCAGATATCATCTTTGGGATTGTTTTTGAGGTTGTTAGACGGCTCGTAAGGGGTTGCGGTATTTTTTGGGGGATGGAAAGTGCCCTTGTCTATCATTCCCAAAAATTTCAATGTGAAACTCGATCTATGAGTTAGTGCAATTTAAAAAAAAGCGCTATAGGTATAATAAAACGTGTATTTCAAATACCATTTTTGGGGTTGTTTTTGAGGATGTTCGACGGCTCGTAAGGGGTTGTGGTATTTTTTGGGGGATAAAGAGTGCCCTTCTCTATCATTTCTAAAAATTTCAACGTGAAACTCGATCTATGAGTTAGTGAAATTTGAAAAAAAACGCTATAGGTATAGGTAAGCGGTTGCGGTATTTTTTGGAGGATTATTTATTATTATCTTTCCTAAAAATATTTATTTATCTTATTTATCTTTCCTAAAAATTTGAAGGTGAAACTCGATCTATGAGTTAGTGAAATTTAAAAAAAAAGCGCTATAGGTATAATAAAACGTGTATTTCAAATACCATCTTTGGGGTTGTTTTTGAGGGTGTTCGACGGCTCGTAAGGATGAAGAATACCCTTATCTGTCATTCCTGAAAATTCCAACAAAAAACTCATTCTACGATTTGATTACGTTGTTTTAAAGTGTAAATATAAAATTATTCCATTTTCGGGGTGCTGTAAATAGGTGCTAACTTCACATTTTTGGGTTCTGTAAAATTGGATCAGGTGCTAACTTCACATTTTTGGGTGCTGAAAATGGGTGCTATCTTCACACCGGTATAAAAAATCGACATAAATTTGAAAATACATGCTCATTAAATTATAATGTCCCTCCACACAGGTTAAAGTTCACTGAGAAATTGCCAACAAATACTTGCATCTCTTATTTCAATAAGTTACCAGCAAAGTTACAAAAGAAAAAAAAACAACATTCAACTTTTTTAAAAATCTTTATTTAATATATTACTTAACATTGAACCTTATAGCATCAAGGAATTCGTGAATTATAATTTTACAGATTTAAACTAGTTATTTTTATTATTTACATTTTAAATGGTATGTCATTTGTAAAAAAAAAAATTGCTTGCTTTGTCTTTTGTCTACTGCATGACAATATTTTAATGTGTTTTTTATTTACTAGGCATTAATTATTTAAGTTAACTTTCTCTTAATTTTTTATATTTAATTAAATTGCTTTTGACTATTGACTACAATTCACTTAACTGCAATGTATATACTTAATTTCTATATTGTATGGCTCTTTGAATAAAGATATATTCTATTGTATTGTACAATAACAGTATCATCAGCAAAGAATAACTTTCTGATGATACTGGCACTTTTTTAAGTCTACCTAGTGAGGGGTCCGTTTTTGAGACTTGACATTTCAGTGTGACAGGAGCGCTGTCAAGTTCATTTTTTCTTATGGACACATCCTTTTTTTCTTTTGCCGTTTGGTGCATAAAGGATGACAGATAATATTTTGCAACCTTATTTTGACAAGTCACCTGACATTATGCATTTGTTGACCATCATCAGCCCCAAAATCTACTGTGGTAACTCCAAACCAAGTAAACAATGCTGTCGATGCTCCGCACCAGTCGCGATTTAACCAAAATGGACAACAAAATGTAAAAAACAATAACGAATTCGCAAAAAGAACTATGAATAAAGGCTCTGCGTCCAAAGATATGGAATTTGTTGCCGCAAACAATACCAAGATGTGGCTATACGTCGGTAGGGCTGCACAAACTGTTTCGACTGACGTAATTAAATTACATTTAAATAAAAAACTGGGCGACACTGCAATTATGGAAAATTTAGTAGTGGAACAGCTAAGGACAATTGGAAACACAAATTCATTTAAGATTGGGGTCCCCGCAGATAACTATGATAAAATAAATTCTTGTAATTTTTGGCCAAAAGGCATTTTGACATTTTACTTTCTCGGAAAACCAAATCTAGGCCGTGAATCAGGCAGTCATAGAGACAGTAAACTATCAGAAATTAGCGTGTATTACCAGAATGTGCGTGGGTTGCGCACAAAATTAAATGCCTTTCCAGTAGCGGTCTTGGCAAACAATTGTGATTTCCTATTGCTAACAGAGACTTCTCTTTTTGATGGTATTCATGACAATGAGCTCGGTATTCCCGATTACTTTATTTACCGAAGCAACAGGAATGAGTTAATAAGTACATCTAAGAAGCTGGGTGGAGCACTTATTGCAGTAAAAAAATCACTTAATTTCTGCAGTTATTATACCTAAAACTGATAATATAGAGAGTGTTTATGTAAATATATCACTATACACTTTAAAAAAATTGATTGTTAACATTTACATCCCCCCATCATCAACTATAGATATATATGAAGATTTTGTTGTAGCCACAAAAATCATTATACAAAAAAATGATATTTATATAAAAATATACGTAATCAAATAATATGTCAGATTATATTATTTTTTCAGAACTTAGGGAGACATGTAAAACTTTGGCAGAAAAAATGCAAAAAAGACCACATAAGTAATTTAGAAATTAATATTAATGATAGATAGTAGGCAATTCTGGTCATATGTACATAGATCGGTGTGAAACTAGCAGCCAGTATTCCGCACCCAAAATGTGAAGTTACCAGCAAAATGCCGCAGCCAAAATGTGAAATTAACAGCCGCTATTCAGCAGCTATTTTGACAAAAATTGGAAAATAAACAAAAATTAAAAAGTCCCCCTTAAAAACGATTTTACACAATAAGACTGACTCACCTTCTTTTTAATCACTGTGCCAAAACGCAATTCCTTGCAGCTTGTCTAACATGGAGAAATGGGTAAAAGTATGGAAAATAAACAAAAATTCAAAAGTCATCCTCAAAAACGATTTTACACAATAAGACTCATACAGATGCTTGCTTACCTTCTGTTTAATTACTGTGCCAAAGCGCAATTTCTTGCAGCCCGTCTAACATGGAGAAATGCATAAACGTATGGAAAATAAACAAAAATTTAAAAGACATCCTTAAAATTCAAAAGTCCCCTTAAAAACGATTTTACACAACAAAACTCAGGTAGATGTTTGCTTACAGCCTTTTTAATCATTGTGCCAAAGCGCAATTGCTTGCAACCCGTCTAACATGGAGAAATGGATAAAAGTATGGAAAATAAACAAAAATTCACAAGTGCCCCTTAAAAACGATTACAGACTTTTTAATCACTGTGCCAAAGCGCAATTTCTTGCAGCCCGTCTAACATCCTCAAAAACGATTTTACACAATAAGACTCACCCAGATGCTTGCTCACCTTCTTTTTAATAACTGTGCCAAAGTGCAATTCCTTGCAGCCCGTCTAACACGAAGAGATGCATAAAAGTATGGAAAATAAACAAAAATTCAAAAGTCATCCTTAAAAAAGGTTTTACACAATAAGACTAACCCAGATGCTTCCTCACCTTCTTTTTAATTACTGTGCCAAAGCGCAATTCCTGGTACCCGGCTAACATGGAGAAATGGATAAAACTATGGAAAATACACAAAAATTCAAAAGTCATCGTCAAAAACTTTTTAATTACTGTGCCAAAGCGCAGTTTCTTGCAACCCGTCTAACATGGAGAAATGGATAAAAGTATGGAAAATAAATAAAAATTCAAAAGTTCCCCTTAACGATTTTACACAACAAAACTCAGGCAGATGCTTGCTTACAGCCTTTTTAAATACTGTGCCAAAGTGCAATTCCTTGCAACCCGTCTAACATGGAGAAATAAATAAAAGTATGGAAAATAAACAAAAATTCAAAAGTCCCCCTTTAAAATCATTTTACACAATAAGACTTACACAGATGCTTGATCACCTTCTTTCTAATCACTGTGCCAAAGCGCAATTCCTTGAAGGCCGTGGGTCATTCCATATCAATCACCCTTGTAATTTTTCATTCACGTGACAGGGTGTTTTTTATTGCTCTTAGTTTATTTTGGAATGAAAGTTAAGTTTTTTTTTCACTTTCACATGAGAACTAGGTTTTCTTATTTCAGGGGTGAATTCTCCCCGTCACACATATAACCTGTTATCAAGATTTGCTCATCAAACAAAGAAGGCGCCAGGATAAACCCAACCTAACGAATTACCCAAATTCAAAAGAATATAATGAATTACCTAAAATGTTTAAATAACATTTTCTTTTAATTTCATGACCTTGAACTTGTGCAATCGATATGCTGAATCTCCCTTGATTCAAAAAGAATTACAGTTTACAATTTTATTGTTAACAAAAAAAAATGCGTTATCAGAAAAGGTCACAGTTGTTACAGTTATTTTTTAATCAACCACACAATTTCTTTTTAACAATTGTTGAAATGGAAAAAAAATCACTGAAATTTACACTATAAAAAACCAGAACCTTGAAATTCTGCCATACCTCTTGGTTAGAAAAAAATAGATTGAAAAAATACCACCTTTTATAACAATCCACCCTGTTAGTGATACCCTGGAAAAAGCCTATTCTCGACCACCACTGTGCCAATGCTTCGCCTGTCTATATAAGGACTTTATGTTGGCCTTAGTTACGATATTGTGGTGTCTACTGGTCTAGTTGCTTATGTTCCATTTTCTGGTATGGGGTACCGAAAAAATACATATTAGGGAGAATTAAAAAAACAGGTGAATTTTAAATGGATGACTGAGGCAGAATTACATTAGCCCTGTGAATTTATTTGAAATTTACAATAAAAAAATAAATACATGCAATTCAAATTTTTATGACAAAATGCCCAAATTTCAAAATTATTTTGTTTGAAAAAAAAATTTAAAAAATGTTTCCTATATCACCTTAGGTGATTAAATCGTAGTTAAAATCTAGGTTGGAACCCAAAAATTTATAGTCTTATTTCTATGAAACCTGGCCAAAAAAAATTTATTAGGAAATATCTGCCAAATTAAATATTTAAATTTAGAAAAATCATTGCAAAGAAAAATTCATTGTAAAAAAAAACAGGGAAAGGCTGAGTTACCATGCTTGTTCTCTTCAGGTATGAAAGAAAAAAGGAAGGTCAATTGAATTCCAACCAGATTCAGTCAAGTTTCCATGAAGCCAAATATACCAAAAAATTGACGATAAATTTATAAAATTTATTTATACTTCATTTTGAGAGAAAATAAGAAATAAACTTGTCATATAACTTCCATTTTAAGTACTTAACGCATGTTAAGTGTTCCTGTAGCCAGGCAATAAAAAAAGGTTACATGAAGGCCATTTTAAATCGCAATGATGCTAACTTATTTTCGACGGAAACAAGACTAAACCGGATTAAAACCCAATTTAAATTTGCTCTACAGATACTTTAAATCATTCTCTATCGAATGAAATATAATTAAGAGTGGTTGTAATTACTTACAACCCTCAAAAATAAGGGAGAAAGAAATATCGAGAACAAATCTACATACCTGAAGGAAAACGTAAAAGTAACCATAGAAAAAAAGTTGGGTTCGGTCTGACTGGCAGACCAGAATGTTATCTGCTGTACTGTGCTACGGAACTAATTATGACCTTGGCGCCCGACATAGAAATAGTTCTGTGAAACACAAATAGATGGAGCACCACACATGATAACCACAAAAATTAATACTACAAAAGAATGTTGATTTTTAAATAAAAATCAATATTACTTTACAAATGTAATGTAATATTGATTTTTTTGGCATAGCAAAAAGGACCACAATATGCCCAAAAAACAAAAAAAGTTTAAAATAATTTTTTAAACTTTTTTTGTCTTTGGGTGCACTGAACTTAAAAGACAAATGTGTACTTTTGACCCAAATGAAATGTTATGAAAAAAACATTTTGCCTTTTAATTTCATAGGTGAGGTCCTTTTACAAAACCCTTTATTGTATGGTTTCATTGAGAATTTAACTTATAAAAGGTTGGGTAAAAAGATAAAGACAGATGATAAATAAGTATATGTAATTAAAAAAAAAAATGGAAGTACATTTCCCAAATACAGGTTTAAAAACAAAACAAGGGTTCATTATATTTTTCACTGCCTTAATTAACTCATTATTGGAGTGTTGAATACAAGAATTCCTTTATTTTTTTACAAAGTTTAACATTTGTTTTCCCTCCAATGCTAAGGGAGTAAAGAGGAGGTGAAAAATATAATGAATCATCTGGTAAAATAAGTAAAAACATAAAATATTACCTTATAGTAAAAATCGAGGTAAAAATTATTTAAAAAGAAGATAAATTACCTAGAAATAATTATTGTGAAAATTATTCCACAGATAATTGTGAGGCTAATTGCCTTTAGTCATAATTTAGTACACAAAATTCAATATAAAGCCTCAAGAAATAAAACATAATTTTTTCCAAATCTTTTTTGTTTGGCTTTATGAAATGCTGATTTTTTTTTATTTATCGCAATAATCTCCTCTTTTTAGACTTTTAGAAAATCTTACAAATCTTATTAACTTGCTTACACCACCAGAACAAACACCTAATAATTAACTGTATTATTGTGGTCACTTTAGAGATTAAAAAATATAATAAAGTTTGTGTCTTGCCAAATAAAAAATTAAAGTATGTTTCTGGTTTTGTCAACTTACTGTTTTTATACTGCAAGGCATCAATAGTTTTTTACTTTTTTACTTAGCAAAGCAAAAATCTTAGACAATAGCCTGTATGTCTTACCAATTGATTTAAAAATACTGAGGGAGAGAATCTTTTCTTCTAAAGTAAGTCTTCTGGCTTTAGGTTTCTGCTGCTGTACTCTAATCTGGCACATAATAAGAATTTTCTGCGATTGCTAATTTTCTCTGGATTGATTGCACATAACTGGTCATTTTAAGCAATCGCTTACTACTATCAATAACTTTCCTATAGAAATGTCATGCTTTTGGTGTGAGATTAGCCTGTCTGGGCACATTGACTTCATTAGGAATTAAAGAGCGCCTTCTTTTAACTGTAAAAAGAAATAAAACAAACATTAGCTAATTAGTTAAAATTATAACATTTATAAATACATTAAATTTGTAAAAATGTAAATAAATCAAACAAATTGATTGTTCTCAGGGTAACCACCAGTTGGGGTGTATTTTTTTTATAAATTTGTCACCATGCTTTCTCCACTGAATTTATTTTAAACCCGACATGTTTTGGAAGCTCAGGCTGCCATCATCAGGAGTCCCTACCAAAGTTTTATTAAGGAAGACTAGGCCAAATTAATGGACCAGTCTTCCATATTGGAAAAAGAAAGAGAGGCTACAACCCATTGTGAGAAAAACTTTAAAATTTAAAAAACGAAATAAACTTTTTATTATGCCATGGATAGACTTTGTGGGGTACTAAGAAAACTAAACCTGACTTCTGTTTAAGGTAGGTACTGTAAACAGTTCTAAGTACTGGGATAGTAAGTTTTTTTTTAGGGAGTGTCTAAAGAGCCGGCAATTCAGCTGAATAGCCGTGAGGCTAAAGAGGCAGCAATAATTATTTATTATGTGTTTTTCATATTTTCTTTTTTTTTAAATTTTTTTAAAATTAAAGTAACCCAACCTAACCTAAACAGACTCAAACCAACTTATTAAAAGACAAAACAACACAAAAAAACCCACTTTAAACTAAATTAACCCAACCTTAACCTAATTAAACAAGCCAAAAAAAGATGTAGGGGTTGTAGTGTGTTTTTTTTTGGGTTGTTTTGGCTTTGAATGAGTTGGTTTGAGTCTGTTTAGTTTAGGTTGGGTTAATTTAGTTGGTTTGAGTCTGTTTAGGTTAGGTTGGGTCCATTTAGTTTAAATTGTGTTTTGTTGGGTTGTTTTGGCTTTTAATAAGCTGGTTTGAGTCGGTTTAGGTTAGGTTGGGTTAATTTAGTTTAAACAAATTAAAAAATAAACGAAAATATGAAAAACACATAATAAATAATTATTGCCGGCTCTTTAGCCTCACGTCTATTCAGCCGAATTGCCGACACTTTTTTTTAATTTTATAAGATAAAATATGCTCACTTTATGATCAGCTTGTCATACATACAAGGCTTTAATGTAAAGGCAGGAGCATTAAAGACACAGAGGATTAGTCCCTCTTTACAGAGTAAAACAAAACTTCTCAATACTTTTTGACCAGGGCTATACTATTTTTGTGAACAGTTTTGGTATCTACTAAAATTAAAAAAAAAACTTACCTGCCTTTCTTTCTGGGGTGCCCCATCATGGTGTCGTCTCTAATATTTTATAAAACAGCTTAAATTTGATATACGATTGTACTACACCAAAAATAACCTCAACAAACACCATTGTCGTTGTTGGCTAAAAATCAATAAATCCGCCTCTATGCGCTGGCGTCAGCTAAGGGAGAAATATGACAAATTTAGAATTTTTGTACTACTATCGCCATCTATTAAAAACAAAATTACGGGGTCTAGTAATTTTGTTTAAATAAAAATAATTATACCTAGGCTTTTCTATAAGAGAAAAAGGTCTACAAACTACAAGTAGTTTGTCTATGAAAGTAACTGACCGTTTTTAGCTGCAGCACAGCTGAGCGAACAAGGATATGAGAGATTACTTCGCGGCGTGAGTAATTAATTGTACATGATCTGATATTGTCTAAAATACAGATTGTTACCTAAAATTTAGATTTTAATAGCATATGAACGTATACTTTAACGTACTTAATTAGTATTAGTGTGAAATTTTGGAATGTTTGATGTTTTAGAAATAAATTGAATAAGGGTAACTTGAATTAATGTTATTTCTTCACGCAACTGATTTCTACTCCCAACGACAGCAACCCTGCGTTAAGTCTATCACATTTGCACCGTGCACTGAAAAGAGAGCGAATATACGATATATATTTTTAGTTCAAGAGGAAACTGTAGTGTGATGTTATTTTTATAGTCCGAGAGAAAATTCTAGGATATTATATATAATGTGACGATATTATCGTTACACCCTCTCCGATTTTGATTATTTTCTACCTACCAAAAAACTCAAATTCCCATTTTTTTTTAAGGGGTTGTGGTTGCGTGCACCTATTATGAATGATTATACGAATATAACACTAACACATTATATTTTTTTGACCAGTACTTTTTGTAATTAATTTTTTAAAATTAAAAAAATCCCTAATTTGGTCTTGATATGTATATACAAAAAATTTAATATCTCAGGAACCACTTAAGCTAGCAAAATGAGTGATAGCTCGTTTTAAAGGTATTTAAAAAAAAAAAAAATATGAAAAATCTCAAAAAGGCCATTTTTGATTTTTTTCAAAAAAATATATTATTCTATTCAGACCTTTACCTAGTTACCCTAAAAATTTCATGATGGAAAAATAAGGGGTTCATTGGCAAAAAAAAATTGAAAATGTTGTTACCTCAAAATTACTAAAATATGGGTTTATATGTATTTGCTTATTTAATAATTAAAACATAACATTAAGATTTTTCGTATAATAAACGCATTAAACACCTCAATTAACCTAGCGACCCCACCCCAAGAAAATCAAAATTTAGTTATGCCATAATTATGTGCTAACTATGTGCTAATTTCGTCCCCAATTAAAAAAATTTTGTGCTCCTCTGGTTTCTGAGAAAATCAAAAAAGAAAATGGGGTAGCTAGCAGGAAATATGGCGGCAAACTAAAAGTTTTTGGTTTTAAAATTATGTGTTAAATATGTGCTCCACGAATATATAAGAAAAAAATCGAATTGTTCATTTTAAATTATGTTTTTTTTTTTTAAAAAAAGGGTGGGGTAGCTAGGTTATTATTAACTTAGCCACCCCACATGTTTAGGCATCTCGAAATTTAAAAATTTTAAAAACCAGTATTATCTGCATATTATGTGCTAATTTCGTTCATGATCAGAAAATTTTGTATATGTCTGGTTTCCTAGAAAATCATTTGTAATAACATATCATTCGAAATCTGTAGTATGATTCCAAAATAAAAATATTTTACTCAAAATTATGTGCTCCACAAATATGTGTAACAAAAATCCGAATTATTCGTTTTTAGTGGAGTAATTAACCACTTTCTTTTTCGATTTACTCGAAAACCAGACGAGTACAAAATTTTCTGATGATGGACGAAATTAGCACATAATATGCAGATAATACTGGTGTTTGAAATTTTTAAATTTCGTGATACCTAAACATGGGGTGTGGGGTCGCTAAGTTAATATTAACCTAGCTACCCCATTTTCTTTTTCGATTTTCTCAGAAACCAGAGGAGCACAAAATTTTTTGATTGGGGACGAAATTAGCACATAATTATAGTGTGACTAAATTTTTATTGTCTTGAGGTGGAGTCGCTAGGTTAATGGTAGTAGTAAGTAAAGTAAAAATTATTTCTTTATTTAGCAAAAAAATTAGCTAATACATGAATTTATGTTTACAATATTCTTAAACAACATAAACAGCAACTTTTGAAGTAAGATAAAACAATCAGCATATTTATATAACATATTACGCTTACAGTAATATAATATAAATTATTTATAAAATCTGTATACATAGCTACCAAGAAAAAATAAAAAATTAGTTTTATATATTCTACATGACAACATAATAAAATGACAAGGGTAAAAAAATGTATAAACAATATTGTGGTGCTTTAATCGTTAATAAATGAAACGAAAGAAAATTTAAAAAAAAATCTTTTTTCTTTAAAGCTGGAAGATGAAATTTGTTTATCGATGGGAAAAGAGTAAACAATCAAGTGGTCCACTTACCTTTGAAAGGTAGGCTGCAAATGAGTTTAATCGCTGTTGATCACAATTAATCACTATTAATCATCATTAATCAACCCCAAATATCCTCGTGGAAATACAACCTAACTGATTTCGTCGTTTACTATACGCCAAAGTAGAAAATGTCGAAGCATTAGAGCTATTAATCACCTGGTATTAACGTTAATCAACATTAATCCTGATTCATGCTCATACAACTACCTCAATTTGAACCAGAAAAAAACAGGCAGCTAGTAAACTACTATGAAGTAAAGCATTAATTGCTAAAAATAGCTTTAATCATGATTAATTAAAAATTAAGGTTATTCAGAACGCTATTGAATTCCTTTAAAGTCCTCTCAAGACAAAAGTAGTACAAATTTGGCTGCTGCCAGCTTTTAAACAGGGAGACGGGCTGAGTACAAGTTGTTCATAGGCGCCACGTAATTAAAACCAAATTATACAAAACTTTGAGGAAACGGTGAGGTACCTGAGCAAAAGTAATTACGAACTATTGCACAGGGCCTTGAGAAAACTAAATTAAAAACGAACTGTTTCAACAGACCATTGCTTATATTAAAGGAAATTATTTATCTTACTAAATCACAGCCAAGTTACTAAAACCCGAGATTCATATTAATCATTTTGGTTTGTTTGTTAAATAATATTATCTACATGAGAGAAGAATCACTTATGTAACGTTTAACTATCACAGCGCTAAAATATAGGTAGTTAAGAATACCGGTGGTCCAACGATTTATGACGTCATAATCTGCAGGCGCATCACGGTTTACAAATGTGTAAGTGTTATTAAAAGAAATATAATATATTATCCATCTTGATGCAATGATAATCTAGCTAGCCAAATTACTATCAATGTCTAGATACTTGAAAAACCCAAGAGTCCCATTATGTTTTCCCAATTATTTATATAATTGAAAGAGATATTTGTTTGTGCTAATTTTTTTTTATAACTTGGTACTTAGCTGGAACTCAGTGCTACCATCTCGTACAATGGCGCTCTACAACTTGACATCGGGCTATTTAGCTGATCAGCTTGATGACAGCAAGTTTCAGTGATGCAACGTTGATGCGAGATGGTCTGATGCTTGCAGATGGCATCATGCTTCTAACAAGCACCCTAGAGAACCCTAGAGAAGACAACAATGTCTTAACACACAAGCCTTCGCAAAAAAAATAAAAATACATTGATTCCATTTTTCGGAAATTATTTTTACCCTAAAATTTCCCATAAAATTTCTCTTAACCTTTCTTATTTAATCCAGTTGCACAAATACCAAATCAATGACCATAAAAAACACAAAATAAACAAAAAAAATATCCAAAATCTTCTGACGGGTCACAAATACCATAAGTGTCGACTCGAGGTTAGTGCTATGTTCGGCCATCCTGCCGGTTTACACAGTTCAAATCTCGAGGTAGGTAACTGCAAGGGTGGGACGGTGTACTCTGCACAGAGAGGGTTCATCAAAGAGTGGTTCGAATCCTAAATTACAAAAAAAAATTGAAGAGCAGCCAAATAGGTTAGAATTTCACTAAATTACAAAGAATCTTATTAAGAAAATTGAACTTATCCCCACTCATGTGAGTCCATCGTCTCTGGGTTGGTCCTAAGATGGTGGAATACCACGCGGACCCCTTACTTTTATCCCCCAAAAATAGGGTGCAGGAATCTCTCCACAGTGAAGCCAAGTGCTTCTATCGACAGGATGCCTTCCCGCTAATTAAATTTCCGTAATAATCCCCCACTGGGATCCACCTTTACAACAAAAATTGGAAAAAAAACTCAAGAAATTTTCTGTAAGGTGTGCCACTAACCCAATGACCCAGTTGAACTGATTTCTGTTTCAGCGCATCGAATCCATCTATACCAAAATTAGGCCACGGCCAAACTATACCTCTCTCACTCAATCAAAACGGTTACGACGAAGGCTTAATAAATAAGCTGATAAATAGACATTCTTTTCAAAAGACCTTTCGGAATTCCACTTTTTTCAGACAAAAAGTTACCTGCGACTCAAAATTTGTATCAATTCTTTATAATCCTAATTATACGAAAGGATTACAAAAAGTATTTAATACACCGGTCTTAAATTAGTAATAAAAAGTTTACTAGGAAATCCCAAGGATAAAACTACAGTTCTAGAAAAAAGTGGAATTTACGAAATTAGTTGCATGGATTGTAACAAAAAATATGTTGGCCAAACAAGACGCTCTATTCAAACACGTTTTAAAGAACACCTAGCACACTTAAAATATGGAAGAACAGAAAAGTCAAGTGTGGCCGAGCATGCTTTCGAAAACAATCATAGATTCTCATTAGATAACCTAAAACTCCTAAAAAGTGTACCAAACAAAAGACTTTTGAATGCATATGAAAGTATGGAAATCATTAAATCCAGAAATAGTTTAAATAAAGGTAGAGGACCCATCCCGTTTAGTACACTTTATTCTTTAGTTGAGGGGAGATAGGATTATAAATCGTGATCAATCACAAATTATTAGTCTTATCTCCGCCCACTAAAAGATTGTATATAAGATAGTGCGTAGGTTAATTTAGTTTATTGTTTATCGCCTCCTGATGATGCTAGCGTTGTTAGCGAAACGCGCGTCGAGTGCAAAAAAGTGTAGTTTTGGTTTGTGGAAAACAATCAAAACTTTGTTTTAGTGCAACCATAGGTTCCAAATTCCCAACATAACCAAAAAAAGAAATCATGATACTAGCAGGATATAAACCATGGTGAAATAAACGCATAGAAGAAGCGACACAAAGGCGAGATTTTAGTTACAGAGAGTTTATTTTATGTAAGAGATGTCCTGTAAAATATAACGAGTATAAGTGCAATGCTGTTAAAGTTTTAAAAAAATGAAAACAGAAATATTTTCAGGACAGAGTTGACAATTGTAACAGAAATAGTGTAGAAAAGTGGAAAACGTTAAAAGAAATAATACCACAGCCAAGCAGACAGAAGATAATATCGGAGATAATCTTGGATAATAATGAAGAATGTAATAATTTAGAAGAAATGCCAAATAAATTAAACAGTTTTTATATTAATAGCATAAGTGACATTATTAAGAATATTGAAGTCAGTGATAAAGTCTTTAGTGTAAACCTCGGTGTAAACAGAAATACAGATGAGTCCAAGGCTAAGTTTTCAGTTTTTACTTTGTTAGATAGAGATGAATTACAAAAAATAATTTTTACGCTACCGAAGAAGGGTAGTCCCGATGATATCCATATTACCCTAATTCAAAATACTTATGAATCTATTAAAGACCCCTTACTTAACTTAATGAATAGTTGTTTGGAACAAGGAACAGTGCCCTCAAAGTTAAAAATGTCTGTAGTCGCGCCTGTCCCAAAAAAAACGAACGCTTGCCATGCATCTGATCTACGTCCTATTAATATGCTGGCTAGCATAGAAAAGATATATTGGAAAAATGTGTACACAATCAGATTCTTGACTTTGTAAACATAAATAAAAAAATATCCGACAAACAGTCAGGTTTTAGAGGTAAGCACAGTTGTGAAACAGCCATTCAGTGTGTGCTAAATGAGTGAAAAAAAAGCATGGATGAGGGTATGGTAACCCTGTGTATTTTTATAGATTCCCAGCGGGCGTTTGAGACTGTGGATAGGACGATTTTGTTAGATAAGTTTAGGGAAATTGGTTTTGATGTTATAGCACTAAGACTTTTTGAAAATTATCTAACTGATAAAAAACAAAAAGTAAAAATGAATAACAGAGTTTCTGATGAGTTAATTAATGATAATGGAGTGGCCCAAGGAAGTATACTAGGCCCTTTAATGTTCATACTATACATCAATGATATAGTTAATGTGAATGAAGATCTTGTTGTTAATCTTTTCGCTGATGACCTGGTCGGATTTGTTTCATCTAGAAATATGGAAGTCTTGGTAAATACTATTAATGATGAATTAAGTAAACTTTACAAATACACGTGATCTAATAAATTAAAAATAAATTTAAACAAAACAAAAGCTATAATCCTTGGAGATAACGAGTGGCTGTCCAAAATAAAAATAGGTAACAATAGGATGGCAATGGTTAATAAAATTAAGTATTTAGGTGTAATTGTGAATCAAAAGTTAGAATTTAAGGAACATGCAAACAGGTTTATCTCAAAGCTAAGTTCTGGTGTAGGTTGTCTGTTTAGAAAAATCATTTATAATACACTTGTATTGCCACATATGAACTATTGTGTATCATTATTATTTTTTTAAAATCAAAACGAGCTTGACAGTATACAAAAAATATAAAATAGGGCAATGCGTATAATTTTAGCTTACCCCAGACATACACCAATTAAATATATGTTGTCTTAAATATAAGTAGTCAGGCCGGATAGATCAGGCCACTGTGGCATGAATCTGTCCGCTATGGGAAGTTGGGCGAACCATACTATCTATAGGCTGTAGGCGGTGGGATGTAGTGACCCCCCGCCCACGATTCGAGTCTAGTGCTCAATCGTGCAATCAGCTGGCCTAATCTCGAGGGACCCAATCGTCGTATTCCTTACGCCATTAGGTCGTCACTCGTTATTAGGGACCGTGAGCTTGCTGACTGTGCATCAGCATGTCCACGTTAATAAAAGTCGCACAAGCATTCTCTACTCTGAGATCCTATACTTTCTAGGACACATAAGACCACTAAGTCCAAGCACACCAAAGTCTTTCGGCGATCGGCAAATTGCGACGGGAGCAGGACAGTGTAGTCTGGAAGCTCTTAGTGACAAACCGGCCCGAAAGCGGCGGAAGCGTGATCGCCGTTTTGCTCAAGGATTGGCTGTAGAGCAACTCGTGTGCTGCATCCGTGACTGAGCAGCCCTATTTAGGACCCACTCTGCTCACCCTGAAAGGGAAGGGGCTATAAAAGGGTCAAAACAAAAGAAAAAGAAATCCAATGAACTTTGCCACATGGAATATCCGTACACTTATGGATACAGACACAACCACAAGACCACAAAGAAGAACGGCAATAGTGGCACGTGAACTAAGGAGATATAACATCGATATCGCTGCTCTCGGTGAAACTAGAAGAGCAGGCGAAGGCCAACTTAAAGAACACGGAGGAGGCTACACATTTTTCTAGAGAGGAAAAGAAGAAGATTAACCACGTATTCACGGAGTGGGTTTGGCTATAAAAAATGAGATTGTGAACCAACTAAGCGAAGTTCCATCCGGAATAAGCGAAAGATTGATGACATTGCGCCTAAACCTTAGCAACCACCAACACGCTACTATAATCAGCGCCTACGCTCCAACTCTTGCAGCTGATGAAAACCAAAAAGATCAATTTTATTCTCAATTTAGTGAAGCCATAACATCCGTACCTAAATCTAATAAACTTATCATCCTAGGTGATTTGGTACGAAATCTCAAATACAATTTTCCGACAAAAAGACAAAAGCTAGAACCCTACTTTTTTTAGAAAAATATTTCCTGATATATTTACATAAATTACATATATGTATCCCCACGCCAGATTTTTGCAAAAAACTGTAATTCTTTTTATGTGTAAATATTAGATATCAATTTAACAAAAAAAGGAAACTACAGCGAACAAAATTATTCAAATAAAAATTATTGCATAGGATGTCTGCTTTCTAAAGATGTTTTTCTTTTTTAAATAGTTTGACTGGTTTCCAAATTATACAAAGAAATAAGTAGAGCGTGCCATACTTGGCAGAAATAAATTTAGGGTTACATATGCATGCGTGGAGATATCCATTTGTTATGTTATTATAAAAAATGGAAATAAATTCGTTTAAATTTTCACTCACCCCCCCCTCCTCGGCAATGTGTTGCTTTTAAAAGAAATAAGCACTGTTTTGCGACATTACTGCCCATGTGCGAGCAGAAAAGTGTTTTTTGACAAATTTGGCTTAATCTAATATAATTTTAGAGTAAAACCAGATAAAATCAATAGACACTTAAAGTTGGTACATCAGTGGTATCGGTATCCCTGTCGGTATCCCTACCCAGTCGACCAATCAACCAGGTACACTTTAGAATTTATGACGAATGCGTGACAGCGTCAGCTGATTAAAGTGACAGCTTTACGTTTAGAAAGCGATACCGTACGTGAGCACTACGTATCGATACGTACACTTCCGGCCACATAAAATGCGTACGCCGATTTTCTATAGTGTGTTATGGACCTCGCAATTCAGTAACCTTTTAGGTATTTCAAATTGACAAAAAATGTCACTGACAGATTATGTTGTTGTCATACGATTATATTTAAAAATGCCCCAACTAAACGAATTCGTAAAAGCCCAAATTTTGGAAAAATTAGACGGTGGTTGGTCGGTTCGAAGAGTAGCGGCCCCTTATGGACGAAACAAGGCTACAATTGTAAGAATAAGAAGAACAAATAAACTGTTCGACGAAGTCGGGGCACTGGCTTGACCCAAGTCAGTGTGCCTCAGCAGGATCAGCAACTGATCGACTTTCTTAAAGACCACCTATTTTCGATGGCTCCAGAGGTGAAAATTGAGGCACATTTTCCTGGATCCATAAGACGGATAAGCCGTTCTAGACTTAATAAGCAGAGCAACGAACCGAACCGCGATCGGAACACTGCAAACATGCTCGCAAATCCTGACCATTCGGCGAATGGTTTACCATCAGTTGTCGGTTTTTTCCCCGACATCAAAGGAAATGCTCGCGAATATACTCGCAGGTTGGGACGGGTTAAAACAAAACGGCGAACAGGACTTTGGTAGGGAACATTGCAGCGTAATTTTTTTCGTTTTTCTTATGTATTTGGCGTGAGTTAACAAACAATAGAGTGGACGGAAGAAAAATGCATAGAGCTGATTAACGTGTATGAACAAAAAGAATTGTGGAAAGCTAAACATCCACACCACTACAACAAAATGAAAAAGCAAGACGCTTGGGTTGAAATATCCCAAATTTTAAACATTGACGTAGAAGAATGTAAGAAAAAGATAGGTCCTTATTAGCCTCTTTTCGGCGGGAACTGCACTTTTATTCATCTTTAACCAATAAAAGAGGGTCGATTATCTTGAACTGACAAATTTCAACATTTATGGGAACAACACAAAACGTTAAAATGACCGTACACCATTCTGTTTGTTGTTCTGTTCGTTGTTCTCGTAAATGTTCAGGTCTGTACGAAGCTTTAAATGTTGCGTTGCTGCCAAGAAAATCTTACTTAGTGAGGAAAAGAAGCAAGCCAGGTTAATTTTTGCACTATTCACTACAAGAAGAAGAATTTTGGTGACAAGTGGTCTTCACGGATAAAAAAATCTTTCAGTCCCACAATGACAGCAAACAAATTTTGGTATGTTGCCCGCCACGAACACGCTAGATAGCGTGTTCGAAAAATATATTGCTGGGAACGAAGACCGGGCTGGAAGATTTTCCGTGATTGTGTGGAGTTGGATATCGGCGAGAGGACATGGGGCTCTTTTTAGAATCCATGGAAGATTTACGGCTGAGGTTTATGTTGATATAATGAGAAATATTATCCTTCCAGAAGCAACCATTTTTCATCCAGAAGGTTTTGTGTATAAACAGGATAACTGTCCTATCCATACCGCACGCATTTCTAAACAGTGGTTCCAGCAAAACAACTCGTGACGCCAATCCCATGGAAAATGTGTGGGGCCTTCTAGCAAAAAAGTTAACAGGCGTGAATATTGTTCCCAGAAATTCCAACCACTTAATGGAGCTCATAGTCAAAGGGTACGACGAAGAAGACGTCAGAAAATTTAGCAGATTCCATGCCACGAAGACTGGCAAATATTATCGAGGCTGACGGGGCAATGACACGTTACTGAAGAAACGCTTTCTTTTTTTTTAATTTACGTAGTGTTTTAATAATTTCTTTTTGATTTTAAACATTTTTGGTTGTCTTCAAAGACTTAGATTACTGATCCTGCAGAGGTGCGCTGACTATGATTAAGTTATTGCTTTCGTTTCGCCAAACAGTTTCTTCTTCTCGATACTTTTTTCTTATTCGCACAATTGTGGTCTTGTTTTGTCCATAATTTCAAAAAATTGTTTGATTCATTAGTATATTAGTGTTTTAGTAAAGTGTGGCCAGTCTCCTTATGTTTGTGTTTACACTGTCAGAGATCGAACCTGTAATTCGAAAACGTCAAAGTCAGTTACAATAAGCAACGCAATTAGCAAAACTTAAATTAAACAGACCTGCATCTAACTTCTTTTGTACGCATTTTATGTGACCGGAAGTGTATATCTAAACGTAAAACTGTCACTTTAATCAGCTGACGCTGTCACGCATTCGGCATAAATTCTAAAGTGTACTTGGTTGATTGGTCGATAACATTTTTCAAGATTTTTATGTCTGCTAACGAACACATTTTATCACCACTTGCCGAATTGGGAAATACTGAAATTGAATTAGAGAAGATTAAGATAAATAATTTAAATGAATTGAGGTGGTGGTTATTTTCAAATAATAAATAAATGGAGAGTGAGCAACTTCCCCCAACACAATCTAGTTTGATACCTGCTCTGCGAAGAGTACGACTACAGACCTTTACCTGGGTTAACTCACATTTAAACAATGTTTACCAACATGATCCTTTAGACTTTGGTTGGACAAAGTAAGTAATCTATATGTTCCAGTTATAACGACGAGCCCAAACATAGCACCAGATGAAATACTTAATTTGGTTGCCTGCTTGCAAAAAAAGTGGTTGCACTAACATTTACAGTGTACAGAAGCTTGCTCTTGTACTGAAGAAATTTGTCAAAATAAAACAGATTTTGACCAAAACAATAAAGAAAGTTCAGAGGAAGAAAATTAAAGACTTTATTATTTTTTAATAGTTTAATAAATATATCCAATATTTTTTCTTTAACCAATCACAGGAAATTTCATTTGACTACTAACAAAACAAATTTTGAAGGTTGCGTAAACAGGGGGAGCGGGTAAGCTTTTAGCGACAAGTTTTATTTATCTGGTTATATTTAAAATCGCTTCGTAAAACTTCAAGTTATATCATTTGTGTGAGCAATTTACCACTAAGCCAAGTTTAAAAGGTTGCCCTAGGAAAAACTCTAACATATCTCTTAAACGAGTAAAAAAGACTTGAAAAACAACTGACCAACACCAGCTTATAAAAATTTATGGTACATAGTAATGGATAGAAAAACAACATATAGATTTTATAAAAATTCCTTATGAACCCTCAAGTCTAGATATTATTATAAAAAGGTTTTACAACTGTTTTAACAACACTACATAACAAATTAAAGGTTTAGAAATATAAATTTTCCATCTTTCTTCCCTTTGCGTGTTATGTATTATTCTTTTTCTTTTTAAAATAAAAAATTTATAAAATGGTGTTTACCAATCTTCTAAAATAAATTAAAATGGAAGTGAGATAAGTTGAAGCAGGAATATTAATATTTATATACTATAGGTTAAATAAAAGCTGTTTTCCCAGTCATCCTACTCTGATAATCAGCTGCGGTCCCGTGTGTACTGTATAGTTTTCGAATACACTCACAAAATTTTCATGGGCTCCAAAAATATTTGAGAAAACGGGGAAAAAATATTCATTTAAATAATAATTTTTTTTCACATATGTTTTTGGCTTTCTGGGAGAAATATTGAATTTTGTATTTTGTTTTTAACCCTAAACAAGCCATATTTCGATTAAAACACAAGTTGAAACCCCATAAATAACGTTTTTAGTTTGGTCAAAAACCTATTGTTGGAATCCAAAATGGCGAAAATTTACGACAATTCTATAAAAAAAAAACAATACAATTATACCACTGTTTACCTCTTTCAACACTATTACAGACGAATGCATTTAGAAAAAGAGGATAATAGTAACTCGCAGAAACGGACCTTGAGGCTGCGTTCCGTCGCGTCGTAAGGTGATGTATTCACAATTGTCGCCGACCAGCCGTGCGCACTGTATTCACTCGAAGTTTCACGGTGCATTTTTGCGAATTTAACACGGTTACTATATTGTTCTCTTTTTCTAAAACCCGGTTCCCATATATGGGTTTCTTATGCGTGGGCTCTACGAATCAAAACACGGATCACGTATTCTAAGCGAGATTTGCCTTTACAAGTTCATGTCGGTCCACGTGATGAGTTTTTTGAGTCAGGGTGGCCGCGCATGGGAAACGCTGGTCGGAATCGGGTGTAGAATGCATTCGATCCCGTCTCAAGATTTGGATCTCTTATTTCTCTCAGATTGATGTAATTAAAACCAGATAATGATGGAATGTTATCTCGCAAAAATGCGCCTTTTGATGTCGCAAAAACGCACCTTTTAAAGTCGCAAAAACGAGCCTTTTGATGTCACAAAATTAACCTAAAAAATCTTGTTTGTTTTGTTATAAATTAAAATTGTTTTTTTTGTTGTAAAAACAGTGGTATTATAACCACTACACAAAGAAATTAATAAAAACATTATAGAAAGAATGTGCAAAAAATGTTTATGAATGAGTTCATAAGAATATTACAGGCACCAATTTATATACTTACCTATTGTGTGTGAGTTCCCAAGTTTTTATAAGTGTGTCTTTGTTGTTGGTAAATTAAGTTTTTATAAGTGAGTTGATAGCAACATTTTAAAAACCAATCTATATATCTTTAATTGATAGTTACTTACGGTTTTATAGATGAGTTAACAGAAATATTTCAAAAACCAATTTATATAACTTTTGTCACTGATGACTTATATTTTTGTAAATATGTTCGTGGAAACATTGTTAACACCAATTTATATAACATTTGTTACAGATGACTTTAATTTTTATAAAAATGTCCGTGGAAATATTGTTAACACCAGTTTTATGTTACCTTAGGGTACCATCAATTTAGAACCTTTAATAAAACAAATATACAAACTCAATTCCTGTAGGAAACCTCTAAATACCCTAGGGATTAATGGAAACCTCTTTATAATAATTATATAAATTTTTGTCACCAGAGGTTTCTGATAATGCTCATTGGGTGGTATTAGTTAAGTTACCACAACCATATGTTACGTTTATTATGTTGGGAATTTGGAACCTTTGGTTGCACTGTAACAAGGTTATGATTCTTTTCCACAAACCAAAACTACACTTTTTTTGCACTCGACGCGCGTTTCGCTAACAACGTTAGCATCATCAGGAGACGATAAACAATGAACTAAATTAACCTACACTCTATCTTATATACTATCTTTTAGTGAGCGGAGATAAGACTAATAATTTTTGATTGGTCACACATTATAAAACTATCTCCCCTCAACTAAAGAATAAAGTGTACTAAACGGAATGGGGCCTCTATCTTTATTTAAACTATTTATGGATTTAATGATTTCCATATTTTCATATGCATTCAAAAGTCTTTTGTTTGGTACACTTTTTAGAAGTTTTAGGTTATCTAATGTGAATCTATGATTGTTTTCAAAAGCATGCTCGGCCACACTTGACTTTTCTGTTCTTCTGTATTTTAAGTGTGTTAAGTGTTCTTTGAATGGTGTTTGAATAGAGCATCTCGTTTGGCCAACTTATTTTTTGTCACAATCCATGCAACTAATTTCGTAAATTCCACTTTTTTCTAGAACTGTAGTTTTATCCTTGGGATTTCCTAGTAAACTTCTTATTGTGTTTCCAGATTTATATACTAATTTAAGACCGGTGTTATTAAATACTTTTTGTAATCCTTTCGTATAATTAGGATTATAAGGAATTGATACAAATTTAGATTCGGAGGTATCTTTTTGTCTGAAAAAAGTGGAAGTCCGAAAGGTCTCTTGAAAAGAATGTCTATTTATCAGCATATTTATTAAGCCTGGGTAGTAACCGTTTTCGCCAGCTATATTCCTAATCCTATTTTGTTTAAGGGGAAATTTACTAATCTATATGTTAAAAAGTGCACACTCACAAGCTTATGTTGTAAGCAATGAAAAGAGTCATTTGGAATATACCTGTTGGTGGCCGTTTCTTTTCTGTATAGGTCAAATTCTAATTTATATTTATTTCTTATAACTAAAGTGTCTAGAAATGGCAGGGTACCGTTGTTCTCTGATTCATAAGTAAATTTAATTGTGGGAAATTTGTTATTTATTTTTTTCATAAAATTTTCAACATTAGTTACTTTAAAGTTGAATACTGCAAACACATCGTCTACATACTTGAACTATACTCTGGGGAAATACTCAAATTCTTTACTTATATCTGATTCAAATTTGCTCATAAAGAGGTTTGCAATAAAAGGTGATAAACTATTACCCATGGTGGTTCCTTCTAATTGTTGGTAGTAGTTATTTTTATATTGAAAGTAATTTTGATTCATGCAGAGTTTTGTTGTTCAAACACACTTAAAATACGGAAGAACAGAACAGTCAAATGTGGCCGAGCATGCTTTTGAAAACAATCATAGATTCACATTAGATAACCTAAAACTTCTAAAAAGTGTACCAAACAAAAGACTTTTGAATGCATATGAAAGTATGGAAATCATTAAATTCAGAAATAGTTTAAATAAAGATGAGAGGCCCCATTCCGTTTAGTACACTTTATTCTTTAGTTGAGGGGAGATAGGATTATATTGCGTGACCAATCAAAAATTATTAGTCTTATCTCCTCCCACTAAAAGATAGTATACAAGATAGAGTGTAGGTTAATTTAGTTTATTGTTTATTGTCTCCTGATGATGTTAATGTTGTTAGCGAAACGCGCGTCGAGTGCAAAAAAGTGTAGTTTTGGTTTGTGGAGAACAATCATAACTTTGTTATAGTGCAACCAAAGGTTCCAAATTCCCAACATTATCGTAAGTTTAGTACTAAGATTAGGCTAGTTGGTGCAGATATTTGGTTTCTAAAATCTTGCAAAAAATTCAAAGTTTTTCCAAACTTTGTTCAAGTAAAGTTGCCGAAATCTACAATTTCTTCAAAAGTAGCCCTGTTTGCAAAACAGAAGTGGTTAGATTTAAAAATCAAAAATTTGTACGCAAAACGAAGTATGTTTGAGCTTGAAGCATACCGACTGTTTAAAAAGTTGACACTTAGACTTAGTGATAAGAACTTTGAAGAATGGTGCGATTTCCAAAGACATATGTTTGTAGTAATTGAGAAAAAATTTACAAAGATGTCTTCACTTTATAAAAAGCTACAAAAGTTGAAAGGTTCTAAACCAAAACGAAAAAAGTCGAAGGAGATCGCAAACTTTGCAGAAAACCTATCCTCTAAAATTTTTAATAACGAAGAAATATCACTTTTAAACAAAGGTCTTAATTTTGCTCTGCCCGCACAAAAAGATAATTTGAGTGATATTATTGCAAATATTGAAAGTTCTAATCTTTCAGAAGGCACAAAGGGATATGTGCGAGATGCTTGCCGATATCAGATTTCTCAAAACATCATTCAGAACAAAAAAAAAAGTACATTAAATCACAATAAAACAATTAAAAGTTTAAGAGAGAAATGTTTTCTATCTAAATTTAATCACAATTAAAAAATGTAACAATATTATTACTGACAATATTAAATATAAGCTACAAATAAGCAATTCTACTATGCCGAAACTATGGTCTTCCGAAAATCCACAAGCCTGGAAAATCGGTTAGACCTATACCCAAGCAACAATTTTGGTTAAATTGTGTACATTTCAATCATCACAGCTGACCATGACCTCCTTTGAGACGGGCAAATTGTTGGGCAATTTCCTGACATTTTCCCACTTTGGAGAATAAAATGAAGGACATTTGGAAGTAAAAAATTAGTCATGAAGGTTTTTATTCCTTGGAGGTTGAGGGCCAGTTTTCCCTGTATTGGACATATTGCGGTGTTAAAGAAGGCAATTTTCCCACAGATTGTCTTTAAAATGTCTTCATATCAACTAATTGATTTGAAGAAGGAAAAAAATGAAGAAAAAAAATTAAAAATTTTATTATACTCAGGCACATAGTCATTAAATTTCTAAAAGTTACAGATCCCCTTAAGAAATATAAAGCAAACAAAATTAAATATTATATGACCATATTTGAAACAAAAATCACTTGCCAGGGAAGTTTCTTCCAGCAAAATCTCATTTCATTCTAATAAATTGAAGGGGCCTCTTATAAAACTTCTTATTTAAAAAAAAATCAAATATTATCTATAAATATTTTAGGTTAGGTTGAAAAAAATCTTGTAAATGCTCAAAATATCTCTAAAAGTGCTTGTTAAAACAACAAAAGGCTTCGTTATGCATTTTAAAACTCTTCAAACCACTTAAATTGAAGATTAAATACTTTTATTTACAAACGTGTTCATGAATCCAAAAATAAAATGGATGCAACAATAGGGATGGAGCTCTGTGGCCCTCAAAGTTACAAATTTCTTCCATAATGAACCTCGAAGGATTTGACAACTAGGGGCCAGGTCAAAGTTTCTATCATATTTGGAACTCTAAGGAAATATTTCCAAAAAATGTATTTTAATAAAGACCTCCATTTCACGCATTTTTAAAATTTTTACTAAAATTTCACTATTATCTTAAACATAAAAACAAAAATTTGGTTAGAAAAATTATAACAGCTCTTCTGAAATTCTGACACTCAGCCATGGTTTAGGTCAATTGGCCAAAAAGCGGTGGTTATGGCTTGACTTCCATAAGCTTTTTTTTCCGCGCGGATTTCAAAATTTTACCTTGTCTGCCGGTAAAACAGTGACAGAACTGACAGAACGATAGGCACCTTCACCATAACTTGAAATCTGCGCGAAATATCTGATCTTTATCAAATAACCTTTGTATTTAAAATTTTTTCTAGCTCACATATTAACAGATATAATAGGGGGGGGGGTGCATTTATAATGAAACACCCTGTACAACAAGTTATTATTTTGGAGTTCATTAACGAAAGAAGTTTGTGGAGGTTTAAATACACTGAATAAAACAAATTTTCCTAAAAATATAACTTAAAAAATAATTAAGTCTTTAAAAGCCATTGCCATTTTAAAGCACATTTGACTAAAATATGTTGTTCATTTTGTGTTTACCCTCTACAGATCATAGTCAATGCGCTTTATTTAGGTTGAATTATTATTATATTTAAAATACACTTAAATATTTAGTATATCAAACAAAATGTCTTACAAAAATAAATATACAAAGTCATACTCTTTATTATACTTAATAACTAATTATAATTATTCATCCAATAGTCCACTCGGTCGCAGCTCAAAAAGGTTGCTCTGGCCTCCGCAGTAGCCTGAAACAAAGGAAAACAATAAACTTAAGACCCAATCAGGCAAACTAGCTCAAAGTTCACTCAAAAACTTAGAAAAGTCTTTTTTTATTTATATATATTATATCAAATTCTAACCCCGTCAACTACTTAAAGCACAAAAATAAAGTACATAATAGGGAAATTTTGGAACGCTTGTTTGACACTTTGTAGTGGTTATATATGGTAATTAACCACTACTACTGCTGTAAGCTACAAATCCATTTGATTGTGGTCATTTTTTTTGGTTAATTTTAGAGAATTTTGGCACATTTAATTTTAGAAATAATAAAATATTACCAGCTTTGAACATATAAAACATATATTTTATAAAATTAAGCGCAACTTTGTGTTTTTCCTCATCTCTAAATTTTTTATAAGTGACAGTTTTTAATGTGTTCCAGAAACTCTTATCTATGCATGATAGTGGTCGTTAGTAGTAGTAGTAGTAGTAGTAGTAGTAAGGGGGCGGCCCGCAGGCCTGGCAACTAGGCCTCTTCATGGGCCCTTTCTGCCATACCCCGTCTCGCACCCTTATCCTCCCACTCCCTCTACATTTCTTGCCTCTCTCTCCGGGCCTTCCCGCCTTCGTTACGATGGACCGCACGACATCTTAGAGAGTGTAGCTCCTCCTCTTCTATTGTGGGGGCACCCCACGTCACACTCTCCTATCAAGTGCACCGCTGATTCCTCTGCCCACCCACATGTTGGGCAGGCGGAGTTGTCCAACACTCTAATGCATGTCAAGTGCTTGCGCAGCCGATTATGCCCTGTCAGCATTCCTACTAACAATCCAATGTCCTTGCGAGTTTTTCCCAGGAGCCATTTAGTTCTGGCTGCGTCTGGTCCACTCACGAACAGTTTGGACTGTCTGCACTCTCGCTCTTCCCTCCAGGACGACTTCAGTTGATCGCTCGCCCATTTATTGAGCTCGCTCTGCACCTGTTTTCTTGTGATTCCCAAGAGCGGTTCCGGTCCAATATATAACTTAAAGTTAGTAGAATTGATTCGGTTTTAAACGCAAACTTTTATACTTAGATATACATAATTTATTAATAGATAGATGGTCGGATAGTTGCCATAACTCTTTTGTGTCCCAAGTAGAACGAAACTTGTGTGTCACATGTAAAAGTCAGGAGATTTAAGGGGTCTGTGCGATATAAAGGTTTGAATTTTTCTTTACACGAGGTGTAAGGGTTCGGTTGTTACAGAAATTCGAATATTGCGAAAACGCAGCGGAAACACTTTAATTCAATACCATGGTGGCATTAGTCTAGGGAGTAGTTGCTTAACAACTTCTGGCCATCTAGAGCAACAGGTATATTAACTTCTGTTAATTCCGCTTGAAAAATGCATTTTTGTCAAATTTTCTCAAAAAACATTCGGTTGATATTTTAAAAAAATAGTTACCTACGAAACTGTTTTCAAAAGTGCATGATCAAAAATTTTTGTTATGTGTATATACCTAGATATAATAAATAATTCATCTTTTAACTTTCTACCCTATATGCTTAAAGTAAGTGTAATTGAAAAAAAATTGCTTCGTAAATAACCTTGGGGCCAAGTTTAAGTTAATTTTAAACTATTATCAGTTGTTTTTTTCAATTTATTGATTATTCATTCGTTCATCTGGGCATCCATCTTGGATTAGTAACCCTAAAAAAATAACTCATCAAGAGGTTGACAGCAAATATGACTCATTCATCTATTTGGTTGACAGTACGTTATCATCAGTAGCCCAACAGGTGTCTGAGTGCCTGAACTAAATAGAACCCTCACTGGCAGGTGATTTGATAGCTGATAGGTGACTGGACAGCTGACAGGTGCTTTGCCCCTGGTGACGTCATCAGCTTCTGCACCATCGTCACGTGTGACCTTGAGGGTGACAGTTTTTGGGATTTTGAACCTTGGCGTTTTCTTATGGGAATTAACATAGGGAAATAGCTAGAATTCCTATAGCCTATCTACTTAATCTTATTAAGCTTTTGTTTTTGTAGTTTATGCCGGCTTTTAAAATTGTTAAATTATCCGAGCCTATTAAACCGCCAAAAACGTTATGAAATTTAAATAAGAAAAATTTTAGGTTTTCATTTTTTGTTAAGTTAAATATTTTTGAAACGGAGATAACATAGGCATTGGTCTTCCGTGGAATGCGTTGGTACTTACATATGTTGTAGACAACTTCTTTCTGAACAGTGTTTAAATTGGACAAAAGTGCCTCTGGGCCGTAGGAACTTCACAATTTCGATCCAAAGTTTGGATTTTGAAAATGTTTTGATGTCAAAAAAGGGCTAATACTGTCAAAATATTTTTACTTTATACTGTCAGACTTAATGTTAAGGGTACTAATCATACTTTTGCTACCTAACTCACCAGCGGATGATTGTGATGTTTTACCTACTTTTGTACGCAAAGTTCAATTTTGCGCCGCGATTTTTTTACTTTGCCCAGACTAGTTTCGACGTATATTTGAAAGCTTTGATTGGCGGTCATTTATAACCTCTGCAAATGTTGTTTTTGTGTTTTTTATTTACTAATAATTGACTAATGTAAGTATTATTTTCAAATGGTTTCGAAATGAGTCTTAAAAGGTCAGGTTGCGGAATTGTGAAAAAATAGCTCTATGTTATCACTGAGATACAGGAAAACGAAACATTGCTATCTGACAGGGTCTGGGTCTTCTCTTCTCGGACACTCGACACTAGAGAGCCCCGGTATCTTTTGATTTGGTGATTTCATAATAATGCAAGCATGAAGGCGTCTTCCTGGCTCCCGAAGGAAATACAAACTGTTGCTGTTATGGTAATTAAAAAGAATGTAGTCTACAAGACCAATATTATGAGGTTGAACGCGCTACATTCATTATAAAGTGTGTTGTGTATATTGGGTATTATTGTCATTGTTGTCTAGACTTCGTCAATTAGTTTTTCATGACGACGAGCAGCATCCAGTATCGTAGTAAGAAGACGCTGTGAAGGATACCGTACTTCATATGCCTTGCATATCCTAGGTAGCACAGAATTGATGCAACATGTGCATTTACATGTACACCACTTTGCATGTACAATAGGTGGATATGATTGGATCTCTTATATTTACTTCTTCGTAACAGGTTCGGTTCCGTAAGATGAACCATTTTCAACAAAAAAATAAAAATGCTACAAACGGAACCGAACAAGTAAACAATACAAAAACAACAAACGAACTAACAGCAAGAGCACGCCAAAACTTTCTACGTGGCAATGTGATCACAAAGCAAAGTCTTAAAGACAGTGCTTTGACTTATTCTTGAAGTTTGATTAGGGCCACTTACCTATAAAGATTTTCTAGTTATTTTAAATTCAATTATTTCTCTACCGACAGAGTCAAACCCGGTACACGTATTTAAATTATTGTGTAAATTCGCCACACTCCTTGGTCAAATTCATACCTTAAATATCAGTGACTCTATGGTAGAATTAGCTAGAGTAAGGTAAGAGAATTTTAGTGCTCTCAGCTATTCAAAAATAAATCAAGTCAAATTCTGCTATTTTTTGACATCAAAACATTTTTAAAATCCAAACTTTGGATCGTAATTGTGAAGTTCCTACGGCTCAGCGGCACTTTTGTTCAATTTAAACAGTGTTCAGAAAGAAGTTGTCTACAACATAATGTAAGTACCAAGGCATTCTACGGAAGCCCAATAACTGTGTTATTTGAGAAACTGTCGAAACTACAAAAGGATAATTTTGGATTAAATTTGGAAAATACTTCGTGGCAATATCAGGGTCAATAAAAGATTTAGTCGATCCTGTATCGATTAAAAATTTAAGTTGGAGTTCCGGTAAAATTATGTATGGCAAATGCTTTGAATTGATACTGTTTAGAGAAATTATTGGCAGTATTGGTTTGGTTTTCCGGCTGAGGCGTAGTCTGAATATTTTCCTCTTCGTTTGGAACAGTAGTAGGGATGCTGACGTCAGTCCTAGGAACGTCATAATTTTCGAAATCGGATTCTGATCGTAATAATCGTTTGATTGATTTAATTCTGTATTAAACATTTGCGCAGGCGCCCGACGAGAAGTTGACGAGCCCCGTAAATTTGTATTCCTTGTGGAAATACTCATAGGCGTATCGTTTGAGTTTTGACCATTCTTATTAAATGCGTTAAAATGGCCTTTGATAGTTGTTTTCGCTGTAGTCTAAATACGGCCTGTGTTGAATATTTATTCGCCATGAGGAAATGGTGTGTTTTGTCTGAAAAGATTATTGGGTGTGTGCTAATTAAAATTTGAATAATTTGGAAAATTATTTATTGGTTAGATTGGTGGCCTAAATTGATTGATTGATTATTTTGGTGATTATTTTGGTTTAAAAAATTTTGCACGTTATCTTTCCTGCTTACAAACTATTACTTCGCTGAGATCTTTAGGTTTCATACAAAGAATAGTGTTTCCTAGTGGTTCTCGTAACCCATATAAAAAGGTCTTTAAAGCTATAGCTATAGCTATAAAGTATAAATTACGTTTCAGAACTTTAGACAACACTACATAAAAGGTTTAAAACGTTAATAATTCGATCGTAAAAATGTTACATTTAAATATTCTGCTTTAAATTTCGCTAATGTTTGTTGCGGTCGTTACGGACCTAAAATTATTGATTGTCCTTGTATATTTTGATTAAAAAGGTTAGAGTTTTTTAATTGAGAAATTTGTTAAAAAAATTGTGAGCCAGCTGAAGGTAATACGATATTCAAGTTATCAAAAATTCCCGTTAGATCTTCTACAGACATATGAAACTAAATTGTACTTACAAAACTATAAAAACGACTTTCCCTCCACTTCCACGCCCCTCTCGTAAACCACTCTCGAAACCCCCTACCCCGACCCTCCCGACCCGCTTTGCCTGTGTTTTTCCGGTTTTTTGCGTTAAATAGTTATAACTTTGGTTCCCGTGAACAAGTTTTGCTCTAGTAGTTTTTACGTAATGCTGGAACAAACAGACACAAACAGTGATATTTACTAAGATCTAAAATAGTAACCCCCACAGGTCTAAATATTACACCTGTGGGGGGTACTTAATTTTAAAACCAATTTTTAAAAAACACTTACCCATACAGAAAAGACACAAAGTTATTGATTATTTTGTATTGTTATTGCTAAATACCATTGAAAAACTGCATTTTTTTTCAAAATGGTCGCGATTCTTCAAAAACCGTCAGAATATTTCGCCCTTTTAAACACAAGTTTACACTTAATGCTTTTTTGTCAGGACTATTTGCTAATATTCCTTAAAATTTAGTTTTTTAATACTGTTCTAGTAAATAAACAATATGTCAGTTTAAATTTTTGTTAGCTGTTTTTCTAAAAACCCTGTTTTTTATTTAAAAATGTATGTTATTAAGCTTATTTTTATATGTAAACAAACCTTTAAAACGTTTAAAATACAAAACTATAGATAGCCCTGGAATATTTCGCTGTCATTGTTCAGAAAAGTCACACAAATTCTGTCTTTCCATTTACATGGTGAGAATTTTCGACAGTTTTTGATGTTTATTGGTACGCGTAGTAAGAATTTAGCTTCGCCATAAACTAGTCCTGCAGAATATCTTTAAAATATTAAATTTACAAAATGTTATTAAAAAAATTACGCAGTTTCTCTTACAACGTTAGGATAAATATGAATGTCGCTGTGTTTTTATTTCAAATGAGGCGATAAGTAAAAAATCGCCACTTTCCAAAATTCTGACGGGTGAGATTTTCTGTCGTTTCTGAAGAATCGCGACCATTATACCATATGTTAGAATTCATTTACCTTATTTAATATACCAAGTTGTTCATTACCCAATAAAACACCTCCTATTTTGTCCAGAAAAACGCCATATTTTGAAGGTCACTGATTATGCACGAAAAATCCAAAAAAACGCCAAATTTTGAACCCATTTTCAGCACAAAAAATATATTTATGAGGGCACTACGAGGCAAAACAAACGTAAGTGAAGGTCACTAATTATGCACGAAAAATATACCAAACAGAAAAACCCAAAACAACTATTAATTTATTTACAAACTAAAAGTAAAACATTGAGGTTATCTAAAAGGTCAGTCAAAAAACTTTGCTCACTCAAAGCCCACTCATTTTAAAGCTGTAGCTTTCGTCAGTAGAGGTTGGTGTGAGCCAAGGTGCAAGCAGAAGTAAAAGATCCAAACTCGCTGTTTGTGATTGAACGCAGCGCTAATATTTTTAAACTGACATTTCGACAGTGACAGAAATGTAAAAAAAACTTGCATTTAAGTTTTTTAATACATTTCATAAATAAAAACACCTTTTAAATAAATACAAAATTATTCTACTCCTTATTTTGTTATTACTTATCTAAATCGTTGTGTGACATCAAGTATCAATTGGAAAAATGAATAAACAAAGGTTAGTTTTAATTAGAGTGACATATAGCCCCAATGTTAATTTATTCCACAAAGTGTTTATTAAACCCCGCGTGGGTTTAAATTTTTTAATTTTCTTTTCTTCTAAATTGAAAATTTCCTCTTAAATCCAACAAAGATCGTGTGAAAATAATTATTCAATAAACAAATTTATTAAAATTCTTATAAATCAAACTATGTCCAAAACTCAAGGAGAGTTGGTTTAAAATGCTTAAAACCAAAAAGTTCACTTAAACTTTGGACCGTTCCAAAATAGACTAAACCTTTTTAGTAAATCTCACCGATAAATTCTACGAATTGGATTTTTGGTATCTATACCGTTTGGTTAGAAGCTAACACCTACAAATTTTGAAAAAATATTGTACATAAATGGTCTAGAGGTTTATAGACCGGGTGGGCCATAAAAAACCGCACAAAAGTTTTTTCGCTATAACTTTTAAAGTACTAAACTGATTTTTACAAAATTGGCGGTATTGTGTAGATAATTAATAAGGTTTTTTGCTGCGTACCAAAAAAAATGTCGCCATCTTGAAATTTAAAATGGCGCATTAAAACAAACAAAAGACTTTTTTATCTCGTTGTTTTCAATTTTTTTTTATTTTGAATTTTTTTTGCTTAAACGACTGTTCATGCTTATCTAAAAGATCTATCATTCATCAAAGTCGGATAAACACTTTTTGAGATATTAGATTTTATTTTGGTGTTTATCATTATTTTTTTACCGTATCTTTCTTATTTCTTAACCGATTTTTACAAAACAAACCTTGTTGAAAAGAAAAATGCTGTAAGACCATTCTTAAATTTAGTATGGCGGACTTAATAAAATTAATTTCAATTTTTAGTTTTTGGAGAAGGGGCGGCTTTCGCCTGGTAAATAGGCCTTTTATAGACTTTTTACCAAACCCCCGTGTACCCCCGGCTGATGCACGAGCCCCGTAGGATGCAAGTTTTTTTATTTTATTAAGTCTGCCCTACTCTATTTAAAAATGACGTTTTTTTTATAAAGGATAATTAAGTACAGTTTTGGTCTTTCCAACAACGATTGTTTTGTAAAAATCTGTTAAGAATTAAGAAGGAAGTAAAAATCTGTTAAGAATTAAGAAACGGTAAAAAGATAATGATGAAAACCGAAAAAACTAAGAGATGGATTTGAAAAATGATACCAAAATAAGATTTAACATCTCAAAAAGTGTTTAACCAATTTTGATGAATAATAGATTATTAAAATATGCATGAATGATGGTTTAAGAAAAAAAACTAAAAATTAAAAATATAATAACAACATTGAAAACAACGAGATAAAAAAAGGCTTTTGTTTGTTTTAATGCGCCATTTTTAATTTCAAGATGGCGACATTTTTTAGTACGCAGCAAAAAACCTTATTAGTTATCTACACAATACCACCAATTTTGTAAAAATCGGTTAAGTACTTTAAAAGTCATAGCGAAAAGACTTTTGTGCGGTTTTTTATGGCCCACCCGGAATGCAAAAATATTATCATATGAAAAAACTATTGGTTTTAGATGATGAAAGCGGCCCTATTTCACCTTTGCATGATATTCCATTGGTTGTTGATCCTGATAAGAGAATTTTTAATATGGTCGTCGAGGTATCCAGATGGAGCAATGCAAAAATGGAGGTGAGCATCTATAATTACTATTAAAGAATACTTTATTGCATATGTAGTGATATACAGTGTGGGGACTTTAACTGGGATAAATTTGCTAGAACCTCAGGATAAAATATTTTTATGGGCTTTTCAGTCATATCAAAAAAATACACATTTTAAAGTGCGAAACTTAACCCCACCTTATTTTTTTCAATGGGATAATTCTAAAAGTTTGAGACAATGATATGTTTGAAATTAACTCTGTGTTTCGGACTTCCATCTGATCGAAACGTCGTGTATAAATAAAATATAGATAATGGAAGTCCGAAACACAGAGGGATAATACTAATTGTGACACCTTGTTTGAGAGCCATTTTAAGAAGAAAAGTGTTGTGGTTTACTACGTGATAGATATATTTTTTTGGAAAGTTTTAAGCCAGAAAAAAATCATAATTGGAAAAGGTGTGTGTATAGTTATTTTTCTACGAGCGTGCGGAAAAGCGCTTTTCTCGCACTTATTTCCGTGCGGAAAGTGCAACTTTTCCGCACGCCGTGCGTGAAAAAGAAAATTCGTGCGCGAAAAAAAATTTTTACGCACGCTGTTGGGCAAAAAAAATTTTCAAGCACGCTGTTGAGCACGCTGTTGCTAAGTGACGAATCAGGAAGACTTGAAGTCGACGATGGCATTAGGCAACATGAGCAGTGGTACTTTCAATGGTACCGTGATTAATAATTACCATAAAAATTAATTTTTTAAGGTTGTTAAAGTTTAGTTCTGAATAAAGCATAAAATTCGTTTAGTTTTGACTATTTTTTCATTTTTAGTCTGCTAGGTTGAACTAAAATAATGACAAAATATTTTAATATTCCACACGCTCTTAGGAAAAAGGTTGTACCTAACACGTGCGGAAAGTATTTTCCGCACTTACGGCTTGCCCGAACTCCGCTAGCGCGTCGTTCGTGCAAACGCCTGTGCGTGCGGAAAAGTATAACTTTCCGCACTTGTTAGGTAAATAACTATTACCTGATAAGTGCGGAAAGTGATACTTTACCGCAAGCGACGGCAGTTCGCTTCGTTCGGTCACGCCGGCAAGAGTCGTAAAGACACCTTAAACATGTGTTAGGTACAAGATTTTACCCATAAGCTTTAAAAATTCCTAAAAAAGAAATAGAAATATCTGTATTTTAATTTTCTGAAATAAACGTATTCACTTTACCGCACACCGCACGCTAGTAGGTAAAAGATAAAACCTGACAAAACCTTTTGAGATGTTTGGTAAGTTTCTAACTTAACTCGTGGAAAGATACATGGAAAATTTATTAGTAATATACATAAATAATTTTACCTACAACCAACGAATAATACTAATTTTACAACCATCTCAACACGAGTTTAATGGCTCATTTACGGTGCTAAGATAATAATAAAGCATAGACGTAAACCACAAGATGGTGCGATGAAACTTTATTTTATGAGAGCATTAATTGAGGATAACGTAAATAAATCCAATATAATTTTAGTACCCAAGCAAAAATAAGTCCCGTTAAATTGACATATTACGTATTTAAAAAAATACCTTTTTTTAAAAAAAAAAGATTATGAAAAGCCCTTAGTAACCTTATTTGTTTTGACGTTTTAGATAGAATGGCATTGAAACTTCATGTTATGAAGGTTTTTGACTAAGGCCATGTTTCCACGGGTCACTATTTGAAGTTTATATCGACCACAAAAAGTGGTTCGTTTGTGGCCTACTGTCTTAGTAAGTAACTTAGTAAGAATAAAAAGAGTGCAATCTGCAACCTTTGGCGAAGTCGATAAAAAGTGGCTGAAACAGCTATAAGCGAACCACTTTTTGTGGTCGATGTCAAGTGGCCCGTGCAAACACGGCCTGTTCGCGTTTGATATTAATAATTTCCGATGACATTTTCATTGGTCGTAGGTAAAGTGTAGTACACTAACTCGCATAGAATCGTAGATTTCTCCGGGTGGGGTGAAGCTGTTGAAACATGAAAGGAAGTAGAAAAAGTCCAAATGCTTCATTAATTTTTTTTCTTTATTGCACGACGCGTTTCGGTTAATCCACCATTGTCAAGTGCATTTCTGTAAGATACTAAACAATGTTTAGGATACTAACTACCAATCAAATCAAATAAAATGATTACTTAGCAAAACATGAACAAAAATCGTCCATCTTGAATCCGCCATGGGGTCAAATCATATCAAGTCAACCAGGCAATAATTTTGACCATCTCCGATTTTGATGATTTTTGGTACACTTATTCGTCTTCAATCAAAAAACTCAAAAATCCAAAAAATCAAATTTTTTGGATAAGCGGTTTTTGTTTTATTGATTTTTTAAAATCAAGAAATTGACCAATATGTCCTTGACAGACACTTACAAAAATAGTAATATCTCAAAAACTATTGATCATATAGAAGCGAGTGATAGCTCATTTTGAAGGGTTTTTAAAGACCTTTTTAAAGATATGTGACACAATATAGTTTGTTTAATTTTTTTTTTCTTAATTAAAATTTTTTTTTTAAATCTCAAAAACACATTTTTTTAAATTTTTTTCAAAAAAATATTTCTTTTTTTTCAATGTTTTTTTAACATTTTTGGAAATTTTAGGATGGAGAAATAATGGAGTCATACTTTAAAAAAATAATAAGATATTTAATACAGGGCTAATTTACCTAATATGGGTATAACAAAAAAATGAAAAGTAAGAATAATAGAAAATTTACAATAAAAAATATTTAGGTTGCTAATTTTTTTTGTAAAATATTTGAGGAATCTGTCATTTCTTCTGCAGTTAGCGTATATGTCCTACTAGTGGCAGTATTTGGGTTGACGCGTCTTAAAAGAGAATTTTGATCTATCACCAATATATCAGCTTTTGGCTTTGGAAAGTAAAAAGACGGAGAGGGACCATGAGGATGTAAAAAACTAACTTTTAATTCCCCGCTTTCTATATTTTTGCCAATGATACATCCCATCCACCAAAGACAGTCATAGTTTATGGTTACAAAACCGGAGTCGATGTTTTCAATTTCTGTGTTTGACAAACCACAGGTTGCAAAAAGACATTGAATATTTTCCTCTTTACTTAGTGAAAATGGTTTTGTAATAATTTTTTTCATTACTGAGGGGAATAATCGAGTGCAATTTTTGAGTCTCAGGTATCGATTGTGCTTCCAGGTATCTTTTTTCCAAAAGCTTTTCATGTTGCTGGTAGTCATTTAATGAACAATATTTAAATGTTATACCAGGAATGTTTTCTGTTGCAAATTTAAAAAGATCTTCGGGGGTCATAATCTGTTCATTATATGGTCTCTGCAGACTTGTTTTAGCAGCCAACCTTTTTACGGTGCCTCCCAGTCCATCGCATGCACTCTTCCCGTGGGAGGTGGCACGCAATATTGTCGTGACGCTCCTTGGAGCTACACAACTATGCAACTAGTATGAATAATACACGCATTTAAATAAATGGTTGTATAATAATAAAATAAATAATAAACAAAATAGTACTTACATTAAAAATACACACACTTTCTTCATCATGTTGAACGGCTTATGTCTTGGGTTGATTCTTTACTCTGAAATATCGAATCACTACTAACTGACTCCTAACCTCTCTGAAACGTTTTTATAAACCTATTCTAACATTGATAGTTCATTCAACAGGACCTTCCGACCTTTCGTTGAACTAGGATGTTAGGATAGTTAGTTATTGTAAAATACGAAAAGTTTATACTTAATAATAAATTAATAATTAAAACACTAGGTTATTGAATCGCGAGTTTAACCTTAAACGTTGCACAGAGGTAACTGTCTTGAGAGTATGTGATTTTAACACATAAACACGTCGCGGATTGAATTATGTTATTAAAATATTACTTTTTGTAATTATTGGAAATTACCCTTATGACATATGCCGCCGGATTTTTTAGACCTGGACCCTCAGGTCTGTAAGACAATTTATCGCGTACTACCTAATATTTACAATAATTAATTATGATGGCCTACTTAAAAAAATTGCTGACTAGTGAATTAAAATTAAATTATACCATAACAATTTGCTAGTTTCGTCACAAAAATATTACATTTAAAACATTATAATATTCACTCGACCCTACTTGCTCCCATTTTTTCTTTCTTCTCGATGACCTACATTGACTTTCTGCCTACTGTTGATAGGAAGTATCTGGTTTCGATTTCGACTGAATGTGTAGCAGCGAACTCCATTAGCTTGTATATATTGCGTTAACCTTGGCCTTGCTGTGTCAGTAGATTTGCGGTGGATACCCTCATCATGTAGTTGGAACCATGCTTGATTTCCAACGTTGCCATTTGTCATTGGTAATTGTACCATTAACCATGTTGCCATTTACCCTTCCGTTGCCATGTCCATCCATACAGGACACCCTGTTATATAGCTTCTTCACTGCGGCTTCTTTAGGAACTTGACTGGATTCAACTTCCCCTTTCCATACAGTGTTGTTGGTTGTTCGCCTTGACTGTGAACAATTGTGTTTGGTTGACCTTTGAATGGCTGGTAGACTGTAGCTGTAACTGGTTATGACTGACTGGTACCACGTGACTGGTTTGGCTGAACTTTCCATCGTTCTAGGGTTCACCGCGCTATGCCACCGACTATGCAGGACCGTGGTTGAATATGACAGTACTGCTGGTCGAATTGTTGTCATGCGATCATCTTGATTACTTCTTCTTGAGTGCCCTGGGAGAGCAAGCGGTGCCGGTGAATCTGAAATGATACATAAAAAATATAAGTCAAAATATTATTTATTTTTTGTGACGACTTTTTGTCCCAAAGCCTTTGGGTATGCTCTTAGATGAATAACTAGTTCCTCTGAAGTATACTTTATTATGAGCTGTATATTCAGCTATGCTATGTAACAAAATTTTTAAGATTTGCAAAAAAAAAATTTAAATTAGTTTTTTAAAATTTTGCTATTTATAAATTGGCAACAATGTTTTAATTAAATTCTGTCGATTCATATTTGCACCAAAAAAAAATATATATTTATTTTTAAAACTATATCATTTATGAGTTGGCAACATTGCTTTAATTACATTTTGTACCGCGAGCCTCATTTGTTTATAATTTTTTCACATTCTTTATCGAGGGAATTAAAACAATTCGTTTAAAATGCATGCTTAGTGCACACAATAGGAGAATTTTAATAATTAATATTTTAAAAATAATTAGAACAAATTTATAGCATTTTTGCTATATACACGGGTTTTTGTCGACCTAACCCCACATTTGTACGCCCTTATCTCCCACCCATGCAAAAATATAATAAAATACAAAAAATATTTGGCGGACCGCTCAAGTGACCAAAAGTAGTGTCTACACATGGTCTAACGCCTTGTTATTTACAATGATATTCATTCAAAGCCCTATACGCATGGACATTGACACCGAATAACAAGGTAAAAAGGAACGCTAGGAGCTCCCCATCGTGGACAGCGGAATTGTCTTGCAAGCCGTACTTTATTTTAAAAACAAAAATAATAAACAATAGCGGGCATAGACGGGTCATACGTTCTATGCCGGCAGCGCAACGCATGGTGCGCGAGCGGTTATAAGCACGTGTGTTTTGTTTACACCGGCTTCACGTACAGTATTATTTATTACTGTCGTCTGGGTCACAATTAATAATATAGGCATTTAGCCTTTCGCCGGGAGATAGCGAGAATAGATCCTTTTTCCCCTGAAGTTCCAGTCTGAATTTGACTGAACCACAATTTATTAAAATTTCACGCTCGGGTACGTTAGTGCCTTCTAGATCTACCGAAGCCTTATTTTTTCTTACCCATTTTTGTACCAATTTTAGAGTTATGTACGTTAAAAATAGAAGCAAGGAAAGAAAGGTAATCGCAAAAATTATATCATAAAAATAATTAATACTTGAGTTATTTGACAGATCCTCTGCCCTTGCAAAATTCACTGGGGCTGCTGCTAACGCCATAATTGGGTGATGAAACAGTAAATATACCACTAACAATGACAAAACTATATTCCAAAAAAGAAAAATTCCGTGATTTTGTATTCCGTACCGATCGCTAAAACCGTAAGTTTTAGGAATAATATTCTCTACAGAATTTTTTATATCTTGAATTGTTGTATCTGATGAAGTTAAATTTAAATGTGGTATGTTTAAAGTCCAATTTGAGTTCAAACATTCGTGCATATCCCTATAGGTAGGTTGTATGTGTTGGGCCGTAGGCCTTAAAATAAAAGTTTTTAAATTTGACCAAACCGCGGGAATAATATGCACGATATTAGCCTCTTCAATTTTATTTTTGCACGGAAACCGACGCGGTATGATTACTTCGCCTGTTGACTCCAATTGGCAATTGCACGGAATTTTAATTTTTAAGGCTCCGTGATTTTTATAAATATTTTTTAAATTTATTTTTGAATCTCCGCAAGAAAGATAAGTTTTTTCCCTCAGGTGGGTAAGAACATACGTCTCTTCTCCCACTTCTTATATTACCAACGACGTGCCTGAGTGACAGTTCATTGGGCAGTAATAACTTATCTCTTCTACAGTTGCTCCGTGATAAAGTTTTTTAGCACATTCTGGTCCTTGTATATTGTCTGCCGAAAATCGCGGAATAAAACAAAGTTTATCGTGATATGGCCTACACTGATGTAGTCCGGTACCAGAAATTTGTCTAATTTCTTCTTTCCCGAAATTTGTTTTTGACACGGCAATATATAGCGCCTGATGAGGAATCGCACAAGTTTGATTAAACCACGCGAACGGCGTCGTTGTTAGCTCGTAAAGTTCCCATTTTTGTCTATTTTGAATAACTGGTATTTTAATGTGAACAAAAATTTTGTTTTCAGTAAAACTGCAATCACAGATTGGCAATTCATAAAATTTTACAATTTTATCTGTTGAAATAGCCAATCCCTGATTTGCTGAGTAGATCTCTTTTTCTAACTCAAATAAATCTTTTTGTAAAACCGCGGGATTTACGATTTCTATGGGAATTTTACGTGATTTGCACGCGTCCATGACTTTCTGTTTTTTCAAAGCACGAGTTAAAAGAATAATACGTTTTAAATTTTGAAATTGAATGCGTAAAGAAGCCGTTACAAAGGATTCCTGGTCATTTAAGCCAGATAATTTATTGTCAAGTCCAGAAATCCTGTTGTCAATATATTTAATGCGTTGTTCCGTGTCTTTTAAAGTATTGCCAATTGAAGCTGCGTATTCTTTAAAATGTTTTGATTGATCGCCAATGCCCTTTAAGGTGTCTTCTAGTCCTTTACTAAGGGCCATTAGCTGACTTTTGACGACATCATCATTTTCTGAGATTATTTCTAATTTTTCTTCGGTCGCGACGCCGCAGCACCAATTTAGAGCATCTCCGATAAAATTTAAGGCCCTTTTAGCCCTTGTTACCTGTGTACTAGACCTCATCGGAGTTGCTCCCCAGTTTTTATTAATCATACCAAACTCTTTTGCGAATGCTTTTCCTAGCTCCTGCGTATGGTAAATCAAGTTGCAATCATCATCGTCGTTCTGGCATTTCTTGTATGCCGGAAGGTCCGTTTCCTTTATGACATCTTCCGACCATTCCATTTGATAGGTGATGGGAATAGTGGCCTCGTAGGACACGGTTTGCGGGAGTGGTTTCCAAAATGCTCCAGCGCTTACTTCTACTAGGTAAGGTTTTTCCTCGGTATTTGCCATAACGGCGTTGGCTACGGTGATTAATAATCTAAAAACAGAAACTTGCAAATATATGTTATTTACATGAAAAATAAAAATTATAATTTTTTGGCAAGTGACTCTTGGTCACCCAAAATTTAATATTTCTTTTAAATTATATAAAATACTTTATCAAGTTTATTTTACATTTAAGTATTTTGTATACTTTTTTGGTGTTACTAAAATAAATTAGTAATTATTTACTGACAATCTTAATTGTTGTCCCAACATTAACTTGTATGTTAACAATTTTCAAAAGTTTCTAAACTTTTTCGTATTTTTTAAATTATTTAGTTGGGTATTATAAAATATTATTTAATTTGCTTATAGACAATCTTTACTATTGCCTCAACATTTATCGAAAAGTTGCACTAATATGGCTGTATTTTATAAACCATATTATTAAATTTTAAAACTAATAGTGTGTGTATTTACATAATTTTCAAATATGTTTCTTAACATTTTCTTAAAATATTATTATCGAATCTAAAATATTGAATGTTAACATTTTTGTATCTTTAACCAACACGTATGTTTCGGTAACATAATACTTATGTCGCGTGGTGTTTTGTAAACGTAAACTAACCCACGCTAATTGCTTTTTAATAGCTAGGAATAAAATATTATTTTTATTTTTTTTTTGTTTTTGTTATTTATAGTAATGTCGGTTTTAAAACCGCGTAGCCCTAAAATACTTTTTCTTTTTAAATTAAAAATAAAACTAATGTCTTTTTGGGTTTTTCGTAAAACAAGGAGGGTATTAATTTTTTGCATTCCGAACCACGCATGAGGGCCTTATTTATTTAGGGGAAGGGAGGGGTTATGACAGATTAGATTTCTGTCACAGGGACTACCTCTGGTGTCCAAGGGTCATGATAGGGAAGTATGCGACTTACATGGACTACTTCCTTTTTGAATTTTTTAGAGGGTCCTTTTTGTATCTCGTAATCCACATCGGACATTTTACGAGTTATGTAATAGGGACCGAACCATCTAAGCAGTAGCTTTTCGCTCCTGCCGACTTTTCTAACGGGAGTAAAAACTTTAATTTGGTCTCCAATTTCATATTCGACATGACGATGTTTTGCATCATATCGAATTTTATCTTTTCCCTGTTGGTTTTTTATATTTTCCGCTGCCATATTCCGAACGGCCAATGCTCGATTTCGGATTTCTTCCGTATTGCTAGGCGGAGGATTCATCATAATATTTGCTTCGGTCGGTAAAATTGGTTCCCGCCCGTAGACAAGCATAAACGGTGAGTATTGTGTAGTCATTTGTTTTGAGCAATTATATGTGGCTGTAACTAGCGGTAGAAAAACGTCATAGTCACTATGAGAAGAATTTGTGTACATAGCAAGCATATCTGCTATTGTATGGTTCATTCTCTCGACTAGTCCGTTGCATTGCGGGTGATATGACGTTGTAAACTGACTAACCACACCCATAATACGCAACATTTCTGTTATTAATTCCGACCTAAATACTCGTCCCTGGTCGCTTAACAGATATTTTGGCGCTCCATGTCTAGTTATGATTTTTTCCACTATAAATTTAGCAACTGAGTTGGCTTTCCCGTCCGGAAGTGCCTCAGTTTCGGCCCATCTTGTCGCATAATCGGTTGCGACGACAATCATTGTGTTTCCCGATTTACTTTTTGGGAATGGTCCCAGTAAATCTATAGAAACTCGCTCAAAAGGGACGCCGATAGGCATCGACTGTAATAAACCAACAGGAACTCTATTTTGTTGACCTTTTCTAGCTTGGCAATCGGGACATCTTTTAATAAAATCTTCGATATTTTTTTGTTGATGATCCCAATAATACCTTTGCTTAATTTTTTCGGCCGTTTTAGCAAGGCCTAAATGTGCGCCGCCAAAGGGTTCGGAATGGTGTGAAAACAAAATTTCACCTATAAAGGACTTGGGAATTGTTAACAAATATTCCCGGCCATTCGGTCTCGGATTAATCTTATGTAAAACGCCATCAATTAACCTAAAATTTTTTATGCGTTTTCTTAAACCTATACTTATACTATTAGGGTCCTCTAGCCCGTTTATTAACTCTTTTAAGGACTCATCCTCCTTCTGTAATATACCCATGTCCTGCGGCTCAATCAGGAACGTGGGGATTTCTTCCATGTCTTCATTTTCGTCCGGTTTAAGGACAGGGTTTCGGCTCATGCAGTCCGCATCTTTGTGTTTCGATCCGCTTTTATGTTCGATTGTGTAGTCAAATTCTGATAACTTGATCGCCCATCTGGCTAACCTGCCAACTGGATCCTTTATTGTCTTTAACCAGCATAGAGCGTGATGATCAGTAACGATTTTAATTTTCTTGTCATATACTAAGGTCCTAAAATAGCCCAAACTATAGACTATTCCTGCTAATTCTAATTCAGAAATTCCCATATTTTTCTCTGCGTTTGTTAAGCTTCTACTAGCATATGCTACTGGATGTAGCTGGGAATCGTTTCCCTCTTGTAGCAGAACTGATCCTAGGCCTTCTCGGCTGGTGTCGACATGAAGTACGCAGTCTTTTTCTGGTTGATAGTGCGCTAAAACTGGCGCCGTAATTAATCTACGTTTTAGTTCATCAAAGGATTTTTGATGTTTTTCTTCCCAAAGGAATGGTGCGTCTTTTTTCGTTAGGTCATGTAAGGGCCTAGCGATAGCTGAATAATTTTGTATAAATTTTCTGTAAAAATTAGTTAAACCTAAAAATTGCATTACATTCTTTTGAGAAGAAATTTTTGGGAAATTTTCAACGCAAATTAATTTAGAGTTGTCCGGTTTAATGCCCTTTTTTGATACTGTATAACCCAACATATTGACTTCTTCTTTTAAGTATTCACATCTTGAAGGTTTTAAAGTAAAGCCTGCGTCTCTAAGCCTCTGAAATACTACTCGTAGCTTTTCTAGGTGCTCCTCGAGTGTTTCGCTAAAAATAATTATATCGTCTAAGTAAACAAGCAAAGTTTTCCATTTTAAATCTCGAAAAACGGTATCTGCTAATTTTTGAAAGGTTCTAGGTGCTCCTGTCAAACCGAAGCACATTCTGTTCCACACGTAGACGCCTCCGTGTCCTGGACAACAGAATGCGGTGTATGGCTTAGACTCTTCACTGACCTTAATTTGCCAAAATCCGCTAAACATATCGAGGGTTGAAAAATATTTTGCTTTTCCCATATATGTCAAGATGTCATCAATTAGGGGTAGCGAATATTTTACCTTCCTACTCACCGCGTTCAGAGCTCTGAAGTCACAACAAAATCTCCACTCTCCACTCTTCTTTTTGACTAATATAACGGGACTAGCCCATTCTGACTCGCCCTCGCTGATTACGCCGGCCTTAAGCATTTCATCTACCTGATTGTCTATGATGTCTCTCTCTTTGTGAGATACCCTGTATGGCCTCTGACGTATGGGTCTCGCATCTCCCACGTCGATCACGTGCTCTACGATGTCTGTTTTTCCCATAAATTTTGGATTTTTTGCGAATACGTCACTGTATTCTTCGAGTAATTCGCACAACTGGGACTTAATTTTCTTATTTTGTATATGGTCAATTTTATGATCTGTCATCATGACTTTTTCGTCATCTTGGACATCCTCGTTATCCTCTATGTGTAAGACTGGTAAGCTGTCGATATCGAACAAAAAGCCTTCTTTAAGAAATCCGACTGCTGAGCCCGTAAAAAGTTTGATAGGATAGGGTTTTTTCGTTGTCAGCTGGATGGTGCAGGTGTCGCCATTAAAATCAGGGGAGGAGCAAATTATTCCTTTGGGCCTTAATAGCGCGTCATTTTCTTCAAAAATAAAATTTTTGAAATCGGTTGTGTTAGATTTTTCTATGCACAACTTGACTGTCAATGCATTATTCGGTTTAATAACGTAGTCGCTTTTGCAAACTACTTTAATAAAATTTTCGGTAGGGTCCTTATTTTCCTGTGGAACTACGGATAAGGCCGTTCTGTCGCAAACACTTTGCTCAAAATTTTCTTCCTTGTGAAAGAAAATAGTGGTTTGCAATTTACCGTTAGTCAAGTGAACTGACTTTTCGGTCAAATTAATTAAGGCCTTATTTTTTTCAAGAAAATCCATTCCTAAAATTAAGGGCTTAGGAAGTTTTTCTACGACAATGGCTTCAATATAGCCACACAATTTACCGATTTTTAGTTTGGCCTCTGTGACGCCAAGAGGTATAACTTTATTCCCGCCGGCTGTTGACAACGTAAAACGTTGTTCCAACGGCTCTATCTCCGTGCACATAGATCTCTCTATAATGCATTTTCCGGACCCTGTATCTAGTACGATTTCCACCTCCTTATGACTGTTGACGACACCTTTAACCACTAGAATTTTATTGCTTGCCCCTGTGTGCAGGACGACGCCGTTGGGGCATATTAGTTGAGTCGTCCTTGCACATTTGGGGAAGGCGACCTCTCGAAGGACACACTTCTTTGGTCTCTCCTATCGTTGCTACGGTCTCTACTGCATGCGTAATGACCACATCTGTTGCAATCGTGACATCTTGTCCTGCCATCGTGACATCTCGTGTTCGGAACTGGACGTAAAACGGAACGTGCCCTTCTGGCACTCTCTCCTCGATTATTATGCTGTCGATTGTACCCGTTATGCCTATTTTGTTCACTGTTTTCGACATTTTGCGAGCGGTAATAGGTATTTGAGTTCCTTGACGGCCCTCTGTACCCATTATTCCTACCTCTCCCTCGAAAATTTGGCCTTCCTCTTCGGTTATTTGAGTTCGTATGGCCTGATTGCCCTATTGTTAGGACTTCTGTTTGTCTAGTCATATTGTCGACTAAGACTTTTTGCCTTACTTCACTCAACTTAAGTACAATTTCCCTAAGTTTTTTGTGATCCATGCCCGACGAACTTATTAGTGAATACGATTCAGTAAAAGAGCTATGTAGCCCATTTTCAAAATGTTCCCTAAAGGTCTCGAAACTCATATTTTCGTCGATTTCGTGAGCCATATTGTATAAGTCATAATAATATTGTTTAATGTCTTCGTTACTGGCCTGTTTTCTATTGTTAAATTTATATTTTAATGTTTTAAAAGGTTGGTCACCCCCGAATTCGACCAAAAAGTCCGTTTTTAAGTCGGACCATTTTTTGTTTGCGTTACATTGCTTCCCGCTATACTCCGTGAACCATCGAAACGCTGCACCTTCCAAATAATTTTTAAAATAAGCAATTTTAAAGGCGTCCGTCCACCCGTTTACTTGAGCAATTTTTTCATATTTTGTAATATAATTAATTGGTGCGTCCAAACCTGGATAAAAATATGGCGGTTCGATGCATTTAGGAGTAGCCGGAGTAATGCTTGACCCTTGCAGAGCATCGAGCAAAGTAGTATTCGTCATACTTGTCTTATTGAAAATCTGTTTTAAAAAATTATTACCGGCTGTCGGTAATTGTTTTCCAGGTAGTGACCTTCTGGCAACTGGGCTCGGAGGATTTATTTTCTTTTGTGACTGACTGATGACCGTAACACTAAGGTCTTCAGTCGTCGACTCACTTAATTTTGGTTTTTCAGTGCCTTTTTGGTCCTGATTTTCGACAGTTTCCGTCGAATTATTAAAAATGGAAGTTTCACAATTTTCAAAAAGGTTATCTTTCCCTAGGGATAGTTTAAATTGTTTCTGAGGTCCCAAAATTTCTTTTGATTTTTTGGGAGTGGAGTGGTTCTCAATATTTGGATCCAAAAATGATAAATCAAAATTTATTTGAGGTTTTTGAGGACTCCTTTCAAGTTTACTTTTAGGTGTGAAAGGCCCTGAAATAGACGAACTTCTATTTCTAGAAAAATTATTTGACAAGCCCGCGTCGTTTGAAAATAAAATAGATTTGTCTTTTTCACTAAGATTTTGACTATGACTCCTAGTGACTCTGCTCGGGGTCCCCATTTAGTGGAGTGACCATTGTTTTAAAAAAAATATATAGAAACAAATGTACAAAAATTCATTTGAGTGCGGTATAATTTAAACTAAAGTTTAAATTTCATACTAGCATTGCATAATTTTAAATTTGTACCGGGGGAAAAGTTCTCGATTTAAAAAAAAATTACCTATAAATTTTAGTTTTCAGAGAAAAAAAAAACTTTTTTTAAAAAAACGGAGAACTACGGCACCTCCACCATAAAATTTTTAATTTTTATAATGTGAGGCACAGCCGTCTGAAAAATAGATAATTTTGTCTAAATTATCAATTTGCCTCTTTAGTTCAGGCATAAGGTGGCTTAAAAAAGATGAAATGCCACAGTGTTGTGTACCAAACAGTCTGAAATAAATATATAATTTAAATGACCCAGTTTTCCCTCATGAGTTTTGTAATATATTACAAAAGGATGTAGGGTTGCCTGGCTATTTGTCCAGTGATAGGACTGCACTTCATCCTGCAAAATAAATTAATCATTTTCAGCGAAGTCGCATGTGATTAGTGCTTCCCCCTTTTTTAAATTGTCTTTTACCTCATTGTAGTATTCTTTTTGCATGTGAGTGTAAAAAGAATGAGATTTTAATTTAATCAAGTCGTTTAAAAATTCTTCAATGAAGTCCTCTGCTGGTTTAATTAATGTCTCCATATTGCATCTATCTACAGATATCCACTTCTTAAAAGTCACATTGTCAATCATTGCTTCTTCGAACTTTTCATTCAAAAAGTTTTTTAAATTCTCAGTTGCTGGGCATATCTCACATTTGTCCAAAAAGCAGTGAACTCCTGGAGGGTTACACATCATTTTTGAGAGGCAAGCATGGTAGTCTGGTAAAGCAGGATTACCCTTATCATTTAAGATAAACTTGTTTATTTTAGAACACTATCATTAACTTCATATTTTGATGTATTGTGCACACACACACTGTATGTGTACCGATCTTTCCTGCTAAAATGCAACTTTTTGGTCTCAATTCACTAAATTTAGACAAACCAATTTTTAGGTCTGGATACTCTTTCTTAAAATGCAAATATATTTCTTTGATATTAGCCAAAACTAACCTTTTCTGATGATGCTCCTTAGTTCCTTCTTTTCTTACAACAACAAAATCTTTTTTTCCAGGCATGGGTCTACTCACATCATCTCTAAGGTAAAATGATGTTACCATTTCTACAACGTTTTGGTCAAGAGTTTTCCCAGGCTTTGGATTAGGTGTGGATAAAATTCTTTTTTCTTTGACCATTTTTTTAGCATCCTGGTCTTGTATTGGGAAACTCCAAATTCTTGCTGAATTTTTGCCCGACTCCAACTCATAGGAAGACAAGATAGAATTAACATTCTTTCGCTTCTTTTTTGAACTAGCTGAATTTTTTTTTAATTGTTGTATTATTTCGCACTCGTCCATGTTTTTTTCTTTGGTCTTTTCTACTATTGAGTATTGTTCCTGACCTAATCTTTTTTCGATCACTGCTTTCACTTTTTCAGCCTTTTCTTTGGACACTCTTCTTTTTTTGATAGGCGATTCCCCAATAATTTGCAACGACTGGTTTAGAAGGTCCATAGATTCATCACATTCTTTAAAAGGAGAATCTGGAGTTTCAGCGGAAGGTCTGTAACAATAAAAAAAACAATTTTTAATATGAAAACATTTACCAAAATTGGTAATTATTTAGTATCCGGTTTTCTGCCATTTTTTATTTTTTTTGAAAAATTCTTTATGGAGGCACCTACTAGGGTCCCTAGCACCCCAATCCGCAACCGCCGAATTGTATTTTTTTTAAAATTTTTTGTTTTTTTTTTATTTTTTAAAACCAACCCAACCCAACCCCACTTAAAAATACTCAAACCAACCCAACCCAATCCAAAACAACCAAAAAAAACCCTCACAGCCCCCCCCGGTACCGGCGACACCCCTTTTTGTATCAAAAAAATTAAAAAAAAAAAAATTTTCGGCGGTTGCGGATTTGGGGTCCTAGGGACCCCAGAACAGACAAGACAATAGACAATAGTTTATTTCCAAATTGTTTACAATAGGTAAAATCGTCATAAAAATCTACAAAAAAATTGTAAAAATAACAAAGGTATATAAATAAGTTGCAGTTACAACTTCGCGTTAAAAATTATTTCTAATAGTAATCGGTTTGAGAGTTTGTGACCAGAAAATTTCTAAAAATTGTTAAAATTGCACACACACAAGTCAAAACATAACATTAGAACAGACAATAACGTATAGTAACAATATAATATAAAGTTAGTTAAAATATGGTTAAAACATTGTAATAATATTTTAAAAAAAAACAGAAACCAGATGTGGCGAACATTACTTAAAAGACACACATATATACATTACCAAAATAAAAGACATTAAAATTCATTAAAATTTAAGAACTCACTAATGCTGTAGGGTTCTATCTTACAAATTAGATTAAAGCATTCTTTTTTGTAAAGTTTGTAGCTTTGGATATTTTTTATTTTGTTTGGAAGTTTATTAAAGAATTTAATTGCAGCATAATCCAGGCTTTTTTCAGTAATACTTAGTCTATGTTTTGGATATATATACATGTTGTTTTTGTTTCTTGTGTTACAGGTTCTAGTACCGGCATATTTAGCAAAAAGTAATGGAGTTTTTCCCAAATACAAATGTTTATTTTCTCTAAAATTATTTCTACAAGAAGCATATGGCTTGATTCGTACCAAGATTTTAATAACACGTTTTTGTAAAATAAAAACGTCATTTATGTGACTACTATGGCCCCAAAGTAATATATCATATTTTAATTGAGAGTAAAACATACCATAATAAATTGATTTTAATGAACTTTGACCTCTAAAAATTTTACTTAAAACTCTAATAGCATAGCTTGCCGCTGATAGTTTTTTACATAGATCTCTGATGTGTGAAAAAAAATTAGGTCTTTATCAATAGTTACTCCCAATACCTTCGTGTGACTTTCAAAAGTTAATGTGTCTCCTTAATAAGTAAGGTTTTTAGAGATAACAACTGCTTTTGTTTTTTCTGTGTTCATAATGAGTTGGTTGTTAACACAGTATTCAGACACTTTACCTAGTACGTCAAAATATTCCTCATGGATGTTCCCCTCCCGATAAACCGGCATCACTACGTTGGCATCATCTGCGTAATTGGCCAGAAGGTTTAGATCATTAAGATAAATAACAAAGAGCAGAGGACCAAGAATACTTCCCTGCGGAATTCCTGTCATTATGACGTTTGATTCTGACGTTATTTTATTGTTGTTCAAATTTATTGTAACTTTTTGTGAGCAAAATAAATCCAAAGCACTTCCTCTAACCCCGTATGCTTCTAATTTTTCCAAAAGAATTTCATGATTTATTGTATCAAATGCTTTTGATAAATCCAAAAAAAGTCCACAGGCCGCTCCCCTAGATTCAAGAGTCGAAATTATTGACTTGTTCAACTCTAAAAGAGCCGATTCTGTAGACCTTTTCGGGAGAAAGCCATGTTGAAAATCGTTTAAAAGTGAATTTGTCAGAAAAAAAAATGTAACAGCCTCTTATGTATTAATAACTCATAAATTTTTGTAAAGGATTAAATCAGACTTATAGGCCTGTAGGTGCCCCCATAAAGAATTTTTCACTTAAAACCAAAAATGGCAGAAAACCGGATACTAAATAATTACCCTAAAATTATGAGCAGAGCGACAACACACAAAAAAAACAGTAAAAATGTAGGTAGGTATTCGTTACTATTACTTACCCTGCTACAGGAGATGGTTGTTCATCCTGTTCATTGGAAAGTTTCATTCGACAATTGTCACAAATTTTCATGCCAGTCTCCAGAGAGAGAAAAATTCCGTAACTTTCCGGAATGTTTCTCCTGACTTAATGGATCACAACACCTCACAAAAAATGTTGTCCATTGTTTTGCCTTATTTTATGCCATTTTACAACACACGACTCCGATAAATGTTTTAAATTAAAAAATAGCAATTTATCACATAAACCGCAGGTTTGCAATTAATTATTGTCAAAACTTTTCCTGTCTGAACCAGAAATGATACAAATAGGGGTAAGGGCCAATAAAAAGTATAATAGGTGGGTGAAAAGATCTTGGGTGGAGGGGAGGACAATTGAAGAAATACTAAAATTTTTGCAGGAATAAACAAGTTTGGAAAAATCTTTTATGTATCTTATTTACAAGACTGGGAGCAATTGACAAGTTTTTAGATATAAAGAGTAAATATATAGGTATTTATCAAAAAATGTATGGTTTTTTCCTGCAAGGTTTTTTATATTATTTTTTTTTAAATAGAACCAATAACTTCTCCATCCTGAAATTTTCCAAAAATATTAAAAAAATACTGAAAAAAAATAGTAATTTTTTGAAAAAAATTCAAAATGGTGTTTTCAAGATTTTTCAAAAAAAAATATTAAAAAAATAAAAACAAAAAATTACATGGTGATACACATCGTTAAAAAGTTCTTTAAAAAAACCTTCAAAATAAGCTATAACTCGCTTCTATAGGACCAATAGTTTTTGAGATATTGCTATTTTTGTAAGTGCCTGTCAAGGGCATATTGGTCAATTTCTTTATATTCAAAAATCAATAAAACAAAAACCGCTTCTCCAAAAAATTTAATTTTTTGGATTTTTAAGTTTTTGGATCAGAAGAATAAGTGTACCAAAAATCATCAAAATCGGAGATGGTCAAAACGAAAAGTGCCTTTTTTTTGGTTGATTTGATATCGTTTGACCCCATGTAGAATTTTCAAAATTGATCAAAAACTCGTATTCCTTATACCCAAAAACCCCGTAAACCAATTTTGGTTGAAATCGGACAAACTTAGGCGTTTTACCCCTTCCACTCCCCTCGTAAAAGAGGGAGAGTGCCTAATAATACCATATTATGGTATTGTCACCAGAACTATAATCGCTTTTCAAATTTGAATTCAATCGGAAAATTTGATCCGAACATACATACATACATAGTTGGGAAGTTAAATAAAAGCTTGTAAAAATCCACTTCGCGCGTGGTTTTTCAAGTGACAACCGATTTGTTTTTCCATTAAAATAAATGTAATATACAAGTGTAAAAATGGTTGCTCCATGCAAAAAAAGTGGTGGGGGCAATAAAAAAACTCATTTACCAGAATGACAACAAGTCAAAGCGTGATCTATGAGCTACCCTTAACAAAGTTAGCTTATCGGAATAAAGTTAGCACGATTTGCACACGAACCCCCCTTTTTGCCCGATTTGTCTATAGACTACTTAGCCCAGTAAATAATAAAATGGCAAAAACCACATTTTTCCAACAAAATTTCCCTCTAGGTTCGCCGCCATCTTGGATGGATTTCGGTTAATATTTATCCGATTGTAAAACGGTTTTTCTTGTTGGCTAAGCAAAATTATTTTTTAGAACTTATTTGATTTTTTTTTGTATGTGTCACAAAAAAAGTTATTTCTAAAAGATTCCCGAAAATGGTTACATATGATTACTTACTACCCAATATTTCACTTTGTGTAGACTTGAGAAGAAAAATGTTCAAATATAAATTGTAGATATCAAAATTCCCTATAACTCTTTCTGTATAGTAAAAAATAGCTGAGATAGAGTGCTGCAAAGTTAATACTACAAATTGTTAAGGTAAGATTTAACTCCCTTATTGTGTCAAGTTGGCCATGACGAACGCCTATGGTTTGTCAAGCCAGGAATTTATCAGACCGTATTTGATAAAAATTTTCATCGTAATAATGATTCACCATGAAAACTGCAATTTGTTAAACCAATATTTTATCCGAACCTCATTTCTTTGAACCCACTCAATAATAAACTCGAAATTTATAAGACCCGTTTTTAATCGAACCATTGTTGTACAAGCTGTGCTTGTAAATTACGCTTGCTTAACTCGGCTTGGTTAAGTAGCGGGACAGTTTGTATTGTTTACTGCCAGAAAGCAGCCTCACTCTCTGCTATGGCCAAGAAGGCTTGGGCACAGTAAATGTTTGAGTAATGCAACTTTTCGATGTAGGTTGAATACTGATTTATTTTGAATCTTACATTTCTTTTTATATCAATTTCTTAAAAATTAATCGTGACAAAAACTCAAAATATCTAAAACAATACAAACGTGGTAACTTAATAAACTTATGATATTTTTATAATAAATCGTGTCTAAAGCTCAAATAATAAATGTAAACGATTGTATTATAAATATGAGATGTCGTATGTTAGTTTATATTATTGAAGGTAAATTTATGTTTAATTATGTTGGGAATTTGGAACCTTTGGTTGCACTAAAACAAAATTATGATTGTTTTCCACAAACCAAAACTACACTTTTTTGCACTCGACGCGCGTTTCGCTAACAACGTTAGCATCATCAGGAGACGATAAACAATGAACTAAATTAATCTACGCTCTATCTTATATACAATCCTTTAGTGGGCGGAGATAAGACTAATAAATTGTGATTGATCACGATTTTTAATCCTACCTCCCCTCAACCAAAGAATAAAGTGTACTAAATGGGATAGGTCCTCTATCTTTATTTAAACTATTTCTGGATTTAATGATTTCCATACTTTCATATGCATTCAAAAGTCTTTTGTTTGGTACACTTTTTAGAAGTTTTAGGTTATCTAATGTGAATCTATGATTGTTTTCAAAAGCATGCTCGGCCACACTTGACTTTTCTGTTCTTCCGTATTTTAAGTGTGCTAAGTGTTCTTTAGAACGTGTTTGAATAGAGCGTCTCGTTTGGCCAACATATTTTTTATCACAATCCATGCAACTAATTTCGTAAATTCCACTTTTTTCTAGAACTGTAGTTTTATCCTTGGGATTTCCTAGTAAACTTCTTATTGTGTTACCGGATTGATATACTAATTTAAAACCGGTGTTATTAAATACTTTCTGTAATCCTTTCGTATAATTAGGATTATACGGAATTGATACAAATTTTGAGTCGCAGGTATCTTTTTGTCTGAAAAAGGTAGAATTCCGAAAGGTCTTTTGAAAAGAATGTCTATTTATCAGCTTATTTATTAAGCCTTCGTCGTAACCGTTTTCGCCAGCTATATTCCTAATCCTATTCTTTTCTGCTTCAAATCTTTCTTTGTTTAAGGGGAAATTTACTAATCTATATGTTAAAAAGTGCCAACTTGCAAGCTTATGTTGTAAGCAATGAAAAGAGTCATTTGGAATATACCTGTTGGTGGCCGTGCCTTTTCTGTATAGGTCAAAGTCCAATTTATTTTTATTTCTTATAACTAAAGTGTCTAGAAATGGCAGTGTACCGTTGTTCTCTGTTTCATAAGTAAATTTAATAGTGGGAAATTTGTTATTTATTTTTTCCATAAAATTTTCAACACTAGTTACTTTAGTGTTGAATACTGCAAACACATCGTCTACATACCTGAACCATACTCTGGGGAAATACTCAAATTCTTTACTTATATCTGATTCAAATTTGCTCATAAATAGGTTTGCGATAAAAGGTGATAAACTATTACCCATTGTGGTTCCTTCTAATTGCTGGTAGAAGTTATTTTTATATTGAAAGTAATTTTGATTCATGCAGAGTTTTGTTAAAGATAGGTATTCTAAAGTCTGTTAGTCTTCTAGATTGTTTTTTCTTAGTAGTTCCTCCAGGTATTGTAAGGTATTGGGGATCGGCACACTAGGGAACAACGAACTAACATCAAACGAGATTAAAATTTCACCTTCTTGGAGTGAAATATCTTTAACTTTGTTGATAAATTCAAGGGAATTTTGAACAGAAAAAACTTTTTCCTTTATCGGTAAATTTTCAAACTCGTTTGCTAGCCATTTCGAAATGTTGTAAGTAGGTGATCCTACGGCAGAAACTATAGGTCTAACCGATTTTCCAGGCTTGTGGATTTTCGGAAGACAATACAGTTTGGGCATAGTGGGATTGCTTACTTGTAGTTTATATTTAATATTATCAGTAATAATATTGTTACATTTTTTAATTGTGTTTTTTACTTCGTTAATCATTTTTGGTAAGGGGTTCTTTGGGACTTGTTTGTAGGGTCCATTTTTTATTAGGTTATCTACCCTTTCGAAATAATCTGTTTTATCTAATATAACAACTTTATTACCCTTGTCAGCCTTTAGATAGAAAACATCTTTTTCTCTCAAACTTTTAATTGTTTTATTGTGATTTAATGTACTATTTTTATTGTTTTGAATGATGTTTTGAGAGATCTGATATCGGCAAGCATCTCGCACATAGCCCTTTGTACCTTCTGAAAGATAAGAGATTGAACTTTCAATATTTGCAATAATATCACTTAAATTATCTTTTTGTGGGGGCAGAGCAAAATTAAGACCTTTGTTTAAAAGTGATATTTCTTTGTTATTAAAAGTTTGAGAGGATAGGTTTTCTACAATGTTTGCGATTTCCTTCGACCAAAGGTTCCAAATTCCCAACATAGTTGAGATGGCTTCACGGTCAACGGAACTAAATCTATATCGTAAGTTTAGTACTAAGATTAGGCTAGTTGGTGCAGATATTTGGTTTCTAAAATCTTGCAAGAAATTCAAAGTTTTTCCAAACTTTGTTCAAGTAAAGTTGCCGAAATCTACAGTTTCTTCAAAAGTAGCCCTGTTTGCAAAACAGAAATGGTTAGATTTAGAAATCAAAAATTTGTACGCAAAACGAAGTATGTTTGAGCTTGAAGCATACCGACTGTTTAAAAAGTTGACATTTAGACTTAGTGATAAGAACTTTGAAGAATGGTGCGATTTCCAAAGACATATGTTTGTAGTAATTGAGAAAAAATTTACGAAGAAGATGTCTGAACCAAAACCAAAAAAGTCGAAGAAAATCGCAAACATTGTAGAAAACCTATCCTCTCAAACTTTTAATAACAAAGAAATATCACTTTTAAACAAAGGTCTTAATTTTGCTCTGCCCCCACAAAAAGATAATTTAAGTGATATTATTGCAAATATTGAAAGTTCAATCTCTTATCTTTCAGAAGGTACAAAGGGCTATGTGCGAGATGCTTGCCGATATCAGATCTCTCAAAACATCATTCAAAACAATAAAAATAGTACATTAAATCACAATAAAACAATTAAAAGTTTGAGAGAAAAAGATGTTTTCTATCTAAAGGCTGACAAGGGTAATAAAGTTGTTATATTAGATAAAACAGATTATTTCGAAAGGGTAGATAACCTAATAAAAAATGGACCCTACAAACAAGTCCCAAAGAACCCCTTACCAAAAATGATTAACGAAGTAAAAAACACAATTAAAAAATGTAACAATATTATTACTGATAATATTAAATATAAACTACAAGTAAGCAATCCCACTATGCCCAAACTGTATTGTCTTCCGAAAATCCACAAGCCTGGAAAATCGGTTAGACCTATAGTTTCTGCCGTAGGATCACCTACTTATAACATTTCGAAATGGCTAGCAAACGAGTTTGAAAATTTACCGATAAAGGAAAAAGGTTTTTCTGTTCAAAATTCCCTTGAATTTATCAACAAAGTTAAAGATATTTCACTCCAAGAAGGTGAAATTTTAATCTCGTTTGATGTTAGTTCGTTGTTCCCTAGTGTGCCGATCCCCAATACCTTACAATACCTGGAGGAACTACTAAGAAAAAACAATCTAGAAGACAAACAGACTTTAGAATACCTATCTTTAACAAAACTCTGCATGAATCAAAATTACTTTCAATATAAAAATAACTTCTACCAGCAATTAGAAGGAACCACAATGGGTAATAGTTTATCACCTTTTATCGCAAACCTATTTATGAGCAAATTTGAATCAGATATAAGTAAAGAATTTGAGTATTTCCCCAGAGTATGGTTCAGGTATGTAGACGATGTGTTTGCAGTATTCAACACTAAAGTAACTAGTGTTGAAAATTTTATGGAAAAAATAAATAACAAATTTCCCACTATTAAATTTACTTATGAAACAGAGAACAACGGTACACTGCCATTTCTAGACACTTTAGTTATAAGAAATAAAAATAAATTGGACTTTGACCTATACAGAAAAGGCACGGCCACCAACAGGTATATTCCAAATGACTCTTTTCATTGCTTACAACATAAGCTTGCAAGTTTGCACTTTTTAACATATAGATTAGTAAATTTCCCCTTAAACAAAGAAAGATTTGAAGCAGAAAAGAATAGGATTAGGAATATAGCTGGCGAAAACGGTTACGACGAAGGCTTAATAAATAAGCTGATAAATAGACATTCTTTTCAAAAGACCTTTCGGAATTCTACCTTTTTCAGACAAAAAGATACCTGCGACTCAAAATTTGTATCAATTCCGTATAATCCTAATTATACGAAAGGATTACAGAAAGTATTTAATAACACCGGTCTTAAATTAGTATATCAATCCGGTAACACAATAAGAAGCTTACTAGGAAATCCCAAGGATAAAACTACAGTTCTAGAAAAAAGTGGAATTTACGAAATTAGTTGCATGGATTGTGATAAAAAATATGTTGGCCAAACGAGACGCTCTATTCAAACACGTTTTAAAGAACACTTAGCACACTTAAAATACGGAAGAACAGAAAAGTCAAGTGTGGCCGAGCATGCTTTTGAAAACAATCATAGATTCACATTAGATAACCTAAAACTTCTAAAAAGTGTACCAAACAAAAGACTTTTGAATGCATATGAAAGTATGGAAATCATTAAATCCAGAAATAGTTTAAATAAAGATAGAGGACCTATCCCATTTAGTACACTTTATTCTTTGGTTGAGGGGAGGTAGGATTAAAAATCGTGATCAATCACAATTTATTAGTCTTATCTCCGCCCACTAAAGGATTGTATATAAGATAGAGCGTAGATTAATTTAGTTCATTGTTTATCGTCTCCTGATGATGCTAACGTTGTTAGCGAAACGCGCGTCGAGTGCAAAAAAGTGTAGTTTTGGTTTGTGGAAAACAATCATAATTTTGTTTTTATGTTTAATTGTTCTAATTAAACATTCTGCCGCCTCTCCAGAATGGACGAACGTAGGGACATCAACTCTATGTCTTCGTTTTGGTCTTGGTTTTGGTCTGCTTTTTGGTTTCGCTTATTTTGACATCCACCACCCTGCTATCACCATTATGAGGATCGCCATTGTTGTGACACTGTTGGTGGCGATAGAGTGGTGATGAATGCTTCGCCATACTGTATCATGAAGTCGATCTTCAAGGTTCTCTTCTTTTATTAGTTCTCCAAAACTGTCGCTTTTTCTAAAGACAGGTTCGGTGGCTAGGTGGCTGGTGGGTCTGTGTTTGTTGAGGTTACCGTTGAAGACGATGGGCACAGCTTTCGCATAGCTGCCTAGAACTGGAACCGTTGCGCTTCTTTTGGGAGTAAGAATATTCTATTTGGTCTGGGTGATGCAGTCTTGGGAAATTTTTATTATTCCAGTTGTATTTATGGCTACATCTTCCCGCTCGCCATTGCATATCACAGATACTGTTGTTAAGGAATCTGCAATGAACATCCACGTATTCGTAGTGCACAGTTGGTTCCACAAAATACCTTTTATTCTGTGTTGTTGCGTGTGACAATGTCTGGGCTGTGGTCGTTCATAAATTCGTCGATGACGCAGGACGGATTTGATTCAATGTTTCTAAGGGAAACTGGAGAACAGATAAATTGGTGTGCGTAGGGCTGTATGCATTGTTGGAGGTCGTTTGCATGAAGCTGAAAGTACGTTTGAGAGTTGTAGTCAACGGCGGTGTAATCATCAGGAAGGTCCAACGCCCAGTTGGACCTTCCTGATGATGTTCCATTTTAAAGTGCGTGTCGTTGGTCATCCAAAATTTGCTTCGTATGTTCGATAGCGTTACTTGGTTTCCTGGTTTCCTCCGTGTAGAGTAGTCTTGTGAGCATTCCTAATTATTAATGTAGATAGGTGTGAGTGGTATGGAAGAATCGTGGGATGCCGCTGGTTGTAGGGTAGAGGTGAGTGTTCGAGTCTTCCTCCGACTCGCATTATTCCTTTGCTGTCGAGAAACGGATTGAGGATCTGTAGCTTGCTCTTTTTGTCAACTGAGTTTTGCTGTTGTAGCGACTTGTATTCTTCCGAAAATTCTTGTTGTTGGACCCTTTGGATGATTATTTTGAAAGTATCTTGTATTTCTTCAACGGATAGAGTAAACGTATCTCCTTTTTTGAGAGGTCGGTTATTCTCGGTCGACATTCCCGACATCCAAGCGGAAGTCAGAGCTACATGCCAAAAAGTTGAAGTAACAATAAAATGCGACATATGTGAACGCTTCTCAAACCTCACAAGGATGCTTAGAGTATTGTCCTACTGCCGTCGCTTCCTCAAAAAAAAGGTCGGTTAAGCTAGGGGACCACCATAAGGGGCCCAAAAAATTTGTTGCTCATTTGATGCTGTTTTGTTGCGGTAAGATAAAATTTGTTGCTGCAGCCGTTTTCGAGAAAACGTAGTCCCCCTAGCTTAACAGTTAAGCTAGCGAGACCACCGATATCTTCTGTTTGGTTATTGTTACAAAATTGATTTATATGCCATAATTTGTTGCTCATAGGGCCCAACAGTAATCAAAAATAAAAATTATGAAAAAATGTCTTGGAATTTTTTTATGAGCAAAAAACTATATTTTGGAAATATTGCCCATTATGTTGTTCCAAAAAGAACTTAAAGTTGTTTAAACATCATAAAAATGCCTCCTCGAATTTGTTGCGGCAGAATAAAATTTGTTGATGTTGCAGTTTGGGAGAAAATTTTAAAAAACCTAGACACGTAACAATTTAGCGCCAATGTCTCGTAAACTAACTAGGGGGCCACGACGCGTTGCATGCCATTCGATAGAGCCTGACCGGTATTAATTTGTTGCGGCAAAATAAAATTTGTTGCTGTTGCCGTTTGGGAGAAAATGTAAAAAAACCTAGTCACGTGACCCTTTTAGCGGAATTTCTCTTAAACTAACTAGGGGGCTACGACGTATTGTATGTAATTCGATAGAGCCTGACCAGTACTAATTTGTTGCGGCAAAATAAAATTTGTTGCTGTTGCCGTTTGGGAGAAAATGTAAAAAAATCTAGTCACGTGACCCTTCTAGCATCATTTGTCGTAAACTAACTAGGGGGCCACGACGTGTTGTATGTCATTCGATAGAGCCTGATCAGTACTAATTTGTTGCTGCAAAATAAAGTTTGTTGCTGTTGCCGTTTGGGAGAAAATCTAAAAAAACCTAGTCACGTGACCCTTTTAGCGCAATTTATCGTAAACTAACTAGGGGGCCACGACGTGTTGTATGTCATTCGATAGAGCCTGACCAGTACTAATTTGTTGCGGCAAAATAAAGTTTGTTGCTGTTGCCGTTCGGGAGAAAGTGTAAGAAAACCTAGTCACGTGACCCTGAACATTGATTTTGTGAGTGCCGCTTAACTAGCTTTGCCATCTCTAAAATTGTTAAACTAGGACAAAAACATTTAAAAACCCGGACAAAATCCGGACATTGCTGCAAAAACTTATTTAGCACTTTTTAAAATAACACACTTAATGGTTCAATCAATTTTGAAGAAAATTACATTAAAAATGTAATTTTTTATGCGTTTTGAATGTTTCTGACAAGAATGTAGTTCTGGAAATTAAATTTTTTTGTAAAATATTTATTAAAAAGTTACGGTTACGCATAGTTTCAATTATAAATTTGTCGCCAAAATCACGTCAAAAATGCGCCGTGGGCGACATTTTGAGAACTCGGTACCTATCTCACCAAAACTAAAATAAAAATAAACAATGAATGCACCAATCGATTCTACGAAAAACAATTTTTGTTTATGTATGACACTTTATTCATCGAAATAAGATGTGTATAATAAAATTGCACAAAAATAAAGTTTTAGGTCAAACAATTACTTTTTTTATACAGTACTTTTAAAGCGCTTTTAAACAAATGGCGGTTTGAAAATGTTTGTCCTAGACATACCATTAGAAGAATTTTAAATACTAAATCAATTTTATTTTAAACCGGAAAAAAATTATTAACATAGTTGTTTTATTTGCGTAAAAAAATGCTATATAAGGTTTTTTTAATATAACAATATATATGTTTTAATTTATGGGAAACTGTAAGGTTAGAGGATTGACAGTACATCGATTAGCTATTAGAAAACGATTTTAATGAAGAAGAAAGCGACTTTAATTAAAACCGTTCTTATATTAAACCGGTTTTAGGCGCGTATAAACGTAGTAAATTAAATACCGTCTACTTTGTATTTCTTCTTTCTATGTTAACCATTTTTTTTCCGGTTTAAAATAAAATTGATTTAGTACTTAAAATTCTTCTAATGGTATGTCTAGGACAAACATTTTCAAACCGCCATTTGTTTAAAAGCGCTTTAAAAGTACTGTATAAAAAAAGTAATTGTTTGACCTAAAACTTTATTTTTGTGCAATTTTATTATAAACATCTTATTTCGATGAACAAAGTGTCATACATAAAGAAAAATTGTTTTTCGTAGAATCGATTGGTGCACTCATTGTTTATTTTTATTTGGTGAGATAGTAAAAAAATTATAGACATTTTTTATAGGTACCGAGTTCTGAAAATGTCGCCCACGCCGCATGTTTGACGTGATTTTGGCGACAAATCTATAATTGAAACTATATGTAACCGTAACTTTTTAATAAATATTTTACAAAAAATTTAAATTTTCTAGAACTACATTTTTGTCAGAAACATTCAAAACGCATAAAAAATTACATTTTTAATGTAATATTCTTCAAAATTGATTGAACCATTAAGTGTGTTATTTTGTAAAGTGATAAATAAGTTTTTACAGCAATGTCCGGATTTTGTCCGGGTTTTTAAATGTTTTTGTCCTAGTTTAACAATTTTAGAGATGGCAACGCTAGTTAAGCGGCACTCACAAAATCAATGTTCAGGGTCACGTGACTAGGTTTTTTTACATTTTCTCCCGAAAGGCAACAGCAACAAACTTTATTTTACTGCAACAAATTAGTACTGGTCAGGCTCTATCGAATGACATACAACACGTCGTGGCCCCCTAGTTAGTTTACGAGAAATTGCGCTAGAAGGGTCACGTGACTAGATTTTTTTACATTTTCTCCCAAACGGCAACAGCAACAAATTTTATTTTGCCGCAACAGATTAGCAACGGTCTGGCTCTATCGAATGGCATACAATAAGTCGTGGCTTCCTAGTTAGTTTACGAGAAATTGCGCTAAAAGGGTCACGTGACTAGGATTTTTTACATTTTCTCCCAAACGGCAACAGCAAAAAATTTTATTTTGCCGCAACAAATTAGAAATGGTAAGGCTCTATCGAATGACATGCAACACGTCGTGGCCCCCAGTTAGTTTAGGAGAAATTGCGCTAAAAGAGTCACGGGACGAGGTTTTTTTACATTTTCTCTCAAACGGCAACAGCAACAAATTTTATTTTGCAGCAACAAATTAGTACTGGTCAGTTTCTATCGAACGACAAACAATACGTCGTGGCCCCCTAGTTAGTTTACGAGAAATTGCGCTAAAAGTGTCACGTGACTAGGTTTTTTTACATTTTCTCCCAAACGGCAACATCAACAAATTTTATTTTGCCGCAACAAATTCGAGGAAGCATTTTTATGATTTTTAAACAACTTTAGGTTCTTTTTGGACCAACATAATGGGCTGTATTTCCAAAATACAGTTTTTTGCTCATAAAAAAATTCCAAGACAATTTTTCATAATTTTTATTTTTGATTACTCTCGGGCCCTATGAGCAACAAATTATGGCATATAAATCAATTTTGTAACAATAACCAAACGGAAGATATCGGTGGTCTCGCTAGCTTAACTGTTAAGCTAGGGGGACCACGTTTTCTCGAAAACGGCTGCAGCAACAAATTTTATCTTACCGCAACAAAACAGCATCAAATGAGCAACAAATTTTTTGGGCCCCTTATGGTGGTCCCCTAGCTTAACCGACCTTTTTTTGAGGAAGCGACGGCAGTAGGACAATACTCTAAGCATCCTTGTGAGGTTTAAGAAGCGTTCACATATGTCGCATTTTATTGTGACTTCAACTTTTTGGCATGTAGCTCTGACTTCCGCTTGGATGTCGGGAATGTCGTATGTTAGGGGGAGTTCTCTTAATGACGTCAGCCAAGAAGGACCTTTCCGCCACAGATCAGTTGATTGTAGTTTGTCTGGGTCCAACCCTCTGGATATGATGTCTGCTGGGTTTTCTTGGTTTCAGGATACTTGAGGGGTATCCCTGTGTATTTCGCAAACTCTATTTGCTACGAAGGTTGGCCATTTCGTAGAGTCACCTTTTATCCAGCGAAGGTTGGGGTGTTTTCCATTTGAAGATCTGCCTCAGTTTTTTGTATTAATTTTGATAGTAGGACTGCTGCACATAGTTCCAAGCTGGGGCGACTTTTGATTTTGCTTGCAAAAGTGTAACAATTTTCTTATCTTCTTTTATGCGACTGTAGATTACTGCTCCGTAGGCTTTTTCTGATGCGTCGCAAAAGCCGTGGAGTTCTATTTTTGTGTCTTGCAGATGTATCCATCTCGGAATCTTGATCGTTTGGACTTCTTTTATTTTGCTTTGAAACTGTAGCCATCTTGAAGATATTTCTTGATCTACAGGTTCATCCCAGCTTAGGTTTCTTAACCAGAGATCTTGAATGATGAGTTTCGCCTGTACCACGACTGTAGATAACCATCCCAGTGGGTCAAATAATTTGGATATTTCAGACAGCATTTGTCGCTTTGTTAGCTGAGTTATTTTGGAGACTTTGACTTGAAATTTAAAAGTATCATCTGCTGGTGACCATAGTACGCCTAACGACTTAGTGAAATCATCTTGCGGTAGTTCCTGTACTTTTTGTTCTCGAAATTGTTCTGGAATTGATTGAAGCAACGTCGGTGAGTTGCTGGACCATTTTCTCAGGTTAAATCCGGCGGAGTTAAGCATTTGTAGTAGCTGGTTTTGTAGTTCTCGGGCTGTTTCTGTATCTTGTGCTCCAGTCCAGTCATCAACGTAGAAGTCTCTTACCCAACTAGCATATTTTAGTTGTGCAAGTTGTAAAAATTAGAATTGCACTTATTTTAAACGTTGTTTTACAGATAAAAAATAGTTATCATGGCGACGGTCGACAACGTCGACTATTATACGACGCCTAAACGTTTATCACAACTTCAGTCGCCATCACAACTATTTATGACCGTCTATTGTACTAACAGTAATTCCTTAGTTGTGAAGGCGCCGACTACAAACCGGTGTGTGCTAAACCAAAAATTGATCAATTTACTCCACGTTTTCTGGCCGGTTTGTTGGAGACGCGGCCGCGCCTGATTTGATCTAACCAATTTTTCTGTTCTGTTTGCAACAAGCCAATTTTGGAGCACTGCTGTTCTGTCATACAAACGTCAATTAATTCAGTAAAAATAACTAAGAAGTGTTTTGTAAAGTTTCTATTAGTTTTGTTTGAACATTTTGCACTATGAAAAGGAACAAATGGTATAAATATTCTTCGATATTTTGACATGTGACAGCTGTCATTGAAGGTGTGTAAACAACAAGGACGGAAATTAAGTGAGCAGCAGAAAGCCAAACTGTGGAGCAATTTCGATTGGGTAAAAATTGAGGCGTGTTCGCGTCTTTAAGTTAGGGGATCCGTTCAAAACACAGTTAAGTAGTTAAAGCAGTCGAGAAACTGGACTCCTTTGGTTGTCATAGAAACTAATAAGTGCCGCCATGATTGATTGTTAAAACCATTGTATGCTAATTTGTAAACAAACATTAAAAATTATTTTTTTGCTTTTTTCTACAATAAACTAAGATCTTTTTGCATATAAAAATCCGTATTTTGTTCTTAGGAATCCTAAGCAACATCTTTAGAGGATTTTCGAAGCGATTTTTAAATCATGATTTTTTTTTATTTCATAAAATCATCTTAATCGAGGGCGCGCTTGTTTTTTAGAGCTTCGAACTGTACATTTGACAGTAAACTACCGTCTGTTTATATATTTTGGCATATATGACATAGAATATCATTTTATTTTAATAATATTATGGTGTTAGAAATAGTTTAATTTGTAGTCGAATAGTGTATTTATCATTTTACGTAATGAATAATATTTTGAACAAATAATTGTACTCCAAAACACATTGAAATATTACTTCAACTGTAGTCGCGATCGCGACGTTGACTCAACCAAATAATCATCCACCAAATTGGTGCAAAAGTGGGTGGTGTTTGAGTAAAAGTAAACGTTGTGGCGCAACGTTGGCACGCGGTGCACAACGTTGAGACGTCGATAAATTGCTAGTTGGGTAGCGACGCATGACTTGCGGCTGGAAATTTGTTGGATTCTTCAATTGCGAGTTTCTGTAATGTTTTGATGGCTAGATACGGCGCTGATGCTGTGCCGTAGGTTACCGTGGTAAGTTCGTGTTCAAACATTGGTTGATGCGGATATTCCCTCCATAGTATTCTCTGAAATTTTTGGTCTTCAGGATGAATTCGGATTTGTCTGTACATTTTTTCTATGTCTGCACAGAATAAAATCTTGTGTTTTCTCCAACGAAGAAAAATGTCGGCGATATTCTGTTGCAGCCTGATGCTGGTAGAGGTTTTGCAGGATGCGTCAAAAACGACTCTCAGTCGCGTTGTTGTGCTTGTTTCTCTGATAACTGCCTGATGTGGAATGTAATAGTTACCTTGATTCACTTCATGTCGGGTCAGTTTCCGCCATAAATTCCGCATACTGCTCTCGTAAAGTGATATCTTGTTGTAGTTTTCTTTCAATGTTCGTGAATCTTGCTGCGGCCCTTAATTTAGAGTGACCCAATGCGTCTGCTGATGCTGATGGGATTCTGACAACAAATATGCCATCGGGGTCCCGAGTTGCTCATAAAATTCTTCGCATGCCTGCTTTTCTTCTGTTAGCTGATGTGCTGGGGATATTTCCTCGATTTCCCTTAGTTACCTGTCTTTCTTCTTCATAGTGAGTTATCATGCTGACAACTTGAATTGCGGAAAATCCGGATGATATTGGTCTGGACACGATCCACCCTAATTCTGTGTTTTGTTTCAAAATGCCTTCTGTAGTTTTTTGCATTCCGTATAAAAGGATGTGGGCATATTCCTTGGCTCCTAATATACCATCTATTGCACCTGGTGTCATGAACGTTGGATCAGCTAGTACTTCATTCCTCCAACTGTCTAAACTATTTATGCGGAAATGTTGCTTTGGCATGGACTGAGTCAGCCTTGGAAGGACAATCATATTGACTTCCATGGAGAACGCACTCGTAATACGTGGCTTGATTTGTGCGTCAATGGACCATTTAGAAACTTTTGGTTCGCCGCACCAATTCCTGAAATTTGTACTTTTATGTGACGTCGTGTTAGTCCTAGTCTATTTGCAGCTTCTTCGTTAATAATATATATCTGTGACCCTTGGCCAATAAGTATCCTTAGGACTTGAGGGGAACTTGGTATGCATACTTCTGCTAGTGCTGTAGCGAGTAGAACGTTTTCTTCATTTCTACTGGCGTGGTTGGACATGGCACCTCTTGGTGGGTAATGGTCTGCTCTTCTTGTTTATTGAGGATTTCTCGGTAGGGCTCCTTCTTGGTGGTTGGGTTGTCTATTTTGGTTTTGTGACTGCCTGTTCATGTGAAGCAGCGTGGTGCTGTCGACTGCATATGCTGCATTTTGACTGGCTAAAACATCTCTTGTTGGTATCATGGCTGATACAGTTGTAGCAAATGTGCTTGGCTTTCGACCCTGACCCTAGAATAGTTTCTAGTGACTGGAATAGTTTCTAGTGACTGGAATCTTCTTTCCAAAAACTTCATGAATTCGGTCAACTCTGGACTCTGTAGACATTCGCTGGTGACATCATGCAGCTGTTTTAGTTTCTAGGCATTTTCTCTTGAAACTTCTGGTAGGTCTAGTAGTTTGTCTAACAGGTTAAATGTAAGAAGCCTTTTATTTTCATATCGCTTCTGAAGTAGGTCCCATGTTGAATCATAGTTGTCTGCAATTGCTTCTAGATGTTGGATTAGCTTGCTTGCTTCTCCCCTGGTATCCGTTTTCAAGTAGTGCATCTTGTCAACTCTGGTCAATGCTGAATTTTCATGGATGACTCTTCTGAAAATGTCGAAAAATGTAGACCAGTGTTCATACTCTGCATGGAAAATTGGAAGTTGTACTTTCGGAAGCTGCAGGTTCTGTTTTGGATGGCTCACTAATATTTGTTGGGTTGGATTACCGACGCTCTGCTGGATTCTTGTAGCTAATTCTTCAATGGCATCATCGAATTGGTTCTGGATTTGTTTGTACACGTTGTGGGTGAAGTCGTCGAACGGACTCATTTACGGCGATTTCTTCATGCAGGTTTTGGATTGCATCCCGTTGTTTCTTGCTTCTTTCCATCAGATGCTTATATCGAAATTCTGATTTGTTAAGAATAAGTTCTGAATGAATTTGGGTAATCGTGTCTTGTAATTGCTGTATCTTGAAGTTCTGAGTTTTTATTCGTTGTTCTTGTATGCTGATGGTGATAGATTCCGATTGGATTGGTGTTGATAGCGCCTTTGGGCATGTTAGTAAGTAAGATTTGAGCTCGTCGTATCTTACATGTAGTTGTTGGGCATATTGCTTGGTGAAGTATTGATGGTCGCTGTGGTTTTTTATTTTTATCATCGCGGCCTCGTTTTTGTGGATTGTTTGCAGAATTGATTCCAAATTGGTAAAATGTTTTTGTATGTAGGCCTCGGTTTTTCTTTCTACTGAGTCTTTCTTGCAGTTGCTTAGTAGTTGAATCATTTGCATTCCCAATTTTTCTCGCTCTTGTGCAAGACGGTCAAGATCTTTATCTGTCATGTTGGTGTTTGACCTGCGGTTGGACTGGTTAAAGTGTCTTTCTTGTTATGGATGGACGGCGTGTCTCTGTGGACTGGTAGGTTGGGCGGACGACAAGTCTTCTTGGACTGGTTGGTTGAACGGACGGCTAGTCTTCTTGGACTGACTGGTTGGACGGACGGTGAGTCTTCTTGGACTGGCTGGTTCGACGGACGACGAGTCTTCTTGGACGGCGAGTTTTCTTGGACTGGCTGGTTGGACGGACAGTAAGTCTTCTTGGACTGGCTGGTTGGACGGACGGCGAGTCTTCTTGGACTGGCTGGTTGAACGGGCGGTAAGTCTTCTTGGACTGGCTGGTTCGATGGACGGCGAGTCTCTGTGGACTGGATTGGACGGACGTAAAGTCTTCTTGGACTGGTTGGTAGGACGGACGGCGAGTCTTCTTGGACTGGCTGGTTGGACGGATGACGAGTCTTCTTGGACTGGCTGGTTGGACGGACAGTAAGTCTTCTTAGACTGGTTGGTTGGACGGACGGCGAGTCTTGGACTGGCTGGACGGACAGAAGGAAGTCTTCTTGGACTGGTTGGTTGGACGGACGACGAGTCTTCTTGAGCTGGCTGGTTCGACGAACGGTGAGTCTTCTTGGACTGGCTGGTTGGACGGACGGCGAGTCTTCTTGGATTGCCTGGACGGACAGACAGTAATTCCGATGGTATGTCTGTATGGACGGACGGCATACGGCTTGCTGCTGATTTTCTAAAGGTTTGAAGGACCAATGTACAAGCTGTGCTTGTAAATTACGCTTGCTTAACTCGGCTTGGTTAAGCAGCGGGACAGTTTGTATTGTTTACTGCCAGAGAGCAGCCTCACCCTCTGCTATGGCCAAGAAGGCTTGGGCACAGTAAATGTTTGAGTAATGCAACTTTTCGATGAAGGTTGAATACTGATTTATTTTTAATCTTACGTTTCTTTTTATATCAATTTCTTAAAAACTAATCGTGACAAAAACTCAAAATATATAAAACAATACAAACGTGGTAACTTAATAAACTTATGATATTTTTGTAATAAATCGTGCCTAAAGCTCAAATTATGTAAAACATGTGAACGTGATAAATTAATAAAATACATATAAACTTAAATAATAAATGTAAACGTATGGTATTGGGATATTTCCATAATATCTAATTTGTAAATATGAGATGTCGGTTAGTTTATATCATTGAAGGTAAATTTATGTTTAATTATTCTAATTAAACAATTGTTCATCAAACTCATTCAATATCGAACTCGTAATTTGTAAAACCCATTTTTATTCAAATCCGGTATGTGTCAAACCCGTTGTTTATCAGAAATTTGTTCTTAACTGTTACTACTTGTACAAATATGCGCCCGTAGCAGCGACAAATGCATCGAAACGTCGCGCCGCCGCGTCACCTGCGTCTACGCCTCCCGTTCATGTATTATTGGCGAATGCGCAATCAATTTAGCAGAAATTTCTGATAAACAATGATTCTTATGAATTCCGAACGGGTATTACAAATTACGAGTTTCATATTAAATGAGTTTGATGTACAATGGTTCGATTAAAAACGGGTCTTATAAATTTCGAAGTTCGGATAAAAAATTGGTTTAACGAACTGCAGTTTCTATAGTGAATGATTTTATAACTGAACTTTCTTTTATTTAACGGGTTCGTCCAGACAAAACAAAAGTAGCTACTCATCTATTATTGACAGTGAGTGTTTTTCCATTCGGGAATATTGGAATATTAGATAATATTCTATATAATTCGATATTGCAACAAAGCATTATGCGAGAATTAAAATCACGTCGTGAAAAAGAAAGGTAAGCAAATACTAATATCTGGAATTAAGTACTCATTTACCAATAACCTACCTAAAGAATAAAGATATAAAAAGTCTCATTGGGAAAATTTTTGCCTGCGTCGCTTTTTAACACTTTTTACAGAGTGGACCAGAAGATAGCCTTACTTCTTCTTGTCTAGGTTTTTAAGATAGAAATAAGACTAGACTTGGTTTTTCTATGTTTTTAACGTTTCTATAGCAGATCACGTGATTTTCGGCAACTTTGAGTTTTGCCGGATATACAGTGGCGTACCCAAGGGGAGAGGGGAGGTTGTGGTTACCCAGTGCTACTTAAATCTGAATAAGATTCTTATTAAATAACCGTCATTTTTTTTCAAAAAATTTTTAGAACATTTTTTGCCTTAATGTTTGTATGTCCGTCTGTCTGTCACCAACGCGCCTAACTCAAGAACCACTTGTCCGATTTTAGTAGGTACGTAGATTTGGTTTGTACTCCAGATGGTCCCATTTCAAGAACATTAAAGTTGCCCCCCAGGGGCGGAGATAATGGAAGGGACTTATTAAAAAACCCAGTTTAATCCAGAATATGACATGTGGGGTACTAATTGGAACGTATTTAAACAGGGGTTGTGAATGCTTTGGTGAGAGCTTTAGTGCCAAAGACATCCAACTAAAATAGACCCATCAAGTCATTCATAAATCACTTTGAAACGCGATCAGTCGTTGGACGTAGGGAAAACCATTTTATTTTCCACTGGCAACGCTGGCCCAGGCAATACCAGGTCACGTTTATCAGTGGCCAAAAGCGGCTCGTTATTTATAAATGTAAAAAGGTTTGGCTATATTTTCAGACTTGTCAAATATTTAAAAATATAATCTTAATACAATCTTTAATTTTTTTTTACTTAATGATTTATACCGAGGTATGAAGAGGTATTATATGTCATTCTGAAAATATTTATATAAAATAGAGAATATTATTTTTTTAAATTTTCTCCAGATAGTTAGTGCCGAAAGTGATACTTTTACGCACGGGAAAAGTTCGGGCGGGAAAGGCACTTCCGCAAGAGTTTGATAGTTTTTAGAACACACATTTCAAACTCAAAATTTAAAAATTTGGTCCATAAAGTATCATTTAAAAAAAAAATGCGTGCGTTAAGTTTTTTCACGCACGCGAGGACATTTTTTATGCACGCCGTACTTATTTTTTTTTACGCACGGCGTGTGGGAAGGTGAACTTTTCACATTAAAATTGATATGTAAAAGTAGACTTTTTCACACGCATTTGCAAAGTTGTTTTTTTACCTATTTAATTTCAACTGACCTGAAAACTTAGTGTAGGTAAAAGTATTTTTTTAACACGGCGTGAATTTTAAGTCTAATTTGAATTTTTAGATGCATTTATAAACTACATTAAATTAAAAACGGAAACAAAATTATGTTTTGGTTTCAATTTCAAAAATACCAAATATATATAACCTTAGGAACAAGCTTTTTATGCAAGTAGGAAATTGTTGTACTAAAAACGTGTCAAAAGTGCCTTTTTCGCCAGTAACGGCCATTGCGTTCAGAAAAGTATCATTTTCCGCACTGTTTAGGCAAATCACCAAAAAACCAATATGGAAAAAATAAGCAAATTTGATTAAAAATGATGGTATTTTGAAAGAGGAAGATACCTATATTATAGTTATTATATGATGGTTTTTCAATGTTTAAAAATAAGGGGAATTTATACACTTTACTATAATTTTAATTTAATACGTACAAAAGTATTTTTACATTTTTAATAAATACAAAAACAATCTTACGTGGAGTATCTACCTATGTAAATATTTTAAATAAAAAGTTGTAACAAACATATATTCGTTATCCTGTGTCTGATATAATGTTTTTTATAAACAAATCTCGACAGAAAAAATACACAAACAGAAAAAAATGCAACAAATCTCGGCATAAAAAATAAGCTGACTATAGATAGTATCAAAACTGTGAATGTAGTTATTACATTTTTTTGTTACTCATATAGGACATTTAAAAATGTCGCAGCTGGGGTTGGTTCATTTTAACAAATATAGTGTAATTAATTATCACATTGTTTTTATCAGAAATTCGCAAAAATATCCCAAAAAAACCTATTTCTTTCCTATATTTATTAATTATATATTGTATTTACTGCAACAGTAATGGCACGCCTATGGCGGCCTATATCAAGATGGCTTTGAAATGTTTGGTTTTTACATGCAATCTCCAGTTTTCGTCACACTACTCACTTTGTCATATCACTTAACACAAACACTTAAAAATCTATTGAAATAAATCGAGTAAAGGTTTACTTACTCCAAAACTTCCCTCGCTCAGGAGAACTTATATTATATAAAAAACCGCTACTCATATATACATGGGTTAGATTGGGTTAGTCAGACTTTTCCAGAGTATATCCAGACTTTTCTTGAGTGTATCTACACTGTTCAGGGGTGTATTCAGACTTTTTCGTGGTGTACTCGGACATTTTCACAGTTTATCTAGGTTTTCCCGAGTGTATCCGGACTTTTCAAGGGTCTTTCCGGACTTTTCCAGAGCGTTTCCAGGCTTTTGCAGGGTCTTTCCAGACTTTTCCAGAGTCTGTAATACCCGTTCGAAATTCGTAAGAATCGTTGTTTATCAAAAATTTCTGCTAAATTGATTGCGCATTCGCCAATAATACCAGTACATGAACGGGAGGCGTTTCGATGCATTTCTCGCTGCTACGCGCGCATACTTGTACAACTAGCCTTCAATAGTAGAGTGTTTTCGCCGGTTCTGGCTGAAGATTCAAAGATTCGCCCATAAGAATTAACATAGGGATTTTGAGAGCCAAAGATTCACACATGGGGTGGGGGGATCCAAATGTCTTGGGCAATACCTTGAAGAACCTGTTAGAAAGTAGGTGATAAATTGAACCACACCTTTTTGTCTTACAGATGTATTGCAGTAAACTAGGTCACAACTATAGTTATTAATGATCATAAATTCAGAGGTTTCAAAAAATTATTAGGTAATCCAGAGAGTCGGCTACGTTTGGGGTGGGGTCAAATTTCTTTGGGAGGGGGAAAGTCTAAAACTTTATAAGTGATAAAAAAATTAAATCTTAATCAGTTATCTGCTTTTATTTAAAATGTGTCTTGAAAGTTATGACGTACCCAACACAAGTTTTGATGTATCAAGTACCAGAAATGAAATGAAATACCAAATACCAGAAATAAAATTAAATGATTGTAGATTAAGAACTTTTCAAAATTGACCCGGATTGTTGAAGCCTGAAGATTTAAGTTTGTCGGGAAAATGATAAGGATATAGTACAATGCCATTATTGTAATGAGCAAATATACAATTTTTTAAAAACAGACTGTCCTTTTTATGGACATGTACGACTCTCACCAAATTGTGAATATGCTAAAATGATGTGGCAGAATAGACAATTGAAACACAGACAAAATTATAAAAAAATAATTCATAAGTGGTTTTATTAATGTTATTTAATTTATGGAAATAAAACCACATTTATAAAAAATATACTTCGTTTCATTTTATTGTTAGTGTCTTGATACGGGTTTGCAAAACAAAAAAAATGTCTGTAACGGAATTTACAGGTGTGGTGCATTCTGGTTTAATATAACTACATAAAATTACCATAACCAATTAAATTGGTCCACACAGCTGGTAAATTTCTCATGAAATTACGGTATATACCTTAAATATCTGATAAATTTAAGGTCCTGCTCAAGTTTTTATAGTACCTATATGTTCTTGAAAAGCGGTTCAAGTTTTTAAAATGCATCTACCGTTACTCAAGAGTCCACTTTATAAGGTTTATTTATTATCTGATGAATAAATGTAATACCTTTCTCGATTTTTATGGTCATCATTTATTTTAACTGTTATTTAGTACCTCTGTCAAGTTTTTAAATTGCATATAAACCGTTATTTGCGAATTAAGAAAATTATCTACCAAAATTACATGGAAGCACAGATAAAATGTAAGAAGAGGGGATCAAGAATGTTGCTTTAAATAGTTTCAGTTTAAGAAATAACTTTAGTTTACTTACTGACAGTAAGACCAAAATGAAAGTACCAAAATCAAATTTAGGTCTGCCATTGGCAAGAAAAAATATGAAGCTTATGAAGAAAGGTATACAGCCAGAAGAAAATTCGGACGTTGAGGTCCTTGATGGGAGTTTTTCACAAGTGAAACCGATAGGGTGGGGAACAAACAATACCAAAAAAGTAAAAATACTGCAAAACATCAGATTAAAGTCCCCATTCAACCCTCTCTGGACCTCAACGCCTGTAAAACAGGAAAAAGAAGGATTTGACATTAATAGACCTCCAAGAAGAAGCCAGTAAAACAAGGAATTACGAAAAAGAACTAAATGCTTTTTTGAAAATATCAAAAAAAAATTTAAAAAAAGTAAAGAAGCACTAACCATCTTGGAAAAACATTTAATTTTATGTCAAAATTTTTTACAGAATGTAAAATATTATAATACCAAAATGTTTTTAAGTTTCCACCTAGCCTTATTTTTATATTTATCTTAGGGTCGGTTTATCAAAAGCGAGTTAGGCATTAAACTCCCGAGTTAACCTTCAGCTATCTCATTCTGACATTTGGTATTTGTTAGCCATCTTTTTCTTTAACTCGAGAGTTAAATGCCTAACTCACTATTGATAAACTGGCCCTTAGTGACAATAACATAGCTAGATACCTTAACCAACTGAAAATGTAGGTTTCTTTCTTTCCTAAGAAAATAAAAAAAGATAGTTCTAATAACAGTGACGTAACATAACTTAATTTCAGTTAACGTTATCAAAAAGTAAACCAGCTGTATGCAAAAATGTTTATTTAATAAATTAAACAGTTTATGTTTATGCAGCAAACGAAATGGACAATTCCATAATTTATATATAGCTATCTCCTTTTCAACGGAAAAATTCACATAGGTAAATCACCAAAAATAAAAATAAAATCTGGAACCACTACACTTACCACGACTCCGATAAAAAATACACACGCTGTATAAACGACGGTTGCACTTTGGCGCGCTCCGGTCAACCCATCGACGTACTAACTGAACATCGATGGGTTGACCACTCGTCGCAACGTAAATCGCTACCTGGCTGATAAAAGAATATAATTTCAGGGTTGCCAGAATTGTCGGTGGAATTTCCCCAGTCTAAACTTAAAAAGTCCCCTAAAAAAAAAACGGTTAATTTTATTCTAAATAGGTCGATTATCAAAATAAATTCTAAAATCCAAGAATAATAAGGATTTTGTCTTTGTTTCTCATTGGTATTTATAAAATGTTTGTAGTTGGGTATGTTCGCGGCTACTCCTACCATACATTATTACAGTGGCTAACGTAAGTTGAAAATTTCATAGATAAATTATATTATAAAGATGAAAAACTGCGACCCCATTTTGACTCAAGATTCACAGAACTTATTTGGGAATCCCCTAAAAAGATTTACAATACATTATATCAACGCCAATGTAGAAATTTCCCCTCAAATTTCCCCAATGCAAAAAATTTTCCCCATAAAAATTCCCCAGAAAAAACAAATCCCAAAAAAATACCCAAAGCCAAAAAAATCCCCTTATTTTTGTGGAAAATACCCTAATCTGGCAACCCTGAATCGAATAGAATTTTGAAAGCAAAAAGTCTGCCAGCTAGACCGAACCCAAGTTATTTCAAATTAGTAGGGACGAACAGCGGAGAAATACCATAAAATGTTGTAGTACGGAAGCGAGAAAGCGTGTTATGCTGCACAGTGTTAAAAATACGAATCCTACTAATATAAAAGCGAAAGTTTGTACCTAAATCACGCAAAAACGACTAATCCTATTTGGATTAAACTTCGTAGGAAGATAAAGTGATGCGATCTGGATTTAAACAGACTACTTTTTTTACCATTTCACTCAATGACGGCTGTATACCAAAATGGTATTTTAGACTGCTAGTATTTTTTATAAAGCAACACTTTGTTTAATATTAATTTAGTTGTTATATAGCAATGGAGGCTTCATAATTAGTTATTCTAAGCGCCTTTATAGGCAATACATTATTTATTGAGTATGATTATAACTTTCCAACAGCTCAAATATGTTTGAGTTCAAACAAGAACGATTTTAATGGGTGCTACAAATCTTTAAACAAACTATATGAGAAAAACTACGGGGTACGTTACTTAACCTATTACATTGACAGAAAACTTTTAAAGGATAGTGATTATTTTTACAAAATAAAATACGAAGGAAAAAATTATACTGAATATTCGGATTGGTTAATTATACCTAGAGAAAAGCCAGAGTTGAATTGCAGTTACGTTTATTTTTTCATTATTATAGGTTTTTTATGTATTTTATTATTTACCTTTTGTTTGATTAAATATTGTAAGTTTAACGCTATAAAATAAAAAAAGTACAGGCAAACATTTTTTGCTATTATTTAATTTCGTTAAATTTGAGAATTTCTACAAATACTACAATAAATTGTTAAATTTACTAAAAACAAATTGTTACTACAAATAAAACAATGTGGAAATATTAAATTAACGATATTCCCGCTAAAATGGGTTGAAATTACTTCACAAAATTTTGCTGTGATTGTTGGCACCGTATCGTAGAAGCAGGAAACACAATATTTTCTGGTATCCAGTTCATAGTAGTTTTCAGTAACACAACATGTTCCTATTTTCGCTTCAATTTTTAACCAATTGTCAATATTTACTGTTTCTCTGATTTTTAATTTGATATCCATTAAGATGTTATCACTCAGGATGGCTTCATTCGATGACAAACTATCCATCGAACTTCCATTACTGGATGTTTCTTCAAAATCAAACATCTCAATAATTTCGAATGAGTCGATACTTATATCAGATAAGGTTTCTTCAAATTTCATAATTTTTAGATTTAGATATCTAAATGGTTTAAGAGTTTTTTTGACTTAAAAACCAAATTGTCTTGTTCTCTTATAGTCAGTCTAGGGGGGATTAAATCACACCTGCGTAACCGGTTTTCAACACTTTCTTAGCTTACACCTGACAACCGATGTTACCGGTTAAACTAGTAATAATTACCAACTGTTACAGCAACATCAAAAATTAAAGGTAGAAAACTGGCATGACCGGTTTTTAATACCCGTAACAATAAATTAGCTGTGTAACCGGTGTAACTGGCTTGAACAAAACCGGTTTTGTCTTTATTAAACTACACTTTTTTCTTATACTTTCTTATTATTTTTGGTGAGGTGGTGGTGTCACTTATATAATTCTTAGTTGGTAGAAAATTCTTTATAGTTTCAAATTTTGTTATAGAGATTTATATTTTGTTAAAAAAATAAAATGTTTGGTTTTATTCAAATGATTTCTGGTGTTTTCATGTTTTTTACGAAGAAGTATGAAGATTTGGTTAGCTGCAGGGAGGAGATGGTTATGGACATGGACGTAAATAGTTCAATAAATCCCGAGGAAGAAGAAGGTTTCGACATGAACCAAGAGCAGGGAAGATGTGCAAGATCAGGTCTCGTAAGGACTCGGATGATTAAATCAGATAAAACTGTAAAGCGGGATACCTGGAAAAACCGATGTGTGTTATGCAATCATATGTGGTCATCAAAGGAGGAGAAAACATTTTTTTTGCGTTGTGTTGCAACTGTTATTACAATCACAGAATTAATACTCCCATGGGTGAGAATAAGCATGTCAATTTACATTATACGGACAAAATGAATTGTAATTATTTAAAGTGTGCTATATGTGAAGAAAAATTGTATCAATTAATTTATCCGGAGACATGCTTAGTTTGTCTTGGAGGAACAAAAACCCAAATTACAAACCATAGAATAAATCATGAATAATAACAAATTTTGACTTGCCACCCAAGTACCCCCCACTTTAACCAGTTTATTTATCATATAAAAGGAATTATTTCTTTTACCAGTTTAGTTTATTTATATACTACCATGCATTCATGTTCCGATTGCAATAAAGATTTTAAATATAAATCAAGCCTTTACAGACATAAGCGGGAATCGTGTTTATACAAACCATCTTGCTCGGAACCTGCTTCCAAGAAAAGAAAAGTTAGTTGTGAAAAATTAAAAACAAAAAATAGTGAAATAGTTCTTAAATTAATTTTCAAAAAATGTAAAGAATGTGACGAGTGGTACATCAAAAATAAACTTAAGTGGACATTTACGATCAAGCCTTCATAAAAGAAAAATATTGGAACAAAATAACGATGAATGCTTGAGGGTTAAAACAGCAGCATTTAAAAAGAGGATAGTTTCATTTATACTGTCTCCATCAAGAAAAATTGTTGATTTTGATGAATTTTTTGATGAAGTTAAACAAAAATTTTTTAGACTGGTTATGGAAGAATTAAAAAAACATAGATCGATCAAGATAAATGTGGAGCTGTTTGGAAGTTTTGTTTTACCAAGTAAGGAAATAATGGAAACAAAATCATTTAATACTCAAAATAAGGTTATATCATTCACTACTAATGTTAAAGACATTTTTGGTGAATTTGCTTCAACAATCAAAGAAAAGATTTCAACGTTTGTTGAACACGGATCCGGATGGGCGTTAAAAGAACTCTTATATTTAGAAGTTAATATTAACAAATACAATCCATTACATGCATCGTCTTACATTGTGTTACCAAAAAATATTTTGAAAAAAAAAGCTGTGATCAACCTAAAAAATAATGATCAGTGTTGTTTTGCGTGGAGTGTTATTAGTGCCTTATATCCATTTAAAAATAACGTAGATCTTGTAAGTTCTTATCCTGACTTTCAGAATATTTTAAATTTTGACGGTATTGAATTTCCTGTCAAGTTAAAAGACATTAGAAAATTTGAAGAACTTAACCAAATATCTATAAACGTGTATGGTTCAGAAAGCATTTACAAAAATGATAAAGTAATAAATGAAGTTGTTGGCCCCTTGCACTACACAAAGAAGAAACTACCTACACATATTAATTTGTTAGTAATAAGTAATGATGAAAATAAACATTATTGTTGGATAAAGGATATGTCCAGGTTAGTATCTTCTCAGATTAATAGACAAGATCATAAAAAGTACTTTTGTGATGGATGTCTAATTTATTTTACATCTAAAGAAAAATTGCAAAAACATCAATTACATGATTGCAACCAACATTAAAACTAACAAATATGGAGAAAATACTCCAGAAAATATACTTCAGTTTGAAAATTTTCAAAAGCAACTTAAAGTTCCTTTTGTTATTTATGCTCATTTTGAGTGCCTCCTTAAACCACTAACCTATGTAGATCCGGATAATAATTTTACTTCATACACAAAAAATACATTTAAACATAAACCATTTGCTTTTTGTTTTTTCATTAAATGTTCTTATGATGAATCATTATCTACCATGGAATATTACTTTGGGAAAGATGCTGCTGAGGAATTTTGCAAAAGAATTGAAAATCATGTTAGAAGAATTTATCACAACAATCTAAAACATGCTGTACCCATGTCTCCCTTAACATGTGATGAACACATTGATTTTAAATCAGCAGAAGTATGTCACATATGTTCCAAAAATTTTAAACATGAAGATGAAATTGTAAGAGATCATGATCATCTAACAGGAAAATATAGAGGTGCAGCTCACAGTATTTGTAATCTAAATTACAAAATACCAAATTTTATTCCAGTGTTCTTCCATAATTTGACGCATTATGATAGCCATTTATTTATAAAGCAATTATGTTGTGAAAAAGATCAAATTGATGTTTTAGGCCAAACTAAAGAAAAGTACATCTCATTTTCCAAAGTAATTTTGCTAGACAAAAAAGAAGAGTTTGGAAAAACTAAAAATATTTACATGAAAATTAGATTTCTCGACTCATTTCGTTTTGCATCAACATCATTGGAAAAGTTAGGTGAAAGTTTAGACACCTCTCAATGTATCGAAATAAAAAAACATTTTAAAAATCCTGATCAATTCAATGAGATACGAAAAAAAGGTATTTATCCCTATTCATATATGGATTCTTTCGATAAGTTGTATGAAAAAAAACTGCCAACTATTGAGAACTTTTATGATAAGTTAAAAGAAGAACCATTAAGCCTTACGGATTATAACAGAGCTCTTCACGTTTGGAACTTGTTTAATTGTGAAACTTTATTGGACTTTACAAAAATTTATTTATTTTCTGACGTCTTGATTTTAGCAGACTTTTATGAGTCATTTAGAAATTTATCTCTAAATACTTATAAGTTAGGTCCAGCCCATTACTATACATCTCCTGGTTTAAATTGGGATGCAATGTTAAAAAGTACAGAAGTTAAATTAGAATTACTTACCGATATAGATATGTTGCATTAAAAAAAAAAAATAATATTCGAGGTGGTATATGTCATTGTAGTGTGCGAAAAGCTGAAGCCAATAATGAACTGGTTCTAAATTATAATAGTGAAAATCCAAAAACATTTATAATGTATTTAGATGCTACAAATCTCTACGGTCACAGTATGAGTCAGTATTTGCCTATTGGCGATTTTACTTGGGTGACTAAATCTGAAATCGAAGCAATAGATCTACAATCCATAGCAGATAATTCGGAATGTGGCTACGTTTTTGAAGCAGATATTGATTATCCAGTGTATCCACATGAAAAACACAATGAATTTCCATTTTTGAGTGAATCAAAAAATAACAAGTTAATATGTAATTTGGATCACAAAAAGAATTATATTTTGCATTACAAAAATCTTCAACAGGCTATTCGAAACGGACTACAGTTGATTCAAATTCATAGAGGAAAAAGATTTAAGCAGTCACCTTTATACACCAAATATTGGAAAAAAGCAAGGAGCTCAAACATTAATTGCTAAACCAAATTTTAAAAACTCATCAATTTTTACTGAAAACTTGGTTGCCATTCAAATGGAACGAGTAAAAGTCACATACAATAAACCTGTTTATATTGGATTTTCAGTATTGGAGTTATCCAAGACGGTAATGTATGAGTTTTATTATGAATATATAAAAAACAAATATGGAGAAAAAGCAATTTTGCTATACACAGATACTGAAAACCTGGAGAGGTTTACCAAAACCCAATCTATAGTGGGTCGATTGAAAGACGAATTTGCGGGTCAACCTATAGTAAGCTTTTATGGCACAGGTGCTAAGGCGTATTGTGTTGATTTAGCAGCAAGAACTGAAAAAAAAGCAAAGGGAGTGAAAAAGTATGTTATTCAAAACAACATTACTAAAGAAGATTATCAAGACGTTGTTGAAAATGCTGAAACAAAATACAGAAAAATGAATTGCTTCCGTTCCATTCTTCATGATATTTACACACAACTAAAAAATAAAGTGGCACTATCACCTCAAGATGACAAGCGATGTGCTGTTCCTGGAACTTTTAAAACATTAGCCTGGGGTCATAAAAATATTAAGTAGTTTTAAGGTATATGTTGTTTACAAACGTTAAATAAAAAAACTATGATTAAAAAATATTATTCTTTATTTGTTACAAATAAATTTACAATACATTATGTTTATTAATCCAAGAATTGTGACTTATTTAATCCTAACCATTTTACGAAAACCTTGTTTCCTTGTCTTCTCAAAACTTTTTCAACAAGATACACATCTGGATATTTTACTTTTTGCAATTCTTCTTTGTAGAAACTTCCTTGAATCTCTTTTCTATTTTGATCTTCAAGCAAATAAGTAATCGGATTAGTCATTTGTATTTTCTTCACAAGAAATATTTCATTTGACCAATTAGGTGTTTATCCTTTTGAAAAATGTTCCCTATATTTTGAAATACGAACAGAATCTCCTGTTTTAAATTTTGATTTTAGTGGATCTATTATTTTTGTATGACGATATACTTTCTTAAATAATTCGTTTTTATTTTTTTTAGAAACATTGATTGGTTGTATTCCAATTGTAGAATGTATTGTTTGGTTATAGTCATAAACAATTTCGTTGAGAATATCAATCCAATTGTAAGATCTTCTGTTTACCCTTTCCACTATACTAGCTTTTAAATTTGAAAAAGTACTATAATGATTTACGTTGAAATCGTTCATAAGTTTTTTTAAACCGAGCATTTAGAAACTCAGTTCCTAAATCAGTTTGCAATTTTTTTGGAGCAATTTTAGCATTTTCCAAAATTGATTTCATAGCATTTGTTACGTGTTCAGCTCCTTTAGTTTTAACAGGTCTTGCCCAAATATATTTAGAAAACGCATTTATTACAATCAAAATATATTTATTTCCTCTATTATATCGAGCATATGGAATCATTGAAACTAAATCAGCTTGCCAAAGGTCATTTAGTGATTTAATAATGACTTTTCTTCGGGGATACTTTTTTCTTGCCGGTTTATGTAACTCATCAACAACAGACTTTTTTAGATCCATATTTGAGTAGTACTGATATGTCTTACGAATTTAATTGATATTTAAGTAAAAGCGTTGCATAAAAATTAGTGGTGTCACTATTAATTAATCTTTCAAAAGAAATTAAATCATTTTTCTTTAACTCAATATTTAAAACCTTTTCAAGGTTGTATGATTTAAAACCACTTTCATTTTTTACAACCATTATTAAATCTCTGGGTTGAAAATTTGCTGATTCTATTATTCCAGTCTTCAATGGAAATATATAATGACTTAAATTGTTTGGTTCTATAAAAAATTTTCGTATTTTCCAAAAAATGTTAATGCTAAATAACCATAAAAAGAATCTGTTTTTTTAAATAAATTTACCTTTTGTTCTAATGATTTAAGTTTGCTGGTGTGGTTTTTTGTTTTTTTTTTCATTATCACTAACTCTTTTTTCAACAGATATCGAAGAATTGTTTAATCCACTTTGAACAGTAATTAGCTCCTGGTTAAAATTTGTTTCAACCCTAGTAATATTTTCTACATTTTTTTGAATGTCTTCTTGAAAAGAAACCAATTTTTTATCCACATCAATGAACGCTTTATCTAGATTATCAATATAATTTTTTAAAATATTAAAGTTTTCGGTTATTTTGTCTTTTAGCATATTTTTAAGCTTAATTAACTCTTGCTTAAAATTGTTTTCAAAATTGCCTATATGTTGTGTTAATTGTAATACTTTAGCTGCTATATTGTCCCGAAGATTTTCTTGCAAATTATTAATATTTTTATCAAGATGACTTAATCCATCATCCAAATTATTAATTGATTTTTGTAGATTTATAACGTTTTTGATTAGCTCTTTATTCAGTTCTCCTTTAAGTTTTTGATTAGTTTCATTGACTGATTCTAGTTCCTTTTTAGTAAATTCTTTAAGATCTTTAAATTCATTATCAAGACCAGTTTTGTTTTTTTCTAAAACATCACCAAGGGAATTGATACGTTCATGATAAGATAATTTTATAATATTTAACTCATTTTGAATAGAATCTTGAAATTCATCAAAAGTAACTTTAAGTTTTAAAAATTTGTTTCCATAATATCTTCCAATTGCTAAATTTTTTTCTTGTAATTCATAAAATGTCTGTCCTTGTTTAAATTTATCATCAATAAAGTTGTTAAAATCTTTAATTTTTTCAAGTATGTTTTCAGTTAAACCATTTTTCATATTTTCATTTATATCTTTTATATCGTTTTGAATCGTTTCAAGCTTTTTTCAAAATCTGACTTTTGTTTATTATTTTTTTCTATTAAATCATGTATTTGAGTAGTATGTTCTTCACCTTTCTTTTTATAATCTTTAATTTGTTGATTTATATCTGAGATTTTTAACACATTTTCTTGAATATTTTTAAAGTCATTTTGTTTCACAAAATTGTTTAAATTTTTTTTTTAAAGAATCAATTTCAGTGGTTCTTAAAGAACTTGTAGTTTTTATAGCCTAATAATCATTAAATATTGGATCTTTTTTCCAAATAGCTTTATACTATTTTTTCTATTGCTAGTGAATCATTTTTTTTACCGCTCATGAGATCTTTCATTTTTTTTATTTCATCACGAAATTTATTATCTACTTTATTGAAATCACTTTGTGTAGGTAGATTTAAAATATTCTCGAAATTTTTTTGAATTTGTTCTTTAATCTCCTCAATTTTATTTACACTTTCATCATAAATCTTAAGTTTGCTTTTTAAATTTTCTATAATGTCTTGGTTTAAATTAATCTTTTCAATTATTTCCTTTACTTCATTTTTAGGAAATATAGTGTCTGATATGTTTGATATAATTTTATTTTCCAAGTTTGATAGTTTTTCAGTTAAAAGAATGTCTTGTTGGTTTTTAAAGTTTTGTTGAGTTTCTTTTATTTCTTCTAAATCAACTTTTTTTACCAAAATGTTTATATCTGGAGTGTTTGCTTGGATTTCTTTTTTAAAACTCTCTAATGTGGAGTTATCTATACAGGTATCAATCTTACTTTTTACAGCATTGATAAGTGTGTTATTAAGTGTAATGTATTTGTTTATGTTTTCAATTTCATTAATATTTTTAATTATTATATCCTTATCATCCTTAATTAAATTTAGTTGTTGTTGTAAGTCACCTAGCCTTTCATTTAAAAATGTTTCCTGTTGTTTTCTAAACAGTTGATGGGTTTCATTTAATTCCTTTGTTAAATCGTCTTTCTTTACAAAAAAATTTTTGTTTACATTGTAGACTTCTTGTTTTAGACTGTTTAAAGAAGATGAGTCAACACAATTTTAAATATCAGTTTTGATGGTTTCGATTGTATTATCATTAAGTTTAAGTTTTTTGTTTATATTTTCAATACTAATATCATTTGTATTAATCCTTTTTTTCACCTTTTCAATCTCAATTTGTGAAACATTGCCTGTTTGAGCAAACTGTGCAATGTGTTTTTGTACATTAAATTATTATTTCCCGCTTCCTGCGAAGCCAATAAAAGTCTTAGTAGTTGAACTAATTCATTGGGATCATCAAAATATACATATTCTATTTTTTTTGTTGGATAAAATCATAGAACCTCCCTCTTTTTTGCTTCACCGTAATGTCTTTGTTTTTGACCTTGTTGTTCTTGGTGGTAAAGGTTTTGAAAATGAAGTTGTTCGTGCACGACTTGTGTCTATAATTATCCATATATTTCAAAGTATTGCTTGATTGTATTTGTTCTTTTGAATCTTTATTTCTTTTGTAGCCATTGGTTCTTTTTAATATATCCATGTAATTTTCCAAGTCTTCTTTTTTGAAACCCACTGGATGTTTTTTAAATAACACTTCATATAACCCAACTGTCCCTAAATATTTAATATTTTTTACTTCAATGTCTTTCCCGATAATTTTAAGCTCTGAGTCTCCAATATAAAATTTTTCTTCGTCTGTATTATGAAAAACTCCATAAGTATGATCAAATTTATCATCAACGTCTCTAATTGATTCATCTATATATGTTCTGGGAAGGTCGTCAAATGAATTTAAATATTCATTGTATGCTGGTAGGGCAGATAAATTTTGAAAACTCTCTTATTTCGTTAGCAGTCTGGTTTATAGTAGTATCACTTATATTACTAGAAATCATTTCATTATCATGTATGAATTGATCTTCCAAAAAAGTAAGACCACCGGCAGGTAAATATTCATGATAGGTACTTCTCTTAGGAAATGAAGTAGGATGTAATTTTTGAGACGGAGATAAAACAGTAGAGTTAAATCTTTGAGATAGATTTGGTGATAAAGGTGGACTTTTTATTTCTTGCTTTATGTTTGATGTAGTTTTAACGTTTGATAAAAATTCTTGCAATGGTTTCGTGATTGGATACAATTCCTTTTCTCTTTTAGAATGGGATGCACTCAAATCAGATTTCAAGCCTCGTAATTTCTTTTTTATGGCATTCCTTGTTTTTACTATTTCGCTTGCTTTTTTTCTATCCATGTTTTCTTAGAACGTTAACATAAGCAGTGATATACAATTTTTTAATTCTATGGTATTTACAGGTAAATAAACGTGTCAAAACCTTTCCTGTATTTACCATGCTTCAAATTACAATCTTTATCCACTACAATAAAACCCTGTTGTTCTTTCCAACATAATGAGCAAAGTTCCTTAAATTTTTGAAGAGACATATCAACATTAATATGATCATCATAGATGTGATGAAAATTAGTATTGTCTAGTTGAAATATAATCAGTAAGTTTGCATTATCTCTTATAAGCTGTTTCGGTATTGAGGAATAAGTTTGACTTAGGTAAAAACAATAGGCACTTTTATGTCTAGAAAAACCAAAATAATCCCGTATTTTGCTTTGATTACCACAAACCATATCATCAAATATTACAACCGAAATATCCTTTATTTCACTGGGGGAAAGAATTTCATTTTCATCATTGTTTTCATAATAATCAATTTCTTTAATTGGTTTCAGTAGTTCTTTTAGATTGTAACGTTGTTTACGTTTTAAAGCGGTAGCCATCGGTTTCTGTTGGATTAACTACTCCTCTGAGAGATAATCCAATAGGCATCTCGGGCGCCACCCTCTGGATTTATGTGGTAGAGGGCCCACAGCGTCGGGTAGCTTTTAAACAGTGGAGACGGTTAAACCAGGGGTCTAGCTGTCTCGATTCTTAACCTAAGTAACACGAGTAAAACAACCAATTTTACAACATGGCGGATTTATTATAACTTATTAATTTATTATCAACAGGTCTCTTTATTTAGCATTCAACGGTATACAATAGAAAAGGACGGAAAATATTAGAAATAATCGGTAACTTGCATGTCTCATAACGTTTACGGTAAACCCCGGTATTTGATATTTAATGTTAACGGTAGAAATTTCCTTAATACGGCACCTCCAACATAGCGGAATTTACATATATAGAATTCATAGCAGGTTTAGAAAAATAAGAAATTAGTGTGTCAGACAAAGATACCTTTATAGCACCACTACTACATAAATCACTCCATATGCTGTTCCACCGTGTGTTAGAGAGAGATGCAAAGAGGAAAAGACAGTCCTAAAGGTAATCCGATCCAGCGATAGCACTGTCTCACTCTCACTCCCTAACCGGTCAAACAACACAAGATCGACCTACTTAGGTAGTTTAGCCATGTGTTAGAGAGAGATGTATTACTCGTATTCCGAACCAGCGATAATACACCTAACCTCCAATTACAGTGCCTTTGTCGTCACATGCTTAAATAAACGATCCGGTGGCGCTACTTCTCAATGAATTACTCCATACGCTGTCAAACCGTGTGTTAGAGAGAGATGCAGAGAGGAAAAGACAGTCCTAAAGGTAATCCGATCCAGCGATAGCACTGTCTCCCTCTCACTCACTAACCGGTCAGACAGCAGACAAACCCATTAATAGCTTTAATAACCTGGTGCCAGAGAGAGAGAGATGTGTTACCCGTATTCCGAGCCAGCGGTAACCCATCTCACCTCTACTTACCATACGGAAAACTACATTTTACGGTATGTATAGAAAACCCCGCTACACTGGTCAGGTGCTTACCTATCGGGTTCTGGCAGGTGATGTTTCTTCGGTGCGGTCGGTCAGAGGAGTTGTTTGTAGCGGGCGGTCGGTAGAATGAATGCCCTGAAACGCGCTCGACATCGCTTTAAATAGCCTCGCGTATCCCCACCTACCATACTCCCGTCGAGCAGGCTGTGCGCGCAAAGCGGTGGGGTTTAGCTCGCTGACCGTGCAGCATAGCAGGAAAGGGAAACGTGGCGAGTCAAAGCGATGTCTAGAGTCTAAGAATAGAAAATAATAAAACGTCATAGAAATTACAGAAATTATGAGACATGAAGTACCTAAAAAGAAAAGAAAAGCTAAAATAAATAAATAAAATTAGTAACTTCGTTACACACCCCCCTTTCTTTAAAAGAAAATATTTCACTTAAATATTTTTAAACTTAAATTTTACATACAGGAAAATTAAATGTTTCTAACCGGGTTCCCTAATATAAAAGAAAATAAAATAAATACGCGAAACTAAAACCAAACTATTCTTCAAACCGGAACAAAAACCTGATGGTTCCTCACGTATGACGTTCGTAATACGTGGTACCTCACCAGTCGTCGTGGCTGCGTTGACTGGTGGTTCCTCAGGCATTATCCTGGTACCTCACCAGGGTGAAACGGTCGGCTCCTAAGGATTTGGGAGTAAGTAAACTTTCTAGAAAAACGGTTGGCCAAACGGACAGCCGCAGTGTTGATACGGTCGGTATCGGATTGGACGAGAGCAACACTGAGTTCCAATGGAAACGGTGCGTGGTTAGTATGCTGGTTTTAAATCTTTTATGTGAATGTGACGGAGCTTTCTACCGGATTGATTTCTTAAATCATAGACAACTGGAGACACGATTTTACCACGGTATACGGTCCTGAATATTTCGGAGCTAATTTAGCTGCGAAACCTTTTGCTGCGGATGACAACGGATTTTCTTTTATCATCACCTTATCTCCCACATGACATCTCCATTCTCGGTGACGCAGGTTGTAGTGATGGCTTTGTGTAGTGAACGCTCGGCCTAGATTAACACGGACAAATTCATATACTTCCTTTAACTTCTGTAGTCGTTGCGCTTGCGCAGTTACGGCTTGGCGGTCAGTATCTTCGGGTTCGTTAAATATCACGGGCTCTTCGGAATCGGTTTCGGAGAGATTCTGGTACATGGCGTTCGGCGGGTCCAATTCTCTACCGAAGTTCAGGAAAGCAGGCGAATATCCCGTTGACTCATGACGTGAAGTATTGATTGCGAACACGATTTCGGCTAGATGTTTGTCCCAGTGTTTGTGGTTTTCTTCGCAAAATTGTGCTATGGCAGTCTTGGCTGTCTTGTTGGTTCGTTCGGTCGGATTATCTTGGGGGGTGTAAACTGGGGTAAGGCGGTGCTGGATACCCATTTCCCTCAAGATTTCTCGGAAGGGACGACCGGTATATTGCGTGCCGTTATCTGTGAGGACAACACGAGGACAGCCAAATCTGGTAACCACTTCTTCATATAACGCTTGCGTAACGGCCTTTGACGTGGCTTTACGAAGGGAACGACATTGTACCCACTTCGTAAATCGGTCTTGAAATACAGTCAGATAATTATTTCCTTTCGTCGAAGTCGGTAACGGGCCGACTAGATCGGTAGTCACTGTTTCCCAAGGCTGGCGGTTCTGTGACGGTCGCATTTGTCCGGCCGGTTTTTGCTGTGACGTTTTGTACCTTTGACAAGAAGGGCAACTTCTTACATAACGGGTAATTTCACGAAACATGCCGGGCCAGTAGTACTTACGGGCGATTCTTGCATTGGTTTTAGCAATGCCTTGATGTCCCGCTGCCGGTGAGTCATGGTTTTCTCGTAAGACGGTTTGTCGTGCTGGTTTTGGAACACACAACTTCCACGGATCGGACATTTCGATTTCCGTAGGATCGGACATGTCCCAAAAATGTCGGTACAACTTGCCTTCTTTTAAACAATAATCGGAGTAAGAGGCAGGATCATTTTCAACGCCGGTTTTCTTGTTATTGTACCAGGTGCAAGGTTCAAATCCTTCTAAGGTTAACACCTGTTCGCTTTGGTCTTCCTCGGTGTATGTCTCGATGGGTTCTTTTGAAAGCGCATCAGCGACTTTATTAAGGACTCCTTTCCGGTACTTTATATTAAAATCAAACTGCTGTAAATATATGCTCCATCGAGCCAATCTACCACTCGGGGACTTAATGGAATGCAACCATCTAAGACTGGAGTGATCGGTTTGAACGGTAAAAGAAAATCCCTCGAGATACGGTCTCATCTTATCTATGCCCCACACTATTGCTAAACACTCTTTTTCGGTTACGGAAAATTTAAGCTCTGCCGGACTTAAACTACGGCTGGCGTAAGCAATTATGTGATCACCGTCGGTTCCATTTTGAATTAAAGCGGCTCCTAGTCCACTATCGGATGCATCGGTCTGTAAAATAAACGGTTTATTGAAGTCAGGGCAGGCGAGCACAGGTGATTCGGTAAGACAAACTTTTAGTTTTTCAAGTGCATCTTGTTCGACTTCTGTCCAAGACCACCGCACTCCCTTCTTTAATAAACGGTTCAACGGACTGGCTATCTGTGAAAAATGTGGTACGAATCGTCTGTACCAGGAAGCGACTCCCAAAAATCGTCTCAAACTTCTCAAGTTATGAGGGGGTGGCATATCGCGAATGGCGGCGGTTTTCTGAGGGTCGGTGCAAATGCCTTCGCTGGTGACAAGATGTCCTAAATATCTTAGCGATCTACGGCCAAATTCACACTTGTCCGGATTGATTTTTAAATTAGCTTCTCGGAGACGTCGGAATACTTCTTTAAGATTGGCCAAATGTTCCTCAAAGGTTTCTCCCAAGATAATTATATCGTCTAGATACGCAAAAGCAAACTCGGGTCCAATAATTCGGTCCATCAGTCTCTGAAATGTAGCTGGGGCGGAGTGAAGTCCAAAGGGCATGACTCGAAATTGATACAAACCCATGCCGGGAACGGTGAAAGCAGTAATCGGTTTACTGTTTTCTGACAGCGGTATCTGCCAATAACCGGACTTTAAGTCTATACTTGAGATATATCGGGCCCTACGGAGTTTATCCAAAATGGCATTAATGAAGGGTAAAGGGTAAGCGTCTTTGTGACTTTGGAGGTTAACCTTAACAAAATCTATGCAAAAACGGTATTTACCATCCTTCTTGCGGACTATCACTACGGGGGAACTCCATGGACTGTTGGACGGTTCGATTATTCCGTCTTCTAGTATCTTTTTTACTTCGGTATTAATAATTTCTTGCATTTTAGGATTTTGCGGTCGATATCTCTGTTTGATTGGTTCTGGATTTACAAGTCGGATAGTATGTTCAACTAGGGGCGTCGTGCCCTTAATTGCGTCGAACTTAGCTAATTCCTTGTCTAGGAAATCTTGTAGCCGTAAATCTTCGTCCGGTGTTAATTCTATTAAATTCGTTCTAGTATCCACCTGACCTACGGGACTGGTTATCGGAGTAGGCGATGGTATTAGCTGGTTATTCAGAAAAATGTCTCCCGTTCGAAAGTTGATATGAAAATCATGACGGGTTAAAATATCCATCCCAATAACAATATCGGCGGTCAAAGACGGAAAGTGGCTAAGGGTTTCAGTGAAGACGGTATGTCCTAATTTCAACGGTATCTGGTATGCTTCGGAAATCTGAGTCAAACTTCCGTTAGCCGCTTTTGCCATCGTAACGGTGGATTGAGTCCTCGGTAAGTTGTAGTATTGGCACATTTCTGCAGCGAAATCGCCTATGAAGGAATGTGCGGATCCGGTGTCTATTAAAGCTAAAAACGGAGCTTCGTCAATAAATAAACAGACATATGGTCTAATATCGGCTAATCTGAATGGGGTTGTATACGGTGCGGAGGTTCTTCGGCGACGGTGCTGGACTGACCTCGTTGCGGTAGAGCGCCGGTTCAGTTTTCCGAACAGTTGCAGTTTCTTGTCAATGTTCCATCTTTGCCACATCTTGAGCAGAACAAACGGACCCTAGACCATTCTCGGGCGGTACTCAGATTTGTATTACTCCGTTCGAATGTGGTCGGATATTCGGGTCCTCCGTTCGGTCTAGAATTTTGTGGTGTTTGCCTGGTACTTGTAGTAGCAACACCATACGGCCCGTTGTAGAAATTTTGACTACTTGAAGGTGTGGGTCGGGTACGTCTTAACTCGGTTAACAAAAGTTCGGTTTCTCTTATGAGCCTAGAAAGACTAATTACATCGGTGAAATCCGTTTTTCTAATGTGTTGCCGATATTCTGGTAAAAGATTTCGGTATAACCATTGTAATTTTTGATCTGCACTTATGTTGGCATGCCTCCTTATAAGGGTTTGCAACTCGGTTATATAACGGTGTGTCGGCTCATTTGATCGTTGTAAACGCCGGCTTATTTCAGCTTCTAAATCCTCAGCATAATTTAGTGGGAAAAAGAAGGTACGGAAGTCGGCAATAAAGTCGTCCCAGTTACGCCAATGACATCGATTGTTGCGAAACCATAGAGCAGCGTCACCTTGCAATAATTCCGGCATGTGCGGTAATAATGTTTCAACCACAATATTTTGCGACGTGCAAATTTCTTGTAATCTTTCTATGAAAGTGACCGGATCATTTCTGCCGCTAAAATGTATGTTCCATTTATGAATTTTGAGTTGATTTGCTGCCTGCGGTGCTGACGTCGATGTGTAACTATGTGCAGACGGAGACGGTAACGGACCTTGCATTGTGACGGTGGGTATGTTTCCCATATACAACGGGGTCGGACGGTAGATTGTGGTTGGCTGTGAAATGCCTATTGAGTATGCGGTAGCCGGTGGCATTCGGTGAGCGGTTGTGTTTGCGGATGGCATCGAGGTTACATAAAGTGCTGGTATTGGGCTGGTTACGGGAACCGGTGTCGTAACATTCCCCGGTTGAATTGGCGCGGGTTGCGTCATACTGGCTTGCACACTGGTTGTAGAAAAATCAAAGGCTTGCATTGTCGGCATTGGGGTGGTTCTACCATCTCGGATGAAAGTCACTAGACGTTTTCTTAATGTTTCTACGGTGCCGGTTGTGTCTAATTTAAATTTGTTTAATTCGGAAATTAAATCGTCTTTTTTCAGCAGGTAAACCCAGCTTACGCGAACATCGCTGGCATACGGGTCGCCTGCAAGAGACGTAGTAGCGTTTGTCGTCGTTACAATAGTAGGACTGGTTGTTGAATTATCGATGGTTGGAGCACTAGCTGTAGTCGTAGTCATCGTCGCGGCGGTAGTCTTCGTTGGACTCACTGTAGTTTTTCCTTGCTTAGTCATCCCAATTCCAAACGGTCGTAACTGATATCTGTTAAACTGTTTTCTGGTACGGTAACGGATTTGGAATCAGAAAACTTAAGTTCGGCTTTCTAAAGTGCGGTCGATTATTCGTAGATGTTCACTGCTTCAGGTCGGAAACTAATGTCTCCTTCGAAAGGCTTTTTCTTTGAATTTATAGTCGGATTTTACTCCTACCACTGCTAAAATTCTCCCACTACTGGACTGGTAAATGGTGTGGAAAATACGGCGGACTTAAACTGGTTCAGTCTAAAAACTATACAGAGTTATGACGCTTTGATCTTTACTGTCTGACGGTCGGGCTTTGAATTCCCACTTTTCCTTTTGGTTAGAGAAGTTTATTTACTCTAAATAGAGAGGGGATAAAATCACGGCCTGGTAAGACGGTGCACATGATTTCCCTCTCCACCTTTTAGTAAAACTTTGGAAAAATTGTTGTCACAACGCGGTAACCCTATTAGCTGCAATTTTTCTGACTGCCGAATTGACTTCAGCAACCTCGATTTAGTGTAAAAAGAGGTATAACTTAGTTTTAAGTGTTGCGCATGCGCAGTGCAACTTGACGTTATTTCGGTTAAATACGGCCCACGGGGTTAAATTTTGTAATTTTGGTAAAACGGACGGTCCCCGGAATAAAAAACAACCATATACTTGATAAAAATCGGTACTATCTTGTTTCGGTTTGGTTGTGGGCCATCAAGACATTAAAATTCGGATCCTGCATACCAAAATTACTATAAATAGAGGTATAACTCGGATTTTCGGTTTTGCGCATGCGCACTCAAAACGGGCGGAAAACGGTTGTTTACTGGCCGGTCCCTGCTCGGGCGTCAAATTTGTAACGTTGTTTACGTTTTAAAGCGGTAGGCATCGGTTTCTGTTGGATTAACTACTCCTCTGAGAGATAATCCAACAGGCATCTCGGGCGCCACCCTCTGGATTTATGTGGTAGAGGGCCACAGCGTCGGGTACCTTTTAAACAGTGGAGACGGTTAAACCAGGGGTCTAGCTGTCTCGATTCTTAACCTAAGTAACACGAGTAAAGCAACCAATTTTCCAACATGGCGGATTTATTATAACTTACTAATTTATTATCAACAGGTCTCTTTATTTAGCATTCAACGGTATACAATAACGTTTACGGTAAACCCCGGTATTTGATATTCAATGTTATCGGTAGAAATTTCCTTAATACGGCACCTCCAACATAGCGGAATTTACATATATAGAATTCATAGCAGGTTTAGAGAACTAAGAAATTAGTGTGTCAGACAAAGATACCTTTATAGCACCACTACTACATAAATCACTCCATATGCTCTTCCACCGTGTGTTAGAGAGAGATGCAAAGAGGAAAAGACAGTCCTAAAGGTAATCCGATCCAGCGATAGCACTGTCTCACTCTCACTCACTAACCGGTCAAACAATACAAGATCGACCTACTTAGGTAGTTTAGCCATGTGTTAGAGAGAGAGAGAGATGTATTACCCGTATTCCGAACCAGCGATAATACACCTAACCTCCAATTACAGTGCCTTTGTCGTCACATGCTTAAATAAACGATCCGGTGGCGCTACTTCTCAATGAATTACTCCATACGCTGTTAAACCGTGTGTTAGAGAGAGATGCAGAGAGGATAAGACAGTCCTAAAGGTAATCCGATCCAGCGATAGCACTGTCTCCTTCTCACTCACTAACCGGTCAGACAGCGCAAGACAAACCCATTAATAGCTTTGCCTGGTACTAGAGATGTGTTACCCGTATTCCGAGCCAGCGGTAACCCATCTCACCTCTACTTACCATACGGAAAAAAATTTTACGGTATGTATAGAAAACCCCGCTATACTGGTCAGGTGCTTACCTATCGGGTTCTGGCAGGTGATGTTTCTTCGGTGCGGTCGGTCAGAGGAGTTGTTTGTAGCGGGCGGTCGGTAGAATGAATGCCCTGAAACGCGCTCGACATCGCTTTAAATAGCCTCGCGTATCCCCACCTACCATACTCCCGTCGAGTAGGCTGTGCGCGCAAAGCGGTGGGGTATAGCTCGCTGACCGTGCAGCATAGCAGGAAAGGGAAACGTGGCGAGTCAAAGCGATGTCTAGAGTCTAAGAATAGAAAATAATAAAACGTCATAGAAATTACAGAAATTATGAGACATGAAGTACCTAAAAAGAAAAGAAAAGCTAAAATAAATAGATAAAATTAGTAACTTCGTTAGAAGATATTTATATTTTGGTTGATGTAAAGATTTGGAATAAACATAAACGTTTTGAAAACGTAATCCATTTTTGTCCTCTAATAAACTTAGAAGAACATTAGTTTTTCCACAGCCTGAAGGACCAACGATCAATCCTCTTTTACAAGTTCCTCCAAAAAGTTGTCCATGCTTATTAAAATCAATTTTTTGATCATCATGATTTTTCATAGGAAGTGAAAAATTTTGTTTTACTATTCTCATGATTACTTTAGCTATATAAGTAAGAGAAAACACTTGATGCGTCATTATTTATAATGGGTGTACGCAACAAACATAAGGTTATTAGACAACCAACAGTTAGAAAGAAAGGAAGGGGTTTGTTAAATACATTAATCAGCAAATTACCTTTTGAACTACACATCCCAAATTACAATTATTGTGGTCCAAATACTAACCTAACCAAGAGATTAGCAAGAGGCGACCGAGGAATTAACAAATTGGATGAGGCTTGCAAAAAACATGACATTGCATATTCAAAAAATTTAGATCTTAAAAATAGACATAAGGCTGACAAAGTTCTTGCTTCAAAAGCAGCTGAGAGAATAAATGCTATTAAACCAGCACGCAAAAGTTTAGTTGGTAAATCTTTTAAGAACTTAAACACAGCTGCAAAAACAGCACTATCATCATTAAAAGGTTATAAGGTTATTCAACCAAAGAAAAGAATTATTCCAGTCCTAAAAATTGGAGGGTTTTTACCATTTATAATACCTGTGCTATCTGCTCTCTCAGCTCTTGGATCATTGGGTGGGGAGCTGCGGGAATAGCAAAAGCTGTTAATGACGCCAAAGCGGCAAAAGATAAACTTATTGAAGATAAAAGACATAATCAAGCCATGGAACAAATTTCTATTGGCAAAGGACTTTATTTAAAACCTTATAAACAAGGTTGTGGTCTGTTTTTAAAATCAAATACAAAAAAACTGATAAAAGGACTAACTCACAGACCTCTAACAAATATTGACCTTCTTAAATATTCAAAAAATATCCCACATTTTCGAGGTGTATTTATGCGTAATAATTTACCGAAAAAAATTAGAAAATTTGAGAGTGGTATAATCAATTTAGATAGTAAAGAAAAACAGGGAACCCACTGGACTGGATATGTGAAAAAAAAAACATAATTTCATACTTTGATAGCTATAGAAATTTAAAACCTAAAAATGTTATAATTTATAATTATAAAAATTATCAACAAAAAGATTCAGTTATCTGTGGACATTTTTGTTTAGAGTTTTTATATAACAACAGTTTATAACTTGTATTAGTATTACATCAACTGTAAAACAATAATGTCGCTTATAATTTCTCTGTCAGGCAATTCGGCTGAGTTGTCTGCTTCATTTAATCCGCCAATTTACTTAGATGATGGTGAATATGTTGTTTGTCTTACGAATTTTGAAACTTTTAATGCAATACCCAATATAGAGGAACGAAATAATAAATTTTATTATGGTAATAAAACCATTGAAATTCCATCAGGAGCCTACGAATTGACTGATATTGAGGATTATTTACAAGATGAGCTTTCTAAAGAAGGTGTTAGGTTAACACTACGTGCCAATAACAATACCTTACGTTGTCATTTAAAATGTAGTGAGGATATTCGTTTTAATAAAGATACTATAGGAAATATTTCTACACAGCTGACAAAATACATATTTCACAAAAACCTGTATAACTATAGCTGATGGCTCATATTTAATTTATTTTCCTGTAAACGTTAAAACAATAACCAGTATATTTTTAAAAATTATTGATCAGGACGGTGATCTTGTAAATTTTGATGGTGAAACTATTACCATCAAACTACACATTAAAAAGCTGGAATAATGGTCTTTCTTTACAATAACACATTAATATCATATAATAAAAAAAAAGGAGTTGTTTAAGTAGTAGGAGAAAAACAGTCAAACGGTTAACACCAACAAATTATAGGTTTTTAAAATCACTTGGATTTAAAGTAAATAAAAAATGAATTTTTGAAACGTTACCGAAAAACTTTTAGAATACAGTTCTGTAGTAAGATATGAAACGTATTCTTATGATCCCTTTTCACCAAACAAATTAAATAATAATGATGAAATAAAAATTGTCATACCTGATGTTGAAGCCTATACTTTACCATGTGAAAGCTTTCTTTTTATTGAGGGTCAGTTAACTAATGATGGCACCTATCCTGCAAGTATGAAATTTACAAACAATCCCATAGCTTCTCTTTTTAAAGAAATTCGTTATGATCTAAACGATGTAACCATAGATTCAATTCGAGATGTAGGTACCACTTCTACTTTAAAAGGATATTTGTCATTTACTGAAAGTGAAAGTAAAAAATTGCAGAACGTTGGTTGGTTTCCTAAATTGGATATTTCAAAATCGAGCATTTTGGTTGATAAAAAGGGTAATTTTAATGTATGTGTACCACTCAAAATTTTAATGGGATTCTTTGAAGACTATAGAAAAATAATCCTAAACTCAAAACAGCAACTTGTTTTAATAAGATCCAATTCTGACAATAACTGTGTTTTTAATGATATTGTTGGTCAAAAAGTAAAAATTTCGATCACAAAACTAACATGGAATATGCCACATGTAACCGTTAATATCCCTACTGAACTGAAATATCAATTGCTTTTAGAAGATGGGAGTTAATAGAGTATCCTGAATTGCTTAAAACAAACAGACATAATTGGCAAGTTAAAACATCAACCAAAGCTGAAGTTGCACGACATGTCATAGTTGTCATGTTTTCAAAAAAATAAAAATGATAAATTAAATGAAGATATTAGCAAATTTGAGGATATTAGAATCCGCAATAATAACGTTTTTTTAAATTCTGAAAGATATCCATACAATGATTTATATGTAGACCTGGAAAATAACAAATTTGATTCCTTATATAAAATGTATTCAAAGTTTAGGACTTCATACTATCAACTTCCTAATGAACCGTTGTTTCTCCCTTCAGAATATAAAGAGATATCACCCATAATATACATTGATTGTTCTTATCAAAAAGAAGCTGCACAGAGTACTAATGTTTCAATGAGAATCACTTTTGAATGCCATGAAGATGTACCGGAAAAAACGACAGCATACTGTTTGATTCTTCATGATAAACTTTTTTCATAATACCCTTTGACTAAAACAGTGAAACAGTTTTAATGCGCATGTACAAAAATATTTTTTCTCTATAAAATCGAATTATTACATATTTTGATATCAGTTTAAGAAATGTGTTCAAAAAGCACTTGTAGAATTTGCTTAAAAATTTAAGAATACTGAAGGAAGCCATAAGTTTATACAGTGAAAAAAAAAATTATTTTAAAAAAGCTTTCCAACTTAACAATATGAATTTAATAATAGATGTTCCAAGGATTTAAATTGGAAAACAACAAATTTGTTCCTAAAGAATTGGCCGCTTATGATGGAACGAGAATTTCCCATTATATTTTTAAATCACCCTATGGAATTCAACATCTTTCACCACAGTTACATAAGGAAGCCAACTGGTTAATGGAAAATCATCATTGTATACCATGGAATGTAGGTTTTATCCCGCTTCATAAATTTTCCGAAATATTACAAAACTTGACAGAAAAAGTAGATACAGTTTATATCAATGGAAAGGAAAAAGCTACATATTTAAGGAGATACTCTTTAAAACCATTTATTGAGTTTGAGGAGACCCCAAAACTGGTCAAAGAAGACCCAAAGTGTTTTTACCACATAAAGTCTCCATGCTTTTGTGCATTGTCGAATGTATTTTACCTCTATGATAACTTTTTTATGAAATAAAACCAAATTTTTTTATATTTCTGTTTTTTATTTTTAAAATACATAATCTACTTATACTAGTAAAACATACACTAACATTTTTTAAGCTTAAGAAATATACTAATAACGTTGGATATTTTGATTAAAATAGTCAATGGCGTTTAACATCATTTTCATTTTGATGATTTTATTTTGGAAATGCATGCGATCCACTGCTAAGTTTTCCCAATGCTTTTTTCTCGCTTCTTTAGATGCATAACTATACACATATAATATTTTCACCTTATTAAATTGTTCATTAAATGTTAATGATTTATTCATCCATACGTCAAAGTATTTATATTTTTTATAGGATCCATAATGAAAATTGCTGTGTTAGTTACATCAACAGAGTTTTTTATTCCCATTTGAAGAATTTTTAAGCAACTATTGAATTCAAGATTTCAATATTTTAATGTGCTCATCTATTAAAGGTGAGATTCTCCACAGTTCTGATAGTGTAGAGTTTGTTAATCGAACTGTAGCTTTGCCTGTATTAATCATAATCAGGTTTCCATAATCCATCTGTTTAAAATTGATTAAAAAACTGGTAAGATCCAAACTCAAGGTGGTATCAACAGCTAAAAAGGATTCATCTATGATGTCTTTATACCCATAAAAGTTTTGCCAATCAAATTCTGTGAACTGGACAACATCGTTTTTTAGTCCACCAATCAATACACATGGATTGAAGACTCCGTTGTAGCTCAAACACACACTAACAAACTTTGTTTTTGATTTGTTAAGATAAAATTTTCTTTCTCCCAAAAAGACATTTTTGGTTTTACAATCTAAATAATTAGAAGACATTTTATTTCAGACTGTATAAAACTTTCCAAAACAAATAATTTATATAGTGTATAAAGTGGTGGGAATGAGACCATAAACCGGTTTTTTATTACAGCAGAGACAAGTCAAGACTTGTTATTAAGACAGGTTTTTCAAGTCAATGACCAAGACAGCTGTGACCTGGTTTACTGCCGACCAAACCAGTTTGCAATACGTCTGTAATACAAAAGGTGTGGTTCAATTTATCACCTACTTTCTAACAGGTTTTTCAAGGTATTGACCAAGACATCTGTGACCCGGTTTACAAAATTTGTATCTCTGAATTTATGATCATTAATAACCAGTTGTTACTGCATTCGGTCAAACCTGTTTGCATACATCTGTAAGACAAAAGGTGTGGTTCAATTTATCACCTACTTTCTAACAGATTCTTCAAGGTATTGCCCAAGACATCTGTGACCCGGTTTACAAAATTTGTATCTCTGTGTTTTTGGAGATAACGTATACGAGTTTTTGATCAGATTTTAAAAATTCAATATGGCGGATTCAAGGTGGACGATTTAGGGTACAAATCTAAAAATTAAAAAATTATTTCATATAAAAAAGCTTTTAAAATACAAGCTTTTATAAAATATAAAGTGCAGTAAGAAGCAGAAAATAATTTTAAGCATTAAGTTATCATAATAATAATAGCGATGGACGCTAGGATAGCTTGGGTCGAGTTAGGATGGATATAATTAATACCCTTGCATTGCTCTGCTTTATAGTGAATTCATATTGTTGTGAACAATCATTTAATCAATAACATAAATTTATCGAGTCAACATCGCCAAACTTCCTATAATGCGCCCATCGCTTTTATTATTATGATATCACAATGCTAAAAATTATTTTCTACTTTTTAGTGCACTTTATATTTTATAAAAACTTGTATTTGGAAGGCTTTTTTTATTACCACATATGCTACAATTTTAATTGGCGGCCTGCTCGGCGAATTAGAGGCATGCGTAGAGTTACGCAATAATCAGGTGATTTCCCATCATTGATTCTAAATTTTGAAAAGAGTAACCATGTCTGGAGAAATTAATTTGTGTTTCTGCGTGATATATCAAAAGAAAGATAAAGATAAAACAAGCACTGCTTCAGAACATTCTTTAAGAAATATACAAAGGTAAGTAAAGTTAAAAAATTAGAACTAATTTTTTAATATATATTTTTTTAGAATTGGAGACGCCACTGTAATAAATGAAGTGCAGTACCTGAACAGAGATCCTGTTTGTGTTTCTAAAATTTTAAACTTGTTTTAATATTTCCTAAATACAACCTATTTTTAATTTTCGTTTTTTATTAATTTCTTATAAACCAATATTGTTGAGAAAACTATATTTTAAAATACTTAAATATTTTTTTTAAAATGCCGTTCCGCCATATTGAAATAGCCATATTTGTTAAAAAAAAAATGTACATATTCTGGGATGGTCATAAAACCTGATCTGGGCTCGTTTTACAAATTTGAATTACTTTCCAAAGGTTTCCCCATATTTTGACATTATCATTAATCAGCCCATAAACCCCCACTTTTTACTCGTTATTTTAACATAACTCAAAAACTACTTAACCGATTGAAATGTTTGAACCTAATTTGAAATAAGCGTTAAAATAGTCAAAATATATGATTAAAAAACTTTTTTTTTTGTTTTTTTTTATATTTTTGTATAAGAATTATACTATATACTATATAATTTTATATTTTAATCGTGCTAACTTTAGAATCCAAGTATCTGAAACTTTGTTTCATCAAAATCAAATAAAAAATAAAAAAGTTATAAATACTTAAAAAATACACCTTTCCGCCATTTTGAAATTGGCATGTTTATTTAAAAGTCTATTCAGTAAATTTAGGTTATCTGTAAAAAGTTCTTGTAGTTTTGGGTAATATCATGAATCCCAAATATAGCAAAAAACCCCTATTTTTGACCAGTTAGTTTAACATATCTCAAAAACTACTTAACCGAATGGATTCTTTGAACCCAATTTGAATTCAGAATCAGAACGGCTATCTTTTTTATTAAAACTTTTCTTTTGGTAAATTAATAATTTAAAAAAAAATTAAAAGTCGTTTTTTTAGTTTTGTATTTTTTCAGATTTTTTAATATTTTCTAATGAAAATTATTTTGTTTTTTTTTTTTCATAAAATATATTACAAACGAAGTATTTTTTTTTATCAAAATCGGGTAAAAAGTAAAAAAGTTATATTTTTTTAAATATACGTAAAAAACGAATTTACCAGAATGACAACAAGTCAAAACGTAATCTATGGGCTACCATTAACAAAATTATCTTATCGGCATAAAGTTAGCACGACTTGTACACGAAAGTCGATTTGTCCATAGACTATAGATCTCATAGACTTTTAAGAAAACAGTTTAACCAATTTTTAAACAACTTGTTAAAACAACCCAGCTATAGTCCGGTCACCGTATTTCTCGCCGACGCTGACATTTTGTGACATTCGAAATGTCAAAACCTACAACCTTTTATTTACTAAACGTTGTTGGTAATCAAAAAGGAAGGTCCAGATCTTAACATTTTTTTATTTTTTTTTTGTTAGGATGACATTGTGATGTTGTATCTGTCATATGACAAAAAGTTTTAGGGGTACCAAAAACCTTATGAGGATATAAAAGTTTGTAGGTAGTTAAGAATACTTATGGATACAAAATTCTTTGATGATGTCTGTACGTATCTCCCAAGGAAATAGAGGGGTTTAAAAAATGGGGTTAAGCCTGCGCAACAGGACCAACAACAAGCTATTTGCAACTACACCGAAAAAAAAAGGTTGGTTGGCTTATTTCCGAATTATATTCTTTACAGTGGAATGCGCTGGTAAAAATATCTTCCTTTTATTTAGGTTGAACTATAATAAATAAATTATCATTATTTTAAATGGATGCATTTTCTTTTGGTGGGTTTTTAAATAAACTTAAATATTTTGAGAAAAACCACATTGAAACCCACCTTGTAAACAGCCAAATTTAATAAAAAGAAAGGTTCGTGACATATCGGACACACATTTCGCCAAATTGAATTACTATATTAAACCAAATTTACAATATAATCATAAAAAGTCAAACTTTTTCTTATATTTATTAACTAATTATATCTTGGCTAAGTCATGTAAAAATTTATCCAATTGTCAACTTGTTCACAGCACACAAAAAGTTTAACCAATTTTTAAACAACTTGTTAAAACAACCCAGCTATGATATTTTACCTCATTATCAACCACCGAAATATGTTATATTGTCTTTCCTAGGCGTCGTTTCTTTGCAAGTGGGCAACGTTTTGAACTCTTTGAATCTTAATATTAAAATAGCATATAAGTCAATATTCAATATTAAAAGCTTATTTTCCCAACTAAAAGATAAAGTACCTACCATAGAAGAGAGTGGGGTATACCTACTTTTCTGCGGTGATTACCCAGCAAAATATGTGAAAGTTGTGGGACAAACTGGCTGCAGTTTTCGAGTTAAAGGACACCTACATTTTCAGAAGTCTCCTACAGACAAAAGATCGACTTTTGGCATGCATTAGAGAGAAAGTTGGCATTCCTTTAATATTGATTTATTTATTTAATTTTAAAAATCGATAAAACGTTTCAAATTAGGAAACATTATTTTATTGTCTTTTTGTGGGTACCAAATATATGTGAGTTTTAGTAAAATCACATAGGTGGCTCTGTTTTTACCGTTTTAACAGTTTATTATTATTAATTGTTCATTTTAATTTTGTATGTATTTTTTACATTAAATTGTGTTGACCTAATAATGTATACTTTTAAAAATATTTTTATTAGTTTGTGACCTTTGTTTTATGTTTTTTTTTGTGAAATATTTCTCGAAATTGTGTAAGTAATCATTTTATTTGATTTGATTGGTACAGACCCTGAAAAGTTTCCTAATTGGTCCGTGAGAGAAGGAAAATTGTATAAGTTAAGTTCTATTTGTCAACCTTCCTTTTATAGTGAGTACGATTGGAAAGTAGTTGTACCAAAGACTGTTTAATGTTCATTTACGTGCACAATTTTTGTAAATTGTAAACCAGGGTAATTTTTTCCTTAACCAATTGTTTTGTTGTGCTCAAGCAACCTGGGTTTTCTGAGGTAACCTCAGCCTATTCGACGCACGCCGGCACACGAGAAGGAGCGCTCCAGTGAAAGTGCCTTTAAAACGGGCGAAAATAGCGAAATAAGGGCGAGTTGAGCTATTATGTACTTTTAAAAATACATTTTGTGCGGTGGGTGGACCAAGTGGGTGGTTTTCAGGTTGGGTGTTAGTTTCTTTTTCTTTTTTGATGGACTAAGTGGGTTCATTGAATGGTCCTTCGCGAGTCAAATCTTTGAAAAAGCGATTGTGGTTTAGTGAAATCACAGAGGAACTACCTACGGAACAGAGCTGTTAAGCTTCGTTAGTTTTTTCAGCGGGCGCCTTCCAAGCGCTGCCTGCATAATTATATTAAATTTAAACTTTTCCTGCAAATCGCCCGTGCACTGTTGCCGTCCCGACCTGACGGTTTCTCACGTTCTTCGTTCCTCGTACAGATTAGCCCCCTATTCCCGCTTACACATTCATAATAAGGCGTGCGCCACGCTAATCACAACCTTCGTTCGACGACCTTGCTGAGTTCCTTGCGTTTTAAACGGTAGACGAATTTTATTTTTTTAAGACGAAATGCAGACCAAATCTTCCCGAAATAAACTATAACTACGTTTTCATGGGAATTGAGTTCGTTCTGAAAACGATTTCAATCCGATACCGTCCATGAAAACGCCTGTTTTTCCAGTATTCAAATCGATTTCAATCTAGATCCTACCCTGAAAATTTTTAGGGTTGGATCAAGATCGTATTGAGATCGAAATACCGATTTTCCATGAAAACGGGGATTGAGTTTACACATGCGTATTGCGTCGGATTACCAGACAGCCGCCAAATTATATTTTATTGCTCTCACTCTTTTTGAGAGAGAGAGAGAGAGAGGAATAGAAGTGAAACTGTGGAATCGGCATTCTAAAATTTGGTGGAGTATGTAGAAAAAAGAAGATTAATAACATAACCTTACTTAAATAACTAAAGATTTGTTTTTTTAAAGACTTAATTATGGAAATAAAAGAAATATTTGGCTCGAAAGTGTATGTGCTATGCACATATGCCAGTCCAGCATTTCTTTCTTCACTTCCACTTGCAAACAGAGTAGTAATTAAAAATAAAAAAAATGTGTGTCAGGGGCCAACATCATCTTTTGAATAAAATACATTTTTTTTTAAAAAAAGTAGCAAAACTCAAAAATGAATATTTGACTATGTCAGCTGCCAAATATCAAAATTTGAAAACCGTTTTCAAATCGATTCAACATCGATTTGAAAACCTGTCATGAAAATTCATGAAAAAAAAGTTTTCAAAACATATTGAAAACGAATTTAATATCCATGAAAACATAGCATATGTGTATTTTTTAATTGTGGGAAGTCGAAACGTGGGGCGTGTGTGTGGTAGTGTGAGACAATTTAGATTTTCAAAAAATTAGGGCCTGTGTCACAAATGGATACATACCTACCTAGTCAACGTCCTTTTTAGCCATCAATACTAATATAAAGGCTATTGAGGTCGTCAAAAAAAAAGTTATTTCCACTAAAAATAAGTTATTTGGGTAGGAAAAAGACCTAAATACAAAATTTTGTCATAGTTTCTCTTTGTCTGATAAAAACCGCGCAAACGATTTTTATTAAATTTGGCACAAAAATTCTCTGGCACCACGCGGTAGAAATGGGGGTTAAACTTTTTAAAATTTGTAACTCACGAACCGTAGCAGTTAGCAACACGCTAAGATGGATATTTATATCTTCTATAAAAACTATATTTATGATGAAGTCTGTCAGATCCGTAGTTTTTGACATATTTAACGACACGAACTCTAGCAGCTATGGACACACGGTTTTAATATATTTAGATGTATAAGTACATTTTGAACAAAAACTATAACAATGCTAATGTCTGTCAGATTCATAGTTTTTGAGATATCTAAGAAAAATAAAAATAACTAATAAAAATCTCACGAAAAAGACAAAAAAACAGTATACATTTTTCACAATTTTACAACGGAAAAATATTAATTTTTATTACGGAAGGGGTTGGAACGGTATATAAACGGGGATTAACTTTAAAACATATTGTTTATTAATAAGATTTTTAAAACATTTTTAATTGGACTATCTAAAAAAAATTGTTGGCGTTAAGGACACAGAGAGGTATATTTTCACCAAGTTTTTTGACAATGCAATTATTTTCCGCTGCTTTCTTGCCAACCCCCCACCCCCATCAAAAACTAATCAGTTCTGCGTGTGGTGACAAAAATTTTTTGTGTCAACTAAAAATCGGTTTAGCGGTTTTTGAGTTATTGTGTTACAGGCAGACCGACGATGCCAATAGCCTCCATACTATGTATGGATGGCTAAAAAAAATGAGTACGAGTCAAGAATTTTTATTGTTTTACTTTGACATTCGATAGCACAAATATTCGTGTTGTCCTATTCTTAGCCATCCATACATAGTTTTTTTTTCCACTAAAAATAAGTTATGTAGGTCAAAAAAGACCTATATACAAAATTTTGTCATGGTATCTGTCTGTAACACGATTACTCAAAAATCGCTTGATCGATTTTTATCCAATTTGGCACAAACATTCTTTGTCACCAGACGCAGAGCTGATTAGTTTTTGATGGGGGTGGGGGGTTGGAGGGCAGATTAAACTACAAAAAAATGGTAACTCACGAACCGTAGCAGCTAGCGACACGCGGTTTTCACATTAAGATAGATAATTGCATTTTCAAACAAGAAAAAAAAATGTAAAAAAAATAAAAAAATAAAGAAAAAATTAAAAATAAGTTTTGGATCGCTATACGTGCCTGCTGGCGCCATTATTTTTTAGAACCGGTTGTACATTCTAAACAATTATAATTTAAAAAAATTGATATTTTCAACGCAAAAAAATCGCGCCCGCAGGCACATATAGCCCATAAAATCTTAAAAAAAATAATAATAAAAAAATCACCACACCATAAGACCGCGTGTCGCTAGCTGCTACGGTTCGTGAGTTACAATTTTTTTTAAAGTTTAATCCCCCTCCTACCCTCTGGCTAACTCCTCACTCCCATCAAAAACTAATCAGCTCTGCGTCTCGAGCCAGATAATTTTTCTGTCGAATTTGATAAAAATCGGTTAAGTGGTTTTTGAGTAATCGTGTTACAGACAGACACCATAACAAAATTTTGTATTTAGGTCTGTTTTGACACAAACAAAATAAACCCTTTAAGGGGTACAGTGGGCCAGAATCAGCCCTAGTATCCAAGTTGAAAGCAGCATGCAACTTCGACTTGACTATTCAAAACATGCATATAACCCCGAAGTAATGACTTCTAGTTTGAAAGTGAATTTCAAGTTTAGTCGTGAAAGTGGTGGGGAAGTACCTTTTTTAATAAAAAAAAGACCAAGATGAAACTCTCCTGAATCTAATATAAAAAGAATTATGAAAATCGATTGAGCCGTTTAAAAGTTATGATAGAAATAAAACTATTCATGTGGTGCAATGGGCCCGGAAAAGCGACACAGGCATGGGCGTAGGGAGGGGGGCCATAGCCCCCCTCGGATTTGTAAAAGAAATACTTTCAAACAAATTAATGTCTCACCGATAGAAAAGAGGTACAGAGAACTTGAAAAATGTCTTCATTTAAAATAGGTCGGTATACATCCCAATGAGCATTTTTGTCTATATAGAAGTTACAGCAAATAATATAAAACCTTCATAAAATAACCAAAAGTTATATTATTTAGTGTTGGTGATAATTTTATAACTCTAATATATCTCTTAAATGAGTAAAAAATACTTGAAAAACAACTGACCAACATCAGCTTATAAAAATTTATGGTACATAGTAATGAATAGAAAAACAACATATAGATTTTATAAAAATTCCTTATGAACCCTCAAGTCTAGATATTATTTTAAAAAGGTTTTACAACTGTTCTAACAACACTACATAACAAATTAAAGGTAATTATATAAATTTTCCTTCTTTCTTCCCTTTGCTTGTTATGTATTATTCTTTTTCTTTTTAAAATAAAAAATTTATAAAATGGTGTTTACCAATCTTCTAAAATAAATTAAAATGGAATTGAGATAAGTTGAAGCAGGAATATGAATATTTATATACTATAGGTTAAATAAAAGCTGTTTTCCCAGTCATCCTACTCTGACAATCAGCTGCGGTCCCGTGTGTACTGTATAGTTTTCAAATACACTCATAAAATTTTCATGGGCTTCAAAAATACTTGAGAAAACGGGAAAAAAATATTCATTTAAATAATACTTTTTTCACATATGTTTTTTGCTTTCTGGGAGAAATATTGAATTTTGTATTTTGTTGTTAACCCTAAACAAGCAATATTTCAAATAAAACACATGTTGAAACCCCATAAACAACGTTTCTATTTTTGTCAAAAACCTATTGTTGGAATCCAAAATGGCGAAAATTTACGACAATTCTATTAAAAAAACAATACAATTATACCACTGTTTACCTCTTTCAACACTATTTTATCAACGTTTTAAAACATGATGCTAGTTGGAACAAAAGGCTCCAGATGGCGCAGTGTTGAACACTGAAGGTCCGTTTCTGCGAGCTTAACATAGTTACCATTGCTCTCTTTTCCTAAATGTATTCGTCTGAGAGAGATCCAGCATACTACACATACCAGGAAAAATACCGGCCTGCACACCCTTCAACCCCAGAGGTAACTATCTCAAGAAGATAGTCAGATTGCGGGGTCGAAGGGTGTACAGGCAGGTATTTCCCTGGTATGCTGGATCTCTCTCAGACGAATGCATGTAGAAAAAGAGGATAATAGTAACTATGTCAAACTCCCAAAAACGGACATTGAGGCTGCGTTCCGTCGCGTCGTAAGGTGATGTGTTCAGAATTGCCCCCGAACTCGAAGTTTCACGGTGCATTTTTGCGAACTTAACACGGTTACTATATTGTTCTCTTTTTCTAAAACCCGGTTCCCATCTATGGGTTCCTTGTGCGTGGGCTCCCCGAATCAAAACACGGATCACGTAGTCTAAGCGAGATTTTCCTTTGAGTCAGGGTGGCCGCGCATGGGAAATGCTGGTCGGAATATGGTGTAGAATGCATTCGATCCCGATATCTGTAATCGAAAACGATCTCAAGAAGATTTGGATCTCTTATCTCTCTCAGATTGATGTAATTAAAACCAGTTATTAAGACCAGTTATCTCGCAAAAACGCGCCTTTTGAAGTCGCAAAAACGAACCTTTTGATGTCACAAAATTAACCTAAAAAATTTTGTTTGTTTTGTTATAAATTAAAATTGTTTTTTTGTTGTAAAAACAGTGGTATTATAACCATTATACAAAGAAATTAATAAAAACATTATAGAAAGAATGGCAAAAAAGGTTTATGAATGAGTTCATAAGAATATTACAGGCACCAATTTATATAATTATTGTGTGTCCCCAAGTTTTTATAAGTGTCTCTTTGTTGTTCGTTAATTAAGTTTTTATAAGAGTTGATAGCAACATTTTAAAAACCAATCTATATATCTTTAATTGATAGTTACTTACGGTTTTATAGATGGGTTAACAGAAAGATTTCAAAAACCAATTTATATAACGTTTGTCACTGATGACTAATATTTTTATAAATATGTTGGTGGAAACATTGTTAACACCAATTTATGTAACATTTGTTACCGATGACTTTAATTTTTATAAAGATGTCCATGGAAATATTGTTAATGCCAGTTTAATGTTACCTTACGGTACCATCAATTTAGAACCTTTAATAAAACAAATATACAAACTCAATTCCTGTAGGAAACCTCTAAATACGCTAGGGCATTAATGGAACCCTCTTTATAATAATTATATAAATTTTTGTCACCAGAGGTTTCTAAAAATGGTCATTGGGATATATATTTAAACTTTTATTATTTCCCAAAGAACAGCTTGGCCCCCCCTTTGTGGAATATCCTGGCTACGCCCATGGACTCAGTTATCCAAATTGAACTTAGCATTCGTCGTCGAATTAATTATATATTATTATAGTTAATAGTGACGATTTCTTATATACGTTTTAGCCATCATAATGATTTTTCAAATATTGAACTGTGAAAGTGCAGGGACTACTTTAAAGGTCTCCTGAATCGATAAAAAAAAGAATTATTAAAAAATAAAAAAACGTACGGTCAAATTTATAACCAGTGTCATTAGAGTAAAGGAAAAATAAAAAGAGGAGCGAAGGTATAGGCTTCAGCGTGGACGCCGACTCCTACACCCGCGCTGCTGGCTGCCTCGCGACATGCCCTTGACTGGTGTAAAATATTGTTTCGGTAGCTAGCGACATCACTGGCAGTGGGATTAAAATTCATGTGTGTCGGCAATCCAAAATGTGAGAACGCATTAGATTTAGATGAAACTACTGATAATAAAATAATAAATCTGTACAATGGGTCTTCTTTAGGCAACTATTTTACTAAATTGATTGCTAAATAAACTATAATAATAGAGGATCTAATTTATATTTCTGCCTTTTTCAGGTATAATGGTTTTTATGGTGTTTTTTTTCTTACATGCTTTAATATTTGAAGCCTCCAAGTAAGCGAGCGCCGTTTTTATGAATGACATGAAAAATTAAATACAAACGTTTTTTTTATAATTTTTTAAGTGCTTTTAAAATTATGTAGGTGCCTGTTAAAATTTCATTGTCAGGAAAAACATTTCAATTAAAGAGGTCGTTATCTTTGAAGTTGCAGTATATATGTGCCACGCTAGAAACCAAATGGGTGAAACGATTTTGATAACAGTTGTATCGCTGGAATGCTAAGAAACCCAACAGTGATATACTAGGCGTTTAACTTATCTGATAATGGATAAAATCCAATTAGGTTTGTTAAACTTAACCTAGCATGTCAAGACTTAAAGAAGGGTGTCCATACGAGTACGCGTGCGAGTACCAAAGCGATTAGGCGTTTAACTTATCTGCTAATAGAAAAAATCGAATTAGTTTTGTTAAACTTAACCCAGCATGCCAAGACTTAAACAAGAGTGTTCATACGAGTACGCGAGCGAGTAACAAGACAAGTAGGGGGTTTAACTTATCTGATAATGGTAAAAATCGAATTAGTTTTGCTAAACTTAACCCAGCATGTCAGGACTTAAACAAGAGTGTCCATACGAGTACGTGTGCGAGTAAAAAGGCGAGTAGGCGTTTAACTTATCTGATAATGGAAAAAATCGAATTGGTTTTGCTAAACTTAACCCAGCATGTCAAGACTTAAGAAAGAGTTTCCATACGAGTACGCGTGCGAGTAACAAGGCGAGTAGTCGTTTAACTTATCTGATAATGGGAAAAATTTAAATAGTTTTGCTAAACTTAACCCAGCATGTCAAGACTTAAACAAGAGTGTCCATACGAGTACGCGTGCGAGTAACATGGCGAGTAGGCGTTTAACTTATCTGATAATGGAAAAAATCAAATTAGTTTTGCTAAACTTAACCCAGCATGTCAAGACTTAAACGAGAGTGTCCATACGAGTAACCGTGCGAGTAACAAGGAGAGTAGGCGTTTAACTTATCTGATAATGGAAAAAATCGAACTAGTTTTGCTAAACTTAACCCAGCATGTCAAGGCTTAAACAAGAGTGTCCATACAAGTATGCGTGCGAGTAACAAGGCGAGTAGGCGTTTAACTTATCTGATAATGGAAAAAATCGGATTAGTTTTGCTAAACTTAACCCAGCATGTCAAGGCTTAAACAAGAGTGTCCATACAAGTACGCGTGCGAGTAACAAGGCGAGTAGGCGTTTAACTTATCGGATAATGGAAAAAATTGAATTGGTTTTGCTAAACTTTACCCAGGATGTCACGATTTAAACAAGAGTGTCCATACGAGTACGCGTGCGAGTAACATGGCGAGTAGGCGTTTAACTTGATAATGGGAAAAATCAAATTAGTTTTGCTAAACTTAACCCAGTATGTCAAAACTGAAACAAGAGTGTCCATACTAGTACGCGTACGAGTAACATGGCGGGTAGGCGATTAACTTGTCTGATAATGTAAAAATCGAATTGGTTGTGCTAAACTTAACCCAGTATGTCAAAACTGAAACAAGAGTGTTCATACGAGTATGCGTGCGAGTAACATGGTGGGTAGGCGATTAACTTGTCTGATAATGTGAAAAATCGAATTGGTTGTGCTAAACTTAACCCAGCATGTCAAGACTTAAACAAGAGTGTCCGTACGAGTACGGGTGCGAGTAACAAGGCGAGTACGCGTTTAACTTATCCGATAATGGCAAAAATCCAATTAGATTTGCTAATCTTAACCCAGCATGTCAAGAGTGTCCATACGAGTACGCATGCGTACTTGAGTGGATACTCTTAGTCAAATATGGACATACTAGGTTAAGTTTAGCAAAACTAATTGGATTTTTCCCATTATCAAATAAGTAAAACGCCTAAACTCGCCTTGTTACTCGCACGCGTACTCGTATGGACACTCTTGCTTAAGTCTTGACATGCTGGGTTAAGTTTAACAAAACTAATTCGATTTTTCCCATTATCAGTTAAGTTAAACGCCTACTCGCCTTGTTACTCGCACGTGTACTCGTATGGGCACTCTTGTTTAAATGACATGGTAGGGTAAGTTTAGCAAAACTAATTCGACTTTTTCCATTATCAGATAAGTTAAACGCCTACCCGCCTTGTTACTAGCCCGCGTACTCGTATGGACACTCTAAGTCAAATATGGACATACTAAGTTAAGTTAAGCAAAACTAATTGGAGTTCTCTCATTATCAGATAAGTAAAACGCCTACACTCACCTTGTTACGCGTACTCGTATGGACGCTCTTGTTTAAGTCTTTACATGTTGGGTTAATTTTAGCAAAACCATTATCAAAGAGGTTAAACGCCTACTAGCCTTGTCACTCGGACGCTTACTCGTATGGAAACTCTTGTTTAAGTATTCACATGCTGCAATAGGTTAATAAACGCTTACTCGCATTGTTACTCGCAAGCGACTCGTATGGACACTCTTGTTTAAGTCTTGACATGCTGGGTGAAATTTAGCAAAACCAACTGGATTTTCCTATTATCATTTAAGTTAAGTTTGGCAAAACTTATTGGATTTTTCCCATTATCACTCGCACGCGTACTCGTATAGACATTTGTTTAAGTCTTGACATGCTTGGTTAAGTTTAGCAAAACTAATTTGTTTTTGCCCAGTAACAGATAAGTTAAACGCCTACCGATTTTTCTCATTATCAGTTAAGTTCAACGCCTACTCGCCTTATTATTCGCACGCGTGCTCGTATGGACTCTCTTGTTTAGATCTTGACATGCTAGGTTAAGTTTAGCAAAACTAATTGGATTTTTCCCATTATCAGTTAAGTTAAACGCCTACTCGCCTTGTGACTCGCACGCGTACCCGTATGGACAATCTAGTTTCTTTTGGGTTAAGTTTAGCAAAACTAATTTGATTTTTTCCATTATTAGATAAGTTAAACGCCTACTCGCCTTGTTACTAGCACGCGTACTCGTATGGACACTCACTCCATTTTTTTGTTATCCACTGTGAACTTACAAAATTATTTTTTTTTTTACTTTACGATTGAGACAGTTCCAGTAGGAGCAGTATCTTGAGATTTTTAAAATTTTAAGACAATTTTTAATGCGATACAATATGGGATTGCCGAACCTGTATAAACATAAGCTCGAAGCGAAGGAAAACAGCATTTTTGGGAACTACCAAGCCATCCGGTCTTTTTATTTTTTCTTTAATCAATGCGGTAGTGTGTTTACGCCGGTTCTGGCTCAAGATTTAAAGATTCACCCATAAGAATTAGAAAGTAGAAAATAAATTGAACCACACCTTTTCTCTTACAGACGTATTGCAAACTGGTTTGGTCGGTTGCAGTAAACCAGTTGGCTGTCTTGCTCAATAGCTTGAAAAACCTGTTAGAAAGTAGGAAATAAATTGAACCACATCTTTTGTCTTACATACGTATTACAAACTGGTTTGGTTGGTTGCAGTAAACCAGGTCACAGATGTCTTGCTCAATAGCTTAAAAAACCTGTTGGAAAGTAGGAAATAAATTGAACCACACCTTTTCTCTTACAGACGTATTGCAAACTGGTTTGGTCGGTTGCAGTAAACCCGGTCACAGCTGTCTTGCTCAATAGCTTAAAAAACCTGTTGGAAAGTAGGAAATAAATTGAACCACACCTTTTGTCTTACATACGGATTACAAACTGGTTTGGTTGGTTGCAGTAAGCCAGGTAACAGATGTCTTGCTCAATAGCTTAAAAAACCTGTTGGAAAGTAGGAAATAAATTGAACCACACCTTTTCTCTTACAGACGTATTGCAAACTGGTTTGGTCGGTTGCAGTAAACCAGGTCACCGATATCTTGCTCAATAGCTTAAAAAACATCAGAACTGTGGAGAATCTCACCGTTAATAGATGAGCACATTAAAATATTGAAAAATCTCGAATTCAATAGTTGCTTAAAAATTCTTCAAATGGGAATAAAAAACTCTGTTGATGTAACTAACACAACAATTTTCATTATGGATCTATCAAAAATATAAATACTTTGACGTATGGATTGGCCATAGAACTTGTTTATTTTTATCCTGAACAAATAAAAGAAGATCATGAATAAATCGTTAACATTTAATGAAGAATTGGATAATGTGAAAATATATGTGTATAGTTATGCATCTAAAGAAGCGAGGAAAAAACATTGGGAAAACTTAGCAGTGGATCGCATGCATTTTCAAAATAAAATCATCAAAATGGAAATGATGTTATATATATATCATTATATATGCTATTTTAATCAAAATATCCAACGCCACTAGTATATTTCTTAAGCTTAAAAATGTTAGTTTATGTTTTACTAGTATTAGTAGATTATGTATTCTAAAAATAAAAAACAGAAATATAAAAAATGTGGTTTTATTTAATAAAAAAGTTATTATAGAGGTAAAATACATTTGACAATGCACAAAAGCATGGAGACTTTGTGTGGTAAAAACACTTTGGGTCTTCTTTGAGCAGTTTTGGGATCTCTTCAAACTCAATAACTGGTTTTAAGGAGTATCTCCTTAAATATGTAGCTTTTTCTTTTCCTTTGATATAAACTGTATCCACTTTTTATGTCAAGTTTTGTAATATTTCGGAAAATTTATGAAGCGGGGTAAAACCTGCATTCCATGGTATACAAAGATGATTTTCCATCAACCAGTTGGCTTCCTTATGTAAGTGTGGTGAGAGATGTTGAATCCCATAGGGTGGTTTAAAAATATAATAGGAAATTCTCGTTCCATTATAAGCGGCCAATTCTTTAGGAACAAATTTGTTGTTTTCCAATTTAAATCCTTGAACATCTATTATTAAATGTTGGAAAGCTTTTTTAAAATAATTTGTTTTTCACTGTATAAACTTATGGCTTCTTTCAGTATTCTTAAATTTTTAAGGTGTAAGCAAATTCTGCAAGTGTTTCTTTAACATATTTCTTGAACTGATATCAAAATATGTAATAATTCGATTTTATAGAAAAAAAAAATATTTTTTGTACATGCGCATTAAAACTGTTTCACTGTTTTAGTCAAAGGGTGGTATGAAAAAAGTTTATCATGAAGAATCAAACAGTATGCTGTCGTTTTTTCCGGTACATCTTCGTGGCATTCAAAAGTGATTCTCTTTGAAACATTAGCACTCTGTGCAGCTTCTTTTTGATAAGAACAATCAATGTATATTATGGGTGATATCTCTTTATATTCTGAAGGGAGAAACAACGGTTCATTAGGAAGCTGATAGTATGAAGCCCTAAACTACGAATACATTTCATATAAGGAAGCAAATTTGTTATTTTGCAAGTCTACATACAAACCATTATATGGATAGCTTTCAGAATTTAAAAAGACATTAATATTGCGGACATCGTCTAACTTGCTAATATTTTCATTTAATTTATCATTTTAATTTTTTTGAAAAGCAACTATAACATGTCGTGCAACAGCTTTGGTTGATGTTTCAACTTGCCAATTATGTCTGTTTGTTTTAAGCAATTCAGGATACTCTATTAACTCCCATCTTCTAAAAGCTATTGGTATTTCCACATCTTTGTTAATAAGCTTTGACAAATTCAGTTCAGTAGGGATGTTAACGGTTACATGAGGCATATTCCATGTTAGTTTTGTGATCGAAATTTTTACTTTTTGACCAACAATATCATTAAAAACACAGTTATTGTCAGAATTGGATCTTATTAAAACAAGTTGCTGTTTTGAGTTTAAGATTATTTTTCTATAGTCTTCAAAGAATCCCATTAAAATTTTGAGTGGGACACATACATTAAAATTACCCTTTTTATCAACCAAAATGCTCGATTTTGAAATATCCATTTTAGGAAACCAACCAGCGTTCTGCAATTTTTTACTTTCACTTTCAGTAAATGATAAATATCCTTTTAAAGTAGAAGTGGTTCCTACATCTCGAATTGAATCTATGGTTACATCGTTTAGATCATAACGAATTTCTTTAAAAAAATAAGCTATGGGATTGTTTGTAAATTTCATACTTGCAGAATAGGTACCATCATTAGTTAACTGTCCCTCAATAAAAAGAAAGCTTTCACATGGTAAAGTATAGGCTTCGATATCAGATATAACAATTTTTATTTCATCATTATTATTTAATTTGTTTGGCGAAAAGGGATCATAAGAATACGTTTCATATCTTACTATAGAACTGTCTTCCAAAAGTTTTTCGGTAACGTTCAAAAAACTCATTTTGTATTTACTTTAAATTAAAGTGATTTTTAAAACCTATAATTTGTTGATGTTAACCGTTTGACAGTTTTCCTCTTACTGCTTAAACAACTCTCTTTTTTTTATTATATGATATTATTGGGTTATTGTAACGAAAGACCATTATTCAATTTTTTTAATGTGTAGTCTGACGGTAATAGTTTCACCACCAAAATTTACAAGATCACCGTCCTGATCAATAATTTTTCAAAATATACTGGTTATTGTTTTAACGTTTACAGGAAAATAAATTAAATTTTCTGGAGCTTCTATTATCTTAAATCCAGGACTGACGCTAGGAAAGAACTGATGAATTACATGTACGGGATTGTTATTTAAATATGATCCATCAGCTATACTGCAGTCGATTAATATTGCATTTACCTTAATAATTTCACCGGGTTTTTGTGAAATATGTGTTCTATCAGCTGTGTAGAGATCATCTCTAAATTCTAAAATATTTCCTATAGTATCTTTACTAAAACGAATATCCTCACTACATTTTAAATGACAACGTAAGGTGTCGTTGGCGGGTCAAACCATATCAAGTCAACCAGGCAATAGTTTTGACCATCTCCAATTTTGATGATTTTTGGTACACTTATTCGTCTTATCAAAAAACTCAAAAATCCAAAAAATCAAATTTTTTGGATAAGCGGTTTTTGTTTTATTGATTTTTGAAAATCAAGAAATTGACCAATATGTCCTTGACAGACACTTACAAAAATAGTAATATCTCAAAAACTATTGATCCTATAAAAGCGAGTGATAGCTCATTTTGAAGGGTTTTTAAATACCTTTTTAAAGATGTGTGACAAAATATAGTTTGTTTAATTTTTTTTTCTTAATTAAAAAAAAAAAAATTTCAAAAATCTCAAAAACACATTTTTTAATTTTTTTCAAAAATAATTTTTTTTTTCAATGTTTTTTTTTAATATTTATGGAAAATTTAAGGATGGAGAAATAATGAAGTCATACTTTAAAAAAATAATAAGATATTTAATACAGGGCTAATTTACCTAATATGTGTATAATAAAAAAATGAAAAGTGAGAATAATAGAAAATTTACAATAAAAAATATTTAGGTTGCTAATTTTTTTTGTAAAATATTTGAGGAATCTGTCATTTCTTCTGCAGTTAGCGTATATGTCCTACCAGTGGCAGTATTTGGGTTGACCCGTATTAAAAGAGAATTTTGATCTATGACCAATATATCAGCTTTTGGCTTTGGAAAGTAAAAAGACGGAGAGGGACCATGAGGATGTAAAAAACTAACTTTTAATTCCCCGCTTTCTATATTTTTGCCAATGATACATCCCATCCACCAAAGACAATTTTATGGTTACAAAACCGGAGTCGATGTTTTCAATTTCTGTGTTTGACAAACCACAGGTTGCAAAAAGACATTGAATATTTTCCTCTTTACTTAGTGAAAATGGTTTTGTAATAATTTTTTCATCAGAATACTTCCCTGCGGAATTCCTGTCATTATGACGTTTGATTCTGACGTTATTTTATTGTTGTTCAAATTTATTGTAACTTTTTGTGGTCTTTCAGTCAGATACGAGCAAAATAAATCCAAAGCACTTCCTCTAACCCCGTACGCTTCTAATTTTTCCAAAAGAATTTCATGATTTATTGTATCAAATGCTTTTGATAAATCCAAAAAAAAGTCCACAGGCCGCTCCCCTAGATTTAAGAGTCGAAATTATTGACTTGTTCAACTCTAAAAGAGCCGATTCTGTAGACCTTTTCGGGAGAAAGCCATGTTGAAAATCGTTTAAAAGTGAATTTGTCAGAAAAAAATCTAACAGCCTCTTATGTATTAATAACTAATAAATTTTTGCAAAGGATGAAATCAGACTTATAGGCCTGTAGGTGCCCCCATAAAGCATTTTTAATCTAAAATTATTAGCAGAGCCACAACACACAAAAAAAAACAAGTAAAAATGTAGGTAGGTATTCGTTACTATTACTTACCCTGCTACAGGAGATGGTTGTTCATCCTGTTCCTTGTGTTCCTTGGAAAGTTTCATTCGACAATTGTCACAAATTTTCATGCCAGTCTCCACCCCTTTAAAGGAAGTCATCCAATTTGTGACATTCCGTAACTTTCCGGAATGTTTCTCCTGACTTAATGGATCACAACACCTCACAAAAGATGTTGTCCATTGTTTTGGCTTATTTTGTGCCATTTCACAACACACGACTCCGATAAATGTTTTAAATTAAAAAATAGCAATTTATCACATAAACCCCAGGTTTGCAATTAATTATTGTCAAAACTTTTCCTGTCTGAACCAGAAATGATACAAATAGGGGTAAGGGCCAATAAAAAGTATAATAGGTGGGTGAAAAGATCTTGGGTGGAGGGGAGGACAATTGAAGAAATACTCAAAATTTTGCAGGAATAAACAAGTTTGGAAAAATCTTTTATGTATCTTATTTACAAGACTGGGAGCAATTGACAAGTTTTTAGATATAAAGAGTAAATATATAGGTATTTATCAAAAAATGTATGGTTTTTTCCTGCAAGGTTTTTTATATTATTTTTTTAAAAATAGAACCAATAACTTCTCCATCCTGAAATTTTCCAAAAATATTAAAAAAATACTGAAAAAAATAGTATTTTTTTAAAAAAAATTCAAAATGGTGTTTTCAAGATTTTTCAAAAAAAATATTAAAAAAATTAAAAAAAATAAAAACAAAAAGTTACATGGTGGTACACATCGTTAAAAAGGTCCTTAAAAAACCTTCAAAATAAGCTATAACTCGCTTCTATAGGACCAATAGTTTTTGAGATATTGCTATTTTTGTAAGTGCCTGTCAAGGGCATATTGGTCAATTTCTTTATTTTCAAAAATCAATAAAACAAAAACCGCTTATCCAAAAAATTTAATTTTTTGGATTTTTAAGTTTTTGGATCAGAGTAAGAAGTGTACCAAAAATCATCAAAATCGGAGATGGTCAAAACGAAAAGTGCTTTTTTTTGGTTGATTTGATATGGTTTGACTCTGGCACGTAGTGTTAAGCTAACACCTTCTTTAGAAAGCTCATCTTGTAAATAATCATCAATATTAGTCAATTCGTAAGCTTTTATTACCATAATGAAATTTATTATTTCGTTCATCTATATTGGGTATTGCATTAAAAGTTTCGAAATTCGTAAGATAAACAACATATTCACCATCATCTAAGTAAATTGGTGGATTAAATGAAGCAGACAACTCAGCCGAATTGCCTGATAGAGAAATTGTAAGCGACATTATTGTTTTAAAGTTGATGTAATACTAATACAAGTTATAAACTGTTGTTATATAAAAACTCTAAACACAAATGTCCACAAATAACTGAATCTTTTGGTTGATAATTTTTATAATTATACATTACAACATTATGACTTATTATACTTAAAAAATATTTAACAACCTCCAAAGGTGGTTTTAAATTTCCATAACTATCAAAGTATAAAATTATGTTATTTTTTTCACATATCCATTCCAATGGGTTCCCTGTTTTTCTTTACCATCTAAATTGATTATAGCACTTTCAAATTTTCTAATTTTTTTCGGTAAGTCATTACGCATAAAAACACCACGAAAATGTGGTATATTTTTTGAATATTTAAGAAGGTCAATATTTGTTAGAGGTCTGTGAGGTAGTCCTTTTATCAGTTTTTTGTATTTGGTTTTAAAAACAGACCACAGCCTTGCTGATAAGGTCTTAAATAAAGTCCTTTGTCAATAGAAATTTGTTCCATGGATTGATTATGTCTTTTATCTTCAATAAGTTTATCTTTTGCCGCTTTGGCATCATTAACAGCTTTGCCTATTCCTGCAGCTCCACCCAATGCTCCAAGAGCTGAGAGAGCAGATAAAACAGGTACTAGAAACGGCAAAAATCCTCCAATCTTTGGGACTGGAATAATTCTTTTCTTTGGTGGGATAACCTTATAAACTTTTAATGATGATAGTGCTGTTTTTGACGATGTGTTTAAGTTCTTAAAAGATTTTCCAACTAAACTTTTGTGTGATTTTTTAATAGCATGGCTTAAAGATATCCCCCTTCCTGTGTTTTTTCGTTTAACATTACGCCGATGACGTTTTTTTTAAACCCATTCCAAAAGTTGTTTTTAATTTCATTGCTCCAGTTACTCCAGTTGCTGCTATTTTTTCAACTAAACTTGCGTCGGATGCATTTATTCTCTCAGCTGCTTTTGAAGCAAGAACTTTGTTAGCCTTATGTCTATTTTTAAGATCTAAATTTTTTGAATATGCAATGTCGTGTTCTTTGCAAGCCTCATCCAATTTGTTAATTCCTCGGTCGCCTCTTGCTAATCTCTTTGTTAGGTTGGTCCCCAATCCGCAGTAATTGTAAAATGGGATGTGTAGTTCAAAAGGTAATTTGTTGATTAGTGTATTTAACAAAACCCTTCCTTTCTTTTTAACTGTTGGTTGTCTAATAATCTTATGTTTGTACCGTACACGCATTATATATACTGACACATCAAGTATTTTCTCTTACTTATATATCTGACGTAATCATGCGAATAGTAAAGCAAAATTTTTCACTTCCTAATAAAAATCATGATGATCAAAAAATTGATTTTAATAAGAATGGACAACTTTTTGGAGGAACTTGTAAAAGAGGATTGATCGTTGGTCCTTCGGGCTGTGGAAAAACTAATGTTCTTATAAGTTTATTAGAGAACAAAAATGGATTACGTTTTCAAAATGTTTATGTTTATTCAAAATCTTTACATCAGCCAAAATATGAATATCTAAAAGAACTACTCAAACCAATTAAAGAAATTGATTATTACGAAAACAATGATAAAAATGAAATTATTTCACGAAGTGAAATAAAGGATAATTCAGTTGTAATATTTGATGATATGGTTTGTGGTAATCAAAGCAAAATACGGGATTATTTTTGTTTTTCTAGACATAAAGGTGCTGATTGTTTTTACCTAAGTCAAACTTATTTTTACCAAAACAGCTTATAAGAGATAATGCAAATTTACTGATTATATTTCAACTAGACAACGCTAATTTACATCACATCTATGATGATCATATTAACGTTGATAGTCAAAAATTGAATTCTACTACATTTCCTAAGAGAAGTACCTATCATAAATATTTACCTACCGGTGGTCTTACTTTTTTGGAAGATCAATTCATACATGATAATGATATGAATTCTAGTAATATAAGTGATACTACTATAGAACAGACTGCTAACGAAATAAGAGAGAGTTTTCAAAATACCAGCATACAATGAATATTTAAATTCATTTGACGACCTCCCCAGAACATATATTGATGAATCAATTAGAGACGTTGATGATAAATTTTATCATAGTTATGGAGTTTTTCATTATACAGAGAAAGAAAAATTTTATATTGGAGACTCAGAGCTTAAAATTATCGGGAAAGACATTGAAGTAAAAAATATTAAAAATTTAGGGACAGTTGGATTATATGAATTGTTATTTAAAAAACATCCAGTGGGTTTCAAAAGAGAAGACTTGGAAAATTACATGGATATATTGAAAAGAACCAATGGCTACAAAAGAAATAAAGATGCAAAAGAACAAATAAAATCAAGCAATACTTTAAAATATATGGATATTATTAGACCATATTTATTAAAAAAGGGTATTTTGAAACAAGAAACAGGTCGTGCACGAACAACCTTTTTTTCAAACCCTTTACCACCAAGAACAACAAGGTAAAAAACAAATACATTAGCGTCAAGCAAAAAAAGGGAGGTTCTATGATTTTATCCAACAAAAAAATAGAATATGTATATTTTGATGATCCCAATGAATTAGTTAAACGACTAAGACTTTTGTTGGCTTCTCAGGAAGCGGGAAATGCGGGACATAACAACGAAATAATGTCAATAATTGAAGAACTTAAAGAGGCTAAAATTATCCTATAAAAGGGTGATGGATTACTAATTCATTACAAACAAAACCATGACTGTAGATAAGTTTTAGAAACATATTTCTAAGCATAAAAACCCCAAAATTGACTTGTCTAATATTGAAAATATAGTTTTTTTAAATGTACAAAAACACATTGCACAGTTGAACAAAAGGATTAATACAAATTATATTAGTATTGAAAATATAAATAAAATACCTAAACTTAATGATGATACAATCGATACCATCAAAACTGATATTAAAAATTGCGGTAACTCATGTTCTTTAAACAGTCTAAAAAAAGAAATTGAAGTCTACAATAACAAAATTTTTTTTTGTAAAAAAAGATGATTTAACAAAGGAATTAAATGAAACCCATCAACTGTTTAGAAAACAACAGGAAAAATTTTTAAATGAAAAGCTAGGGGATTTACAACCACAACTAAATTTAATTAAGGATGATAAGGATCTAATAAATAAAAATATTAATGAAATTGAAAACATAAACAAATACATTACACTTAATGATACACTTATCAATGATGTAAAAAGTAAGATTGATACCTGTATAGATAACTCCACACTAGAGAGTTTAAAAAAATAAATCCAAACAAACACTCCAGATATAAACATTTTGGCAAAAAAGAAATAAAAGAAACTCAAGAAAACTTTAAAAACCAGCAAGACATTCTTTTAACTGAAAAACTATCAAAGTTGGAAAAAAAATTATATCAAACATATCAGAGACTATATTTAAAAGATTAATTTAAAGCAAGATATTATAGAAAATTTAAAAAGCAAACTTAAAATTTATGATGAAAGTGTAAATAAAATTGAGGAGATTAAAGAACAAATTCAAAAAAATTTCAAGAATATTTTAAGTCTACCTACACAAAGTGATTTAAAGAAAGTAGATAATAAATTTCGTGATGAAATGATTGACTAGAAATAGAAAAAATTGTACAAAGCTATTTGGAAAAAACCCCATTTTTAGTGATTATTCTGCTATAAAAAGCACAAGTTCTTTAAACACCACTGAAATTGATTCTTTAAAAAATAAAATAAACAATTTTGTTAAACAAAATGACTTTAAAAATATTCAAGAAAATGTCCTAAAAATCTCAGATATAAATCAACAAATTAAACATTTTAAAAATAAAGGTGAAGAACGAACATACTACTCAAATACATGATTTAATAGAAAAATATAATAAACAAAAGTCAGATTTTGAAAAAAGCTTGGAACGATTCAAAATGATTTAAAAGATATAAATGAAAATCTGAAAAATGGTTTACCTGAAAACATACTTGAAAAATTACAGACTTTAATAAGTTTATTGATGATAAATTTAAACAGGAACAGACATCTTATGAATTACTACAAGAAAAAATTTTAACAATTGGAAGATATAAATAAAAACGAATTTTTAAAACTTAAAGTTACTTTTAATGAATTTCAAGATTATATTCAAAATGAATTAAATACTATAAAATTATCTTATGATAAAAGGTATCAATTCCATTGGTGACCCTTTACAAAAAACCAAAACTGGTCTTGATAATCAATTTAAAGATCTCAAAGAATATACTAAAAAAGAGCTAAAATCAGTCAATGAAACTAATCAAAAATTTAAAGAAGAACTGAATGAAGAACTTGTAACGGGTCAAAAATTCCCAAACCTCTATTTTCCTATTTCCTCTGATAAAATGCTACATTCCACATAAAGTTTCGCAAAATTAGTTTTAAGTCATAAATAATTACATTTCAAATTTAGAAGTGCGCGTAAAAGATATTGATTGATATATGTAGCCCAATTACCTGGTGTTATATAGCTTGCACCCCGGGTGCTGCCTTTTTTTTTGCCAGTCGTAGATGTTTGAGACTCGGTAACTAACCTTACATTTAGCTATGTAGTTTTAAGTCCTTGTTTTGGCTTTTACCTATCAGGCAGTCCTCTTAGTATAAGTATGTTTTGTCCCTGGCTAGCAACCCTTGTTTTGGTCCCAATCTGGTTTCTGTTTGTTGGAAAATACGTGGAAAATCGGAATATTCTGCTTCTGCAAGAAATGTAAACATAGCCTAAGTTTGGCTCACTTTTCACAGCCAGCACTAACCTACCGGTTTCACTTAATTCCAAGAAATCACTTGACTGAATTTTCTCCAGAAAAAATAGCATGTTTACTGAAATTTCACTGCTTTTCTGTGTGTCACATTTTGTAAACAAACAAATTTCCACATTCCATCACTCGAGTCATGGTATTCGGAATCCGCTTAACCCGGTATGACGATTTGCCTATGTTGCCGGATTGTAGGCACTTTCTAGAAAAGTGAAATGATTTCAGCGATTCTCTCTCGGCAAGTTCTGCCTGTAAATCTGACTTTCAGTTTCCAGAGCCCATTCCCGTTGTTGTAGTTCTGTATAAATGACCCTAAGGCCCCTACGGCCGTTAAAATCCCTTTAAGAAAAGCCAGTTTTTACAATAGGATAGATTTTCGGCAATCAAGTTGTCATGAGGTGACAACATGGCACTCCCGAATGCGACAAGTGCAACGGTTTACAGAAAGGTGTCTTCGAATCCGCTCGCCTTTGCTCAACCAAACCTGAGACTTTGTATCGGCTTACAGCAGCGTAAATCAGCTGTTCGAGCGCAAATTTATTTAGATTGTTCCCAGTCACGGTCAAGGTCATCCGTCAGCTGAGGAAGAACCGCGAATATTCTTGACAGACAAACAAGCCCGCGGTTTCGGCTAGAAGTTTCTAGCGAAACGTGCAATTAAAATTATATTTTAAAAGCAATTTAAGGGCATTCCTCGTGCGCCTTTCGCTCTCTGATAGCCCATTAGTGTGGGTATCAGCTGTGCCAGTGTTTAGTGCCATTTTCGGCGAAGGAACCACGTATTTTTGAGGAATCAGTGTCTTATCAGGTAAGCGTCCTTTGTTCTTTTTTTTATATCATTCAAAATCTCATAGTCTTCCGCGATACTAAGTCTCTGCCTTTTGGATTTATGCAGGCTCAATTTCAAAACACATTAAGCCATGGTCCAACCACCGATGACCATAAAAAAAACCGACCACTACAGGAGCTCGCATGACCGTGCCCTGTTTTGCCTAAGGCCACTCAACAACGCTAGGTGAGTCTTAGCTTATAATACGCCAGTACTGAGTTAACTCATAAATGGTATATGGTAGTTTTTCTAACTCCCTCTTTTCTTTTTGGTTATTTCTAGGCCTTCTCCGTCATTCTCCGTCGTTCTCCGTCATTCTCCGTCGTTCTTCATCGTTCTCCATTGTACTTCGTTCTTCTGCGTCGTACTTCGTCCTCCTTCATCGCACTTCGTCCTCCTTCATCATGCTTTGACGTACTTCACAAAAGCCGTTGTGACATACTTTCACATCCTCGTGTGCCATTACCGGCACTAGAGTAATGCCATCCTAGTAACCCCTAGTTCAGCCAGCGCCCCATTATACCAGACACCAGGAGCAGTGTGGCTTACTTGCGCCAACGAATCAGGATAGACAGATAAGTAACTGTAATGAATTAACGTATCCATCAACCTCCCTAAACCAAAGCAAAACCTAAAGATATGTAAAATAAACCCTATATTATTTATTAAGGCAAAACTTTACTTGGCCAAGTAAACCCCAGTATAAAGAGGTATAACTCAGTGATTCGATGTACTTAAACATGTAGTTTATAAGCCAGGTGACCTAGCCTTAATCCCAGTCATTTAATTCATAATTTCGATTAATAACAAACTGCAACAACCTGTGATACAAAGTAGTCCGTGCTAGTTAATTGGATTTAGTCTTAAGAATATTAAGTTATGAAAGACTTTGTTATTAAAGCTCACTATTTACTGTTGTTGATTATATGCATCAAGTTAAGCCGGTGTGTGTTTTAATTTTAATTATAGGGGTATCCTTAATACACCAAGAAGCCCCTTACAAACTAATCAATAACGTTATAAAACTAGAAAAATCAATCAATAATTTGGATGATGGATTAAGTCATCTTGATGAAAGTATTAATAATTTGCAAGAAAATCTTCGGAAAAATATATCAGCTAAAGAATTACAATTAACACAACATATAGGCAATGTTGAAAACAATTTTAAGCAAGAGCTAATTAAACTTAAAAATCTACTAAAAGACAAAATAACCGAAAACTTTAATATTTTAAAAAATTATACTGATAATCTAGATAAAGCTTTCATAGAGGTGGATAAAAAATTTGTTTCTTTTCAAGAAAACATTCAGAATAATTTAAGAGTTATTGATAATGAAAAAAAAAAATAAAAAGCCACACCAGCAAACTCAAATCATTAGAACAAAAGGTAAATTCGTTTAAAAAACCATATTCTTTTTATGGTTATTTACCATTAACATTTTTTGGAAAATACTCAGAAAATACACGAAAATTTTTTATAGAGTCAAACAATTTAAGTCAATATATATTTCCATTGAAAACTGAAATAATAGAATCAGCAAATTTTCAACCCAGTGATTTATTAATGGTTGTAACGCTTTTACTTAAATATCAATTTAATTCGTAAGACATATCAGTATTACTCAAATATGGATCTAAAAAAGTCTGTTGTTAATGAGTTAATAAACCGGCAAGAAAAAAGTATCCCCGCAGAAAATTCATTATTAAATCACTAAATGACCTTTGGCAAGCTGATTTAGTTTCAATGATTCCATATGCTCGATATAATAGGGGAAATAAATATATTTTGATTGTGATAAATGCGTTTTCTAAATATGTTTGGGCAAGACCTGTTAAAACTATAGGAGCTGAACACGTAACAAATGCTATGAAATCAATTTTGGAAGGTGCTAAAGTTGCACCAAAAAATTTGCAAACTGATTTAGGAACGGAATTTGTAAATGCTCGGTTTAAAAAACTTATGAGCAATTTCAACGTAAATCATTATAGTACAAATTTAAAAGCTAGTATAGTGGAAAGGGTAAACAGAACTTTAAAAAATACAATGTGGAAAGAATTTAGTATGCGTGGATCTTACAATTGGATTGATATTCTCAACGAAATTGTTTATGACTATAACCAAACAATACATTCTACAATTGGAATAAAACCAATCAGTGTTTCTAAAGAAAATGAAAACGAATTATTTAAGAAAGTATATCGTCATACAAAAATAATAGATACACTAAAATCAAAATTTAAAACAGGAGATTCTGTTCGTATTTCAAAATATACGGAACATTTTTCAAAAGGATACACACCTAATTGGTCAAATGAAATATTTCTTGTAAAGAAAATACAAATGACTAATCCGATCACTTATTTGCTTGAAGATCAAAATTGGAAAGAAATTCAAGGAGGTTTCTACAAAGAAGAATTGCAAAAAGTAAAATATCCAGATGTTTATCTTGTTGAAAAAGTTTTGAAAAGAAAAGGAAACAAAGTTTTCGTAAAATGGTTAGGATTAAATAAAACTCACAATTCGTGCATTAATAAAAATAATGTATTGTCAAATTATTTGTATTTGTTTTAACCATTGTTTTTTATTTAAAGTCTGTTAACAACATATATCCTAAAAACTACTTAATATTTTTATGACCCTAGGCTAATGTTTTAAAAGTTCCAGGAACCACACATCGTTTCTCATCTTTAGGTGATATTGCTACTTTATTTTTTAGTTGTGTGTAAATATCATGAAGAATGGAACGGAAGCAATTCATTTTTCTGTATTCATTTTCAACAACGTCTTGATAATCTTCTTTAGTAATGTTGTTTTGAATAACATACTTTTTCACTCCCTTTGCTTTTTTTTTCAGTTCTAGCTGCCAAATCAACACAATAGTTCATAGTTCATAGTTCTTTATTGCCATGTTATTTATACTTATAAAATACATATATATATATATACAGGTATCGTCAGCCTAATTGAATATTATAAAGTTATAGATTAATAAAATAAATAGGTAACATATTAATATAAATATAAACATCCATTGGAAATTGTCATGGTATTTTGGATTTTTTTTTTTTCAATAATCAACGTACTAACATTTAAGTGTACAAAAAAATTATTTTATATTTTGATACACAGGATTAAAATAAGATAGGAACAGCATTGTTACCTGATGAAAACAACATAGATTAAAATAGTTATAAAAAGGAACAAAATATCTGTACAAGCGATTTTCCTAAAATAAATCAACATAAAACATCAAAATGTAAATAAAACAATTCGTTTATACAGAACGACAAAATGGACATAGACACGTTTATGTATGAAAGAAAAAACAGAATTCAAATTAGAGTTTTACCTGGTTTTCTTGTTTAAAAACTTTTCAATGGAGTACGGTTCAATCTCACATATGTACTCAAAACAATGTTTTTTAAAGGGTTTGACATTTAAAATGTTTTGAAACTTTTTTGGCAAATGATTGTACAACTTTAACGAGGTGTAGATGGGGCCTTTTTCTGTTGTTTGTAATCTATGATGTGGGTAGATGTATAGTTCATTTTGATTTCTTGTGTTGTATGTGTGGTTAGAGAGGTATTGTTTGAACATATCGGGATTTCTTTTTAAGAAAAGAAGGCACTCGAATATGTAGACGCCGACAACAGTTAAATATTTGTTTATTTTAAAAATACCACGACAGCTTTCTGATACTCCCATTTTAAACATTATTCTAATTAATCTCTTTTGAACCTTAAAAACATCTTCCAGATGACTGCTACTACCCCATAGTGTGACGCCGTACCTTATGTTTGAATAAAACATTCCGTAATATATTGATCTCATAGAATTAGTGTTTCCAAATGTCTTTACCAACACTCTAAAAGCGTAGCACGTTCGACTTAGTTTTTTACATAAGGTTTCGATATGAGCGTTATATGTTAGGTTAGTATCTAGTGTTATACCCAGTATTTTTGCAGTTTCTACAAACTTAATTTTGTCGTCCTTAAAGGTAAGTGTGTCGAGTTTATTAATATTAATATTTGAAAACAGCATTAACTTTGTTTTTTCCGCGTTTAGTACTAGTTGGTCTTTTTCTAGCCATTCATCAGTTTTTGTAAGTGTAGTCGTTAGTTTGTCTTGCAAGTCATCATGCTTACTTATTGGAACAATTGTATTTCCGTCATCCGTAAAGTTTACCATGACGTTTGTTTTTTCGTTTGTGTCTATTAGGTCATTGAGGTAGATAATAAAGAGAATAGGCCCCAATATGCTCCCTTGTGGAACGCCGGTAGTTATCGCCGCAGGCTCCGAAAGCACTGTGTTGTTGTCTCTACTTATAATGGTCCGCTGATATCGTTTAGTTTCATTATAAGTATTTTGTGATTAATGGTGTCGAAAGCTTTCGAAAGGTCCAGCATCACACCACAGGCAGCAGATTTTGATTCCAAAAAACTTAAAATGGTTTTATTTACGTCTAATAGTGCTGTTTCTGTGGAACGTTTTGGTAGAAATCCATGTTGAAAGTTGTTAAATAAGCAGAACTTTTGAAAATAATTTAGCAATCTATGGTGGAGTAAGAGTTCAAAGAGTTTTGAAAATGACGATAGTAAGCTAATTGGTCTGTAGTTGCTAAAATCTTCAGGATTGTCTTTTTTGTAGATAGGAATGACATGCGCTAACTTTAGGGCGTGCGGAAAGACACCTGTTTCCATACTAGTGTTAAACACGAAGGCTAAAGGTTCAGCTAGATAGTTTATGCATTTTTTTAGTAAGCTAGATGGTACCGAGTCGTACCCTGAGGACATTTTATTTTTTAGTTTTTTACTTAGATCCAAAAGTTCGATTGTAGTTGTAGGGTGTAAATAAAAGTTTGCGTTGGTTTTTTTATTCATTGAAGAAAAATGCGCAGAATTTGGAAAAATGTTTTTTTCTTTTAGCAGATTTGGTGCGGCGTTGACTAGAAAATCATTCAGGTTGTTGGCTAAAGTTTTACAGTTGGTGTCGCTTGGTAGAGTGTTTAAATGTTTTTTGGCATTAGTTAATTGTCGCACCGTACTCCATGTGGCTTTAGCTTTGTTGTCATTTTGCTCAATGTTTGCTAGCAGTGAGCTTTTTTTTACTTTGTTTATTTCAATGTCATATATTTTTTTTGATTCCGCAAAAAGAGTTAAAATAAGGGTTTTTGTAGGACATAACTTGCAAGGCGATTACTTCTTGTTTCATTTTTTCAAGTTCAGGAGTAATCCATTGATTTCTGTTTTTTTTTCCTTGGATTTACTTTTAGTTCTAACTGATTTTAGGGGGAACAACTGTCAAACATTTCAGAGAACTTTTTTGAGAAGAGATCCCATTGTTCATTTACATTTGTTGACTTTAAGTTATAAAGGTCATGCCATGATGTTTGTTTTATCTTTTGCAAAAATAGATTTTCGTTATTTTCAGAAAAGGATCTTGTGTATCTTGGCACGTTATTATTTTTACGTACGTCATTGAAACTAATTTTAATGATTTGGGCTGTGTGATCTGATTTACCGGTGTTAATGACTTTTGTTTCAAAAGTAAAGAAATCTATATCAAGTAAAATGTTATCATGCAAGATTTTGATGTTAATGTTATTCTTGTGAATTCTTGTATTGTCGGATGAAGATTAAAAGTGTCTATTATGTGGTAAAAATTATTTGTTTCATTGCAGTTTGCGTTAAAATGAATGTTAAAATCTCCAGTAATTATAACTTTTTTTTGTTCATTATACAACTTATGTAATACCTGCTCAATAACGTTTAAGAATACATCCATTTTACCCTCCACTCCCGATCTATATACACACAAAAGTACGTAGTTGTCATTGTTCAAGGTGAATTCGATAGACGCGCATTCCATACTAAAAATGCTTGACATTTTTACGATGTCTTCTCTGTTTCTCGCTGTAATTTGATTCTTACTATAGATTGCAGTACCGCCATGTTGTCCTTGATCTCTGCAGAAGTATGATATTAGGTTGTATCCATTTATTGCCATGGTTATTAGCGATTCTTCGCATTGCCAGTGTTCCGATATATATAGAAAATCTGGTAGATCTAGGTCTTCTGTAAGTATTTCAAGTTGTCCGATCCCATTTCCCAGAGACTGTATGTTATGGTGAAAAATAGTTAGTGACGTGGTGTTGTTGTTCAATTGATTTAGGTTGCTTACCTTCTGTCGATGTTGGGTTGTATCTGCGTTGGGGCCATGTATAAAAAATGTTGGGATTGGCCCTGTTGGTTGGAGAGATCACTTTCGTTATTTGGTTTCGAAGTGATAGCTTGGTCTTTTTTGTTTTCCAAGCTTTTTACGGTAGAAAAGAAGAAACTTTGCATGTGTTGAACAACTGCTCTCGAAAGATGCCACTGGCCAATTTTTGTGATGTTACATTGATCTTTGTAGTAGTTTGTTCTGCGAATAATATTATTGACGTCTAGTAGATGTTTAGAATCTAAACGTCTTTTAAATATATGTTGAAACAGGGAAACATTTCTTTTATAAATTAGTTCATTTGCTGTATTACTATCATACCTATATGGTTCGCTAAGTACTATAGGATTGGTGTGTGTGGATTTAAGGATAAAAGAATCGATTATATCTTGCCCTGTTTGGGTCGGCCAAATAATGACGATGTCATTCTTTGTATAGCTTTGAGTGTTTCTAAGTGCGGTTTTAATAATTTCTTCATTTCTTGCATTTGGCAGCAGAATAGATGTTATTAAGTAGTTATTATCACGCATTAGCTTTGCTATATTGTCTCTCATAGCTTTTCCTTTATTTGCTCCTACAAAAAGTATTTTGGTGGTTTCTTTGCGTGGTTTGGAGTGGCTTGAACTATTTAAGTTGGTGGTTAAACTTTTATTTATTTCTTGGGGTTGCGCATTTTGTTGTTTAGTTTCACTTTCCAAGAGGCTTTTAACGTTGTGTAGATTTTCTTTTAAATGTGTCAGTTCTTGGCGACACTGTTGATTATCTTCCTTTAACTTTTTGCATAGTTTTTTTTGTTTCTTTAGTAGATCCTTTTTGTCTTTATTGGCCGTACCTCGTTTTTTTTCACGTTGTCTGAGTTTTTTGAGTTTCTTCTTAATTTTTTTGTTTTCACAGCGTAGATCGTTTATTGCCTTGTCTAGGTTTAGAGCTCGTGCAGGGTTTTGTTTATCAGGGCTAAGAGTTGATTCATTGGCAGCTATAGTTTGGCATTCTACTCTTTTCTTCTCAACGGTGTCTGTTTGGGTCGAATTATCTGTTTTATTTTTATTTCTTTTTGATAGCTTATTTATGGTTATTTCGTAGCGTAGTATAATGTCTTCTTTGTGTAGTAGGTTGTTTTCAAGTTTTGTAATTTCATCAGATAATTCCTTGTTTCTCAGTTCAAGGTCGTCTATGTGGCTATTTTGATCAGCTAGTTTGTTTCTTAGATCTGACAGGATTTGTGTAGCAGTCATTTTGTTCTCGCTTTCGGATTTTTCATATATAACACGAATATATTTTCTATTCGGGGAGTCTACTATTTTGGGCGTCACAGGTGTGAATAGTCTACTTTTGGTTTGAAAGTGTGCTTGTAGGTTTCTTAGGGCTTTTGAGTGGCGAGTTTCCATTCTGCTCATTTATTATTGTTTGGTTTCTGTCTTGATTGATCGTTGATATCTCTCAAGCGAACGGCTAGCGGGAACGCTGGGATGCGTATCACCTAGTATTGGGCGTTTACCATATCGCTGATAGTGGCCAGATGTGGGCGGTTCGAAGACCGCCTTATTTAGGATTAAGATTACAAATACTGCCGCGAGGGCGAGCCTCTGTAGTCCTTTGTTCTATTGTTTACAAAATTTTTGTTCACAATTTGGGGTTTTATGTGTAAAATAGAAAGGATTTTTAATTTGTAAGCACTTACATCGATACGCCTTAGCACCTGTGCCATAAAAGCTTACTATAGGTTGACCTGCAAATTCATCTTTCATACGACCCACTATAGACTGGTTTTTGGTAATGTTTGTAAATGTAAATTGTCTTCGCTGTAATTTGATGTGTCAAACCTCTCCAGGTTTTCTTGAATATCTGAATAAAAGTTATTGGTTTCAATTTCTAGTATTAAATAATCAGTATCTGTGTATAGCAAAATTGTTTTTCTCCATATTTGTTTTTTTATATATTCATAATAAAAATCATACATTACTGTCTTGGATACCTCCAAGATTGAAAATCCAATAGAAACAGGTTTATTGTATGTGACTTTTACTCGTTCCATTTGAATGGCAACCAAGTTTTCAGTAAAAATTGATGAGTTTTTAAAATTTGGTTTAGCAATTAATGTTTCAGCTCCTTGCTTTTTGCCAATATTTTGACAATGTGTAATTAATTTGATATCCTCTCTTTTGTCAACGTTTTGCAGTGATTTACGATAAATTGCGTTATTGAGTAACTTAAAGAAATCTTTTTCAAACTGATTTTTGGACTTGTTTCGCAATTTAGTGTTTAAATCTATGTAAGATTTTAGGAAAGGTGACTGCTTAAATCTTATTCCTCTATGAATTTGAACCAACTGTAGTCCGTTTCGAATAGACTGTTGAAGATTTTTGTAATGCAAAATATAATTCTTTTTGTGATCCAAATTACATATTAACTTGTTATTTTTTGATTCACTCAAAAATGGAAATTCATTATGTTTTTCATGTAGATTGTCTGGATAATCAATATCTGCTTAGCCGTATTCCGAATTATCTGCTATGGATTGTAGATCTATTGCTTCAATTTCAGATTTAGTCATCCAAGTAAAATCACCAATAGGTAAATACTGACTCATACTGTGACCGTAGAGATTTGTAGCATCGAAATACGTTATAAATGTTTTTAGATTTTTACTATTATAATTTGGAACCAGTTTCCTTATTTGCTTCAGCTTTTCGTACACTACAATGACGAATATTATATCGGTAAGTAATTCTAATTTAACTTCTGCGCTTTTTAACATTGCATCCCAACTTAAACCAGGAGATGTATAGTAGTGGGCTGGATCTAACTTATAAGTATTTAGAGATAAATTTCTAAATGACTCATAAAAGTCTGCCAAAATTAAGATATAAATTTTTGTAAAATCCAATAAAGTTTCACAATTAAACAAGTTCCAAACGTTTGTTATAATCCGTAAGGCTTAATGGTTCTTCTTTTAACTTATCATAAAAGTTATCAATAGTTGGCAGTTGTTTTTCATACAACTTATCGAAAGAATCCATATATGAATAAGGATAAATACCTTTTCTTCGTATCTCATATCAGGATTTTGAAAATGTTTTTTAATTTCGATACATTGAGAGGTGTCTAAACTTTCACCTAACTTTTCCAATGATGTTGATGCAAAACGAAACGAGTCGAGAAATCTAATTTTGGTATAGATATTTTTAGTTTTTCCAAATTCTTCTTTTTTGTCTACCAAAATTACTTTGGAAAATGAGATGTACTTTTCTTTAGTTTGTTCTAAAACATCAATTTGATCTTTTTCACAACATAACTGCTTTATAAATAGATGGCTATCATAGTTCGTCAAATTATGGAGATACATTGGCATAAAATTTGGTATTTTGTAATTTAGGTTACAAAGAATGTGAGCTGCATCTCTATATTTTCTATTCTATATTACAATTTCATCTTCATGTTTAAAATTGCTGATTTAAAATCAATGTTTTCATCATATGTTAAGGGAGACATGGGTACAACATGTTTTAGATGCAGCATCTTCAGCAAAGTAATATTCCATCGTAGATAATGATTCATCATAAGAACATTTAATAAAAAAACAAAAAGCAAATGGTTCATGTTTAAATGTATTTTTTGTGTATGGAGTAAAATTATTTTTGGGATCTTTATACATTAGTGGTTTAAGAAGGCACTCAAAATCAGCATATATAACAAAAGGAACTTTAAGTTGCTTTTGAAAATTTTTAAACTGAAGTATATTTTCTGGAATATTTTCTCCATATTTATTTTTTTTAATGTTGGTTGTGGGTAATAATTTGAAATTAAACGACTTACCTGTAAGGAAGTTCTAATTGTAATTGTACTTAGGTCTGGTATACACTATAACACATATTGTAAGATGCGATCCGGTGCGATCAATCGGCCACCCATTGAAAAGTACTTGAATGAACCATCATCCGTCGTCCCATACCGAGCCATCCTCATTATGCATTTGTTCACCAGGTTCATAATTTTGACAGGGGTTGTAATAAAATGTTATTTCGGGATGGGTTGGGTGTGTTATAGTGTATACCAGACCTAAGTACAATTACAATTAGAACTTCCTTACAGGTAAGTCGTTAATTTTAAATTGTACTACGGTCCGGTATACACTACAACACATTGTAAGATGTTCAAAGGAAGTAATTATGACCTGGTTTCCTTTTTTAACTACCCATATTTTCAATTATTTACTTTTTTAATTTCACTTTTTTCTTTTTTTTTTGTATACAGTATTTATAATAAATAAATAAGACTTTTTCACATTAGGAAAATATATATGTATGTTTTGTTTTAACGTTACAAAGTCAAACAGGAAATAAAGCTTACATATTTGAAAAAGAAATAATAGCTTAATTGATAGTAGGTAAGTATTTTTATCGATGCGCTTGAACACATTTCAAAATCATAATAATTTCTTAAGGTCTATCTAAACGAGAATAATAAGCAAGAAAAATAAATTTTTATTGATATTTTAGTATTTTTAAGAATTCAGATTATCTTGTGGTAATATCATTACTGTTACTTTGTACTTCAATAATATTTTTTGCCAAGCTAAGGTCGATGACTGCCCGATTGTAAAAAAGCTGTTGGAGTTTGTTGACCAGCCTATAGAAGATCTTAGCGTTTCTATATTAATGCCAGATCTGTAGGCAGCAGATGATGCAGCGTATCTTACGCTGTGAGCTGTGAACTTATTAGTGTTTATGCCTGTCTTTTTTAAAATTGTTTTAATCCATCTGGAGATGGTTTGATTTGTAGCGGCGGGTTTTTTAATTGTTAAAATTAGTTCACTTATGTCACCACGTACTGCTTTAGTGTTTGAAGTGTATTCTATTAGGGTGGAGGCTAAACATAGACTGGGTTTATCTTAAAAAAAGGGGAAATGTAACTTTGGTTGCGTTTTTCCCGGACCTGAGGTTTTTAATAAATCTGGTATTAGAATTTCCACGTATTCTGTATTAACGAAAATATTTTTGATTTTTATTTTTGATAGTGTTTGAACTCTCTGAACTGTACATAAGGCAAGTAGCATTACCATTTTATAAGTTAGGTCATTAAGATTTAGTGAAGAAAGTGGATGTAGAGTTGAGAGGTATGTTAGAACTGGTTTAGGGTCCCAAGTGGTTTGGTATTTGGGAAATACGGGTTTAATTTTAAATACGCCTTTAAGGTACCTATTTATAATTTTTTCATCTACTTCTCGCTCTAGGATTAAATTTATAGTGGATCTAAAAGTGTTTAATGATGTGTAACTACCCCCTTGTTGAAACGACTTGCTTGATAATTTGCCTGACACCAGGGTAAGTGTCTTCCACAAGGGATGTGGATTCCTGTCAGGGGAAGGGAGAAGGAATTTGTTAGGGCTAAAGTAAATCGGTTTAGATTTTAGCAGCTTAAGGAAAACGGGGTACCAAGGTTGGTTTTCCCACAACCACAATACCCTCCCCCCCTTCTCTTGAAATTTTATTTAATACCTTTGTTATTAGAGAGAATGGGGGGAAGGCATTAAAATAAAATTTTGACCAATTAACTGTAAAGGCGTCCACCGTAATGGATTGGGGATCTTTCTTCCAAGATATATATTGTGGGCATTTTTTATTAAGTTGTGACGCAAATAAATCAATTTCCGGAGAACCGAACTCCTGCACAATTTCTTGAAATTATTTGTAACTTAAACTATATTCGGTCTCCGGATTAAGTGATCGAGATTGGTAGACATTTTTTGATGATTCTATGTATGTGGCGAATATATGTAGGTTCCTCAGCTCACACCACTGCCAAATATCGTTAGATAATTTTGCATGTTTTTTATATTTTACACCCCCCATTCTGTTGATATAGGAGATAGCAGTGGTGTTGTCAATTTTTAAAAGTATCGAGCAGTTGGACATATTTTTTGCAAAGCATTTTAAAACATTATATACTGCTAGTAACTCCAAAAAATTAATATGCAATTTTGAATCAGAGAAGCCCCAGAAGCCCTGCGTAGATTCTTCGTTTGCGAATGCTCCCCAACCTATTTTGGACGCGTCGGAGTAAATAGTGATTGAATAACGCAGGTTTACGAGGGACATAAATGATTTCGGTATTGACGACATCCACCAGTTTAGTTCGTTTTTTATTTCTTCTGATATTTAATTTTAGCGCTAAAATCCGAGTTGTTTTGTTGTAAAAATAAATATTTCTGTCTTTCTAGAAATTTTGAATGTACCAATCCGTATTCTATGGTAGGACATATAGATATTAGGACGCCAATTATTTTCGCTAAATCTCTTATCTTACAACTTTTTTGTTTCGAGAATTTATTTATTAAGTTTAATGTATGATTTTTTTTTGTATTCTGGTAGCGACACTCCTAGATTAATGCTGTCGTATAAAAACCCTAGAAATTTGCACGATGTATTAGGAAAAAGTTGGCTTTTTTTAAAATTAATTACGAAACCCAGTGATTGTAAAAGTTGTACTGTTTGATTTATGTTTTCCTGACATTGTTGTTTATTTTTTCCCAGCGGTAAAAAATCATCCAAATAACATATGTATAGTAATCCATTACACCTAAGGAAAGAAATAACCGGTTTGATAATTTTAGTGAATATATATGTTGCTGTGGAAAGCCCAAAAGGTAAGCAGGAAAATTCGTAGATTTGATTGTTAAACATAAATCTTAAATATTTACTGTGTTTTTTGTAAATTGGTAGACCAAAGTACGCGTCTTTTAGGTCTAGCGTAGCCATATACGTATTGTGTGTTATAAGGTCTTTTACAGTCTTATGTCCTTCTAGTTTAAAATGATTAACTGTTACAAATTTGTTAAGTTGTTTCAGGTTTATTACGAACCGCTGGGAACCATCTGATTTTGGTCGTAAAAAGTAGGATGATATAAACTGTTTATTATTAGGTTTACACATTTTTACGGCTCCTATTTTTAACAGATTTTTAATTGATTGTTTAAAATTGTTAAATTGAATTTTCGTTAGACTTCTATTTTTCGGAATGTTATTTTGATAAGGTTTACTGTGAAAGCGTAATCTATAGCCTCCAATAAAACTTAAAATAAACTTGTTTTTTGTTATTTTTTGCCAGGAATTTATATAATATCTTAATCTACCTGCAAGTTTTATCGTGTCGGTGTTTACCTTTAACGGGTCTGAAAATTCCTTGGATAGTGTCCCCTCATTGTTGGCCTTCTTCTTGGTTGATGGACTCTGCTCTTTGGGGAGACATATTGATTGTTGGGAAAGCTTTTTTGTTTGTTTTGTAAAAAATTGCTTTTCCGAAATTTTGTCGATGGTCTGGGGCGCTGCCAGTTTAAATGGTCATATTTTGAAGCTTGTTAAGCGGAGGCAATAGGTTTAGTGTGCGCCTTTAGGTCGATAGCTGATTTGTTTATCGTTTGCGAAGCTTTGCAACGATCCATGAGGTTTTCTCCAAATAACTGGGCATCTGTTTCTGATTCCTTTGCAATTTTGTGGAGTTCTGGTTTTAAGATGGGATAAATTTGATGCCTACGGTGCTTTGAAAGTTTAAAATGAGCATTGCTTTTAAACTTTCCCGAGTCCATAAAATCGGGTAAAATTTCTTTCACATTATCAGGCAGATCTTTGATGCCGATAAGCTTATCAATAGCTGAGGCTAATGCACTTAGCCCCACGCCTAGATCATTTTGTATGTACTAAATTATTGAATCTTTAGTTTCATCAGTTTTTGGCAGCAGTGCCTGAATTTCCGGATTAATTTTGGGTGCACTAAATACAGAACAGTTTTGTGGGATAAGATATTTAGATTTGAGTTTATCTCTTTCCTCGCTGGGAATACAGCCTTGAATATATTGGGTCAAACATGTGGCAATACTTGAAGTTATAGTCGGTCCCGTTCCAAGCATTTTCACTATCTCTGATGGTGGTGTAGAATTATCTTGTGGAATGCTATGAATAATAGCTGCTGTAGTTTGGGTCGACCCCCCTTTCTCATTCTCTTCGTCTGAACTAGAGCTTGAGGTGGATATAGTTCGTATTCGCTTCTTGGTATTGGTGGGAATTTGTTCGCCTTCATCCTCACCTATGAACAAGGAATATTTTAAACGTTTGTTTATTTTTATTAGTTCATTTAGAGAACTCCCACCTTATGAAAGCAAAAGATGTAGCCGTCAATAACAGCGAGAAAAGCCGTTATTTTATTATGTGCATTTCGCCCGTTTGTTGAAACAAATAAAGTAAAGAAGTAGGCCATTTGTTCTACTTTTTCCCCGTTAGTGGTTTAAGTGACGACGAGAACAGTCGCACATGGCAGTTTTTAGGGGATTATGTTTAAGATGACATAGGTGGTTATAATGTGGTGAAAATAAAATAAAATGGCGAGAACGGCCACTTATTATATTTTCTTATTGTCATTTGTTTGTGACGACGAGAACGGTCGCACAATTTTGATTATAGGGACTTATGTATCTACCTTGTATAACGAAAGGAAACACCCCTTGATTGTAACGGAAACGACGAGAACGGTCGTTACGAATTATGGATCCTTAATTTAACTACAATAATCTATTTTGTTTCTAATTTTCGGTAATCAAGATGTATCTGATGGGTTTGTGTAGTGTGTAAAAATGAAAGGGTGAATATTTACTTAAGGATTCATCAAACAGCTCCAGAAGTTTTGAAAATAACCGTTTCCTTCTATTCCCCGGCATTAGTCACTACTTTGTGTCACTACTGACACAACTGGTTACTCACACCGGGCTCACACGTATACGTCGTGACCGATCAAGCGCGCACCAAAATGCATAATGAGGATGGCTCGGTATGGGACGACGGGTGATGGTTCATTCAAGTACATTTCAATGGGTGGCCGATTGATCGCACCGGATCGCATCTTACAATATGTGTTGTAGTGTATACCGGACCGTAGTACAATGTCACTGTTTGGTTGCAATCATGTAATTGATGTTTTTGCAATTTTTCTTCAGATGTAAAATAAATTAGACATCTATCACAAAAGTACTTTTTATGATCTTGCCTATTAATCTGAGAGGATACTAACCTGGACATATCCTTTATCCAACAATAATGGTTGTTTTCATCCTTACTTATTAATAACAAATTAATATGAGTAGGTAGTTTCTTCTTTGTGTAGTGCAAGGGGCCGACAACTTCATTTATTACTTTATAATTTTTGTAAATGCTTTCCAAACCATACACGTTTATATATATTTGGTTAAGTCCTTCAAATTTTCTAATGTCTTTTAACTTGACAGGAAATTCGATACCGTCAAAATTTAAAATGTTATAAAAGTCAGGATAAGAACTGGTCCGATCGCTATTAGTTTGAGATGTATATAAGGCACTAATAACACTCCACGCAAAACAACACTGATCATTATTTTTTAGGTTGATCACAGCTTTTTTTTCAAAATATATTTTGGTGGCACAATGTAAGACGATGCACGTAATGGATTGTATTTGTTAATATTAACTTCTAAATATAAGAGTTCTTTTAACGCCCATCCAGATTCGTTTTCAGCAAACGTTGACATTTTCTCTTTGATTGTTGATGCAAATTCACCAAAAATGTCTTTAACATTGGTTGTTTCTGTTACAACCTTATTTCGAGTATTAAATGATTTTATTTCCATTATTTCCTTACTTGGTAAAACAAAACTTCCGAACACCTTCACATTTAACTTAATAATGGTATGCTTTTTCACTTGTTCCATAACCAGTCTAAAAATTTTTTATCAATATCAACAATTTTTCTTGATAAATACAGTATAAATGAAACTATCCTCTTTTTAAATGCTGCTGTGTTAATTCTTACGTATTCATCATTATTTTGTTCCAATATTTTTCTTTTATGAAGGTTTGATCGTAAATGTCCACTAAGTTTATTTTTGATGTACCACTCGTCACAGTCTTTACACTTTGTCAAAACTAATTTGTGTACTAGTTCTTCCTTTTTTGATTTTTCACAACTCACTTTTCTTTGCTTGGAAGCAGGTTCCGAGCAAGATGGTCTATATAAACACGATTCTCGTTTATGTCTATAAAGGTTTGATTTATATTTAAAATCTTTATCACAATCCGAACATTGATGAATGATAGTATATTAATAAACTAAACTGTTAAAGGAAATAAATTCCTTTTATGTGATAAATAAACTGTTAGTGGGGGTATTTACGTGTAGAGTCAAGACTAGTTATTAGGTGTGGTGCAATCCAGTTTAGCAGGTTATTTTCAACATCGGTTGTCATTGTGAGACATTAAAGAAACTTATTAACTCAATTTTATTCATGACTTAATCTATGGTTTGTAATTTGGGTTTCAATTCCTCCAAGACAAACTAAGCACGCCTCTGGATAAATTAATTAATATAATTTGTCTTCGCATAAGGCACACGTCAAGTGATCACAATTCATTTTGTCAGTATAATGTAAATTGACGTGCATATTCTTACCCATTGGTGTATTAATTCCATGATTAAAATAGCACTTGCAACAACATGCAAAAAAAATGTTTTTTCCTCCTTTAATGGTCACATACGACTGCATAACACACATCGGTTTCTCAAGGTACCCCGGCTCTACGGTTTTTTCTGATGAAATATTCCGAGTTCTTACTAGACCCGATATAGCACATGTTCCCTGCTCTTGGTCATTTCGAAACCTTCTTCCTCGGGATTTATTGAACTATTTATATCCATGTCCATAACCAACTGCTCCCTGCAACTAACCAAATCTCCATACTTCTTTGTAAAAAACATAAAAACACCCGAAATCAACTGAATAAAACCAAACATTTTTATTTTTCAATAAAATTGAAATCAAAATTTGTAGTAACAAAATATGAAACTTTATAACAAAATATAAAACTATAGAGACATTTTCTGCCAACTACGACTTATATGTGTGCCTCCCCCACCTCGCCAAAAATAATAAGAAAGTATAGGAGAAAAGTGTGGTCGAATAAAGATAAAACCGTTTTTTTCAAGGCAGTAACACCGGTTATACAGATGTGAGCTAATTTATTATTACGAATATTGAAAACCGGTTTTCTACCTTTTATTGACAACCAGATATTGCAAGAACGATTGGTAGTTATCACTCGTCTAACCGGTTACATCGGTGTGATTTAATCCCTCCCCAGAATTATATTGGCTAAAAGAGAACAAGACAATTTGGTTTTTAAGTCAAAAGAACTCTTAAACCATTAAAATATCTTGCAAAAAAATCAAAAATTATGAGTTTTGAAGAAACCTTATCTGATATAAGTACTGACTCATTCGAAATTATAGAGATTTATGATTTTGAAGAAACATCCAGTACTGAAAGTTCGATTGATTTTGTCATCTAATGAAGCTATTTTGAGCGACAACTGTAATATGGATATCAAATTAAAAATAAAAGAATCAATCAACATTGATAAATGGCTAAAAATCGATGTCAGAGGATCTTGCTGTGTATCGGAAAATTTCTATCAACTTGATGAGAAGAAATTCTGTGTTAGCTGCTTCTATGAATGTACACCTACTATTACGTCAAAATTTTGTGAAGTGGTTTCGACACATTTTACCGCAAACATCGCTAATTTAAAATTCTCGCATTGATTTTTGTGCAGTAATAACTTGTTTTCCGTAAATCTCACAATTTATTGTAGTATTTGTAGAAATTCTCAATTTTAGCCAAAATAAAAAATAAAAGACAGAAATGTATTATTTATTTTATAGCGTTAAACTTACAATATTTAATCGAAAAAATGGTAAATAATAAAATTGTACATAAAAAACCTATAATAATGTAAAAATAAACATAACTCCAATTCAACTCTGGTTTTTCTCCAGGTATAATTAACCAATCCGAATATTCAGTATAATTTTTTGCTTCGTATTTTATTTTGTAAAAATAATCACCATCCTTTAAAAGTTTCTTGTCAATGTAGTAGGTTAAGTAACGGACCCCGTAGTTTTTCTCATATAGTTTGTTTAAAGATTTGTAACAACCATTAAAATCGTTTTTGTTTAAACTCAAACATATTTGAGCTGTTGGAAAGTTATAATCATACTCAATAAAAAATGTGTTGCCTATAAAGGCGCTTAGAATAACTAACGACGAAGCCTCCATTGCTATATAACAACTAAATTAAAATTAAACAAAGTGTTACTTTATAAAAAATACTAGCAGTCTAAAAACATCATTTTGATTTATAGCGGTGGCGTAGCCAGGGGTGAGGGGGGGGGGTTAAAATCCCCCAGGAGGTCCGACCCAAACTATAATAATAATAATAAGAGCTACGATCAGTCCAGCATTCAAAAAGTGTAATAAATGGCACTTTAAGTATAATTGTTCTCATAATTTTTTATCTGCGGCGCATTTTTGATCTGGCAACAAATCTATATATTCCACCGCAACCCACTCTTTCTTGGAACCCATTCTATTTTTTCAAAAATATTTTGCAAAAAACCAAAGAGATCAAAATTTTTAAAAAACTTTTTGCCTGCGGCGCATTTAAGGGTTAATTTTGTAAAAAATCTGCAATGCGACTTACGAGTATTTTTGTTTCGGATACACTAACTTAACACCTATTTAAACCGCTCATCTCCCCTTTACAGCAGTCATTGAGTGAAATAGTAAATAAAAAGTAGTCTTTGCTTAAATCCAGATCGCATCACTATCTTCCTATCAAGTTTCATCCAAATAGGATTAGTCGTTTTTGCATGACTGAAGTACAAACTTTCGCTTTTATATTAGTAGGATTTGTATTCACTGTGTAGCATAACACGCTTCCTCGGTTCCCATACTACAACGTTTTATGTATTTTTCCGTTTTTGGGATCCCCTACTACTATAAAATAACTTTACCAAGCATGCACTTATACCAAATGGTCGCACAGAGTACCGAACGATGATCCGATTTAAGTGGATATGTTTTGTGTATTTTTCGTTTAAATTATAGTGATGAGAGTCCCGGCTGATCTCCGCTAGGTAATTACACTATTTGTTAAGTTATTGGTGCTTATCTTATAGCCATTTTGGACCTAATGTAATTATATTTTTCGTCCACTAGATCACTGAATACATGCATACTTTTAAAACCAGTCAACCCCATATTTTTCGTAACTCTACAACTGCTTATCTCACACATAACGAACTAGCTATATATAAATTATGGAATTATTCATTTTGTTTGCTGCATAAACATTTACCAAGTTAATCCCATCAAGCACCTGAACTGAATCTTCTTCTTCTTCTTCTTCTTGAAGTTGCTTCATTAGCTTAATTGATTTTTTTGCTAATGGCGCACTTAGTCCAGCTCTTGGTACTTTCTTGACTACTTTGATTTGACTGTAAGTAAAGTTATTTCTTAAACTGCAGCTATATAAAGCAACGTTCTCGATCCCCTCTTCTTACATTTTATCTGTGCTTCCATCCTTAATTCGCAAATAACGGTTTATATGCAATTTAAAAACTTGACAGAGGTACTAAATAACAGTTAAAATAAATGATGGCTCTAAAAATCGAGAAAGGTATTAAATTTATTACCTTATAAAATTACTTACCTTTTTAAAATTGGTCAGTCGGTTCTTGAGTAACGGTACATGCAATTTAAAAACTTGACCCTAAATTTATTTATCAGATAATTAAGGTATATACCGTTATTGCATGAGAAATTTAGCAGCTGTGTGGACCAATATAATTGGTAATTTTATGTAGGTTTATTAAACCAGAATGCAACATACCTGTAATTCCGTTACAGACGTTTTTTTGCAAAACCTTGACAGTAACAATAAAATGAAATGAAATATATTTTTATAAATGTGATTTTATTTCCATAAATTATATAATATCAATGCGTTTATAATACCTAATATTAAAAAGCACTTTTGAATTTTTTTTTCATAATTTTGTTTGATTCAATTTCCTATTCTGCCACATCATTTTACCATATTCACAATTTGGTGATAGTTTTACATTACAAGGACAGTCTGTTTTTACAAAATTGTATATCTGCGCGTCACAATAGTGGCACTGTACTATGTCCTTTTCATATTTATAGAAAAATCCAGACAAACTCAAATCTTCTTGTTTTAATACTCCTGGCCAATTTCTAAATGTACTTAATCTATTTTCATTTGATTTCATTTGTTGTGTGTCGGATACATCATAACTTTCAAGACACATTGCTAAATAAAAGCAAAGCAGATGACTGATAAAGATTTAATTTTTTATCACTTATAAAGTTTTAGGCTTTCCCCCTTCCAAAATTTTTTTATCCCACCCCAAATGTAGCCGACTTTCTGGGTTACCTAAGAATTTTTTAAAGCTGGATCACCCCCGCCCCATGTGTAGCTGAATCTTTGGCTCTCAAAATTCCTATGTTAATTCTTATGGGTGAATCTTTGAATCTTGAGCCAGAACCGCAGTAAACACACTACTCAATGCCAGTGTACAATAAAAGATATGAGCAATCTATATAAAAATCAATGCGAGTTTGTTCGATTCCCCCTTCTCTGTCGCGAAGCGGAGAGCCGGTCCTTGAAGCGAGGACGCACGTGGTCGGCTATCGGAGCCATAGCCGAATTATTTTCACAGCAACCTAAAATATTTGTGCAGCAAGGGCAACGTTGCCGAATAAATCAGCAGTGGATCGCAGACTTTCGCGCCACAGCAAGAGCCTGCGATCCTTTTTGGTTTCCCTGGACTCCATAAGGTTTAATCCTCTGTTCCGTAGGTAGTTCCTCTCGCAATTTGTTTTAATTAATTTTTTTTTCGGCATATTCTGTGTTGTTTTCGCGAAACTTGAAACAACATGAATATAGCCGTATGTGTAAAGTGGACCAAAAAAATTTTGGTCAGCATGTGTAATTTTCTTGTCGGTGGAATTTTATAGGTTGTGTAGCTATCTTCACTTCAGCGTGTGACGTCTGTCAAGTTGTCAAAAGTATTTCTAACTATTTTCTATTTTCATTTATTTTCTTGTGTTGTTGACATTTTTCGGCATAATTTTTGCGTATTTTGAAAACGGAACGATGCCGGAGGAAATAAAGGCGCTGTCGCGTCGCCGAAAATCGGTGTTTATTAGAATGAAAACTATTTATACTTTGGCGCATGACGCTCAAACCGACCCCTCAAAAAAACCGGAATGGAAAATTTAAGCAATTTGGAAATTCAGTTTGAAGATTTACATTTAAATATGGTGTCCCTTATTAGTGACGACAAATTCGATGGAGAGCAAGCCGTGTTGGATGAATTTGATCAAATGGGATTTAGCATTCATCAAATGTGTAAAACATTATTTCCTCCGCCGGAGCCGTCAAAGCATGAACCAAGAGAGGATTCAAATATGTCTGTGTGTGGTCGCTATAAAATGTTGGCAAAATCGAGGTTAGATATACCTAATTTTAATGGGGACAGGCGTAAATGGCCAACCTTTTTTGACATGTTTCGGACTTTGGTCCATGAAGAATTGGATTATTTTGATATAGCGAAGTTTTAGCTTCTTGTGTCTGTATTAGAAGGAGAAGCAGCAGAAATAATTAAAAATATACCTATCCAAGGTACAAATTATTCAGTGGCGTATAATGCCTTGGTAAAAAGCTACCAAAATAAAATTATTTTTTTGACTGACTATTGGTTGGCTAATATAAATGCTCCCTCTGCAAAAAATCATAGTGCTAATGAATTAAGAAAATTAATTTCTACTTTTAACCAAAATTTGGAAGCTTTAGATGCTTATAAGAATATTAATTTTTGGGATTTTACAAAATTAAATCTTTTATTGCAAAAGGTAGATCCTTTGTTGAAAACACGTTTTGATATTGAATATAGTCAAGACAAAATCCCTTCTTATAAGAGTCTAATTGCATTTTTGTCAAATTGTCATGCTTTAGAAAACAGCGCTCTTTTGTCTAAAGCTAGTAATGTGACTAGTGGGAGTGGTGCACAAGGGGGCACGCCTCCTAAAAAATATGACACGTCAATAAAGGGTGGTTCACATCAAAGACAACAAAATTATATGACAGGTACTAGAGCAGTGGTGAAGTGTTCTTGTTGTTTGGTAGCTGGTTGACACACTCTAGAAAAATGTGGGAAGTTTTTGGAGATGGAACTTCATCAGCGTCATGCCTTAGCTAAATCTGAGAGACTGTGTTTCTTGTTGTCTTGTGGCAAAAACACTCTTATTCTGAATGTCCCGTGACAGTGGGTTGTGGTATCTGTTCTAGAAGGCACTCGTCTTTTTTACATTTTCCGAAATCACAAAATGGGGCTCCACCCACAACAAGTGGATATATGGGCAATAACTAACAACAAGGTGGTGATAATTCTGATAGTGGAAGGTCTGTCAAAGTGAATATATGTAAGAATTATTTTCCTAGTTTCAAAGTGGTGTTGTTTGCTACTGCGCAGGTGTGTGTGCGTGATGTGCATGGCAACTTTATTAATTGCCGAGCATTGCTAGACTCAGCGAGTGAGTCTTCATTTGTAGCGGCAGCCTGTGCTTAATGTTTGGGCTTGCCACGTGTTAATAGTAGTACCTCAATAATCGGGTTAAATAATATGACATCATCTGTATCATTGGGTAACATGTTGCTTTGCTGAACTCCCAAGTCTGGTTCTTTATTGCCAATTGAAGTCAATGCTGTGGTGGTTCCATTAATATGTGGTTTGACTAGTAGTGTGCGTGATACTTGGAAGTACTTGTCAGGGTTAACACTTACTGATCCTGAGTATGGAAATCCGCGGCAAGTTGATTTATTGTTGGGTGCTGATGTGTTTTCACAAGTTTTGCTTCCAGGCTTCAAACAGAGACAGAATGGAAGTCCTTATGCTATGAATACCATCAAAGTATTAAAACTTTTCTGACATCGTTAGATTTTGATGAATCCTTGCAGAAGTTTTGGCAGTTGGAATCAGTCCCAACAGATATTCCATTGTCTTAGAACGATCAACTGTGTGAAAATATTTTTCGTAAACATCACAAACGTGATACCAGTAGGCGCTATATTGTAAAGTTGCTATTTTGAAAGGAGGCTATGTTGGGTGAGGCCAAAAATCAAGCCCTTCGTAGGTTTTATTCGCTTCTTAAAAATCCTTCGTTTCATAAGGCCTATATTGATTTTATGCAGGACTACCTGGACCAGAATCATATGAGCCCTGCTGTGACTATGAATTATGGAAAATATTATATTCCACACCATGGAATTTGGAAACAATGTTGTAAAACTAACAAGTTGCCTGTAGTGTTTGACGAAAAGGGGTAGTTTTTACTACAGATGTTCGCCAAATGTACCGAAATATTCGGAATGATCTGTAAGATGTGCCTTTTCAAACTATTTATTTATTTATTTATTTTATTTATTTATTTATTTAAGGTACATAATAAATACAATAAAAAAATAAATAATAAATACAATAAAAAAATAAATAATAACTTTAACCTATACCTAGTACCTGTAATAAAGAAAAACAAACTTAGGGAAAAACAAGGTGACTGAGAATCTCATGAAGACTTAAGTACTTTAAAGTGCTTGTCTGTCTTTCTTAAGACCCTAGTTAAAAAAAAAGAAAAATAGAATGGAATTTATTTAAAACAGAAAAGATTAAATAGAATAATTATATTTTAGTGTGTAGTCGAATAGCTAAATTTAGACGATTTTTTTGTTTTTTTAATAAAGTATCATGGTAACAAAAAGGTATATATGTTTAGATAAATAAAAATAGCGTCGAGTTTTTATATGTTTTCTATCTTATTTGAGATTAGCCATTCCGTTAAAAGTTTTTTAAAGTTTTTACTGTAAATTTGATCTTTGAGGCTGATTGTTAATGAATTATAAGTTTTAGAACTACGTATAGGTAACTTTGCTGACCTAATGTAGTTTCTTGTTTACACAATCTGATGTTTCCGTCCGTGTGTTATATGCAGAAGTTTTCGGCTGGGTATCACGGTTTTTTATAATTTGCAATGTAGAAGATTTCAGAAATAGTTGTGTGAGAGTAGATGTTTGTTGTAGGAAAGGTGTTTTTCAACTCAAATATAATTTTTAAAATTTTTCGTTGTTCCACTTCTTAGTGATTTTAGGTTTGTAGAATATGCTCCTCCCCATCCAATTACACCGTAATCTAAAAGTGATTGAACCAGGGCGAAGTATAATATTCTTCTAATTTTTATATTTAAAATGTTTTTTGTTCTGTTAAACAAATACATTAGCGATCTAAGTTTTTTTGTGAGAATATTTATTTGCTGTTTCCATTTCAAATGAGAGTCTATTATAATTCCAAGGTATTTTGCTGTATTGGATTTAGGCAATACCCAAATTGGGTTTTTTCTAAAGGGGAGAGAAACGGTTAGGTCATTTTTGGGTTGATTTCTTTTTAATATTGAAAATGGTCAATATACTGTTTTTTTAAAAGATTTATTGTAAGTAAGTTAAGGTCAAGCCACGAAACAATTTTTTGAACCTCTTCCCACGTAATAAACTGTGTCATTCGCATATGAGGCAAGTGATTCGTCGTCCAATAATTTTAGTAAATCATTTATATAAATAATGAATAGAACTGGACCCAGCACCGTTCCCTGCGGCATGCCACAGACTATTTCTCTCTGTTCACTTTTAACGTTTGCAATTTGCACCATTTGCTTACGTTCAACTGTCCAGTTAGTAAATAAAAGCTTCCCTACCCCTCTCACTCCAATATCCTCCAGTTTCAACAAAAGCTTCCGGTGACTGACAGTATCGAAAGCTTTAGCCAAATCCAAGAAAATACCTGCGCACTTTTTCCCTTTGTCCAATGCCTCGTGAACCTTTTTTATTAAGTTTGCAATTGCGTCTGCGGTAGAAGTGTACATTGTATTTATAAGGTGCATAATTGGCTTGGATATTAACGAAGCGGTTTCTTTAAATGTTTTTGATGTAAGTTGGTCGATTCCAGGAGCGGAGTTATTTTTGAGTTCAAATATCGTGTTATATATCTCACTTTCGTTCACTGGCGTTAAAAATAACGTTTGTGGGTTTATTTCGTTCCTTGTCTCTTTTATTAATGGATTTAGTTGATTTTTAATAATTTCGTTAGCCATTTTTTTACCAATTGTTGTATAATGATTGTTAAATATATTTGTTATTGTTTGTTTATCATTTGTTAGTTCGTTGTTATCATTATACAACTCATTTACGATATTGTTGTCTTTTTTGTGATTCCTGTTTGTATATTCATTAACTGTTTGTCAGATTTTTTGAGAATTATTTTTATTTGTGATTATAATGTTTTTATAATGGAGCTTTTTAAGCTTATCAATTAATTTATTTACACTGTTTCTGTGATATTTGTAATTGTTGTAAGCTGGTTCATTTTTAGTTCGTTTGTACCTTTGGTAGAGGCGATCTCTTGTCTTTATAGACTCAATAATTCCTTCAGTTATCCATGTTTTTTTTTACAATTTTGTATTGTGTTGTTTTAGTGCTTTGTTCAACCGCATCTTTTAGATTATTTATTATTGTTTTGCTAATAAACTCTACGTTTGAACTTTCCGTAACTTAAGTTTATTATTTGTTTACTTTTATATGAGGTATTTTCAGTTTTCTGCAAATTGGCTGAAAAAGTTAAAAATGTTGGGTAATGATCGGTGATTTTACTGTAAGACACAATTGGCTTTAGGGTTTGGTAATCTATGCAATTACTTTAAAAAAATATATGGTCAAGACAGCTTTTTGCTCCTTGTTCACTCGGGTAAATACGTTTATAGTAGATTGGAAACCAGCAGCGTAGAGGGTGTCTAAATATTCATGAGAGATAAGTGAGTCTTCAAGGATATTTATGTTAATATCTCCAATTAATATTTCGCTTTGCGCTAAACATTCACTTTGTATGTAATTCTCTAGATCGTTTATAAAATTTTGTTTGTCTTCTGGGGTGAAGTCTGTAAATTGCAGTTATATCCACTTTTTTATTATTTTATTCAATTTCAACTCTCATACTGGTGTTTTCTGCCAAGACAAAGATTTTATTTTTAAATAAGATATTCTTCTTGACATAAATAGTCACCCCATGATGCCTGTTATAAACCCCCTTACTATATATTTGTTTGTACCCTGGTAAGTCAAAGTAATTTTTATTTTGAAGAATACATGTTTCTGTCAGGACCAAAACATCAAACTCTATATTATTCGGGGAACTAAGAAAAACCTCAAGTTTATCAAAATTACTTTTTAACCCTCTTAAATTTGGGTGACATATCGAAAATTGCTTGCAATTATTGTTAGGTTCTAAGAATGTTCTAGTTATTTCAATATTTGGGGCCTCTAACGTGGCAATTTCGTTTAGTTTGAAATCTCGTGCGTAATAATCCAGTTTGAAGCTTTTTGTTTTTAGTATTAAAAATAAAAAATTAAAATAATGATAAAAGTGTAAAAGAGGAATTTTAAAATAACACTAAACAGTTAACAAAAACTACGCCTAGCGGAACACACAATTAAAATTAGAAACAAAAATTCACTAAAATAGTAAAATTTAGAGAATTCTATTTATTTTCTCCTGATTTGTCCCTTTCCATTAGCCGCGTAGAATTCTAGATGGCAAAACGTTCTTTGTTGGTGTGCCTGCGCCACTGGAAGTGCTAGCAATACTCTTGCTTGTAACATTTACGGTACTTTGAAAAGCAGCCGAAAAAATATAATAATTAAGGTTTTGACTAAAAATATTATGCGAAAAGCGCGTTTCCGACATTCCACCCGCCAAAAACATAATAGTTTTTCTATCACATAATTCTAAATTCTCGGATCTAATTTAATAAAATAAGGAAAAAAAAATAAAAAATTCTAAAATAAAAGCAAGAGGTGCGCGACCTAATGCTCGGGTAAAGGGCATATCTTTACTACGGGGCGTTGAAACGTGCTAGATTGAGTTTTTACCGTTACAACGCGGACTATTCTATCCTCACCTGGGTGAAGTCGGACTAGACGACCGAGAACCCACTCGCGGGGTGGTGTTTGTTCGTTCTTGATTACGACGAGGGTGTTTTCTTTAATATTAGGTGTTGATTTGTTCCATTTGCAACGCAATTGATGGGTGTGCAGATATTCCTGACTCCAACGTTTCCAGAAATCCGATTGCATACGTTGCAAAAGTTGCCAACGACTGAGCCGATTTTGAGGAATCTCAGTAAGGTCGGGTTCAGGGAACGAGGTGAGAGGCTCAGTTGTCAAAAAATGACCAGGGGTCAAAGAAGTTAAGTCGTTCGGATCTTCGCTGAGGCTACATAGAGGCCTAGAGTTCAATAAGCTCTCTATACCTGTAAGAACCGTATAGAACTCTTCGTAAGTTAAGAGTTGGTCGGCAATGACTCTATAGGTGGGTTTTAACCGCTTTAACTCCAGCCTCGCGTAATCCATTGAAGTGCGGAGCACCCGGAGGGTTAAAATGCCATGATATGGACAGTGTGGATCAGTTGAAGTAGATGTGGAGACTTTGCCTTGAAGAATCTAGCCAAAGACTGTTTCTAGCGCCACAGGTTGATCATGGTGACCAAAGATGCGTCCTGGACCTAGCATGTAAGCTACCAAATCTGCGCTTAGCAATAAGTCAATTGGGCCTGGTGTGGATAGCCTGCTGTCAGCCATAGCTAGACCTTTGATGTAAGACAAAGTTGAAATATCCACCGACGTTCTTGGTTGACATGAACTCACAGAAGGTAAAACAATAGCTTCAAATGTAAAAGTTGGCTCTGGTTTATTTTTCGGCCTAATAAGACATTGAGTAGTGCCTTTAGCGAATGAGGTTAGTCCATTGACTCCCTGTATAGGAATGGAACAATGATGTCGTTTTAAACCCAAACGATTTACACATGGTTCAGAAATTAAGGTCACCATACTTCCGGAATCAAGAAGTGCTCTGACCATACAAAACTTTCCACGACTATCCTGGATTTCAACTTCTGCTGTGGGTAACAGGCATGTCAACATAGAATTAATTGTTGAACAGGTATTCACTGAGTTAGGTTCAGTTGAGTGCATACTGGTTTTGTGTTGTAGCTGAGTAGCTGAATTTTCATATTGCAAAGTAGCATTCACAGGATGTTGATTTACAGGTGTGTGCATAGCTGTAGATGAAAATTGATGATTAGCTGAAAAGGTAGCTGTTGTAGGATGTAGCTGAGTAGCTGATACCCAATTATATGTTGGACGCTGCTGCATGTAATCAGATGTAACTGTATGGCTTTGTGGGGATGAATATAGCTGATTAGCTGTAGATACTGAATGTAGCTGAGAAGCTGTAATGGGGTAGCCTGAAGCTGTCTGATATAGCTGAGGAGCTGTAATAAAATTCTGCTGATTAGAAACAGGGCAAGGTGGTTGATTTATTGTAATAGGACAAGTAGATTTATTAGAATGTGACCGCAGACATTTTTCACATAGTTTATGCTGTTGCACAAAACCTAGTCTTTCTTGCGGTGACTTCGACAAAAATATCTGACATCTAAATAACCCATGTGTTGAAGGACACAACAGGCATTTTTGTTTTTCACCCTTTTGATAGTTTTCCCGGGTGTCATCCATTGAATGGTGATAGACACCTGCTGGGCCCTTTTTTCCGTAGCTAGAAGCACCATAACCTGGAGAATAACCCCTAGATTTATCTGGATTAGAATTTTTAGGTACTGAAGGTACTGTATCCTGTACTGTTTCTAGAGCCCTACATTTATTTGCTAAGAAAATTTTGAGATGATCATAGGAAGGCATGTCAATCTTGACATGACCATTTTCAAACTCTTGACGAGTTTTAAAATCAAGTTTCTTATACAGAATATTAAAGGTTAAGAAATTCCACTCCTCAACTTTAAATTTAAGCGCCTTTAGGGCTGATATATTTTCAGAGAAAGTGTCAATAAGATATCGCAAGTCTTTTGAACTAGGATTAGGTTTTAGACATGGGGCCTCATAGAACGAATTAAAATATGATGTAGCCAATCTTCGTTTGTTTTGATAGCGGTCCTTTAGCATATCATAACAAATTTGGTAGTTGTCCTCAGAGACAATGACATTTTTTTATGAGATTGAAGGGGTCACCTGTCAAACGAGTCATTAAATACCTAAATTTTTCTATGTCAGGAATTTCTACCTGATTATGAACTAGACTATTGAACAACTCAAAAAATGTAGGCCACATTTTTAAGTTGCCATTAAATTGAGGAATGGAAATATCTAATTTAAGACTTGGTCTGTTTACATTAGAGGGTTGAACTTGACTTACCAAGGGTGATGCCAGGGTAGTTAACCCAATATCCGATTTTCTGGCACGGATCTGCCACAGATATGAGTCACATGTAGCCCTGACCTTATTATGAGCCTCAAATTCGGCCTCAGATATGAGGGAGATAATCTCATTATGAACTTCTTGAAATTCATCATAAATTGTTTCAACAAAATCAACTCGAGCCAAAAGGTTTTGTTTATAAAACTGATCAGCTGTATTTTTAACGGCATATTCGCATATTTCTTTGAGTCTAGCAAGAGGTACTTTGCGTCTGAGCACCAATTGCGCAATTTTGTCTTTTTCTGACATTTTTATTTACTAAAAACGCGTTTAAGAGGGCCAATATTTTGTTTAAAGGGGATTATGATAACCGCACTGCACATAAAACACTCGAAAACAACGTTTTCCGTACGCGGAATTCGAAGTTTCTTTTTCGTTTAATTATTTTTCGAAATGTAAACAAAAATAATACCCCGGAATGCTTTTCAGGTTAAACTGCAAAGAAAATGTCCAAAACCCACGAAAACATCGGTTCTTATCTATAGTGCATTCGTTTGTTCACACACCGGCGAGGCGATAGGTGATTAATAGGACAAGATTGTTTTTGGCTGAGTGGTGGAGCTGGGAATCGAATGTATCGGATCAGTTCCAAGCGGCGAAACGATTTCGCGTAAAAATATGAAAAAATTAAAGTCACCTGGATGAGTCAAAGTTCAGTTTAACTCGTCCAAATGAACTCACTTTTATTAATTTATTTTTAGGATTAATAATTAATTTTAAATTTTTGAGTTGCGCTGGCTCCTATCCGGTTCGATAGGGCCAAAATGTCGACGCTAGACGTTGTTATTGACTTCAAAGGACCGTAAGAATTTCGCAGCGGGATCTCCCCACTGTGTAAGATAAAAAGAAAAACATGTCGGACGCACAAGAAAGTTAAGCACTTACCAATATTGCTGGATTGCAGGTCTTCTGGTGGGCCAACCACTGGATGTGCTTGTGGTGTCAATTCCTCAGGTTTCCAAATGCACTTAAAACTAAATTTATAGCCGAGAGACTGCTTTTTAACTTTATAATTTTGCTCCCAAAATTTGGTGACCGTTTCGAAAAGAACGTGGATGCCGAAGGAAGTTCATTTTTCTCTCAACCGCTTGATTCGGCGCAGTGTGCCAAAAAACAGACCTGTGCGACGTAGTTTACTCGCGTTTTTTATATGATTTAAAAAGAAAATGAAGACATTTACGGTACTTTGAAAAGCAGCCGAAAAAATATAATAATTAAGATTTTGACTAAAAATATTATGCGAAAAGCGCGTTTCCGACAGACACCGACGGCTATATTTTGGAAGTTTGATCAAAGCCATCCTGTACAAGAATTTGTGCTGAACACACTGACCTATGGTCTTAGTTGTAGCCCATATTTGGCAATCCGCAGTCTATTACAATTGGCTGAGGATCATGGAGATAATTATCCATTAGCTGCCGGTATATTACGTCATCAGACTTGGTGCTGTGGGATCTTGTGATAGTGTAGGTAAAAGTTTGGATATTCAGCGTCAACTAATTGAACTTTTGAAAGTTGGTGATTTCGAGCTTAGAAAGTGGGCAAGCAACTGCAACCTATTAGTTTTGATGACAGTGATTCGGATTTAAAGGTCCTAGGGCTCCAGTGGAACCCGGTAAATGATATATTTTCTTACTCTGTCCTGCCTGAAGACAGGCCTTGTACTAAAAGGAATATTTTGTCGCAGATAGCGAATATTTATGACTCGTTGGGATTTCTCTCGCCCGCTGTCTTTGTGGCTAAATCCTTAATTCAAAACTTATATGAGTCATTTGCCTATTTTTTCAATGATATCTATACCTAGACGTAAATAAAATCTATATGTTTGTGAAACTACTTTTTTTGGGTTTTTCGCCACTAAGTTAAGGAAATTTTTTCAAAAATATGTTAAAACCCACTGCGTAAATTCCTAAAGAAAAAAAATTTTTTCGTTTGTCAGTGGTTTATAAATAAGATAAAAAATTTTTTGCCTACACACGCGCAAATCCTGACTAGAATCTAAGTACTTATCTGACGTTTCGGTAGAAATTCTACTGCCGTTATCAAAGAAGTTTATTCTTTTCAAAAACTTTTCGATTCTTTTTTAAAATATCTGTCTGTTGTCATACATTGCATCTATCTTAATAAAGATGAGTTGATATAAATACAGTTTGGCTTCCAATTTTAAAACACGATTTTCAAAAACGTTTTTTTAAAATAAATTAAAAATAGCATTGATGTTCTTTGGGTTTCTAATGTATTAATGTAATTTATTAAATACACCCAATACCTTGTTGGCTACTATCGACGCACTAAACTGTCAAGTTAATATTTGAAATATATATCAGTCAAAGTCAGTCAGTTGTATGACAACAGACAGATATTTTAAAAAAGAATCGAAAAAAGTTTTTGAAAAGAATAAACTTCTTTGATAACGGCAGTAGAATTTCTGCCGAAACGTCAGTATCTTATTTAAAAACCACTGACAAACGAACAAATTTTTTTCTCTAGGAATTTACGCAGTGGGTTTTAACATATTTTTGAAAAAAATTCCTTAACTTAGTGACGAAAAACCCAAAAAAAGTAGTTTCGACATATACCTACACGTGTAATTATAGATTATGTGGTTCAGACTGACCTGCACGGTTTCTGTGATGCGTCTATGCTTGGTTATGGGGGTATGGTATTTTTGAGGCAAATTAATTCTGCTGGAAATGTGGCAGTGCATCTTTTGTGCTTTTGTGTGACAATATCAGCGCACCGTCTCGAACTTTGTGCTGCTCATTTATCGAGTAATCTTATGCATTTTGTCCTAGATAATTTGCGTGACGTCAAAATTGACAGTATCTTTGCATGGTCCGATTCAACCGTTGCGTTGGCGTGAATAAAGGATCATCCATCTCAGTTAAAGTTATTTGTCGCTAATCGAATTACTCAAATACAAGAAGTACTCGCTCCCAGTTGCTGATTGTCTATCTCGTGGTTTACTCCCGAATGAATTCGTGAATCATCAATCAATCATACATCTGAAATTACTAATTGTGAGAGTGATGAAATTTGTGCTGAACAAAAGATTAAAATTCTTGTCACAAAGATATCTCCCAATGTGCTTGACGAGCTGATGACTCGTTTTTCTTCTTTTCACAAAATACAACGAATTATTGCATATATATTGCGACCGTTCCGTCGCTTTCATTTAAAGGCAATCTTCGACTCAAAAGCTTTGTGTTTTGAAGAGTTACATGGGAGATTGGTTTTGTTTGTGAGACACGTGTAACAGGAGTGTTTTGGTGCTGATATATTAAAATTGACAAGGAATGAGTCATATTCCAAAACTTTGAGAAAATTAGCTCTGTTTATTGATAGTTTAGGTGTCCTCAGAGTGGGCGGACGGCTTCGTCCTAGTGATTATTTGTCTTACGAGACTAAACATCCTGTGTTGATGCCTAGACACCACAGATTAACTATTTTAATAATAGAGCAAATTCATCAGGAAAATGGTAATCCTGGACCCAGAATGATGCACTACCTAGTCATATAAAGATTTTGAATTCTCTCAGCAAAGCGTGCGATTCATAGTATGTTGTCAAGATGCATTAAATGTTACCCTGTTAATCCGGTGCCTTTTTCTCCGTACATGGGAAACTTACCTAAGGCTCGAATCTCGCAAGTCAAACCATTCTCTCATAGTGCAGTAGATTATATGGGCCCCTTCCATATTGTTCTTAGTAGAGCCAGAGGTGTAAGGTCGCAAAAGGCGTATGTTTGTGTCTTTGTGTGTTTGACTACCAAGGCAGTACATTTGGAATTAGTGTCGGACCTGACGGCAGACGCTTTTTTGGACGCACTACGTCGCTTCGTCGTTCGTCGTGGTCGATGTTCTGAGCTTTATAGTGATCTGGGAACCAATTTTATTGGGTCTAGAAAACTATTAGATTCTTATTGTCAAAATGCTAGTGAATGCTTGGCAATAAAATGGAATTTCAACCCCCCCCCCTCGGAGTTCCGCATTTTGGCGGGCTGCACGAGGCTGGTTTCAAGTCGACCAAGTCGCATTTGCTTCGTCTAGTAGGCGATCAAATTTTTAGCTTTGAAGAACTATACACTGTATTAGTTCAGATAGAAGTTGTGTAGTCTTAGTCCAGACCCAAAAGACCTTTCATGTTTGACACCTGGACATTTCTGGACCCTCGGGCCTTTAACGGCGCCCTCTGATGAAGATTTATCAGGCATCAAGGTTGGATGTTTGAGCCGTTGGCAGTTGGTACAACAACTCAAACACGTGAAAAATGGAATAGTCCAGACAAACCTCCAGAATTAGACACTTTAGTCGTGGTAAAATATGAGAATACTTCACCACTCCGCTGGACCCTTGCTTAAAATTTACCCTAGCCCTGATGGGGTTCCATGCATAGTTAAAATTAAGACAGCCAAAGGCACTCTTGACAGACCGTTGGTGAAGATTTGCCCGCTACCCTTACCATAGAGTTACAGGCTGACTACAATTTGTTTGTGTGTGTGCTTTTTAATATATATATTTTTTTTTTGGTGATTTTTAGAAATGTTCGATTGTCACAACTTTGCTGCAACAATTGCAAAACATTTTTTGTTTTGGGTTTAATTATCTTCTTTCAATAAGAATTATTTTTTTTTGTTTGGGGCTAAAATTCTTACCTAATTTTAAGCGGTCGGAAATGTTTGATGTTCATTTACGTTCACAATTTTTGTAGATTGTAAACAAGGGTAATTTTCTTCCTTAACCAATTGTTTTGTTGTGCTCAACCAACCTGGGTTTTCTGAGAATATTTGACAGATGTCTAACATCAGCCTATTCGACGCACGCCGGCACACGAGAAGGAGCGCTCCAGTGAAAGTGCCTTTTGAATGAGCGAAAATAGCGAAATAAGGGTGAGTTGAGCTATTATGTACTTGTGGTTTTCAGGTTGGGTGTTAGTTTTTTTGTTTTGTTGTTTTTTGTTTTGTTAGTTTCCTATTCGTACAGCAATTAGTCAAGCTATTACTGATCATCTTGAAAAGGATGTTTTTATGATTTATGGTTTTCCAAGAACTGTAATTTGTGATAATGAAAAACAATATGTTAGCAATAGCTTTAAAAAAATGCTTTCATCGTGTAATTACAATTACAATCTGGATTTGTACTGTGTTGAGCTCTCTCTAACTGACATTTTTGAGGGCATTACCAATCTTAAAACTAAATTTTCCCATGGACCTGATGGCATTCCATCTGTATTGCTGAAAAACTGTGTCTGTACTTTGAGTAAACCCCTGCATTTTTTATTTAATTTAGCCTTATCAACCGGAGTTTTCCCTGATTATTGGAAAGAAGGCTTTTTAACACCAATACATAAAAACGGGGATAGATGTGATATGAGTAACTACCGAGGTATTAGTATTCAGTCGGTCATTCCTAAGTTGTTTGATATGCATTTTTGTGATCATTTTTCCTGGCACTGTAAAAAAATTCTAGGCGACAATCAGCATGGGTTTGCTGCATTTGCCGACGATTTCAAACTTTATAGAATTATTGAGTCTTACCTAGATACCCTTATGCTGCAAAGAGATCTTGACAATGTTAGTTTATGGTGTGTTGATAATGGTCTCGAGTTAAATGTAAAAAAATGTATGTGTATATCTTTTGGTAGATTGAACAACTTGATAGAAAGTCAATATTGTATAAATGAAACCACTTTAAAAAGAGTAAACACTGTTAGGGACCTGGGTGTTCTATTTGATAGTAAACTGACCTTCTTGCCTCATATTGATGACATTATAAACAGGAGTATGCAAAACCTTGGTTTTATCACTCGTAATACTGATCAATTGTCACCTTATTGTTTAAAAACGCTTTATTGTTATCTAGTTCGTTCGTTGTTGGAGTATGCCTCGGTCATATGGTCTCGGTACTATGCATGTCACATAAATAAATTGGAATCTGTTCAAAAAAGGTTTCTGAGAACTTTGGCATGTAGAGCTAATATCAATATTGTAAACAACTTCGAAATAGACTATACTATAATCACCAATATTTTTAATATTGATAGCTGGGAGAACAGAAGGATTTGTGCTGATGCCTTAACCTTCTATAAGATCCTTAATGGGGTATACTTTTGCCCTTCTGTTCTTCAGTCAATTGAATTTAATACCATTCAAAGAAGAAATAATTCCCCAATGTTTCGCATCCCTTTCCATCGTAGCAATTATGGTTATTTTTTCCCCCCTTACACGCACTTTAAGATTCTATAATAATCATTAGCTTGACCCATTCTCTGGCAATCCTCGTACTAAAATTAGGAAGATACTACAAGACTGATTTCATTTTTGTGATAAAAATTTTGTGATTTTTGTGAGCTTTTGTTGTGCATTATTTCATTGTTAATTATCGGTACTACTTCTATTAATTTGTTATTTTAGTTACCTAGTAATAATTTAATGTCTGCATCTTATTAATTTTTAAAATTATATTATAAAATATTTTGTTAAGTGGCTCTGCCGTTGAAATATATAAAATAAAAATAAATAAAATAATTTCAATGCTTATTATTATCCCCAAGCTAATCCGACTAAGCGGGTGAATCGAGTCATATAGACCATGATAAGATCATATAATAAATAATAATAATAATAAATAAGTTTTACCAATTAAATAAATTACATAAGAAAAATAATTGAACAAACATTTTTTTATGAAGTAAATAAACAGTTTTACACCCTTAATAATACATAATACATTTCATTTCAGCAACGAATTTCCAGTAAACTTACCTATTTAGAAATAGATCTAATTTCACATACAAATCCCCATGCTAGTGATACAACGTATTAACTAATAAGTACAAAAGAAAAAAATGCAAAAAATCGATAAATAGTGTCGCGTTTAAGTTGGGTAAAAATTTGGGTAATACCAAGCTAATGTCATAAATCGGGTAATATGTAAAAGATAATCATAGAAATTGGCAACTGAATTTACATCGTTTTGGCTTTGCGTTGAGAACTGCTGTACACGAAGTTACTGGCTTTACCCCAGCATTTCTTTTATTTGATAAGAGAAACAAATATTCCGAACATTTAGGTGAGTTTAAGAAAGTTTATCAGGATGTTAAAGCCCGTTTAGCTAAAGCATATGCTGGGAACGTTGAGCGTTACAATTCAAATTCTGGACATTATTTTTCTTCTAAATTAGCCCCTAAATTTATAAAATGCAAAGTAGTAGCTTTTTTGGGTTCTTGGCATATCAAGAACATTAAGACGGACGCTTAAATATTTTTTTTTATTATTATTTTTTTTTTTTTGAGAGTTTGTTACGTTTATCTTTTTGGTACTGATGCAAATTCCTGAAATTTATTTGAGATACAATATAAACAGCTCTATAAATCAAGATCTTAATCTAGTAAAATGCAGACAAGAAAATAAAACTTTGTTTTATCATTTTTTTTGTCCCGGTCAAGGTTTATTCCGATAGCGGATCATTCGAGTTCGCAAGGTGAAACGAAGCTAATACATATAGCTATTTTTAATTTTTGGATTTATTCACTTGCTAACAAAATTTTAAGCAACATTGTGAGCAGTATTTTTGGTCTAAGGTGGATTGTTTATTGAATAAAAAATATGATAAAAGGTGCGATTTTGTTACACGAAATTTAGTGGAAAAAACGTCTTGATAAATTTTTGTGTGAAACCGATTTTCATCCTTTTCTATTTATATCTATTTTTCTTTATCGCTAAATAAATCTGACCCAGTCAAATAAACTCTTATATAGTCCCAATACTTTTTTTTTGTTTTATGTTTTACATTAATGAGACCACGAATCAAGTCTTTTTTAATAAAATAACAATATTGTCTTTTATTTTGCTGGTAGATAGAATAACGAGAACTTTGAACTAAAAAGAAACTATCAAAAATGCTTCTTTGCCAATAAAATAAAAATATTTAAAAACAAACTAAAATTTATACTTCCAAATTATAAAAAATAGAAAAAAACAATATAAATAAAAAGTAAATACCAACTTGTAAGATCACTTTTAGGCGTTTTTGGTTTACAGTGTAAGGCCCTTTTTAGATATAAGTTAGCTCTTTACGCATACGTATGCTCAAAAATTAGGTATATAGGCTATTGAACATGGTTTGTTAATCATAACGCCCAAATTCTTGCTATAAAAATTATATATTTATTAAATAGGGTTTTTAATTTATGTTTCGAATTAAGTAAATTAACCTACATCAGAGTCCGGTACATTTTTTTGAAGTCTAAATCACCTGGCGTCCTATTCCCCCCTTTATTTTTGCTAACTTTTATTGAACAAACAAAAAGTTGTTACAACCCCGACCTTCTGCTGTTGAAGCTATGGGCACATACCTTTTTGTTACGTTACATCTAGGACTGGTGTTATATTTTTTTTGTTAAGAAAATACGTAACATTACTTAATATTATAACAAGTTGTAAAGATCTGAGTTTGGCCATACCGCGCTAATTTTCAAAAATTCTAAATTTGACGCTCCAACCTTGACAGCTGTCAAGTGTCCTTTTCTGCTGTGAAAATGGAGGCAACAGTCGAAATTTTTTTACACGCTTTCTTGCGCGGAAAATCGTCAAAAATGAAAGCTTAAAAAACCTTAAAAGGGTAGTTTATACCCCTTTTCATGTTCAACTGTAGATTAAGCATTAATTTTGCATTAATTACATTAATTTTGGGCTTAATTTCATTAACTTACATAACCTAAAAAATTTTGTTCTATGTAGCACCTTTTTTTTAAATTAAAATTTTTTTTTACCAAAATACTTTTAACTTCACAAATTATGCTCCGGTAACCAAACTCTTGTCTAATTAAAATAATCTGTCTGCTTCAAGGCCGTATTCCATTTCATTTCCGTCTCCTATTTAATTGTGGAGAGGCACGTAGTTGTTCTTAGATTGTTAGGGTAGGTTATACTCGTCAAAATGTACACTTAAATTAAGAAGAGGCTCCCCATTTCCCTACGAAATATCGACAACCAGTAAAATATTCCCACGCGTAACTTTATAATTTTTATTATTTTAGAGCTGATGATGGGTTCTGCTGAACTCGAAAAATGTACTCAATTTAAGTAATTGATTTACTAGGTAAATACTTTTGTGGAGAAGACTGTGTTTTACTTCTTTCTTAAGTTTTATAACGTTTTAGATTACAATGAAAGAGATACTAAATCCAATCAAACAAGACATCAAAAAAGGCAAACCAAGATTTGTAGCAAACTGTTTTCCGCATCACGGATATATATGGAACTACGGAGCTTTGCCACAGACCTGGGAAAACCCTGAACATTTAGACGATGGCACTGGATGCAAAGGAGATAACGATCCTATTGACGTGATAGAAATCGGATACAGAAAGGCGAAGCGTGGTGAGGTTTTGCAAGTTAAAGTTTTAGGAACGATTGCGCTTATTGATGAAGGTAGGTCCATAAGAAATTAAGTATTATAGTTTTTATTTATATTGTATCCACAGCTAGCAAAAATATTAAATAAAATATAATTTAATAAACCTCTTTATAGGAAAAAATGGCTCTCATGAGAACAATGATTTTAGAATAGAATCTAAACATAAATCTCTAGATAGATCATTTTTGTACATTGAATATAAAAAAAAAATTGATGATCGCTTTTAACCACACTACATATGTACTAAAAATCCAATTTTGACAATTTTTGTCTGTCTGGATTGGTCCAATGTTTTAAACTCAGAAACGCCATTGGAGGCTTTCCAAAAAGTTATAACTACTACGTTTTATCAATGCTTTCCTATGCAAAAAATTAAAAGAAAGGCAAAAAAATATTGGATTACTTCAGGAATAAAAACTTCTTCAAAAAATATGATATATCTCCAAGTAATTCGTAAGTTTACTGACAATCCACATTTTTTGGCTTACTTTTCTAAATATAGGAGTATATACAGGAGACTTCTGAGGGTGGCTAAGGACAAATTTTACCAGGACAAAATAAAAAATTCCAACAATGTCGCAAAGGAAAATTGGAAAATTATTAAAAGTTCAAATCTTCAGCAAAAAGTCGATATTGATCCCAATATCCTCAACAATTTTTATTGTACCGTAGCTGAGAAATTGCAAGCAGAATTAAAAAATAGCACAGAGACTCTTTCTTTCATGACGAATTTGGAAATAAATGACACCTTTACACTGCAAACAACTAATATAGCAGAACTTAAAGAAACTTTGAAAGAAATCAAAAATTCTAGATCAAGTGGATTTGATAATATCTCCGTAAAGCTGCTTCAAAATCTTCCTTATACTGCACTGTATGTTTTGACCGAGTGTGTCAACGTATCTTTCTTGACTGGGGTTTTTCCGGATTGTCTTAAGACAGCAATTGTCGTTCCGTTATTCAAAGGGGGCGACTCAGATAAACCATCGAATTATCGCCCCATATCACTTCTCTCCACTCTCTCAAAAATTGTGGAAAAATTAGTAAAGAGACGTGTGATGGCATACCTGAAAAAACATAATATTCTTAGTGAAACGCAATATGGTTTTCAATCATCTAAGAACACCAATGATCCTGTTTTTAATGTTCTGGAACAAATATTTACTGGGCTGAATGGGGGTGAGGTTGTTGCAACTGTATTCTGCGACTTCTCTTAGGCCTTTGAGTGCCTTGATCATAAAATTATGCTTAACAAATTGCAGACTTACGGCTTTAGGGGAGTGGCTTACTTATGGTTTGAGTCATATTTTTCCAGAAGAGAGTAATTCGTTAAGATAGATAATATGACCTCATATACTTTATCAATTACAAAAGAAGTCCCTAAAGGGTCTGTTTTAGGACCAATTTTGTTTCTGATTTATCTGAATGATATAACAAAATTGCCAATAAGAGGTAAATTTACTGCATTTGCGGATGACAACACTCTCACTTGGCGAGGTAGAGATATAGAAGAAAAAGATAATTTCTGAAGATTTACAAACCATCAAAACCTGGTGTGATTCAAATTTGTTATGTTTTAATTCTAAAAAAACTAATCTTATGACATTTAAATTTGTTTATGACGAGTTAGTTTACCTGCCAAGAACTGGGTTAGGGTCGAATCTCGTCTTGATTTTAGATGTTGGGAAAATCAAGTTACTAATGCATCGCAGACGAAAATTTGTGAAAAATGATATTAAAAATGACATTATTTTCACATTTGTTAATGTTATTATAGAGCCACAGGCAAAATTTTTGAAAGAACCCCTGCACGGAAACTTGTAAAATGTAACCATATTTTAATGTATTGAAAGTATTGTACCAAAGGTCAAAATAGTGAAATTCTATGAGGATCGTATATGATAGGAGAGAAGACTTTTTTCCTCATAACTTTTAACCGAAAAAAATCTTGGTTGGAAAAACGAAATTCAAAATTGGATGCGTTTTTTTAACTTCTTTTTTTATTTATCTTTTGTTTTAATTGCCTTAGAAGCATATTCTTATTGGAAATATTAACACGCCATCGCCCGACGAACCCGTATCAGATGACTTATAATAAAGTACAAGTGTGGAATGATGCCTATTTGTGAGTGATTCAAAATGATGTTTGGGGAGGGCGTGGTTTTATACTGTCTGCAAACTTTTGTTACAAGTAAATTTTTTATTTGAACACCCTTTAAAATGACTTTAATGAAGTTGTTTCAATCTTTTTTTAGAAGCATGTTCTGTAAATAAGATTCATTTTGGGACCTTCAATGGAAAAAATTGTCATTTTTAATATTACAATAGTTTCATATAATTTTTATTTTTAATAAGTGAAGTGAAATAAAATGATTGCCTGTTCTTTTGTTTTGTAAGAAATAAATATACCTACTGTAGAACGTTTCCCATATTTTATGTATCCTAAAACTCAAGCTTTTAAAGGCAGACAAAAAAATATCAAGACTAAAGTTAAATAGTTTTATTACATAATATGGTCAAAAATACGTACTAGGAGTGTTAGAGACACAAGAAAATAGCAAATTATTAATAAAACAAAATAAATAAATGTATATTGACGGAAATCCATTTTTACAATAATATATCTTAGCTAAAGAGATAAGGTGAACATATAGAAATGTATTAAAAACACACTATTTTATTTATACAATTTTTTATTATTCTAAATATACAAAACTTTAATTTTATATCTGAAGGAATCCAGAGAGGTGAAAAAAATATCCACATTATTAGCAGAGCAACACATTCTTCGTCTATTAAGGTTGTAATTTGTATTATAATATTCTAAGTTAAAAATATTCCTATTTCTTGTACTCCGCTGTGGAACCCTTAAGCCAATTCTATGTATTAATTGAGGAGAATCAATCATTGCATTTAAAATCTTGAAAAGAAAAGCTAGATCAAGCATTACTCGGCGGTTTTCAAGAGTTGTGACCTTTAGTAATTTTAAAATATCACAATAAACTATTTCCCCAGATGGAATTTTTAATTTAAAAGCTACAAAACGTAAGAATTTCTTCAGTACCCTTTCCAGATTTTCTACATGACATTTATAGAATGGGGTCCATATGGAACTACAATATTCTAATATAGATCTAACAAGAGAACAATAAACATTTTTAAAACAGATTATATTGTTAAATTCAGATAGGCTCCTTTTTAAGGAACCTAGTAGTTTAAAAGCTTTGTTACAGATAAAGTTATAGTGATTTTTAAAGCTTAAGGTTGGGTCAAATAATACCCCAAGTCTTTAAATTTTGTGAAAAACTGTTGAGATCATTCTGCACTCTTTAACAATCTCTAAAATCTTTTAATCGTCTGCATATAGAAGGATTACACAGCTAAAGAAACAGTCTGAAATATCATTAATAAAACAAATGCAAAGAACTGTAAACATAGGTCCCCCTTGTGGTACTCCAGACTTCACTAATATCTCTTCAGAGAGACAATTTTTTATCCTAACAGCCTGTCTTCTGTTCGTATTATGCGAAGATTTGTACAAAACTTGTATTAACATCAATCAGTCAAGATATTTTTTCTTTCAAAATCTTTGTCAAAAGACCTTTTTAGCAATACCAAAAACCTATAATTTATTTGGCAGTACCTTACATTGAGGTTTTATCTCTAAAGTCTTTAGTAGTTATGCTCATTGATTTTTTAGCAATCTGAGTACTTCATCAAACTATAAATATATTAATAGCAGGTTTTGAATTTTAATCACGATTTCTGACTTACCCTTTACATTATAAATGGTTTACATGAAACAAAAAATTTTATTCAAATTGGCGAAAAACAATGTTTCACATAGAACACTGCAAGATTTGATAAAAAACGGTACTTCACTTTGGGGTCATTTGTGATCTATCACTTTGAAATTTCTACAGAGATACAAAAAATTCAGGCTGACAACATTTTTTGGAGTTTATTATATATTTTAGTGATTTAAAAAAAAAATCCATGTTTTATCAATAATTTCCGCGTTTTATTAAACAACTCAATGTTTTGCATTAGTTTAGGTAGTAACTATATTTTTGGTATTACTGTAAGTATGCAGATATCTACATTTTTTATGGCACTTTGAGATTAAATTTTTGTTTTATGACCAGATATTTAAGTAACGAATGAGACTTAAAAAAAAATATAAACATTAAAAAACCAAAGAAAAAACACAGAAATTAATTAAACAAACACGGATTTTTTAAAGTGCTTTAGCAGACACATATATCGCCCAAAGAACCTTTCCTTGAATATCTATAGCTATCAGCTACAGTAAACAAGGATGTTTTTAGAAGTTCAACCCTCTTTCCAACCTCCCACCACCATTAAAAACTAAAAATTTTATAAAAATCGGTTTAGCAGCTCTCCACTAATGTAACAAAAAGACACCACACCAAAAAATGGGTATTGGCTTCTCAGGTACAAGCATGATTTTGAAATTTTAATTTTTTGAATTTCCTTCAAGACTTCATCTTTAACTTTTTCCCCCTCTCCACTGCCTCAGTGCCCAGGTGTTTAGAAGCGCCAAAAATAGCCTCAGTCAACGTTATTCTGCCAAATCGCAAGCTGTGTTGACCGCATGTAATTAATGAACCTGTCAACATTCCATTGTTCCATTTTCTCTGCAGTTTTAAACTTGAACCAAAGCTGGTATACATCGATACAGGTGTACTTGTCTTCAGATCGCAAAAGGGTATATATTATCCCTTTGTTATCTGCGCAGATTTGCATCAATTGAGACACATAATTATCATTTTTTGATCCGAGGGCTGGCACGTCTTCGTTTAAAAGTGACTGCAAATCCATTTTGGCATTTCCAACATCAGCCAAAGCAGATTTCTGCCAATGTGATGTTGTAGAGGTGTAGGCTGGTTCTTCACTTCTTCTGTGAAGCCAAAAAAGGACAGTAATGGCATGCTTGCAGCCCCCTGTAAGTATCAAAAAAGAAAAGTTAAAAACAGTTAACAATTTTCCAATAACAAGTTAAAAGGAGACACAGACTGTTTGCGTCTTTTTTTATCTTGTGAAAACTAAATTTGCATCGTGTGTTCCTGGCTTAACAGAAATTGGTACAAAAAAATACATCATAGTTAGAAAATACCAGAAAAATATTTTTTTTTTAAATGGCAGCATTAGGCACGTATAAATTTATTTTTCTTCAATATCTCAAAAATTACTGATCTGCTAATTTTTGTTGAAAATATAATTATTTCTTTTAATGTGAAAACTGTGTGTTGCTAGCTGATACGGTTTGTGAGTTATGATTTTCAACCCCCTTTCTTACCCTCTTTGTAACCCTCACCCCCATCAAAAACTAATCAGCTCATCCTTTGGTTCCAAAGAATTTTTGTGCCAAATTTCATCAAAATCGGTTAAGTTTAAGGCATCAATTAAGAAATTTTGTATTTAGGTCTTTCATGTTTATTTGAGTTATTTTGGCATAAATAAAGTGTTTTTTTTTTTCGTTCATATTTTTGTTCTTGAAGTTAGGAATGCCCCCCACCAGAGAAATGTGAAATGACGCCCCTGCACACACACTAGAAATTTGATAAACAAGTCTTGGAGATGGTTTGGGGATACAACCTTTTAATGTCTAAAACAATCATTCTAATGTTCATAGTTCCTCATTTTGTCATAACAAGCGTAACTTTTTGTGTTGGTATGCTCTAAAAACTCTCTATGCATAAAGGTCAACTTTTAAAAAATTTAAAGCAGTTTTACTTGGACTTTCCCCTCCAGATATGTACAAAAAAGAGCAGCGCCTAATATTCTGTAAGTTTGGATACCTTAAAGATATAATTTTCCCACCAGGTGTAATTGCAAAACAGTGGCAGCTGCTATCCTGCTATTTTGCTATAAAATTTAAAACAAAAAAATAATTTATTGAAAGTTATTAATGTACTAACAAAAAGAATCTTACCAGACTAAATATTTCTTTTAGTTAAATTTTATACTGTTGTGTGTCTGTTTTCAAATATTTTGCGTTATTCATACTATAACTCCTACTATACTATATTTCATGTCTTTATTTATTAATTAATATTCAGTGTTGACTATGTAAAATTTTTTTCTTTTGACAAGGTATTGATTTTAATGGGATTTCCGTTCCCTATAAATATAAATAAATAAATGAAATTACTTGTGCTGGGGTCTTTTCTCAAAAAGTTACCTTGCTTCTTCTTACTTGGCATAAAAAAGTAACAAGGTTTGTATTTTTGTAATCGGGGAAAAAACGGTAAATTAAAAAAAAATATGTACAGGGTGTCCAAAAATCACATTTTAAGTCACTTGACAAGGTTTTTATAACAAATGCTTAACAGTCTTACTTATATATTTTGACACAATTTGGATTTTTAATGTGCGCAGTTCAACCATACTCACTTTCCAGTCTTAACATTCTTCATCTCAGCGCTAAAGAAATCCACATTATCCAAATAATATAAATCTACACTCTATCTTATGATCCTGATGATGCTAACGTTGTTAGCGAAACGCGCGTCGAGTGCAAAAAAGTGTAGTTTTGGTTTTGTGGAAAACAATCATAATTTTGTTTTAGTGCAACCAAAGGTTCCAAATTCCCAACATAGTGGCAGGACCTATATTTTAGCACTTGCAGGCCTCCTATATTATGAGTTTCATTTTATCCTAAACCCAGGAGGAACTGGAATATGAACACTTTTTCCAGGACATGTACAAAATATGGGATCATTTCACCCCTTGGCTGTACCAATATACAGATTTTAAACAATAGCAGAATGAAGTTTTTATAATGTTACTAGTATGAATCTACACTTTTGCAAGCAAATACGAAAAGCTATCAGAAGATATAGATTTTAGGAGAAAATTCTGTCTTCTAATAGACATGTAGCAAGCATGAAAATTGTTGGATCTGGGGTTGAGTTTTTATGGTGGTTTTTGACGATCCGTCAGAAAGTGGCTTTATATAAATAGAGTGTCTAAAGAGCCGACAATTTATTATGTTTTTTTCATATTTTCGTTTTTTTTCAAACTAAATTAACCCAACCTAACCTAAACATACTCAATCCAACTTATTAAAAGCCAAAACAACCCAAAAAAACACACTAAACTAAATTAACCCAACGTACACAGACTCAAACCAACTAAACTCACCCAACCTAACCTAAACAAACCAACTTATTCAAAGCCAAAACAGCCCAAAAAAACACACTACAACCCCTACATTTTTTTTTGGCATAAAAAAAATGTTGAGTTGTTTTGGCTTTTAATAAGTTGGTTTGAGTCTGTTTAGGTTAGGTTGGGTTAATTTAGTTTAAAAAAATATGAAAATATGAATATATGAAAAACACATAATAAATAATTATTGTCGGCTCTTTACCCTCATGGGTATTCAGCCGAATTGTCGGCTCTTTATAGGCACTCCCTTATATAAAATTACTTAAAAAAACTTACCAAATATCAAAATTTGTATGCACACACTCTGTTCAAAATCGCAATCAAAAGTTCCTCTTCTTCTTGTCTCCGAATTAAGCTTATGAACCCAGCCTAACCTAAAAAAAAAAAAACTATAAATAAACCCAGCTTAAATGTTCTTAGCAGCTAGGGCTATGGTGGACAGGAACCGTACTGTTTGTAATAACATTCACTACATATATAGTTGTATATTACTTGTAGGCTTTCTAAACGACAAACAAACATAAACTTCCGCACTACTAAACGTTTATAATTTTATAAATGAACTTCTAAAGAATCACAACCAAAAAAGCAAAACACATAAAAAAACGATTTGACAGTATGACTTAAAGTTAGCCGCAGGCCGCAGTTCGCAACCCAGTGGTCCAAATAAAAACTGCACTTGAGAAATTGCAATGGACCAACCAAAAATGACGTCACCTGTATGGATTATGACGTCACCTATATTCGTTTTGAAAATTCCTAAGGCCACTAAATCGACGATTAAAAATATTATTTTTTACATAAAAACCCAAAATTTTTTAGGGAAAAAAGTTTTTAGATGGATTTCTTGGACCTTTATGTTTATGTATATTCCAAAAAAAAGGTAACTTTTTTTATGGCAAAGCCCCATTTTATTGATTCTTTTTGTGTTGTAAAGATGGAAGAAAGCTAAGAAGAAGTTAAAAAAAAACCTCCAAATCAGTTACTTCAACCGAAAAGACACTAAAAAACAAAAGATCAAAAGATCTTGGGTGGAAATAACGAAAATTCAAACTTGCATGAGCATCACACAAGGAACACACAAAAGATCAAAGCGAAAAGAGAAATGATTAAACGATGTTTCGCCCTGGGTAACCAGCGTGGGCTCATCAGTAGTTTCACTGGTCACCCTCCACTATACATCATTAAACACCATCATACACTTTGATTTCCAACCTTGAACCACTCACAAATAGGCATCGTTCCGCACTGGTACTTACTTATCCAAGTTACCTGATACGAATTCGTCCTGGCGTGTTAATATTTCCAGTAGGATTATGCTCCTAAGGCAATTAAAACAAAGAAGAAGTTAAAAAAACCTCCAAATCAGTTACTTCAACCGAAAAGACACTAAAAAACAAAATATCTTGGGTGGAAATAACGAAAATTCAAACTTGGATGGGCATCCCACAAGGAACACACAAAAGATCAAAGCGAAAAGAGAAATGATTAAACGATGTTTCGCCCTGGGTAACCAGCGTGGGCTCATCAGTAGTTTCACTGGTCACCCTCCACTATACATCATTAAACACCATCATACACTTTGATTTCCAACCTGGACGAATTCGTATCAGGTAACTTGGATAAGTAAGTACCAGTGCGGAACGATGCCTATTTGTGAGTGGTTCAAGGTTGGAAATCAAAGTGTATGATGGTGTTTAATGATGTATAGTGGAGGGTGACCAGTGAAACTACTGATGAGCCCACGCTGGTTACCCAGGGCGAAACATCGTTTAATCATTTCTCTTTTCGCTTTGATCTTTTGTGTGTTCCTTGTGGGATGCTCATCCAAGTTTGAATTTTCGTTATTTTCACCCAAGATCTTTTGATCTTTTGTTTTTTAGTGTCTTTTCGGTTGAAGTAACTGATTTGGAGGATTTTTTAACTTCTTCTTTGTTTTAATTGCCTTGGGAGCATAATCCTACTGGAAATATTAACACGCCAGGACGAATTCGTATCAGGTAACTTGGATAAGTAAGTACCAGTGCGGAACGATGCCTATTTGTGAGTGGTTCAAGGTTGGAAATCAAAGTGTATGATGGTGTTTAATGATGTATAGTGTAGGGTGACCAGTGAAACTACTGATGAGCCCACGCTGGTTACCCAGGGCGAAACATCGTTTAATCATTTCTCTTTTCGCTTTGATCTTTTGTGTGTTCCTTGTGGGATGCTAATCCAAGTTTGAATATTCGTTATTTCCACCCAAGATCTTTTGATCTTTTGTTTTTTATGGAAGAAAGCTGTTGGGCGGAATTTTTATCTGATTAAAAAATATTGATTTTTTTACCTCTCAAAAATGACTCGCCTATAAACCACAATAAACTCTTAAAAGAAATAAAACTAGGGATTCTAACACCACTAACAAAAATTATAAATCTATGTTTCAGCACAGGACAATTCCCCAATAAATTAAAAATATCCAGAGTAAAACCAATATATAAAAATAAAGGGGAACAAACAGATTTAAACAACTGCCGGCCCATCTCTATAGTACCCATACTCCCAAAAATTATAGAAAAAAAAGTTACTTTCAAAAACTTAATTTGGTTTCCGAAAAAAATTAAACACAAACAAGGCCATACTTAGTTTTGTGACAGACATAGTTGATGCCTTTGATAGAGGGGAGGGTACCGTGTCTACATTCTGCGACCTCTCGAGGGCGTTTGACTGTGTCTGTCACAAAACGCTTCTTGACAAAATCGAAGCATATGGAATACGTGGAAATGCTTACAGTTTTCTAGCTGCTTACCTTATGAAGAGGCAACAACTAACAGAAACAAATGGATTAAGATCATCAGTAATAACGGTACCCTCAGGGGTACCACAGGGGTCAATACTGGGACCTATACTATTTATTATCTACGCCAATGACTTTCCATAGTGCCTAGAATTCAATTTGCCGACGACAAAACAAACTATAATTCACATAAAAATATAGAAGAAGCACAAATTAAAAACAGAACTAAGTACACAAGTAAAAAATTGGTTTGACTCAAACTCCTTATCACTAAACTTATCAAAAACCATCAATATTGAATTTTCATTGAAAAAAAATAAAATCTAACTCACAAACAGAAACAAAATTTCTAGGCATCATTCTAGACAGGGAATTATGCTTTAAACGTCACATTACAGTACTAAGTAATAAACTTACCAGTATAAATTTCCTACTTAGGAACATTATGCAGCAAACTACAGCAGACTTCGGGAGAATTGCTTACATGGGCATGTGTCAAAGTCTTATCATGTATGGCGTGGTTAACAATCTTTAAACAACAAAAAAAAGCTATCAGAATTTTAGCAAAAATTAACCAAAGAGAGAGACCTTATTTTAAAAGATTGAGAATACTAACTTTTCCAGCAATCTACATCCAGCAAGCTCCTCAATATGCTAAAGAAAATATTTTAAATCTTCAAACGCATCAATCAGTGCATTCATATAACACACGAAACAAAAATCTAGTCATAATTCCCCAGCATAGACTAACATACACAGAAAAAAACTTTAAATTTCTATCAATTAAACTTTACAACTCTCTCCCAGATGAAATTAAACTTCTTCCCACAAGCAAATTCAAAGCTAAAATAAAAAATGTTTTGCACCACATAAGCCCTTATGAAATCCAAGAGTTCCTGGACTTTGACTGGGGCACAATTATTATTAACAACGCAATTGTAGTCTAGTTAGCAACATCACAATTGAGTTAATAAAATCGTACAGAACAAAATGTAATTTTATAGAAATAGGTAACAATAATTAAAATGGTCTTTTATAAGTTCTTTTTAAAAAAATGTACCTACAAATTTAACCTAAGAATCTCTCAACTTAACAGGTAAACGAAAAAATTTTGACGATTCTTAAACTGAATCGTATAATTATTGTTTGTTGTTCACAATGTTTTTGTACAATTATTGTTGTATTTTGCAAATAAAGTTTCATTCATTGATTAATTCACTCACCTATTTTTAGCACGTTTCGCACCACAATTTCTATGGGAAATAAACTACAGTCCCACTTTTAATGAAAATTCCGCCCTATGTTTACATGTTTACTACACACACATTTTTTTTTGAAAATGTTAAAAACTGTGGGAGAAAAAGTGGGATTGTAAAACCTCTGCAGGCCTTGGTGGCTTTTTTATACTTATTCTCGCGCGCTCGTTTTCCTATTTTGATGAGAGGCGGAGTCTAAATGGTGGCCGGACTGGGTGATTTTATTTTTATTATAGTGTTATGTTTGGAATTATTTTATACCAGAGAGCATTTGAATACTTTTGAATCTTATGATGCATTTTACACGAACTTCCTCTTTATCGATTTTAATGAAATTTTGTATGCTAATGCAGATTTGGTGACAATACAATATTAAAAAAAATAAGTTAGAGGGGGTTGGTTATAAGAGGGGGGAACCGGTGTTAATAAATTTGAAAATGTAATAAATTCATATAACTTTTTGAGTTTTTTCTAAATCATTTTAGTGGTACGCTATGGACTTACATTGGTGGAAACGTTTCCGGGGGGGGGGGGTTAATGCATACTTCGGGGATGGCCGCGGCTATTTTCGTGGGTGGGGGAGGAGGGTTTGTTTAATAAGTGTTGGGTTAAAATGGTTAAAAAAATTGTTTATATTTAAAAAGAAGGTAGCAAATCCTTAAATGTTGTTGATCAAAATTGCTAAAAATTAAATTAAAATTGTAACAAATAGTGTTGTTATAGCGCCGCAGACAAAAAAAATGTTGCTGTTTCAGATGAAAACTTCAAAAATCTTAAGCTCGTTCACGTGTTTTGTAAAGTATTTTTAAAAAATGGTTTGGGTTGGGGTAAGATCTATGTGTCAATTCTAGATTTGTTGCCAGAATCAGGTCATGCGCAGCCGAAGATTTTGGGAAATTATACTAAATATAGCGCCGCAGGCAAAATTATTAAAAAAGAGGTGGGATGAACTGTCTTTTTTTCCTTTTTTCGTCTGTGTAACACCTGTGTTTTTGAGGTTTTGAGGAAGGGGGTAATTACGCCGTTCCCCCCCCCCCCCCCCCGCGCAAAAACGCCGGTGCACGTTACGCCGTTCAGCCCCCCCCCCCGCAAAAACGCCGATGCACGTGCCCGAAAATGTAGTGGGTGTACAATTTGGAAATTTAAGTAAAACGCACAGCTTTTTTCAAGTCCTCCCCCCCCATCCGGTTAGGGGTTGGGTTGAATTAGTGTGTACCAATTCATAACATCATAAAATCCTTAAAAGGATCTATAACTATATTATAGTCTCAATTCTAGATTGAAAAATTATTAATGAACTATAGCGCCGCAGGCAAATATTTTTAAAATATGAAAAAACCCAATGAAAAAAAGTGTCGGTGCAAAAGTGGGGGGAAAGCTAGGAGAGTACGAGTCTTAGCAGATAGCAAACTGGAAAACATAATCAGATGGGATAGGGACAATTCGGCGCCGCCGACTCGGCGCGGAACCTTCAGTGCCGCTGATTCGGCGCGGATTAATTCGGCTCCAGAAAATTCGGCGACGGAATCAATAATTTTTATAAGGACGTTTAGTAAAAAAATATTATTTTGGGTTGGTTAAGTTACAATTTTTTCTTGGGGGCTTTTTACGGTTTTTTTTGGTTTTGTGATACCAAACTAATTTCTGGCAGAAAAAATACGCATACAGTCCTTTTTTCGGACTTTTCCATATAACTATGAGATAGTATAACGGCCCTCCCCTTGCGTTTCACGAGAAAAATGCGTACCGATAATAACTCCAAATCAAGTTGGCCTGGAAAAAACCCATAGACGAGGAGTGTAATGGGCAAGGCGCGTAGATTGCGTCAGTAGTGAAAGCAACTGACAACCATCTGACTGACTGAATTTAGGTTTATGTTTAATATTTTTGTTTACTTTTCGAAAATCTATTAAAAGAGTGGAAACTACCGTAAAAAAATTGAAAAAGTGCTGTCTAATGTTTCCCGTAATAATAACGCACGCCATCACAGAAAATACCGCCACAAAATTTTAAAACACAAAAACTCCACAATCACATAAACAAAATGGCAAAACCATAACTCATCAAAAATGTAAATTTTTCTTACCTTGTGGATTGAAACCCTCGAGTAAGGTTAAACCTGCGTTTGGATATGTTTTATCCATAATAAATAAATTCAATTAAATAAAATCAAAGTTTCCGGACAGATTATGTCGTTGTCACTGTCACTCAAATTAATACCTTGTCATTAAATTATCGAAAGGTCACTACAACACTAGGCATGGATTTGTTAGTGCACGCGCAGCAGATTTTTGGTTTATGGCCTGGTGGCCCAAACAGTTTCAAAGCCAACCGCGATTTTGAATTTTGTTCCTTGTTTTTCAAAGTTATTTTCGTTACACATTTTGCGACACTTGGGCCGTTATAGTATCTCATAGTTATATGTACTTTTCCCTCTGAGCTTAAAGTGTTTTTGGTGCGCCGAACTTTCTTGATGTCGAATTTCCCTGGCGCCGAATCGGCGGTGCTAAATTGTCCTAGACCCTAACTAGATACTATCAATAGGATGGAAGGAAATAATATAAGAATCAAAAATAATATAATTATATAAAGGTTTACTCTAAAACTTCCCTCGCTCAAGAAAATATATAAAAACAACTACTCGTATACACATGGGTTAGATTGGGTCGGTCAGAATTTTTCATGGTATATCCAGACTTTTCTTGGGTGTATCCAGACTTTTCAAGAATGCATCCAGATTTTTTCTGGGTATATCCAGAATCCATCCAGACTTTTTCAGGGTCTTTCCAGACTCTTCCAGGGTGTATCCAGACTTTTCGTGAATGTATCCAGATTTTCCAGGGTGTATCCAGACTTTTCCAGAGTCTTTCCAGACTTTCAAGAGTGTATCCTGAATTCCTTGGGTGTTTCCAGACTTTTCCAGGGTCTTTCCAGACTCTTATAGAGTGTATCCCGATTTTTCCAGGGTCATTCCAGAGTTTTCAAGAGTTTATCCAGACTTTTCCAGAGTGTATCCAGACTTTTCCAGGGTCTTTCTCGACTTTTCCAGGGTCTTTCCAGACTTTTCCAGAGTGTATCTAGACTTTTCCAGAGTGTATCCAGACTTTTCCAGAGGGTATCCAGACTTTTCCATGGTCTTTCCAAACTTTTCCAGCGTGTTTCAAGACTTTTCCAGTGTGTTTCCAGACTTTTCCAGGGTGTTTCCAGACTTTTCCAGAGTGTATCCAGACTTTGTTTATTCGAGTTTATTTTTAAGAAGCTTTCCAAAAAGGTCCACAAGTGGTACCTCCTCATGAAAAAAATGTTGGTAGGCCCTTGGCCTTCAGTGCGGGCCCCCAAATGAGTCACCAATAATGTTCTTGTGTGGTATTTTCTTTATTCCGCTTAGTAAATAGAGAAATATGTAGTTTATTTTTAAGCCAAAACAATTGACAATTTTTTTAAAAATTTTTGACACGGACACAGTGCGTTAAATTTCTTTTTTAACAAGCTTTCCAAAAAGTGGTACCTTCTTATTTAAAAAAAAATAGTTAGTGGGCCCTTGGCCTCCAGCTGGGGGCCACAAATTTTTTTAAATTATGAGCGGAAAGTCTGGAAAAAATCATTAAAGATTCGCTTGTAGCTTTTTTTAAAACCTCTTCCCTAAAGCCGCTCCACCCTGTATATATATATATATATATATATATATATATGTAGTACATATAATAGTATTTTTTTATTCGACGGCGGGCAGTTCGACTCTGGGCCACCGGTCTATAATGTTTGTCGAATTACTTTCCTAGCAACAGAGGGGAGTGTACGTTAATTCCACGTGACAGATATCTTGGGAGCAGGAAACTTTTGAAAAGAGGACGAAATTTTTAAAATGTATTTCCTAAGCAGCAGAGGGGGTGTGCCTTGTGTAGGCAATTTTTAGCAGGCGAAGAAATTAGTACATAATTAGTAGCAAATTATGGCAGAATTATTTTTTTTTAAATCTCTTTCCTAGGCAGAGGGCGGTGTGCCTTGATATCACGCTACACACCAAATATAAACAAACAAAAAAGTAATCTTGAGAGTAGGCAATTTTTTAGAAGGGGACGAAATTAGTAGCAAATTGTGGCATAATTGCTTGTTTCAAATCTATTTCTTAAGCAGAGGGGGGTGTGCCTTGACAAAAATGAAGTTATCTTGATAGTAGGAAATTTTCTAGAAGGGACGAAATTAGTTCAGCACATTCTGGCATAATGGCTTTTTTTCAAATCTATTTCTTAAGCAGAGGGGGTGTGCCTTGATATCAAGCTAAAAACCCCATAAAAAAAAATGAAGTTATGTTATAGTAGTTAATAGAAGGGGACGAAATTAGCACATAATTAGTACCAAATTCTGGCATAGTCATTTTTGGTCGAATCTCTTTTCTAAGCAGAGGGGGGTGTACCTTGATATCAAAAACCCCATAACAAACAAACAAAAATCTTAGGAAACGATGGTTTTTATAAACTAAAAGTACCCTTCTTTAAGAGTACATAATTAGTACAAAATTAAGACATATCAACTTTTATTAAATCTGTCTCCTAACCATGGGGGAGTGTAGCTTAGCGCCAAGCCACACCCCCACTTTTAAGTGCGAATAACTCCGTTATTCATCAAGTACAAAATTTTTTTAAAAGGGGACTAAATTAGTACATAATTTTTACAATATCCAAGTTGGGTCTACCTATTACTAACTTGAAAAGGTTTTTGCTTAATAATAAAAATGAAAAATTGGCCCAGTTAAAATTTGCTTATGGAAATGGGAAATGAAGTAGCTTGGAAAATAATAGCGGCGCTAACGGGGGGGCGTCCAAGATTCAAAATATAGCGGACATCCTGTAAATGCATATAATATATTTTTAAAATTCATGACGTTGAAATCTAACCAATTGATATTTGGTTGTTTAATGCATTCCTAATTTTGTCAACGGTTCACCCAAGCAAAAGTTACATTACATTACATAAACCGGCGAGTATTTGCCTCTCTTTTTTACTTTAGTACCTAACTATATATACTAAATTAAGTTCTGTTTATTCCTCGTCATTTTAATTTCATTTTAAAAGCTTATTACATTTTTTTAGGGAGAATAATACTTAATAGAATCCTTCAAAGCTGTCTACCAATTTATGTTCCCGATTCAGTAGGAAGAAATATATTTTACAAAGACAATATAAATCAAATAAATTAAAATAATAAAAGTGTAAAACGTTTGAAAACAGTTTATTCAAAAATTATAACAACATTAATCTTAAAATACATTAAAAAAAAACACGACGTTTTTATATATAAGGTGAAAAACTAATAAACGAGAAAATAATATTTAAGAAGACAAAGGAAATAAATAAAATCTTTTTAAATAATACAAATGAGAGTAAATTAGAAAGGGCTGAATCCAAACTAGTGTGGAGGCTATTAGGATCGCCAAAAAGTTTTTTGTATTTCCACTAAATATCTACCACGATTACTCAAAAGCCACTTAACCGATTTTTAACCAATTTGTCATTCTCATAGTTTACATAACAAGCATGTTATGATGTTCATTAAACGAGTTAATTATCTTAATTTATAATTAATTAATTCAATTGAACGTGTAAGACCACAATATTGTCACAGTAAAATAGGGCTAAGGTGTGGCTACTTCCTACCCTTAACTCTATCCTGTTTATTTCGTTATAAGTTTTCACTTTTAACGACTGGGTTGGGCCAACAGAGTTTGCTCAAACCGAACGATTGCCTAGGGTTCAAGATATGGGATCTCCCCTAAGGTTGTAAATTGCACAAGGGTGAGTCTTTTGACTAGATAAAATTAGCACGTTTAACTTACACGACCACTAATTTATTACTTATACCTACAAAAACACTAAGGTTGGCCTGAGTGGGCCTATGGGAATGGAAATGTTGGTGACGTTGACAATGCTCAATTGACTCTAGACGTGAACCCCTTTGTTTATCTCTTGACTCGGCGTCGACCCGTTCCTGCTTGGAGTCTTCATAACTGCGCCCTTTCGGGCCAGTCCCTGAGCTCTTGCGACGCCATCGCTTAATAGAGAACGAAAGTCTACCTTTCTCACACTACTAAAAACCGAATCCTCGATCGATTTTCCGATCAGCAAGCAGGTAGGCTTTCCCGCCAATCTCTTGATCGTGACTTTTTTCGATACAAAAGATTGTTGAGCAGACCTTGGCCCGCTAACTGTATTTTTGGTTTACCAATCTTCTAAATAAAAACTTGATAGTTTTATTTTAACAATAGTTTTATTTTAAAAATATATTCGAGGATTATTAACGCCTTTATTCCCTATTTCGGCCAATCGTTACATTCCCCCTCCCTCTATAAAAACTGCCCCCCCCCCAGTTCTTGCAGACGCTCCGCCTAGAGTCAATTTAAGGCCTATATCTACAAAAAGGTGAAATGGGTAAATTATTGATGAGTTCTACTGTATAACCTAAAATTTTCACTTGCAAAGAAAAACAATAAAAATCAATATTTTATACTGAAAATAGTGTGTAGTATTAAAACTAATTAAAAAAAATTAAATTAATGAAATGAAAGAAGCCCAATCTGGCTGACAAACAACAGATGCTATTGGAAATCGATTACTACTGACATTGTTGCATGTTTTTTTTATGTTCTATTTAGAAGTCTTTATGTTACAACCGAAAACAACTCCTCACGACCCTCTTCTGTGCCTTTTCCGACGCTGTCACCCTCTTTGTCCAAAAACAACCCCACCCCGTGAAAGTCTCTTTCGTCGCCCCCATAATCATTTTTCGCCCAAAAAAAAATCTGCATTTAGCATTGTCTTGTCATTTAGCTTGTCTAAGTCTCTTATGCAAAGAATGTTATCAAAAGTCAAAAAGTATAGCTTTTTACTACGCGGTTGACTTGATCTACCCTCGCGAATCCAATGTGACTTTGAGCGGTTTGCCAATATGTCTCTTAGTGCCTCCTTGGTTTCTTCTTTGCTGATGCCGGAAAACCAAGGAAGTTCACTTTCACATTCTAATAAAGTCTTGCTTTTGAAAAGTTTATTTCCTAAAAGTTCTTGCTCGAGGCACTAAGTTTTGTGTCCTCGCGCCTAAACAATTTTTCCGGTGCACACTTTGTCCCGAAAACGTCCGCACACCGATATAAAGTTATTTTTTACACGTTTCAATTTTGTAAAACCACGTTTTTTGTGTGTCTTTTACACCTTGTGATCTTTACTTAAGACGTGTGTTTCTTCGTGTGCGCTCACTGTTTATGTTTGAGCACGCCCGTATACTTCTACCTCTATACTTCATGCGTATAAATTGTCTCTCACGGTACCCTGATTTCTTATATTTTTCTCTGGGTATCCTTTCTTCATGGGGGACGACCTCTTTGTGGGAAGGTTGTGGTTCAGAACCGCTGCTTGCGCGGGTGTGTCAGCGCGGAAACCATAGGAGAACTGACTGTCTTGTCGTATTTTCCCATCAAGAAAACATGCAACAAAAAAGAGAAGTGTCAGACTAAGTTCTTATTGCGGCTTAATATATGCTAAGGGGATACAATTATTTAACTTATAACTCCGGGGTGAATTCTTATTTTTAAATATATTTAGGATCCTAACTAACTGAATATTGCGCCATAGTTTGTATAAAAGACCAAAAAAAACTAGAACTATATCTGTATCGGCCTATATTTTTGCTGCCGCCCAAGAATTCAAGAATAAATTAAAGAAAAACTGTTACACAAAAATGTTTAGAATAGAAACTTTTGTGTGGTCGATCTTGAGTATTTGATATTTTATATATCATGCTATAAGGTCAATTTATTATTCTATTTTTTTCAGAAAATGAATAGATGTGTAGATTTACAAGATACAAATGTTGTACAAAATCAAAAGAACTCTAACCAAAACTCTGAAATATTTTATGCAGACATAAAGCGGGGACTCTTAATGTCTACCATGATATTTCTCATCCTTATAAGAAAAGGTCACATCTAGGGATATTTGATAAAAATAGGGTGTAAAAAATCGTACTTTGCCGAAAGTGAACAGAAGGGAAGTTCAAGGAAATTTTAATTTTGGATGAGTAGAATAGGAAAAAATACAAAAAATTACCTTGCATAGAAAGGTTGATTTTAACAAGTAGTGTTAACGTAGGCCATACGTTAGGTACTTAGTATGGATTTTTTTACAGTACGAAACAAGTAAAAATATTAAAGGAATAAAAATTATTATAATTCAAATTAAGTTAGTTAATAAACATACGAGGGCAAATAGAAGGATTTAAAAAAGTAACTTAGTATAGGACGAGTTCGCATTGCACTACCAGGGCGAAATCGCCAAGTATTTAGCGTATAAGATGACAATAGCAGAGGCGAACTACGTAGGGTAAAATTAATAAGGATTAGTAATAGAAAAAGAAGGTTGGAAGAAATGCGATTGACCATTGGTGGCATGTCTAGGGGAATAACTATACTAAAAGTGGGTACAGTTTTAGTTAAAAAGTAGAATTTAAAAAAAACCGGGGCAAAGGCGGAAAAAAGCTATGTTATGTATCAATGCAATAAGGTTAACGAGGTGCTATATTCAAAACAAACAAGAAATGTCTAATGGCGTTACTTTAACGGCAGGTTGAAAGCAAGGGAAGACTTGTACTGTCTTTTCAAAGCTACGGCGAATAACGTTAATTTATTTTTATTCTTTAGACTTTAAGGGACACGTTATTGTATAATTCTTATAGTTATAGTTATCTATACGAGTTTTAGAGAAGATGAGAAATATCTTGGTAGACATTAAGAGTGCCCGCTTTATGTCTGCTTAAAATATTTCAGAATTTTGGTTAGAGTTTTTTTTATTTTGTACAACATTTGTATCTTGTAAATCTACACATCTATTCATTTTCTGAAAAAACAGAATAACAAATTGACCTTAAAGCATATAAAATATCAAATACTCAAGGTATGTAGGTATAAGTAATAAATTAGTGGTCGTGTAAGTTAAACGTGGTAATTTTATCTAGCCGAAAGGCTCACCCTTGTGTAAGTGGCTTTTGAGTAATCGTTGTACATATTTAGTGGAAATACAAAAAACTTTTTTGCGATCCTAATAGCCTCCACACTAGTTTGGATTCAGCCCTTTCTAATTTACTCTCATTTGTATTATTTAAAAATATTTTATTTATTTCCGTTGTCTTCTTAAATATTATTTTCTCGTTTATTCGTTTTTCACCGTATATATAAAAACGTCGTGTTTTTTTAAATGTATTTTAAGATTAATGTTATTATAATTTTTGACTAAACTGTTTTCAAACGTTTTACACTTTTATTATTTTAATTTAATTGATTTATGTTGTCTTTGTAAAATATATTTTTTCCTACTGAATCGGGAACATAAATTGGTAGACAGCTTTGAAGGATTCTATGAAGCATTATTCTCCCTAAAAAAATGTAATAAGCTTTTAAAATAAAATTAAAATAACGAGGAATAAACAGAACTTGATTTAGTATATATAGTTAGGTACTAAAGTAAAAAAGTGAGAGAGGCAAATACTTGCCGGTTTATGTAATGTAATGTAACTTTTGCTTGGGTGAACCGTTGATAAAATTAGGAATGCATTAAACAACCAAAACAAATATAAATTGGTTAGATTTCAACGTCATGAATTTTAAAAATATATTATATGCATTTACAGGATGTCCGCTATATTTTGAATCTTGGAACCCCCCCCCCACCCCGTTAGCGCCGCTATTATTTTCCAAGCTACTTCATTTCCCATTTCCATAAGCAAATTTGAACTGGGCCAATTTTTCATTTTTATTATTAAGCAAAAACCTTTTCAAGTTAGTAATAGGTAGACCCAACTTGGATATTGTAAAAATTATGTACTAATTTAGTCCCCTTTTAAAAAAATTTGTACTTGATGAATAACGGAGTTATTCGCACTTAAAAGTGGGGGTGTGGCTTGGCGCTAAGCTACACTCCCCCATGCTTAGGAGACAGATTTATTAAAAGTTGAATGTCTTAATTTTGTACTAATTATGTACTCTTAAAGAAAGGTACTTTTAGTTTACAAAAACCATCGGCTCCTAGGATTTTTGTTTGTTTGTTATGGAGTGTTTGATATCAAGGTACACCCCCCCTCTGCTTAGAAAAGAGATTCGACCAAAAATGACTATGCCAGAATTTGGTACTAATTATGTACTAATTTCGTCCCCTTCTATTAACTACTATAACATAACTTCTTTTTTTTTAGCTTGATATCAAGGCACACCCCCCTCTGCTTAAGAAATAGATTTGATAAAAGCAATTATGCCAGAATTTGATGAATTAATTCCGTCCCCTTCTAGAAAATTTCCTACTATCACGATAACTTCATTTTTTTCAAGGCACACCCCCCTCTGCTTAAGAAATAGATTTGAAAAAAGCAATTATGCCATAATTTGCTACTAATTTCGTCCCCTTCTAAAAAAATGCCTACTCTCAAGATTACTTTTTTTGTTTGTTTATATGTGTTGTGTAGCGTGATATTAAGGCACACCCCCCTCTGCCTAGGAAAGAGATTTGAAAAAAAATAATTCTGCCATAATTTGCTACTAATTATAATTCTGCCATAATTATATTTGTACTAATTTCGTCGCCTGCTAAAAATTGCCTACACAAGGCACACCCCCCTCTGCTTAGGAAATACATTTTAGGGTTCTACTCCTTTTTTGTAATCTTTTCTTATTAAGCAATCAGTTATGGATGCAGAAATATTGTGGTTCAAGGAATCTTTAAGATTAATCCTGATGTTGCCAATTATGTCCTAATCATCTGCGAAGGTCAGTAGTAGGTTGGGTCCGTCCTGGTGGAATATAGCCGTTGGTGTCTCAATATTGACTTTCCTAATTGCATATTCCAATGCTATATCAAAGAGTTGGGTTTTTCACCCCTGCTTAAGCTCATTGTTGATACCAAAAAAATCAAAGTAGCTCTGTCCCACCCTTATCTTGCACCTTGTATCCTCCGTACATATTTTTACCAGGGATATCAGCTTTTTTGGAAACCCCAGTTTCTGATTTGCTTCCCACAATTTTGCTCTATATAATCTGTCAAATGCCTGTGTGAAATCAATAAACATCTGGTGAAGTTCTCTGTGAAATTCCCAGCATTTTTCCATTATTTGTCTAACGGTGAAAATTGGTCTATAGTGGGCCTTTTAGGCTAAACCCGCACTGGTATTCCCCGACTATCTCCTCTTTATATGGTTCAATTCTCTCGCAGGATACTGGAGAGGACCTTGTAGCATGTATTTCGCAGAGTTATTCAACTATAATTTATATCTCCTTTTATATGGATGGGGACTATAACGCCTTCCTTTCATGAATCCGGTAGCATTTCGGCGTTTCAAATGTTTTGGATGAGCTCATGTATGGCCCTATGCAGTGTTTTCTCCACCGTATTTTATACATTCGGCAGGTATGCCGTCACTACCAGCAACTTAGATTTTTTATGACTTTATCTGTTTCTTCATATGTTGGGTTGGTATCTCTATTTCAGCTGTTGTAACGCTCAAATTTCGCGCTACAATGTAGAACTTTCGAATTTTAAAATTAATATAATTTTGATCTAAAATCAGATGCATACAGTGCCATCTATATAAAAGTTTCCATACTAATGTTAACAAGGATAAAAATACCTACATTGTTAGTGTCAAAAATCAATACGGTTTAGGATTCGGTAGTGGCGCCCCCTTTTTAGCGGGATTTTTGTGAACTAAATTTTTACAAAATTTTGACATGAAGGGTTTTTAGAAAATAGCTTTTGTATCAAAAATAAAGCTCTCAAATATTTATTATTAACCCCCCCCCCCAAACTTAGTTAAATACAATATAATCGTAAGATATTTTAGCTTAAATTAACTCGAATTTGCTTCTTGTGACTATCAGAATCTGGACTATGATGACGTCACCTAAAATAGAAATCGTTAGATAATCGATTTCGATCGAGTGTAGAAAGTACCGAGTACTAACCTTTAAAGCCGGCCAAAGCTTTTGAGACCCTCGATTTTACGTAATTTTCACTTGAACTTTCCATGATTGTTTTGGAGGTTAGATTTGTCAAAAAATCAAAATGTTAAGAATATGCGGAAAAGTACTCTTTAATATACCTAGACTTATTTCCACCTATGACTAGAATTTTCTTTAAAACAATTGATTTTCAGGAAATATTTTTATTTGGTTTTCCTTTGACTTTTCAACACCACCTGTCAACTGGTATGATTTCAGGATCAACCAAAACCTTCGATATTTTCTTCCCAAGCCGTAAAATTGAGATTTTGCTGACGTCATACCCTTGTCTTGTTAATATTCTAACGTGGGATAACTTTTATTTTGGTACACGGAAGTTAGATCTTTTCTTTATCTTATTAGGTAACTCCTCCTCTATCTCCCAGGAGTTCTCAAGTTTAACGTATTGTTATTATGAGAGATGCTAGATTTAAGTTTGAGTTTGAAATACTTACGTTGTCAAGGTATTAAAAATAGGTTAGATCTCTTTGGTTAAGTTTTAACTAGGTTTTGACGAGTGTTTTGACAAACTTCGTCATTTCCGGGTGCCATTTTGAGGTTCTTTCTTTGCAAGAAGCGTGGCCTAGTGAAGTTGTGGAGTTTCACTCCTTAAAGTTTTGTATCAAAACTTCGCGTTTGCGAGATATAAGTGATTACTCTGATAATCGACTGTTCAGCATTTTGTTGGAGTTTGAAGTTTGAAGTTCTGAGTTAGCTGGAAGTTGCATTGATTACGGATTTATATTTCACTAGAAGGCAACCACGAAACGCTATTACAATTCGCTATCCAACTGCGAATGCCCTGCAAAAGAAGGCCTGCTTTGAGTAGTTTGATTTAGGCTCTTTGAGGTAATTTTTTTTGAGTTCTATTTAAGTACTCTATTTTTAAGATGTTAATATTTGCTTAGAGTTAGGGACCGCGATTGCGAAATTTTTATGAAGTTATTTAAAGTATTTTTAGTAGCCCCTTTCAAAAAAAAAAAAACTTAGTAGCTCCATTTGAGTTAACTTATGTAAATAGTCTGTATTAACTTCTAAAAGCAACAGCTCGGTTTTTTGTTTTTAAATTCACGTTTTTAAGCATGATAAATTAATTTTCTCTTTTAGTGACTAACCATAGCTAACCAAGCTATTTTTGGAGTTATTTTGAGGCAAGGTTTTGTTGCCTATATTAGTTATTTAAAAGATTTTTTTGGAATCTCTAATTCTCGTCATCTCTATTTATATATAGTATAGTAAAATCTAAGGGATGATGACTTAAGAATTGTCTAGTCATGGTGTATCCAGATTTTGAGACCATGTCAAGCAAAATATCGTCATGGAACTAGATACTATTTTGAGATTATGATGACGTCAGAAAGCTGTTTTTTTTTTGAGGGACCTTTAAGTAGATTAGATTTAATTTGCTTTTCTTATGTCAAAATTCGTTTTGAAATCAATAAGCTTATTTTAGGCTTAGAACTTGCAAACTAAATAAAACTGATTTTCTTGTTAAAAGAAGACAAAAGAAACACAGTACTAAAATGTTAAGAACTTAATACGGTAAAGCAAATAATTTTAGGGTGTCTCCTCTCCTCCTCTTTTAATAAATATTAACCCGTGCTTACGTAAGCCCTGGTTGTGCACAACAATTAGCCCTATGTTGCTGTTGGGTTCTCTATTTTTTTTCCTTTGAAACCAAAATATGTTAAACATTTAACTTAAAATGAGTTTTTATTATGAACTTTGAAGTTTTGAGTTTGAAAATATAGCGTGCGCAGGAATACAGGATTAAACTCTGTGTTTTATTCGAGTATGGTGTTAAAAAAAAGTCCCTCACAATAAAAAAAAGATGGCCACATCAAGTACGAAGAAGTAAATTATTAGGTAAGTGACATAAAACATTACTATTAAATAATCCTTGATTTCGGAGTTTGATTTAGGTATACTTAGGTTTAAAATTTTAAAACTTCGTGGCGCCTATTTACCATCTGCAACCCAACCCTTCTCCACTGTATTCAAACGCTAGGGGTAACCGAAGGTATACTGAAGGATATGTTTAATTTATTTAAAATCGTATAATTTTAGCACACTTACACTGATAGATTTTAATTATTTTTTTTAATTATTTACATTTAATTGGTTACATGACAAATAGGCGGTTACAAATTTGGCACCCAACGTGGAGCATTTGTACGCATGCGCGAATATTATTTCTGTTTTTAGATATACTTCAATGAGAAATTGCGATTTCTGTTTTTTTTGTGTGTCTGGCAGGATAAAATTGGAAATTTTATTAAATACAAGCATAGAGGTCAACCAAAAATAGTTATTATGGGTACGTAAAAATATCATAACACGTAAATTTATGTGCGGAAATTTTTGTGAATTTTCTTTTGAGATATTGGAGTTTTTGTAAACTTTTCTTGAAATTTTTTTTTTCTGCCATTTTGCGGTCATGAAACTTCCACAAAAATTTATTTTGATAGAAAAATAGTTTGAAATTACCTTGTGATTTGTGACTTTTTAAGATTTTGATCTTATAGTATAGTCTTGAGGTAGTTTAAGAAGGTTTTTTAACTTTCCGTATTTAATTAATTTTTCGGATAGTTATTTTTCTTAAGAACTTGTGTTGTGTTGTAAGTGAGTGGAAATGGCGGACTTGAAAATAGATGTCAGTAGATTGGTGAAGAAAGAGGTTCTATATGAATTGAAGATTAGGGGCATCGAGGAACCAACTAATAAGACCCTTAAGGAGATGATAAAGATTTTGAAAAATGCAATGCAGCTGGACAAAACCGATTTAACTATGAATGAATCAGTTGAATACCCATACACTTGCTCTGAAGTTATTGCTGACTTACAAACCTCTTTGAAGGACATTCAGGATATAGTAGATCATTTTGATGTGTTAGCGCATGCACTAGGTAGAGCCAAGCGGTGCCCTGCTGAACAACCTAGTGAGCTAAAACTAAGGTCTGAGATGCAATCCGAATTGCTTCTCGTGTATGATGGCTTTAAGGAAAAGATTAAACAAGCCAAGAAAGATGCTGTAAAGTCTACTACACCGGTTGTGGATTTATCAGTGCTCTTTATTAGCAGCAAGGCTGAAGATTCTGAGGAAGAATCTACGAACAGTAGTAGTGAGGATGAAGGCGTAGCTCAACCTAGACAACAAAAGCATTATTTAAAGCCCGTTCCAGTTAGAGACCGTAATCTAAAGTATTTTGGCGACAAGACGATCGTTTAGTTGGTTCCTGCAGAGAGTTGAAGAATATAGAAGATCCCGTCTGGTAGATAAGGCGTTATTATTTGAGGAGGCATCCGATCTTTTTGAGGGATTGGATTGGAGGGATAAGGATTGGATGGATGATTGGGAGACACTGGTAGCGGTTATGCGTGAAGAATTTCATTTGTGGAAAGAAATTGAAAGTCGGACACAAGGACCAAAAGAAAGCATAGGTGACTTTGTCGCTTGTATGAATGCACTATTTGGTCACATGAGACAAAAGATCCCGAATAAAGTTAAGATGACTGTGCTTCTAGATAATGTCGATCCATATTATCAACCTCACCTTGCCTTTAAGGAAATAACTTCTATTACCCAATTGCTGACAGATTGTAGGAAGTTGGATGAAAAGAGGGCCAAGCAAGAAAAATTTGTGCCACCACCTAGAAAAGGCAAATGTTTAAAGCCTGATTTAGCTTACGCTTATACCTCGACAGAGTCATCAACAGTCTATGAAGATAGAGTTGCTGGGTCTTCTGGGAATAAATTGGATGCAGTCGATAACCTTCCAGCTGATAACCGTAGACGTCCCAATGATAATGTCTAGTGTTGGAATTGTTCTGGTACTGGACATTTATCATCAAATTGTCCTCAGCGTCAGAACAAATATTGTTATAGATGTGGCCACCCAGATGCTACGATAAGAACCTGTCCCAAATGTAGTGATCGTTCTCGTTCGGGAAACGGATCGAGAAGGCAATAGATAGCGACCAACTTTTGCTTCCTAAGAGTAAGGTCGACTTAGATGCAGCCTACCGCCTTGTACTAGACTTTGTTATAGCGCACGCTCATGGTGATGAGAGACCTTGTTTAAATGTATCGATTTTTGGTAAGAATATGTTAGGACTTTTGGATTCGGGAAGTAATAGTACACTTGTAGGCAGTAAAGGTTGGGAGGTCCTTAAAAATATTGGTCTTGTTTTTCTTGAGAAAAGTAGTTTAGAGATTACTGTTGCTAATGGTAATAAAGTTAAAGTTTTAGGAGTTTTACGTGTCCCAGTAAAACTTAGAGATCGAGAACGTCTAATAGATATTTTAGTTGCTTCAGATCTACCACATTCATTAATTTTAGGCATTAATTTTTGGAAGAAGATGGAGATTTTGCCAGACTTACGTTCTGATGATTGGAAATTTACTTCTTGTGAATCGGACTCAGTTAATTTGGACTTAATGGATGTTATTCAACCTCGTAGTTCATTAACGCCAGAACAGTCTGAACAGTTAGAACTATTGGTTAAGAATGCGTTTGATAAAATGGGAACTGGATTAGGTTGTACTTCGCTCGTCGAACATAAAATTGTTGTTGATCCCGGTGTGGAGCCAATAAAGCAGCGGTATTACCCGGTATCTCCGGCGATGATGAAGCTGATGGATGCTGAACTGCAGGATATGTTAGAAAAGGGTGTTGTAGAGCCTTCTAACAGCCCGTGGTCCAACCCGGTAGTAATGGTTCCTAAGAAGGACGGCTCCTGGAGGTTTTGCCTCGATTTTAGACGCTTGATAAATTAAGGAATGCGAGATATCTGTCATCTTTAGATATTAAATCGGCGTATTTTCAAATACCTTTGGAGGAGAGTTCAAAGGAGAAAACGGCTTTCACTGTACCGAACCGAGGTTTATATCAGTTTTGTCGTATTCCGTTCGGACTCCATACAGCCCCCGCCACTTGGCATAGGTTTATTGATCATGTGATGGACATCTAGAAGTTCTGTCCAAAGTCTTTGAAAGGTTAACTGGAGCAGGACTCACTCTGAATCGCTCCAAGTCTAATTTTTGTTTAGAAAGTCTTCACTATTTGGGTCATGTTGTCAATAAGGCAGGAATCCACGTTGATCCCGAAAAAATCAACGCTATATTGCAAATTCTCCGTTGTAAGACAGTTAAGGAAATTCGTCGTTTTGTTGGCACTGCGAGTTGGTTTCGTAGGTTTATTCTTAATTTTTCCGAAATTATTTTGCCATTGACTGAGCTTACGAAGAAAAACGTACGTTTTTATTGGACTGATCGCCAAGAGAAAGCCTTTGAAACTCTCAAAGAGAAACTGGTGTCAGCCTCGATTTTAGCATGTCCCAATTTTGATTTACCATTTACCATAGAAACGGACGCGAGTACTTTTGGATTAGGCTCTATTCTTACACAAGAATATGAGGATGGTGTCAAGGTTATTGCTTATATTAGTCGTTCTTTAGCGAAGAATGAAAAATTCTTTAGTGCAAGCGAATTGGAATGTTTGGCGGTTTTATGTTCGATCTCTAAATTTCGTCCTTATGTTAAAGCTAGTCATTTTACGGTAATAACAGATCACTGGGCGTTAAAATGGTTAATGAACCTTAAGGATTTGAGTGGTAGACTAGCACGCTGGTCTTTAAAGTTACAACAGTACGACTTCGAAATAATCCATCGTCGTGGAAAAGACAACGTTGTCCCAAATATGCTATCCCGATCTGTGCCTAAAGCAGACTATGCTCTGGTAAGTGTTGTCACACCCAACTCACCAACAAAACCTGTTGTGCTAGATAAGTGGTATCTGAGTGTGTTGTGTAAAGTTGAGAAATAACCTTTGAAGTACCCGACTTATCGTGTTGAGAATAATGTATTGTTTAAGCATGTGAAACATGGGTATTATGGTGATTTCTCTGGAGATATCGATTACTGGAAAAAAGTTGTTCCACAGTGTGAACGTTCGGTCGTGTTAGAAAAGTGTCACGATAATCCATTGTCTGGTCATTGCGGAATTTTAAAGACTTATTATCGAGTTTATCAGTACTATTATTGGCCAAAAATGCGGATAGATATTACTCGTTATGTTAAGAGGTGTGATGGTTGTAATAGGTGCAAACCTTCACAGGAGAAACCTGCTGGTCTAATGAAGCCGCATAAAGTATTAGATAAGCCGTTTGAAGTTATACAGTTAGATTTAATTGGACCTCTACCATCTTCTAAGCGCAATTTTAAAAGGATTCTTGTTATGATTGACGTGTTTAGTAAGTTCGTTCAAGTAATCTCTCTTCGCAATGCTACATCTAAGTTAATTTGTCAAGCTATTGAAGAACAATGGTTTTTGTTGTTTGGTCAGCCAAAGTATGTCGTTATGGATAATGGTGGTAAGAAAATCTAGTACGTAATTTAATGGAATCCTATGGGGTAAAAATGTTTTTTACTGCACTTTACCATCCACAAGCAAATCCCACTGAAAGAAGTAATAAAACTTTAGGAACAATGATACGTTGTTACGTAAAACAGAATCATCGTGAGTGGTGTAAAAATCTGAGTAAACTTGCTTGTGCCATCAGAACTCAGTTTCATGAATCTCATAAACTAACCCCATATTTTCTAGTCTTTGGTAGAGAGATGCCAACCTACCTTCATCATACAGTAGATAAGGAAGTGCCGTCTGGATGTGTGGTAGATGAAAGTAAATTGTTGAGGGACAGAACTGAAGAATTTAGGAAGTTATATTCCGAAGTAAAAGCACGCTTAGGAAAAGCTGCAGAGAGAAACAAACGATATTATGACCTAAGAAGTAGAGATGTGATTTATGAAATAGGTAGTAAGATTTAACGGAAAAACTATGTGAAGTCGGATGCATCGAAATACTTTGCCAGGAAATTGGCTGATAAGTTTGTTGGTCCATTCATCGTGCATAAGAAAGTATCGGCTTGGACATATTAATTGAAAGATTTTAGTGGTAACTATGGAGGTATTTGGCATTGTAAAGATCTAAAACCTTGCTTTACGGATTCATCACCCGACTTACACGATAATGGTTAGATTATTCTGGTATAGTTGGCTATCATTTGTTTATAAGGTTCATGCTTAGATTATGTATTTTTGTAGGTTTTTATTGTACTTAGCTTAGTATAGAAAATTTTGCAATTTTCTTTTGTAGGTAGGGGAGATATTTGTAACGCTCAAATTTCGCTCTACAATGTAGAACTTTCGAATTTTAAAATTAATATAATTTTTATCTAAAATCAGATCCATACAGTGCCATCTATATAAAAGTTTCCATACTAATGTTAACAAGGATAAAAATACCTACATTGTTAGTGTCAAAAATCAATACGGTTTAGGATTCGGTAGTGGCGTCACCTTTTTAGCGGGATTTTTGTGAACTAAATTTTTAGAAAATTTTGACATGGAGGGTTTTTAGAAAATAGCTTTTGTATCAAAAATAAAGCTCTCAAATATTTATTATTACCCCCCCCCCCCCCAAACTTAGTTAAATACAATATAATCGTAAGATATTTTAGCTTAAATTAACTCGAATTTGCTTCTTGTGACTATCGGAATCTGGACTATGATGACGTCACCTAAAATAGAACTCGTTAGATAATCGATAGAGTGTAGAAAGCACCGAGTACTAACCTTTAAAGCCGGCCAAAGCTTTTGAGACCATCGATTTTACGTAATTTTCACTGGAACTTTCCATGATTGTTTTGGAGGTTAGATCTGTGGTTTTATTGACTTTTGGAACAAAATAATAGAAATCCTGAAAAATCAAAATGTTAAGAATATGCGGAAAAGTACTCTTTTTAACATACCTAGACTTATTTCCACCTATGACTAGTATTTTCTTTAAAACAATTGATTTTCTGGAAATATTTTTATTTGGTTTTCCTTTGACTTTTCAACACCACCTGTCAACTGTTATGATTTCAGGATCAACCAAAACCTTCAATATTTTCTTCCCAAGCCGTAAAATTGAGATTTTGCTGACGTCATACCCTTGTCTTGTTAATATTCTAACGTGGGATAACTTTTATTTTGGTACACAGAAGTTAGATCTTTTCTTTATCTTATTGGGTAACTCATCCTCTATCTCCCAGTAGTTCTCAAGTTTAACGTATTGTTATTATGCTAGATTTAAGTTTGAGTTTGAAATACTTACGTTGTCAAGGTATTAAAAATAGGTTAGATCTCTTTGCTTAAGTTTTAACTAGGTTTTGACGAGTGTTTTGACAAACTTCGTCATTTCCGGGTGCCATTTTGAGGTTATTTCTTTGCAAGAAGCGTGGCCTAGTGAAGTTGTGGAGTTTCACTCCTTAAAGTTTTGTATCAAAACTTCGCGTTTGCGAGATATAAGTGATTACTCTGGTAAGCGACTGTTCAGCATTTTGTTGGAGTTTGAAGTTTGAAGTTCTGAGTTAGCTGGAAGTTGCATCGATTACGGATTTATATTTCACTAGAAGGCAACCACGAAACTCTATTACAATTCGCTATTCAACTGCGAATGCCCTGCAAAAGAAGGCCTGCTTTGAGTAGTTTGAGTTAAGCTCTTTGAGGTAATTTTTTTTTGAGTTCTATTTAAGTACTTTATTTTTAAGATGTTAATAATTTTCTTAGAGTTAGGGACCGCGATTGAGAAATTTTTATGAAGTTATTTATAGTATTTTTAGTAGCCCTTTTCAAAAAAAATACTTAGTAGCTCCATTTGAGTTATCTTATGTAAATAGTCTGTTTTAGCTTTTAAAAGCAACAGCTCGGTGGATTTTTAATTCACGTTTTTAAGCATGATAATAATAATACTTCATTCTTTGTTTTCTCTATTTGTCGAGCACTTACTAGTTACCCTAATTACTGTTTCTTGGATGTTCTTCCAGTTTTCGTTTACATTGTATCCCCATTGCGGTTCTTTTTATTTTTTCAGTAATTGGTTTCTGGTATATTTCTTGTGTTTGTTCTGTCTTGAGTTTTTCCGTATTCCAGCTTATGCTGGTCTTCTTTTTCGCGTGAATGTGCACATGTGCATATATATTAACACTTCGTGCAATTTAGTTTTATAACTTGCTAAACAAACCAAAAAACGTTGGTAGAACTAGGTAAATTAGTCTTTTTCTAATACTGTTTTTACGATTTAACGAATTCGGTTCCCTTGATTTTTGTCTTCAAATAAATTTGAGCTCTCAAAAATTGTCATGGTAAAAGTCTACATTTACTTGGTAGTAATTTATATTACAAAAAATACCTGGAATTTTTTAAAAAATGGTCAGGGAAAACCTGGAAAAGTCAGGGAATTTGGAAATCAGAATTTGGTGGGAAACCTGGCTTATCTTCTTTTTGTCTCATAAGCATATTTTGCACCGTTGCACTTCTTACGGCTAGTGCGCGTTCTCTCTGCAGTCAGCTTCTAATATCTGCGCTTCGCTTGGCAGAACTGGCGGTCTACCATATACCAATTCAAATGGTGAATATTTGGTGGATTCTTGCCTGCTAGTGTTATAAGCGAATTGACAGAATGAGATAAAGATAAAGATAAAGGACCCATCCCGTTTAGTACACTTTATTCTTTGGTTGAGGGGAGATAGGATTAAAAATCGTGATCAATCACAAATTATTAGTCTTATCTCCGCCCACTAAAGGATTGTATATAAGATAGAGCGTAGATTAATTTAGTTCATTGTTTATCGTCTCCTGATGATGCTAACGTTGTTAGCGAAACGCGCGTCGAGTGCAAAAAAAGTGTAGTTTTGGTTTGTGGAAAACGATCATACTTTGTTTTAAGTTATTAGAAAACAAAAATTTCTTAACATTTTTGAGTTTATAAGAAACTTGCTGTATAGCAAGGGTCACGGTTGGTCTAGAGAGGGGTTTTAAGAAAAAAAATATATAACCTTTAAAACATAGATTTTTGTTTTCGATATATACCCCTTTTCTGGGGGGCTATTTTTGGAAAATATTCTGAGCACCTTAAATAGCAAGCACCTATTTTGACTTCATATTTGAATTCTCGCTAAAATTTTCTTTCCAACAACGGTACCCTATATCATAAGATTTACTAACTTACTAATTTTCGAGATAATGCCCATATCTTAGAAACTAAAAAAGATATCTCTATTGTGTATATTATCGATTTTAAGGATATTTTAAGAGCAAATAAAAAACGATACCAGTTTGACTTTCGCACATTCTTATTTACAGTTTATTTATTTTCAGTGATTTTGACGATATTACAAAAATATGAAGTAGAATGTCAAATTGTCAAACTGTGTTTAGTTTCTAAGATATGGTCCTTTAAAAATTTTTGAAATTTAAAAAGCCAATATCTCGAAAACTAGTAAAGTAATCTTATGATATGGGGTACCATTAAAAAGAGAATTTCAGCGAGAAAAAGTTAAAATAGAAAGTTTCTTTTTAAGACTTTCATTATATTTCAAAAAATAGCCCCCCAGAAAAGCGCGACATAGGGGATTTGACTTTTTACGTTAAATGGTGGTTGGCGATGTATCTAAAACAAAAATCTATGTTTTAAAGATTATATATTTTTTTTCTTAAAACCCCTCTCTAGACCAACTGTGGGGACTTTGAAACCTTATAACTTATCTACGAATGGGCCGATTTTTATATGTAGTGGGACAAAAATATATTTGTTAAGAAAAATATACAGGGTGGGCAAACAAGGTTTCAGCCATTAGGCCGTTTAAGTAGTCCATGATACGTAGCCTGGACGTAGACGTGAAATTTTTCGTATTGGACGTTTCAGCCATTAGGCCGTTTAAGTAGTCCATGATACGTAGCCTGGACGTACACGTGAAATTTTTCGTATTGGACGTTTCTGTCCTTTACATTTTGGTACCGTTTATTTCTATCTTGCTTTTTTCTTCGTCTCTATTCGTATTACCAGTCTACTAATTTTTTGACTGTTCGGTACAACTCGTTGCGTTAGCAACATGATGTAGACGTAAGACTACGTTAGTTAGCGTCTGATCTTAACGTTATACGTGCTGTAAACGTGAACTTGTCAACGCAAGACCGCAGAGATGGGATTTTGGTATCTAATTTGAACCGATATTTTTTTTACAGATAAAAAGAAGGCGGAATTTTGCGCTAAATTCCACGTCAACGTGTACGTTAGTTATTTCTTAAAAGACTTAATATTTCATTTACTCCGCTATCTTGAATTTTTGACATTAGACGTTCTGGGTACATATTTAATATTCTCTTTTCTGTTTTCATAAAACGAGACCTTTTTTCATGTAACTGTCGCTTTTTGCCCCCATGTCTAAAGGAGGGATAAAAAGTAAAACAGAGGGATAAAAAGCGAACATGATTAATAATACCTATATAAATCAGCTAATAGACTAATCAACATCATATTTAAAAATGTGTCCACATTTTGTGCTCTAAATTCGATTGGATAAGATAGCAAGAGACTGTAATACCCCCTTCAAAACGTCCTTGCATATCATTATGGTGGCAATCATTGCCACTATTTTCTTATCTTTGCAGTAGAACCAAGAGTAGAACCAGCACCTTTCTCCCTGTAAAACAAAAAAACGACTATAGTTAAATAAATAATTTTCTAAAAAATGTTCTCGTTTTTCTTTAAGATTGAAGAGAATTTATCTTCTTCGTCTTCCCTGGACACAATGGGCTGCAGGCTTTTCAGCTTCAACACCCAAGAGAGAATTCATGTTTATTACTTTTTATCAATACACGTTTTTCGTTTTTTTTTTCTTGAGAAAGAAGATAATAAGCTATGGCTGAAGAAAATGTGTTTTTAAATTCACCTCACTCCACTAAGTAATATTATGAATGCATACGTTATGTTTCTCCTAGATTCTATTTTTGCGTTAGAAAAATGATCAAATTTGGTAAGTGTGTATCCAAAAATAAAGTCTCAGTGATATAAAAAGATCTGTTTTGACTTTTTTATAGAATAAATTTATTCTTAAATCACTCGATAGCGAGTATGATTTTCCTCTATTCTGTATCGTTGCTATCTGTTGTGCGTTTTTTGATGGCTATGTAAGCCAATTCTCGAGCCGCACACCTTTCCACAGTCCTGGCACACCCAGTCTCCGGTAGCAGCCGGGTGTTGTTGGTCATCCATTCTTCCATTTTGTCGCTCCTTTCTACGTTCTCTCTTTTCCGTCTCTAGTCTATGTTGTTGCTCTTCAAAAGTTTGTGCTCCCTCATGGACTGTTCGGCGCCATGGAGCCCTATCGTTTGCCGTGTTCTCGAAGTTGTTTATATCGATGTGGCCCTTCATCATATTGCCTTTGAGAACGTCCTTAATTAATAATAATAAAATATCTGCTTTGGGAGACGTGTTTCGGACATGCGGATAATGTGACCAGTCCAATGTAGCTGGTGCTTGAAGATAAGGCCTTCTATACTAGTTGTTCTGGTTTCTTCTAAAACACTTATGTTTGTTCGTCGGTCTTGCCATTTGATTCTCAGTATTCGTCTTAAACAACTTTGGTGATATTTTTCTAGTCGTTTGATATGCCTTCTGTAGGTAGTCCACGTTTCGCATCCGTATGTTAGAGTTGGTATTATAACTGTGTTGTAGACACGAAGCTTGGTCTCCGCATTGATGTCGTGATTGTTGAAGACTCTCTTCGAAAGCCGTCCGAACGCTGCGCTAGCACATTTTATGTGTTTCTGCGTCAATAGTGCCATTTGATGATAGGTGGCTCCCAAGGTATAGGTAATGTTCCACGTTCTACAGAGGATGGCCATTTGTGGAAATGTTTGGAGCTTGGGGATTCGTACTTGGTTCTGTTTGGTGAAGAATTTGCGTTTTGGCAAGATTGACCTCTAGGCCAATGCTTTTGTAGGCTTGCTTAAATGCGTAGATTACCAGCTGTAGACCTTCCACTGACGACGTTGTCATCGGCGTACTGCAGTTCGATTACCGAGTTCGTCGTAAATATATACCTATTTTTAAAAAGTATATAAGTTAAAAAATACTCTTGGAGCAAATCAGGTGGCAGTTAGGCACCCTCTATATTCAAGCCATCTTGAAACAAATACAAGCTTGTTTGTGGGTTTTTTTTAATATCAAAAATTGTATGTTTTAACAATGTCGATAGATCGTTAACACGTTGTTCCTGTCAATGTAAATGGCAATGAAGAAAGTACATGATGCCAATGATGATATAAGGAACAAAAGGAGAGTTAGTTAGATACCTACTTCTTTGTGAACCCAAATAACTAATTTAATAATATTAAGGTATATATTTTTAACCTCAATAAAAACATTCAAGAAAAAAAATATATTTAAGTAAGAAATCAACCTTAAAAATGTCCCTCAAACCAACCTAACCAATCTCCTCAGCATAAACTACAAAAAAATGAGTCATTTTTGCTTTACTGTGTTAGAGTAGGAAGCAGTATTGAATTTGACACTGCCTAAAAAACCTGGAGGATTTTAAGGGAGTGCAAAGCGGAACCTTGATATATTTATTGTGCTTTTAATTTTTGATTCTGTCTTGTGAATTAAAATTCTCTTGGAAAAACTAATTAAAGCTTACATCAATAAGGAAATATTATATAAACAAATTCTTCTCTGAACAAGTGTAGGTACCATTTAGGTTAAAACCTTATCTCCAATTATAATTTCAAAATTGTTCATATTGGTGGCTAAAAAATATAAGTATATTATACTATTTTAAAAAAGCAATAAGAAAGCTTATAAGGGCTTATTGAAGGAGAAATATAATTGGTTAGTCTTGGACTTATGGACACACCAACTGACTAACATTTTTTTGTTTCATTTCATCAATTGGATAGTGCTGTTTTGAATTCAGTCAATTTCGGTCAAAATTTAGCAGTAAAAAATTAGCGAGTTTGGGCTTATTTTGAACGTGTTAGGTATGCGGATACCAATAGATGTAATAATTTACTTTAAGTGTCTAATATGAGGGTTCCTTTGTTGGGCGTTGAATGTATCACTATATATTATATCCTTTATATATTTATACACTTAGTGTAGCCACAATAAACCTCAAATCTATCTATTTTGTTGGCCTTCTTGTAAAAAACAGTTTTTTGCGACTATGGGTGTAAAATACTTGAAAAAAGATAGGGACGACTGCTATAACTTTAAGCTGTTTAAAAAAAGAGATTTGCGTTCTCTCTATGACATCGAGATACCTCAGACAACATCGTACTCAACTAAAAAGCCAGTTAACTCTTATCTCTTCAGTGTCCAGCCAAAGATTGCCGCCATTTGTATAATCAAATTGACAGGTAAAAAATGTCGTTACTGTCAGTTGGGTGTCAAAGAGTTAACTGGCTTTTTAGTTAAGCAGGTGTTGCCTCATACCTCAGACTGGAGCGCAGTACATTATAATGCTTAAAACCGCAGAGTTGAGAAGTCTGATTCTGATACCCCAAACCTTAATTTCTGTTTTTGCCTTTACGTGCATCAACAAACCGATACCTTGTTTTGCCTTTTCGCAAGTCATTTCCCTAAAGATACCAGTGCTAGAGAAGGTAACACCCAAATAAACAAATTTTTAGAATTGCTCTATTTGTTCGTGTTTATAAAGAAAAATATTTCTTGCTTGTCTTGACCCACCTTTACTGAAAGTTAAAATTTTTGTCTTGGCGGTATTAACTGTAAGTAAGTTAAGATGTGATTACCTTTCTAAAATTTTTATTTGGCGTTTGAGGTCTATTTCCGAGTCAAGGATCACCAGGTCATCACAGTATGAGAGCATAAGTAAATCTTTTCTATCATCTATGCTGGTACCTGTAGCCCCACTGGCTCTGAAATATTCCTCTATATCTGCTATAAATTGGGCAAAAAGAAAAGGAGTCATGGTTTCACCCTGTAAAACGCCTTGGGGTAACCTCAATTTGCCTGGTATTACCTTCAGAACTTTTGACCCCCATTGTAGCGTTTTGGTAAAAAAAACGAAGCATATTAATAATATTAGAGCTTAATCCAAAGCGAAACATTTTTTGCCATGATAAGTTAAGGTCTAGTGAATTAAAAGCGCGTTTGTAATCAATAAAAATTGTGTGGTTTTATTTTTTCGGACCTAAGATTTACGCGGTTTAAAAGAATGTTTGTAAATAGTTTTAGAATTGTGTTAATTAGGGCAATGCTTCTGTAGTTTGCTGGATCTTCCAGAAGTCCCTTTTTATGAACGTTTGTTATTATTATTTGGCTCCAGTTAGCGGGAACTTTCTGAGTTTTTAAGATATTGTTAAAGAAACAATCTATATAACATATCCAATTATTTGGAAGATTCTTATAAAACTCGCAGGACTTTTGTTATTTTTACAGTTACTTAGAGCTACGTATCGGTCATTCCACGTCAGATTTGCAACCCAATTTTTAATTTCTTCGAAAATTTTTTCTCGCAATCTTTAGCGAGAACTAATCGACACGTATTTTTTTTTCTAAAATTATATTCAGCAATTGTTATAAAAAAATTGAATGTTTTTTAACTTGGACCATTTATTTTTGTTTTTTTTTCTTTGTAAATATTTAGAATCATATTGGGAAAAAATTTCAAAGTGGATCTCGACTTCAATTATAATAGGACTACGTTTCGCTTCACGCAGCGCACGCCTGGACTCAAAAGTTCAGAGATAAGTAATGACCGGATTATTCCATATTATCTTTGCAATCATTGTTTTTTTTTAATAATTGATGCATTAATGCTCTTCTTAATGTTATTTATTATTATTTACATAACCCGCACACATATTAACGAAATTTACATAAGACATGCTATGTATATCAAGGTCCATAGTTAATTATATGGTAAAAATCGGAGCGAAACAACTTTATAGTAGACGTCCTGTATTTCGAGATCCACTCCGAAATTTTTACACAATCTTCCCAACATGATTCTGCATATTTACAAAGAAAAAAAAAACAAAAAAAAATGGTCTAAGTTAAAAAACATTCAATTGGTTTATAACAATTGCAGAATACATGAGTTAAATAACAAAAAAAAATTATTTGAAAAATTTTGTTGTTGAGGTCATACGAAAACGCAACTTTTATTATTCGAGAATTTTTTTCATACATCAAATAGTTTACCAGTTATCAGTGATCAAAAAAATGTTCAATTTTATAAACTTCGAGAGTTCAAAAAATCATAACTTGAAAAAAAAACATATTATTTTGAAAAAGAGTGCGAGAAAAAATTTTCGATTATATTTCTTCGGTTGTAATCTCCTTTTCTAAAAATGGGTGCCAAAGAATAAAGTATTGTCTATCATACGAGGAGGGTATATACTTCGGTAAAATGTTTCCAATTCATTTCCTGGTAAGACCGTGTGCGGTTTGTGAGCCCGAAACTTTTTTAAGTGGGTCCAAAATGTTTTTGAGTCTCTACTATTGTATAGACACTCAATAAGGTTTTTAGAAAAAAAAATTTCTTTGTTTTAAGTAATCGGCTCTCAACTTGTCTGGAATGAAGGTATATATTTTTTGTCTAACGGGAAAAGTTATTTTTTTTTGCACACGCTCAAATTCCTCCCAACTTCCAACTTTTTGAATTGACAATCACTGTCAAACCATGGTGCATTTTGTTTTTATTCAGCGAAAAAGATAAATTTGGTATATGCTTTATGCCACATTTTGACGTGACGCATTATAATTTTATAATCCAAGGTTTTTGTGCTTTCCCAAAAGAAACGGGTGACTATTTTATTGGTATTGTTAGTGTTTTTGTTTGGGGCGTGTATTTCGGAGCATGATTTTAGTGAAAGTACAATTGGAAAATGGTCGGATAAAGCACATTCATTAAAAACTTCAAAATCGGGAGCTTGATTCAAAAACGAGTTGTTAATCCAAACCATATCGATCACACTGTCGCCTTGTTTGTATAAATGAGTAAGGTTTGCAGGGTAATCACATTTAGACCTTCCATTTAGTACAGTAAAATAGTTTTCAGACATAAATTCATTTAAGTAACGACCTCTAGTATTTACACACATGTCCCTGCTTAATCTAGCCTCAAAAAAATTAGCACTCTCAAGCATCTCTTCCGGAATAGTGTTTAAGTCTGCTATACGACTATTAAAATAACCGCCAATAATTATTATATTGGCATACTTTTGTAAGACTCTGTTACTTCCGAAAGAGATGCCTGAAATGATTCCAATATAATAATAAAACTTGAGTTTGGGTCTGCTTTAAAATATATAAAACAAATAATAAATTCTGAGTTTTTAAAAATAAACGTGGGAAAATGTCCACTATTAAAATTGTTTATTGATACGCATAAGAAGACCATCACTGGCTCTCCCGCGTGATTTTTCTTTGATAATCCAGTTAACAACATTATGCGTTTCTTTAACTTTTGGTTGTTCGACCAAATCCGAGGTTAACCACGTTTCACTTAAATAGAAAATAGGGGCAATGTCAAAGTCATTAAAATATTCAAAAGCCCGCTACGAACCCTCTGAGTTTCAGAAAATAATTCGTTATCGATATTCGTTATGTCCAGATGGCTCTGATGTTACTGATTTTACGACCTTAAAATCCAGTTCTCGCCTAGGCGAGTCATCCTCGTCTCGTGGACGCTTTAGATTTTCCGTAGAAACAATTGTTTCAATATTTAATGATAATGTTTTGTTCACCCTTCCTGGTCATCCGTTCAGATAGCTCTTGCCTCAAAGAACTGAGATGCTTAAATTGTGTTGGAGTTAAGTCAAGTAAGTGTTGGAGTTAAGTCTGAATATAACTTGACTTTTGAGAAGTTTGTACCAAGTTTAGATTTATTTCTAAGACCTAAAACTTTTAAATTCTGCCATTATGGCTTCAAACCGCATTGTGTCGACATCCAGCGCGGGTGATGTTGTCACTCGGACTATGCACGACTCGCAGACATAAGCATGGTGGATCGCAATGTATTTTTCGACTGGGGAGCTGCGCACACACCGTGCCAAAAGTTTCGACAGTCGTTGCAACGCAGACTGCTTGGGTTGTCAGTTTTAATTATTTTGGAGCATGCATGACACGAAAGATTTGTAGTGGGAGGTGGCATTGTGTTTGGCATTGGGAACACTGCGTGCAAAAAAGATGATATCGCTAGTTTTAAATCAAAACTGTTAAAATTATTTTAAAAATTTGTATTATTTCCAGCATTTTCTCAATGGAATAAGTAAACTAAATCAAACTTACTTTACTGTTGCAGCCTAATTTATTATTCAGCTGTGATTTGGGAATGGATAAAGAATCTTTTACAATCTCAGTTTGGGAATAATAAATAAATAAAAATATATACAAGTTAAATTTCGAAACTCAAAAGAGTAATATAGGTACCTATTTTTTTATTATCTTAAAAAACACAAAATGTAAGAAGGAAAAGAAGTTTAAACAGTGTAAATAACAAATTTATTTTTATTATGAATAATAAAGGTTTTATAAAAAAACAAAGCCCCGCAAAAACATTGTAATAACGAGCGCAGCGAATGAATTTAAAACGAGTAAAAATAGAACATTTTAGCTGCGCGTTTTAAACATTATTTTTTATTTCTTTATAAAAAAAGCTAAAAAAACGAGAAAAACATATTTAAAAAACTAGAACTGCTATGATTCAAAAACAAAATTAAACTGAGTTGCGTAGTTTTACTTCTTCTTGGTAGCAATAATATACTAACAATATAAAGGACGTCTGATCGATGACACAAAAGGGAAAAAAGGGTTGTATGACTGACTGGGGACTAATATTTATGATCCCGTGTGTATTTTTTTTTAAATCGGTGATTTTGTACTTTGCGAACAGAAAGTAAGATCGTGTTTTTGATGAACATCTTAGTTCGCGCAGGTTCTGGCCCATTTTTAACCTTTGTTTGATTTAGAATCCAATAAAAACAATGCATAGGGATTTTGGTTGCTACCAAATTACTTTCAGAACTCAAAAATCTTATTTGCTGCTTTATTATTATATTCGTGTGTAGTATCTAAAAACTAACAAAACAAAATGAGTGTCAAAATGGCTGTAGACTAATGTAATTTTACTATTTTTAGTTGTCATGAAAATTAATTACGGGGTTGTGGCATCTGCTTTACAATGATGTAAATTTTTAATTTAAACCAGTAGTTTTTGGGATATTAGCAGTTAAAATGCAGAAAATTTTATTTTTGCTCCAAATGATTTGAACCAGAAAAGGTATAAAGAATCACTAAAATAAATGAATGGGAGTTAACAAATGCAATTAGAGACCCGACCCACCTCCCGGTGCAGGTCTTGCCCACAATTTTTTATTTAAATTGGAACCGCCCCTTGTTATTCCTTGTTGAAAAGGGTTTTACATCTGCTTTAAAATGGTTTGTTTTTTTCTAATTTGTCGCAGTATCTGAGAAATTGTCTGCGGAATTTCGAATAATTAAAATCTTTTACTTGAAAGATAAGGTTCTAAAAATTATAAAAAAAAACATAAAACAAACACTATAGTAAGCCGGCGTTACTTTTTTCAACAATGTATCATAAGGGATGATTCTACTTCAAATAAGATGGTGGACGTGGCCTGTGCCGAGGAGTGGATTTCTAATGCATTTTTATCGCTTTTTTTCTTCTTTCTTTCTGATATCTTTGAGAACGATTGTGTAAAAATGATAAAATATTTGAGCAGGAAATTTTTTAAATTGTCAAACTGTATAAAATTTATTCTAGGTGAAACCGACTGGAAACTGATAGCCATCGATATTAACGACCCAGCAGCCGATCAATTAAACGATGTTTCTGATGTAGAAAAGTTTTTTCCCGGTTTGCTGAAAGCATCAGTGGAGTGGTTTAAAATTTACAAGATTCCCGATGGAAAGCCTGAAAACCAGTTTGCATTCAATGGCGAAGCAAAAAATGCTGCTTTTGCTCATCAAATAATTGACGAGGTATGTACGTTTTTATTAGTTTATAGATCATCGTGCTTGGACATAATCATACTATACTTTACCATCAATCAAAATCAAGGTATCAGCATTATCACGTCGAAAAACAATTGCTTCTAGTAGAAATTAAAAAATATTTGTCCAAAACTTTGTTGTTTATATGTTATTTTAGACAAATGTTGAATTATATTCTAACAAAATATTTATAGTCGGTGGTTTTTTCAAACCTTTAGGAAGATTTTTGGTGATTTTGTTCTAATTTGGCACACACTTAGGCATGACTCTGGGGACGGCGTACGTTAGGCGTCGCGGCGGTCTAAACTTCTTCTAGGACATAGGGCCACTTTGACTGCTGTATGTCGGTCAAGTATCAATATTTTAAAATTTTGGTTAAACCGTTTAAAACATCATAAAATGGCCTTGAATATGGTATGCAAAAAAATTTTGAAATTTCATTTTAGATAATTGTATAAAAAATTATAAATTTAAAAAATAATAAAATTTTTATAAAAAATTACAAAAAATATCTCATTCTACACATATGAAACGGATTATGATAATTCATTTTGAATAGATTATAGAAATGTCCTAGCTATTCGCCAATTTTAAAAAAAGTGCAATTTTATGTTCAGAAAATTTACAAAATCTCAATTTTTTAATCCCGGCTGCTTAACTTCCATTTTTTTCAATCCACATTCCCTTTACAGAGCTACCAAACACGCTAGAATATTAAATGTAACAAGACAGTATAGGCTCCCATGTTTTAATAAAATTAAACAACAGACATAAATAAAGCTTTTTGCTAAAAACGTCAAAAATAACAAAAATTATGTCACGCTTCATATTTTTTCGTGTGTTTAGACATTTTTTCAGGGGATTCCGGAAATTTTTACAGCTACTACAGGTCGTCCAATTTTACTTAAAAAACCATTGATTCTTTTGTTATTTTATTCAGTTTTGAGTAGGTAAGAATTTTTTATCTGTGTGGGTGCACCTAATAGGTAATACGTACATAAAAATAACATTTCTTTTCGCCCCTTCTTCAGTCGTTTCTCCCATTTGATGGTTTAAGGCCGTATTTTGATCTGGAGATAAAGGCAACATTGCACTGGATCAGCTGTTTTTTAGAGTAGTGCAAGGGGTTCAGAACTTGCTCGATTGCACTGACCGTCACTTTTGGCGAAGCTTCCTACACCTTTTCTTTATGTCACTTTATCTCTCTCTAACTCTAATTGCTTTAGAAAGAGACAAATTATCTACCAATTCGGTGTGGTAAGGTGTGCGAAAACTTACTGTCTGACATTTCTGTCACTTGTCAAGCGTGTTCGTAGTTTTGAATTCGCAGTTTTACCGTTTTTTTGTGAAAATGAATAAAAAATTGTTTCCATAAGCTCGTAAGTTATCACGCATTCATAATGCCAACAAGTATAAGTAAATAAATGTCACGGCCAGCTGGTGGTTGACACTTTTATTTTGAAAAACCCTCAAATGGCCAAAGAAAATTCCTGATTTTTGCCAAGAAAAAGACCACTTTTCGGCACTCAAAGCCTCCCTAAATAATTCAGGTGAGTCACAGCCTCCTTCCGTGTATGTAACGTATGGATCCTTGACAAATACCTCTCTCAACTTTAATGTTTGTGTGCCTATTTAAAACGAATATAAACCTCCTTTATTTTGTATTTCTTGTACTTTTAAGTCAGTCCCGAGTCGTACGAGGACAGATGATCGCCTCATTCAAATAAATAAACTGAATATCTATCGAAATTTAACCTGCTGAAGTCTGCACACTCTATCGTATAAACTGCAGGCAATATGAAACTTATGGACCCAAAATGGACACAGACAGGCAAGACAATTCACACTTGATATGGCCCAGCTGTAAGAGATTGGGCAAGGCTCTTTGCTGAAGTCAAGCCTTGTTGACATCAAAACAAAACCAACAGGCGAGTGTTTAGGCAACTGACGACAAAGGTAGAGTGATTTTGTAATATCAATATCATATGGTTGGTGACAAACTCGGTTCTGTTATTTTTAGCACATATTCGGAGCCCTCAAGCCTGACATGTGCAAATCTGAGACCGATCATTCACAGAAATTGCCTAACCTCAACACATTACTGATGACAAGAATCTATAACTCAACAAATGGACCGAAACTAGTTTCTAGTTAGTAGAAGACAGCTAAGTATCTCCTTGTTTGACAAGGTTTATAGAATTAACTTTTATTATCTACTTTATTTTTGGATTAACCTAGTAAGTTACAAGGACCATTTGGGTGTTAAGTTATGTTATTGTTTTTTTGTTTTAGGTTACTGCAGAGCCCAGAGCATCCTTTTTGGACTGGTTAGATTATACAAGAAAAATACCAAATTTCACTGAATGGTAGACTGTATTTAATTAATTAATATATGACGTTGTATTGTTCTTTTTTGGAATACATAGTATTTGATATAGTCATTAAATCTGTTTGTTGATTAGGAAGGGTTAAATGTTGTTTTATTCGAAATATTGAAGTTTTTCTTTGTTTTAAAAAATTTTAGAAAAGAATAAAGACCAGACGCGTTTTAAAGACTTAAATTCTAAAGGATATTGTTGAACCACAGGGTTTTAGTGGGTTTAAGTAGGATTGATGTTATGCCAAATCTATAATGTATTGAGAGGGTGATTCCAAAAAACCCTCGGACACGTCGATTTTGAATTCAGGGGAGACACCCCCTACAAGGAGTGAACGAAACCCATTTTAGCTTGTTTGAGTTACGTAATAAGTTGTATATTGTATTACTGACATAATAAGCTCTCATTACATATCACTAGTGAGGTAGTCAGCTCATTACGTAACGCTCATTAAATTACTAGTGATATAATGGGTTCATTACGTAATTAATTGTTTTAGAAGGCAAATTTTGAACTTGTTTTGAAAATTAAAAGGACCTTGCGTCGTAGATAAAATATTGTAGATTACGTGTACGGTAAGGCCCATTACAGCACTCTTGTGGTTACCGCGACTTGGTTTACGACCTCCCAGTGGCAATATTCCCTACTTGTTATCTAATGAAGCTCATACCGTACTAGTAATATAAATAACTATTAAAAATGATGTTGACAATTTTTTTTTTGTTTTTTTGCAAAAAAATTAAACTCGAATACTTATGAAAATTATGTTATTTACTAATTTAAATGTTACTTGTAAAGTGGAATAAATAATTTAAATGCTTATTTTAAAACTTAATCAATTTATAATAACAATTATTTTAGTCTGTAGTTGCTAATTTAAAAAAAAAATAAAAACCTACATTTCTAATAAATCTGCATTGTCATTGAATACCGAAAATGTTATTGTTTTAGGAGAGCAATAACTGAATTTTTAAAAATGCTTTTTGTTAGGTCCCCGTTGATTAAATTGTTGACAAAATAATAACAAAATAAATTCTCTAATTTTTGTCCCCTTGGTGGTGAATGAAAGTAAGTCGATTTCTGAAATAGAAAAGCACTTGTTTATGTGACAGCTTTTGTAAGAGCTGAATGTACGCACAGTTCATTTTTTTTAATCCTTAAGCATTTGGTACAGCTGTACAGCTACAGAACTAATAGGTAAATAAAAAAAAATATGTGGATTAATTTTAGATAAAAATGTAGGCCTCAAAAAAGTAATTAGGTGAAATAAAAAAACTAAGAAAAAAGAGCCCATATATTTGCTATACCAAAAGCTGTAGCAGAGGTTTGCAGCAGTTATTGTTGCAGTTCGCAGTTGGGAAGTCGAATATCTCTGTCTAACTCTTGCAAGTAATGAGATGAGAGATGCACCAACTCTTGAACTGTGTTTATAAATCGAGAGATATTCTCTAATTTATGGTCTTTGCGTTGCTGTTCACGTTGCCGCATATCTATCGCCTTTAGTAAAACAGAAAGGGATAAGTATATGCGTCAACTTCGAGCCGGAGTGGTAACGTTTAGTTATAAATCGGGGATTTTATCAAAATCAAACGTTTACCTACCCCTTCAATATTCTGTAGTTATAACTTTAGTACACATGCATCTTCCAAACAAACTGAATAAGTGTAAGGTACACTGATATTTTTAAATCACTTATAAAAAGTATATAATGGTTTTGTTGTCAGAACTGTAACGATCTCAAAATTCACTAAAATTATTACCCATATTAAATCTTTAATTTCATTAAAAGTGCTATTTTATTAATATTTTAATGTGGATGATTCGCCCAGAATTTATAGGAAATAATGCTTTAATTAAAAGATACCTACAGCTGTTTAGTTTGTTACCTTTTTCTTCCATTGTAACCTTTTGCTTATAGAACGGTATTTCGTTAAAATGCTAACAACAGTTTTTCTAATCTATCTGTTGATAATACCTATAACATTTTTTTGGGTGAATTGAACTCATTGGCCACGGCGAGTAGTTCGTTGCTTCTGAAAATAAAGACAAACACCTTAGCTTAATCGGTAGCTCACCTAAGTATTTATTATTAAGGATGGCACTTTTGTAAGGTCCTATGGTAATAACGACAACTGTATTTAATCACCCTGGTAGCTTGGTCCTACCTGAGTCTCCACTTATGATGCCTATAAACCTATGTCTCATGTAACTATGAAGGGTCGAATGTTTTGGGCCTTACCTGTCGTTTGAGTTATTGTAACCAACTGAATCTTTCCGAGATTTATTGTGAGAAGTTAAGAGGGATTGTCGGCCTGTTTTCTTCCCTTTTATGGAAGGTTCGCCCCTGAAATAAAGCAATCTTAGGTTAAAACAGGTCTGAGTAATTAAGTAAATAAGAGGGCTACTACACGATGCCTTGGTTTTTCATCATTTTCCGTAGGAGAACCCGATAATTTTCACTTGTTTTCATTGTTTACATGTGACGTGACTGGCGATTTTGGGATGTCAGTTAGCATTCGTTAGTTGGCGGTGTCTCTCTCCCTTACATTTGTGTCGTATATCGCCATCCTCTCGGCAAAGAACATCCTTTTCTAACTTAACATTTTTACTGGTATCTGTTTGTTACTTTTATACGGATTAGAAGAGATTATAGAGTTCTTGTCTGCCTGTCGACGGCTCCAATTTAATATTCCATTATGCCTGCCGCTATTTCTAGTTGCTCTTGTGCCTGTGTATTGGGCAAGACTATTTGTTATCTGTCATAGTTTTGCGAAATAAGGTAAGTTTGAATCTTTTCTATCATGATTCTTGTTGAGGTTGAGGAAAGGAAACCGAATGGCCACTTCTATTCCTACTAAGGCTCTGTTCAGCTGTCCCGAAATTGACAATAACGTTAGTGAGGTTGGTCATCCGAAAATGTATTTTGTATTAGACAATAAATCTATTCACTCTCGAAAATTCATGCCTTCCTGGGGAGGGGTAATTTACGTCGCTAAACGATGACCAAATAAGGTGATCCTTTGCATCGCGCTCCCTGATTGGTCGTTTTTTGTCACAGTTCAAGGCTTCAGCGTTGAGAATGTCCGACAGGGGAGACTCGTACATTTGGCGTTTTGCCGATTTATAAAGCAAGGAAATTTGAAAAATAATTTTTGTTTAAATTATTATGGATTTAATTCCGATCACAAAAATGCTAAGACGCCTCACGGCACTTCAACCCACAAAGGTAACTATTTTTATAGTAATTATACCTATTTTAGTCTTCTCTTTGAGTGGTTGCCCTTTTGTCCCTGGACAATTGTACTATTTTTTGTTTCCTTGTAGTAGACGAAAGAACCATGCTGTCCAAGACCCGGCAGCCTCAAGCCATAATGGCAGACTGTGATTCCCTCATTTAATTGAGGTAAGATTTATAATTTTCCCTTGTTTTTAAGTTAAATAATTGCCCTTGTCCATTTTTGTTGTAAGTCTGAAGTGTTATCCACTTGTTTAGTTATTAAGATATGACAGTTTAAATTTATCTTTGAAGGATGATAATTACCCTTGTCTGTTTTTGTTGTAAGTCTGAAGTGTTGTGCACTTGTTTAGTTATTAAGATATGATAGTTTAAATTTATTCTTTGAATGATGGTAATTGGGGTAGGAGTTCGCTATAGTGTTTTTTTGTTGGTTGTCATAGGGATCACCTAGGGGCCAGCCATATCACCTTGGGGCCACACAGATTACCTGTGTCTCCGACATCACTCTGGGCCACCCACTTCACCCTTGGGGGCTATATACCTACTACAATCTGATGCGTTCTCGTCTGCTTTGTTGTTTCACCTATGGAGCCTCCCACGCAGATGGTTGATGGCAGATATGGTCCTATACTGAAAGATAAGCAACTTACACATAAAATCTATTTTTGAGTCTTATTTCTTTTCTATATTTATTATTAATTTGTTTATAACCTCAAAATTTGAATTTTTCAACCAACACAACCACCAATAATTTAAAAATTAACTCCTAGTCACTTTCCATAATCTGTTTTTTAGATATAAAATTAAGTAAATTTATTACTCCCGCTTAACTGCTATCAAAGGCCATATTATGTGCCAGAGCCCCTGAGCATATAATACTTGCCATCGATAACCAATTTTCATTAATTTAAATGATAGACGATAATAGGAAGGCACCCCTAGTTCCCTACCCTACCTGGGATAAATTTTAGTTATGCCTTATGCCCCAATGTTATTTTAAAATTTAATACATTTCTTGTAGCTTTAAGTTACTAATCCTTTTACCAAAGTAAGCATTGTATTGAGATTTTTTATTTGATATACACAATATATTTTTTTGTATAATTTTTATGAACTTTAGTATTTCACTGCACAATCCATCCTTCTTGACAAAATGGTGACTCGAATCCAAAAGAGAAATAGTGCCTTACTTAAATTAACACCCAAAATAAATATTTTATTTTTAACAAGGCCGCACCCTGTGAGTTGAGAACTCGTGTCACTGGCGCACCAACGTGGGTTTTTTATTTTTCTATGGGGTTGTGAGGTTAACGTTTCACTGGCACCCAACGTGGAAATAGTCATTTAGTCAACTGTTTTTTGACATTTTTTTGCCATTTTTTGATCGTAAGGAGGATTGATTTGTGTTGTGGAATGCCATTGTTGTTTTTAACATGGTAAAAACATACTTTGACTGTTATTTTGGCATCAAGCAAGAAGCAGTTTAGGTGAATGATAAATTGTTGTAAAGGTAGTCCTTCCTATTTATTTTTGTAGGTGGTTGGTTATTTTTTCTTATTTTTTTTTTAAGAAAAGGAAATAATTCCTCTACGTTTTTTTCTGAGCTCAGGTGGTTGGTTTTTTGTTTTGAATTTTTTTTTACAAAAAAATAGTGAGGATATCCTTGCGAAGACAATATTTTTATATTTTTTTTCTGGGGCCAGATGGTTTACTGTTTTTGTTCTTTGAGAAAGAAAAGGGGGGGTTCTCTTGCATATTTTTTTTAGACCCTAGGTTAGCAATTTTTTTACGTTTTGGGAAGGTCACAATTTTATTGAAAGAACAAAAAGGTGGATACGATTTTATTTAAACAAAGAATTTATCATCAAATCCTAAACGATTTGCTATACTGTTTTTTCTTGTTACATTTATAATATCATCGCTGAAAAGCGTGTGAGATGTGAAATTTTCTATTTTTTCTTGATACATGCAGGTATAATAATATCCATACAAGAATAATTCTGTACGACGTCGAATTTCTGATTGAAATACATTTTTTTTAATTTGCCTTCTTGCTGGTTTTGGTTAGCGATAATATTGGTTCTAAAACTTGAAAAACAATTTTTTTCGCCTAATGAGTTAAAACAGTTTTAATGCTTACACAATTATAGAAGATATATAATTTTTTTGGTGAAACGGCTTGAATAATTTTGTAGTTAATAACAAATACAATATCAATATTTATCGTCGTCATAATGCGAAGTGTTTTTGTTCTCTAAAATAGTCTTTGGTCTTCTGAAACAAGTTGAGGTACTGTTTTTTAATGAAAAAATAGTGAGGATATACTTGCGAAGACAATATTTTTATATTTTTTTTTCTGGGGCCAGATGGTTTACTGTTTTTGTTCTTTGAGAAAGAAAAGGGGGGGTTCTCTTGCAGATTTTTTTTTAGACCCTAGGTTAGCAATTTTTTTACGTTTTGGGAAGGTCACAATTTTATTGAAAGAACAAAAAGGTGGATACGATTTTATTTAAACAAAGAATTTATCATCAAATCCTAAACGATTTGCTATACTGTTTTTTCTTCTTACATTTATAATATCATCGCTGAAAAGCGTGTGAGATGTGAAATTTTCTATTTTTTCTTGATACATGCAGGTAAAATAATATCCATACAAGAATAATTCTGTACGACGTCGGATTTCTGATTGAAATACATTTTTTTTTAATTTGCCTTCTTGCTGGTTTTGGTTAGCGATAATATTGGTTCTAAAACTTGAAAAACAATTTTTTTCGCCTAATGAGTTAAAACAGTTTTAATGCTTACACAATTATAGGAGATATATAATTTTTTTGGTGAAACGGCTTGAATAATTTTGTACTTAATAAGAAATACAATATCAATATTTATCGTCGTCATAATGCAAAGTGTTTTTGTTCTCTAAAATAGTCTTTGGTCTTCTGAAACAAGTTGAGGTACTGTTTTTTAATGATTTTTTTTTACAAGTTGTGTTGTGTTTTTTTTAGCAAGCGGCAATTTTTGACATTTCGTTTTTTAAATATTCCCTGTAACAGGTTAGTACTTACTTATCTTTTTGATTGCGGTGACGGTATACAGTAACCAATCATTTTTTGTACGTTTTTTTTGCGCACTTTTTTTTGATCCAACATGGACATAAACCGGTTATTGGGTGATGAGATAAATTATGAATTAGAGTGTCGATTGTGAGTCAGACGGTTGGTGAATGGCGAATTCAGCTGGCAGGAGAGCGTTCTGGTGCGAGACAAATTGTGAGGCTACGTGTTGACCTCTCTCGAGAACTAGAACTGTGTGGAGCGAAGCTGGATGAGCTGAGGAGAAGCATTCTGGAATTCGATGGAGCGAATAGAGAGAATGAATTTCAACGAATACAATCAAGACTGTTTCATGTTCGACGGAGAATTGCCAGCATCATACCAGGGACTTTGGAAGAAGAAGATCGATGGAGAAACCTGAATGTGACTTGTGTTGGTGTGTTGCAGGCACTGGAAGAGGCTTACCACATTGCTACTCTAGATTTACCTAGAGGTTCCCTACACGTTCAAATAAATGATTTGCGAAGTCCTACGAAAGTCTCGCAAACTCAACCATCCTTGCTGTCACAACAAAGTCAAGCGACGGCACCTACGTTAAACAGTCAGCCCTCTACTTCTGGCATGCGCTCGCATGTTCAAACGCATTCGTCCCCACATGCTGCCTTAAATGTCTCTAGTCAACACCCTGCTGTTGGAGCAAAGCCTGATGAAACAGTTATTGACATAGAACCTACTGGATCAGCATATTCTCCTATTATGCACTCTCAATCCAGCTAAAGATATGATCTTCCAGTGGAGCAGCTTTTGGACTTGTCGCTGCCGAACAACCTAATGGTAACCGTTTAAGATTTGGCTGAAAATGCTTATCGAAGACCTGTCCCACCAGCTCTATAGTATTCTGTTCGGCCATCTCGAAATATGCTACCACCCTTGCAAAAAGCGTTAGTTTTGCGGGATATTCAGACTGTCGACCAACTTATAGGGTTGGGCACTGCAATTGAAGAAACTTTATGGCGTACTGAAAAATTCGTACCCCCACCAACTTCGACAAACCTGATAGAACCAAATCTAGTGTATAGGTGGGAGAACCAACGAAATCGGGTTCACGCTGTGACTACACCTGGACCAACACAGGGGAACTCTTCTAGAGAAAGCCCACGGGAATCTACCGTTGTATGTTGGCGATGTAAAAAGAGCGGACACTATCGATGTGAATGCCCTGACCGCGGCGTGTTAAAATGTTTCCGGTGTGGAACTCACCACTCAAAACCTCCAATTAGTAGAGAAAACCTTGTCATATGCTTTAGCCCACGCTGTTGGCGATGGTTAAATATCACTGTTTTGGACTACCCGATCTTACCACTGTTAGATTCTGGAGCGAGCTCTACAATCGCTGGAAGCCCAGGATGGAAAATTTTTCAGAGGCTTGGCTTGAAAATAGATAGAGGTTGTAGTTCCATATGTGTCGTTGCTAATGGTCAAACTTCATATGTTCAAGGAGTAGTCGACGTTCCAATCTGTCTGTTGGGTCGTGTGAAGGTTTTAACTGTGATGATTGTTCCCGATTTTTCCCATACACTGATCCTAGGCGTCGATTTTTTTAGGATTATGGAAATTTTACCCGATTTGAGACGTAATCAATGGTACTTTGGCGATGAAGATCGAGTGGATCGAGTTGACCAAGATAGAGCTAGTTTGTTTCAGGCTTTTTTAGCCCAAGTTGAAGTTGTTACAATTTCTGAGTCTACTCGCACCCCAGACGTAGACATGCCCCAAGTTCTTACTCCTGACCAACAGGAACAGTTGACAGCACTTCTAAAAGACAAATTTTCAAAGATGAAAGATGGCCTGGGGTATACTACGGTCTATGAACATGAAATTATACTGACTTCTGGTACCAAATCAATCAAAGGTACTATCCTGTCTCGCCTTTAAAATAAAAGCTTATTGATGAGGAATTGGACAAGATGCTAGAGATGGGAGTGGTCGAGCCCTCGAAGAGTGCTTGGTCGTCTCCAGTACTCTTAGTGCCCAAGTCAGGTGGCAAATTTAGGTTCTGCATTGATTACAGACTGTTGAACAGAGCGTCAAAGAAGGACGCGTACCCCATCCCCTATATCTCCTCCACTTTGGATAGGCTCAAGGAAGCCAAATATATTAGATCTATGGACATTCGATCAGCATTTAACAGCTTTTACTGTGCCTGGACGAGGTCTTTTTCAGTTTCGAAGGATGCCTTTTGGTTTCACCAACGCTTCAGCCTGTTGGCAACGTCTTATTTATGAAATCCTGGGCGTACATTTACAGCCCTATGTGTTTGTCTATTTGGATGACGTTATTATAGTCTGTAAATATTTCTCTGAACCCCTTCGTATTCTGGGACTTGTGCTGGACCGACTGACGGCCGCTGGACTTACAGTTAGCCCAGAGAAATTTCAATTCTGTCGTCCTTCGCTTAAGTTCCTTGGTGTCAACGCTCGTGGTCTTTGTTGCGACGTAGATAAAGTTGAGGCAATTCGCAATGTTCCAGCTCCAAAGACCGTCAAAGAAGTTAGGAGTTTCCTGGGCATGGCTAGTTGGTATAGACGTTTTGTCCCGGATTTTTCCACGTTGGTAGTTCATTTGACTCGTTTAACTAACAAGAATGCTGCTTTTCGTTGGACCGACAAATGCGAGACTGCATTTGTTAGGTTAAAATCAGCCTTGGTTTCTGCACCGATCCTCACTTGTCCAGATTTTTCTCGAACTTTTACTCTCCAGACGGATGGTTCCGCTTATGAAATCGGAGCGGTGTTGACGCAATCTTTCGAAGATGGCGAAAAAGTCATTTGTTATCGTTCTCGTTCTTTGTCGAAAACCGAGAAAAACTACTCTACGACCGAAAGAGATTGTTTGGCTGTTGGAATTGACCACTTACTGTCGTTACCGACCACAGTTCATAAGTCTGGATGAACAACTTAAAAGACCAGACTGGACGACTAACGCGCTGGGCTTTACTACAGGCTTATGATTATAACATCGTACATCGCAAAGGTCGACTTCATGTTGTACCTGATTATTTATCCAAGGCTGTTGCAAATGTGGACTGTGCGGCGGTGGGAGACGTGGAGTATGACTTTTCTTTTACGAAGGACGCCTGGTATCTTAGAGTAAGGGATTCCACTATTAAAGATCCTATTAATTTTTTACAGTGGGGAGTAGAAAATGGCCTCCTTTATAAATATGTCAAATGTACCATCCCAGAATTATCCGATGACTCAGATTACTGGAAAATAGTTATAACAAAAGAGAATCGGCGAGAACTCCTTAAAGAAGCTCATGATGATGTTCGGTCTGGACATTTGGGTATTTTAAAGACCTATAGTCGTCTTAAAGCTATATATTTCTGGCCAAAAATGAAGTGTGACGTGACCAAATATATGGCAAAGTGCGTGAACTGTGCCAAATATAGAGCACAAAGCTCCTGCAGATGTATGGGAAGACCTCCGGAACCAACGCCACCGTGGCAAGTAATCAGCCTTGACTTTATCGGACCTTTGCCACGATCTTCCTAACATGGTAACACTCATCTCTAGCTGCTTAGTTATTACTTTAAATATGTTTCAGTTTTTTCTCGTCGGGCGGCCACACTAGAGAAAGGCATTATCTTTACTTTTGGAGTATCCCAATATGTTATATGTGATAACGGATCTCAAATGAAGAGCAAGGAACTCCATAATTTCAGAGAAGTACCACTTCAAATTGTCAAACACAGCAGCTTATCATCCTCAGGCTGACCCATGCGAAAGAGCAAATAGAGTCGTCAAAACGATGGTATCAATGTATGTCGGTGATAATCATCGCTGTTGTGATGTCAACTTACCAGCTTTGGCGTGTACCATCCGAACATCAAAAGTGAGGCAATTGGATTCACTCCGTATTACATCAACTTTGGTCGAGAGTACGTCTCTGATGGCCGGGAGTATTCGTATGCCGTGAAGAAAGACTCGAATCCTGCTCTAGAAAAGAGAGTCAATGGATTCAAGAAGCTGTATCAAGCGGTGATGGTCAATATGAAGAAGTCATTTGCACATAATCGAGATCGATATAATCTGAGACGCAGACTAGTATCATACTCTTCAGATGCCTAACGCCCCCAATTACATGAATGCCAAATTATGCCCCAAGTATGTTGGACCTTATCGAGTTATTAGTTAACCTACTTTTGGTGGTAGCTGTCTGGATTTATTATCTTCCCTTTTCAGACAGTTACTGTTGGGTCAGTGGTGGGCACTTTTAATTTTTCTCGGGGTTTTAGTGAATCTCTCTTCCTAAAATACCTTTGTAGCTAACTAAGGACCGAACATCTGAGTCTTCTCAATAGAATTTACTTGTATCGACAGTAATTCTATTTTTTTTCGGTTCGAGTTGTGTTGGTGAAGAGAACCTTTAACGGGAAAAGTACCAAGACGCGCTACTTTATTTGTGGATGTATTTTCTTTCGGTTCAGAGCCCAAAGTATTTCGATTTTGGAACTGGTAAAGCCAAAGTCGCTTGTTTCAAATGTTTTTTGTCTTTCTCTTGGTGTAACTGTCAGTGTACAGTGTGTTTATCTGTACCTCTTCCCGATTTTGTTTCTCTTAGAGAACAAAAAAAAATCGTTTTACCTGTGCCCTAGGCTAATAGTTGTAACTGAAAAAAAACTCCCATAAGGACAATGGTGAAGCCTTATGTTTCCAGAACCTTTAAACTTATTTTTTTTGTTCTTGGACTCCCAGTAGGACCTGTATTCAGCGTGTGTTCACCCCTACTGACAAAATGTCTTTTATTATATGGATACTGGTGGAGCCATATATGTTCATTTATGATTTCTGGATTTGTAAGACTATACCTGTATAGTGTGTCCACCCTTACGTTTCCTTTTCAAGTTTTTCTCAGGTTTTTTTTTGTTTTAAGTAATAGCGGACTCTCGCGTCACGCCTCGATTTCACCGGAACGGACTTTCTTTATCGGTGTGCACCTCTATCGGAGAGAAGGGGGAGTGTAACGATCTCAAAATTCACTAAAAGTATTACCTATATTAAATTTTTAATTTCCTTAAAAGTGCTATTTTATTAATATTTTAATGTGGTCGACTAAGTACTTGCGCCACCTAACACTCAGTTTTGCTCCCAAGATTTTTTAGATGAATCCATTGTAACCTTTTGCCTATAGAACGGTATTTTGTTAAAATGCTAAAAACAGTTTTTCTAATCTATTTTAATTCATTTTTTTATGTCATTTACAATAAAATTAATGATAATACCTATAACCTTTTTTTGGGTGAATTGAACTCTCATTGGCCACGGCGAGTAGTTGGGCGCTCCTGAAAAAAAAGACAAAAACATTTGTTAAGGATTGACTTATTATTTTTTATGTTAAATTTACGGTTATCTAATAAGTTAATATTTATCTTTTAAAATTTAAATCACAGCGCACTGCGCATTTCTAATATTGGAGCAGGACGACGCGACATATTCTGTCTCTTTTACTATGCACAGTTGAGAAAAGAACGGAGTAACACTGCAGTTCAGAAAAACTGACTAGCAGCAAAGAATCGTATGCACGAGACAACCACTTGATCTTCGGGCATCCGTTTAAACGCTCAACACGTGTGTTGTGATTTTTCTAATTAATTTTCTCGTGCAAAAACTCTTATTTTCAATTTTGGGGACATTCTCTGTTTTCTACAAGAAGCTATCGTTGGCAGGAGTGAATTGAATAACTCCCATAAGAAGCATCCTGTGCACAGGTTAGGACCAAGAAACAACGACATTTCCGTTGTCGTTTTTGCTTCATTTTGAATCCTTATCCATCTCAATTGTGCATAGCGTTAGATTTTAATTTTCCAATTATTCCTAAGAAACGTTTTCATATTTTCCGCGTCATTTAATGGTCCTTCATAGTCGGACGAAAGCTAGCCATTCTTTCAAAAATCGGTTTAAGTCAGTCGATTTCGAGGGGGATTTAACTGACCATTTTTTTGTACATATGTTTGCATTGTTTGACAAAATGTAAATAATGCAAAAAAATGTGAAACAATGCAAAAAAATGTGAAAAAATGCATAATAATGTCAAAAAATGCAAAAAAATGTGAAAAAATGCATAATAATTCTCAAAAATAAATAAATCAATTTTTGCTTAAAAGTCAATAAATGAAGAGTAGTTTTAATACAATATTAATAACTCTATTAATGATACCCATAAACCGCAGTGGCGTATGCAGCACTTTTCCTGAAGGGGCATATAATTTCGTAAACATTCTTTTAAAAATATTTTGAAGAAAAGTCGTAATGGGTATTTATTCCACAAACGTAATTAATTTTTTTAATAAATTCCAAGTAAAAAAATAATGATCGACTAAAATGTTGTAGATTGATATGTACAACAAGGTAAATAGCTTAGTAACAGTAATTCTATAAAATAAAATAAAAACGTTTTTTTAAATCTGTCTTTCTTTAAAAAGATAATTTTTTTATATTTTTTATATTTGCGACGTCACTGTACGACAAAATTTGGAACTTTTTATACGGTGTATCCCATTTAAAAGGATGCACCCTCGGATGCACTTGATTTTTCTCGAAAACTGCTCAAAATTGTGAGCTTCATCCCCCAAATTTAAATAGTGGTTCAAGTGGCCTTATTTTGAAGGTATTTTGATTCTCTCTATAAGCCTTTTATTGTTTCTTATACCGATCGATTCGTTTTTAAGATATTTACATTCAAAATTACCATGGTTCGATTTAAAAACACCTTTATGCACTTTAGGGATTAAATAGGTACTTTTAATCCTTCCTTTTAGGGGCTAAAGTGGTGGGCACTTTAGGGATAAAAGTAAATACCATAGCAACACTTGTCAAAAACAATATATGCCAACTATTAGTCATATATGGGTTGACATCCTAAAACTAGAGTAGCAAAGTGTAGCCCTCCCTCCGGCCGGGCTACAAACTTCGCCGCGGGATTAAAAGTGGCACTTTAGTCCCTATGTTATAATGTACTATTTTTTACAACTTTTCGCAAAATTTTAATTTTTTTCAACACGTCGATTTTGCTTTTCAGTAAAATATTTTTTTCAAAAACAGTAATTTCCTTAGAACATTTCAATGTTCTAAGGTAATTTCAGTAAAGCACACCCCTTCGCGAGGGACGCGTATTAATTACCCTCAAATTGCTTTTTTTCCAAAACTACCATTTTTGTATAACACAGAGGTGCGTGTTATCCGTCATTTAAAAAAAAAAATAATTAAAAGCCATATACGTGAAAAAATTTTAAAAAAATTGTATATGTATGAATGTATCTGAACCAAAAGCTATACAAGAATTTTTTGGTAGTTAAACGATTTGCTGCGAATTATTTTAACCCAATATAACTAAAAAAATCACTATGGTTATTCACAAAATGGTTTTATTACATCAATCAAATGTTCTAAGAAAGAAGAAGCTATTAAAAAACCAAACTAATTTTCTTCTTTAAAAATAGATTCAAACTATTATTTTCTTGACTTCATCATGGGGTTTGTCTACAAACTTTTACCATTTTAATTTTATGGTAACTTACTTTTTTGGATAAGTGTTCCGAGTTTTTATTGATAAATATAGCCAAAAACAGCGTTTTTCCCACTTTGCTTGTTTATCAGGAACTAGGCATAGAAAAACTTTTATAATTTCACATTTTTTTTAGTTACACATCCCTCTACAACATATCATAATTATATCACATAATTCCACCGATGAAAAACTTCCCATATAATCATGTATAACGGGGTGCGGGGCCCTTTAAGCTTAAAAAATCTGTAAATCAACCATAAGAAAAAATAAAAAGCTTATAAAGAGAATCAAAACACCTTTAAAATGAGGTACCACTTAACCCACTTTTCCTATTTAAATTTGGGGGGTGAACTCGGGTGAAGCTCACCCCTTAAAGGGGGAACATACTACAAAAATTCCAATATAGTCAAAATCTGTCGCCCTTGCAAACAAAATCGACGTGTTTTGAGATGTTGGTAATTATTTCATATACGGGTTTCTGGGGGCACCTTCTAGGGTCTCTAGGACCCCGAATCCGCGTCCGGTGTTTTTTTTTTATGTAGAAAGTGGTTAGGGGGGGGAGGGTTGAAGTATGTTTTTTTAGGTTGGCTTGGGTTGGAAAATCTCGACTAAAATAAAACGGGCAAGTGACGGAATCGGAATCGTACTCTATTATATTAGTAAAAAAAAATGGATAAAAAAGAAACAACTACCATGTGATTTTGGAACGTACTCCGTAAGTCGTGTAAACAAAAATCAACCTTATATGTAAGCACATAAGATTTTACACTTCCTCGTTAGTAACCACGGTCCCTTGAATAAATAGGGATATTTTGGAATGCTTATTTGACACTTCGTAGTGGTTGTGGTAATTACTGGGTCTGCGCAATAGCTAAACGTCATTCCGTTGTGGTAATTAACCACTAGCACTGCCGTAAGTTACGAATCCATTTCGTTGTTGTTGTGGTTATTTTTCTGGTTAATTTTAGAGAATTTAAGATAAATTATTACCAGGTTCCAACATATAAAACACTTATTTTGTAAAATTAAGCCAAATTCTTTATTTTTTGTCATCTCTAAATTTTTTTACAAGTGACAGTTTTTAAGGTGTTCCAAAAACTCTGGTATAATCGATGCGTGGTAGTGGTAGTGGTTGTTAAACACTACCACAGCGGCTATCAAAGTTGTCAAAATTTTAAGTGTTCCAAAATTTCCCTAATAATTCTACGGTCCGCGGTTAGTAACAAGCAAATTCGCGGAAGAATCGATAGGAAACAGCGTTGCCACGCGTTGCGGACAAAGAGATCGAACCTAAGATTGAAGATTACCGGATTTTTCGATACATTATCGATTTTTGTATTTTGTTGAGGAATTGTGAATAAAAAAGTTTATTTTTTTAAAGGCAATATTTAGGCAGAACGGCAACAAATTTCAATGGCGTCTTTCCGAATTGCGAATCGGATTTTACCGCACTGTCGTTTGCAGCAAACTTTTTGTCGACTCGTTCTTTGTAGAGAGATGTAGACTAGATATAAGCGATAAGTGGACTTTTTGGAGATTTTTTTACCTTTATTAATGGCAGTTTTAAAATCGCATTTAGCCCGTCCTTATTTTTGCATTTAGAAAAATGTAGCTGGAAAACAACAGAAATCAGGGCCAATTTAATTTTCATTTAAAAAGGTAAAACAAAAATGAGTAATTACTAAAATATTTACGGCACACTGATTCTGTTTGTTTCTTTACTGTGTGAATATAAGTCTACCCTTAGATGCTTTGAATATACTGCAGAATAATCGACTTTTCTTGAAACACCTTTAAAATTTTGTATTACCTAAATTATATTTTTACGGTTCACGAGTGTCTGTGATCCCCGGGTTTGAACTCGGGGAGCGCAATCACTTGATTTTTTATATATAAGGAGAAAATTATAATAAAGAAACAATGTAAAAAAATGCGGAAAAATGTGAGAAAATGCAAAAAAAATGCGAAAAAATGTGAAAAATGTGAAAAAATGCGAAATAATGTGAAACAATGTGAAAAAATGCGAAAAAATGTGAAAAAATGCAAAAAAATGAAATAATACGAAAAAGTTTGAAATAATGCGAAAAAAATGTGAAAAAATGCGAAATAATGCCGCATTATTTTATTAAAATTTGTACATGTATTGCGGCTAGTGAAATCCCCCTCGGTCGATTTAGATTTTTTTTTTGCGGCTCTAGATTTAACCAATATTTCCTTTAAAAATAATATAATTTTTAAATTACGTGTTTTTATACACAGACATACAAACAGGTGTCAGATATTATTTTGGCATTTTTTTTTGTCGGGTTATTTATATTGCTTTTGATATTTGGCGATTTTAATTTTGTAAACAAGACCCAATTATTTTTTATTTTGCAGATAAATTATGGATAGGTATTAAAAAAATCTGCACACAGCTGTAAAATAAAATCAATATTTTTTTTATTTATTTTTGGAAATACCTACATTATCCTGCCATTGTGCATTTTAACAGTTTGTTATTTAACGCATATTAGAGAGTTTTTGAAGGCCTATTTAAAAAAGTTTTTTTTTATTAAAAGATTTTTAATTAAGAATATTTTTTAAATAAATTCTGGGGTTCTATTAATTCTTCACATTGACGGATAAATTAAATAAAACAAACTTAAAGAGGACCACAGCATATAACCGTTTACAAGAGACTTATGACTTGGGTAAACAGGCTGCTAAGAATGATGTTGACGACCTTTATTGCGATTTTCAAGTGCAACATAATATTGTTATTGGTCTTATCACTGAGCAGCTGACTTAGCTTACTTTGGTTCTAAGGCCATAAAAAATGACCTTTAAATCAGTCAGTGGTAGCTCAACCCCCGCGCGCTGTTGCCAACCTTCTAAAATTAGATCTTCCTAAGTTTGACGGCAATTTCAAAAATTGGCCGAGTTTTTACGACTTGTTCAATAATATTATTCATAATAATCTTGACTTGTGTAATGTTGACAAATTTCGTCATTTGTTAACTTCTTTGGATCAAGAGCCCTTAGCTTTAATTAAAGGTTTACCTCTCACGGATGCAAATTATCCTGTTGCGTATGATATTTTAGAAAAGCGCTACCAAAAATAAACGTATTTTGGCCACGCAGTATTATAATGAGATTTTTATCTCCCCCTCCGTTCAAAGGGGTAATTCTAAGGAACTTAGGCGTTTAATGAACACTTTTTCGGAAAATGTAGCTGCTCTAAGAGCTTTACAATTTCCTGTCGATCAGTGGGATTTTTTACTTTTCAATATGCTTTTAAACAAGCTAGATCAAAAAATAAGAAATGATTTCGAGCTGGAAAATAGTTTAGGAACAGGATTGCCGACATATAGGCAACTTAGTATTTTTGTCGAAAGAAATTGCAAAGCTTATGAGTCAGTTCAATACAGTGTGAATTTAAGTTCTTCAAGCAGTGATAAAAATAAACCTAAATTTTCTAATTTTTCGCATTATAATGCAAATAAAAAACTGACAACGTCATTTTATACTGAAAATTCTGGGAGCAGTGAAACACATTGCTTATTACGTGATGATGGCAGTAGTCATCCGTTACCAAAATGTAAATTATTTTTGGCTAAAACGCCACAAGATAGATTTTCGTTTGCTAAGCAACATAGACTTTGCGTTCATTGTTTAATTTCTCCACACGCAATTAGAAATTGTAGTTCATCTCATAGGTGCAAAGTCTGCAAATTTCCGCATTATACTATGTTGCATTTTAATAACAACAATACTAATTCTACTACTTCACCCGCTAACTGCAACTTTTCGAGTTCTAACAATGTACAAGTTATTGAAAATACAACTTCAGGCTCTTCTACCCTCAACACTCATTGTAACACGCCATGTTTTCCTCAATCTACAATTTTATTATCCACTTTTGAAGTAGATATTAAGGATATTCGTGGAAATTTTCAAAAAATTCGAGTGCTTTTTGATAGCGGTTCTATGTCAAATTTTATCTCTGAGAAATGCGTACAGAGACTTGGTTTATCTCGTAAACCGTTCTCCATTCCAGTTGAGGGATTAAATGGTAAGTCTACTCAAACTAATAATGGCATAGTTCTCAGTTTTATTAAAGCTTGCAATCACAATAACCCTATATTTTCTTTTGAATAAATAGTAATTCGAAAGGTGTGTACTGACCAGCCTAAAATTCACATAAATGCAGGTAAATTATCGCATATTAAAAATCTAAAATTGGCCGACAGTAAATTTAATGTGTCCGGTTCAATCGACATGCTGATTGGGACAGAATTGTGTCCTTTAATTTTAAAATCTGGTCAAATTTATGAAAACTGATCAACCAGTAGTCTTAGAAACTGTCTTTGGCTACATTTTACAAGAGATTAAATCAGTTTTGTACTTCGAATGTTAATTCAACTATAAATTGTCACGTTTCTGTTGATTTCCAACTACAAAAATTCTGGGAAATCGAACGAGTGCCCAAGGCACTTTCTTTATCTCCCGAGGAGCAAAAATGCGAAGAAAATTATCAATCTTCAACCTTCAGAGAAGCGTCGGGAAGATTTTCGGTACCTTTACCATTTCGCCAAACGAAACCCAATTTTGTTGATACCTATTCACAAGCATATCGTCGTTTCTGCATACTTGAAAAACGTTTCTCTAGGAATTCTGAATTACAAAAGCAATACTGTGATTTTATGAAAATTTATATTGACAATAACCACATATTACAAGTTCCTTCTAATGAATGTAATTCACCTTCAGCTTACTATATCAGTCATCATGCTGTTTTTAAGGAACAAATTTCTGGATCTAGTGTCAAATCCAAAATAAGGGTTGTTTTCATTGCAAGCGCCCCGGATATACAAGGTGTTTCATGAAATGACACACTTCTGGTTGGATCTAAACTTCAACGAGATATATCTTCTATTCTTTTAACGTTTCGCTTTCATGCAATTGTTTTTGTCTGCGATTTAGTGTCTATGTATAGACAAATAAATGTACATCCTGAATTTTGGACCTACCAAAGGATTTTATGGCGCTTTAACACGTCTGAGGCTCTACGAGAATACTATTTACGTACCGTGGTTTACGGAGTTTCATCATCTCCCTATTTAGCTTTAAGGACGTTGCAAGAGCTTGCAAATCAGGAAGATACCTCTTTTCCAAAAGCAGCTCAAGCTATTCGCACTCAATTTTATATTGACGACGGTCTTTTAGGTAGTCATGATTTAAAATCTGCTTTATCTCTTCAGTCTGAGCTAATTCAAATTATGAGACGACGAGGTTTCGATCTTAGCAAATGGGCGAGCAACCACCCAGCACTTTAAGAAAACTTTTCTTCTTCAGATATCCAACTTTCATGTTCCTTTGACAAGGATGAACCTTCATTCATCAAAATTTTAGGACTTAGGTGAGACCCTAAGTTGGATATATTTTCTTATTCTTATGTGCCCATGGAAAAACCATGCACAAAAAGGAACATATTGACACGTGTGGTTAACGAACCCTGTTATTCAGATTTTTACCATGTTTATTCTTGGGTTTAATAATGTTATTGTTATACGACTGTTGATTTCCAGGTACTTCACCTTTGGCGGAAGTTGTACAAAATCATGGCGGACAAGGCACATTTTGCAACTTCAGCTAATTAGTCAAGTATCAAGAAATCAACAATTATGGCTGCGAAGTAGGTGGGATTTAACAAATCATAACAATAAGATTCACCGCCTCCTATTTTACGTATGGCTACGGCGATAGGTAAAATAGGTGAAAATAGATAATAAAAATGACGAAAGACCGAATACGGGCGGCCCCTCTAAGATAATCAATTGATTAATTGGGTCCCAATAATAAACAAATATTGGTGACGATTTTGGAAAAGAGAAAGGTAGGAAAACGCTCGGAGGTTCTCGAGGTAGAAAAAAATTGGCAAGAGGGAAGATAGTCAAAAAGAGTCCGACAGAACGATCAGATTGGAAAAATCGGTCTTCTGCGAGTCTAACTTTGAACTTGTTCCAATTTCTTCGATCGAAGAGATCCGACGAGCGGCGACCAGCCTAAAAAACATAAGACAGCATCCGGGTTGATTTCAGCGATTATTTAATGTAAGTACGTAATTTTGGTGTATCATCTGGCATTTAAGAAAGTGTGGCTGTAGATTAATTCTGTATAATTTTTTAAATAAAATTATTGTGTTCTTAAAATCGTTTAGAATCTCTTAGACCCAAAAACAGGCTCAGGTCAAGAAATAAGCCCCTTCAAGGGTGTGGTGCGATCCCGCAAAGCCAAGCGAGTAGTTCTATAGAAGTAGGGTAGAGCCGCACTGTGACATGGTGGAGGCCCAAACTTGAACTCGGGCATTTTTCTTGTCTGAAACGAGGCTGTTTTTGGGTATTCGCGTTTTAATTTGTATTTTCAATTTTTTTCCCCGTCGCATGGAACGGTTCTTAATTGATGGATGATAGTTAATTATTGTATTTATTTTTCCTACAGGAATTGTAAAGTTTATTTTTTGTTTGATTTGATATGGACGGCTAATAATGTGTGAAAAGGTGTTATTTTTATTTATTTTGGAGTAGAATTCATTCCACGTCTATTTTCTAATTGATAGTATTTTTTTGTTGAAACACTATCTTGGTGAACTATATTTTTCTGTGAATAGTTCGGCCTATGCAGGAATTATTTTCTGTGTAGCCCGCGGCTAGCTAGAAAAATCTAGATACATTCCCAAATAAAAATATAGGCCTGTTAGTGAAAACCGGCAGGTAAATATTCTTATTGGATATCAACAATATTGCCCGTAGGAACAGTTCGGTGCATAAAATGTTATGGTAATTCCATTTGTTATGCCAGGCTACATATAAAGTGTGAAAGGTCGAAAATTTCAAGTCAAATTATTTAATTAAAAAATAAAGTTAGTACTTCTTTTTTTTAAAAAAAAAAGTCGTTAAAAAAAAACCAAAACTTAAAACAGAATTTTTCTTAAAATCCCAAAGTTATAAACAAATTTTAAAATTATCTTGTTTTAATAACTGCCAAAATATTTTCTTTCCACAAAAGTGACTATAAATTTATATATTAAATGTTTTTTTTGTTTCAGAAGTAGTAAAATAAATAAAAAAAAATAATAAGTTGAAAAAAAACTAGGTATGATAAATTTTAAAATATTTTTGTTTTCTTTCGATATTTTTCTGAAAAATATTTTTTTCTAGCTGCCAACCTCAACGATTGTTATAAAATTTTAGTTAATGATTTTGAAAATTTAAATATTCAAAATATTTTTTCTTTGTTTCATAAGTTTCCCAAAATAATTTTCATCAAAAAAAAAAAATTTTAATAAATTTTTTCTTCAACATTTTCTTTTGTAAAAACGGGAAATTTATTTTAAAGAAATATTTCTTACCCAAAATAAAAAACAATATTTAAATTTAAAAAAAAAACCAACAATCACAAAAATCACAAAAATAACTAAGTCTAAACACCCACTGTGTTCTATGTCTATAGGCATAGCGCGCACTACCGAAATGTTGCTCCGGCAACAAGTTGTTAAAAACTAAATTCAATTTGCAGCGCTCCGAAAAATCATACCTGCGCTTCACCTTATTTGGTCAGTTAACTAGAATTTTGCATCACATGCCCGCGATATCATTCTAGAACCGTGTTGATAGGACGTGTATTCTTGAAAGTCATACGATATGTGGTCATTCGCTATAGCAGGTTTACGCCGTTATCTGTTCAAGAATACACTTAATTTCCTGGAAATTCGGCGCTTACGTCGAACATTCCACCTAAAAATCGGGTCACATTTTTAATATAAAAGCCGAGATTTGGGTATAACGAAGTCAGTATAAAAATCGTATCTTAACTCGTTCTCTTCTTCAAAAAGTAAAGCTAGTGAAAAGTAACAAAAAAGTAAAGTTCCAAGTTTATGAAAATGCCGTGCTAAGGTGTTTTAAGTGCAGTTTAAGGGATTTAAGTGAGGGTCTAAAGGATTGATTTGTAGTGAGCCAGAAAAAGAATAGAGATCTTTCAAAGTACTTTAATATGTAAGTGACCAACAGAAAATCTAGTAGGTTAGGAGGAAAAAAAAATTGTACTTTTAAGTGTTTAGAAAGTTTTAATAAAAGCCGGTGGCTCCTGGACTATGTTTTCGGTGAGAAATGTATAAACTTTTTATTTATGGTAAGGATTTAATAGGAGTACAGGTATATGTGAAGAACCTGATTATAACCAAGCTATTTGGGCCAAGAACTTGTAACAGTATGTGTGTTCTTCTTAGACTTTGAATAAAATTCTTATTATAATTACTAAACAAAGTTTTATCTATTTATGCATCCCAACTCTAAAGTACTAGAACAGCAGGATCAAAAAATAAAACTATGCACATGCACTCTAAAACGCTCATGTCCAAAACAGTGTAAGAAAAATATGTGGCGTCTCTTAAGGAGTTAAAAGTTTTCCGCTCGAACTTTAGACACAACCCTTAAGGGCCGTTGTTCACATTTTGTTGTCAGAAGTGGGATGGCTTTCTGTTATAGGCTGATTGATGCTACAAGGGATGATTTTGAAAAATAACTAACTGACATTTTCTAGAAAGGTGCCTATATAGAAAGGTTTTAGGTCTCAACAGACAGTGCAGTGCCGAATTAAGTAATAAGAATAATTAACAAGATGCCGACCGATCCAACAGATCCCGTAACGCCGACTATTATACAAGTACCACAGCAAGTTCTTATCGGAATTGAATCTATACCAAGCTACGATGGACAGGGAAGCATTGAAGAATTTTTGGCCATTATTGAGGAAACAGCAACGCTTGGAAATTGGACCGAACAACAAAAGGTTAGTGTCACCCGACTCAAATTAAGATTTAAAGCCAAACAATATATTGACTCAGAGCCGTCATTAAACGCTTCTACAACTACTTGGAATGATCTCAAAACGGCACTACGTCAGCAATTTGTACGTCAACATGTCCGAAGATCTGCTATGAAAAATTTTGTCGAATGCCGTCAGCGTTCAGGGGAAACTTGCCGGCAATTTTTAACCAGGCTTAAATTATTAGGAAATCTTACCGTAACTAGTGCACAGGCAAACCAACGAGATATTCAAACCAAATTACAAGAAGATATTACGACACAATTTACATTGGGATTATTAATGCCTCTGAAACAAAGAGTTTTATCAAGCGACCCCGGTAATCTTCAAGACGCTCTAGAAATTGCTGAACGAGAAGAATCTATTGAAAACCTTTTACGACCTGCCACTAGAGAAATTCGTACCGTTGCTGCAACCAGTGGCAGAAATTCTAATGGAAGAAGTTTTCAAGCATCCAACACGTGGAAATGTACCAAATGTGGAAAAGATGGACATACAGCTAAATTTTGCAGGACTATCTATAGAGATGTGGTCTGTTTTAAATGCAATCAGAAGGGGCACCTTATGAATAACTGTACGAAGGAAGTTATTTGTTACCAATGCCGCCAAGCAGGGCATATTGCTAGAAATTGCAACAGTCGAGCACCTTTAAACTCCAACACAGCCACCCAACAACCCCGGGGCCCAGCTGTGAATCAAGCAAACTGGGATTAGATACAAGTAGGGTAGGGATTTATGCATGCACACCGAAGGGAACCCCATTTAATATAGTTAAAGTGGAAGTTAATGGAAAGAAATGTACTGCTTTGATAGACTCGGGTGCTGTTATTTCCCTAATGAAGACCCATATTGCTGAGGGGTTCCAGAAAAATTTTGAGATACAACAAAGGTTAGTGGACATTCAAGGAAATACAATACCGACACAAGGCCAGGTATTGTGTTCTATCATATTTGAAAAAGATGTAGAGGTACCCCATAAATTTATGTTGATAGATTCTGATAGTTTTGGATCTGATTTGTTGTTAGGATTAGATTTCCTACACAAACATGGAATAAAGATTGATTGGGGAAGTGGTGTTGTATACGCTTTTGAAAAAGAAATTGTGTTGTTCGATGAATCAAGGAATATTGATTGCGTTTGTTCTACGTTGCACAAAAAGACAGCAGCACAGCTTGAAGAAGTGATGCAACAGTTAGTTTTAGTCAAGGAGGAGTTGAAGAAAGTTTCTTCGTCACAAGAGGACGTGACCAATCCGAGCTCTCGCTTAACGCCAATTACCGAGAACTCCGTTGCTGGGACAGTTGGCATCTGTCTCGAGCACTCTACCATCAGAATGATTGATTGCGCTTCTCAGACGACAAAGCTATGGAAGACTGCAGCTTCCAAGAAGGAGGACTCCATCCTAAAGTCAAATGAAAAGAGTGAAAAGACAAACAAAAAGAGAGTATGTACAGTGATACCAGACGCAAAGAAAGGTACATGTTCAGAGTCTACACTAGGAAAGAAGAAGAAGGAAGTAAAACTTTCAAAATCAACATTTAGAGAAAACATTGAAGAAGAATACATTTCCAGAGAGGGGTTACCAGTGTATTTAAAGGAAGATCTGTTCATTCCACCTCATAGTCATGCGCTTTGCTTAGCCGCCATACGAAAAGTATCAAGGGCCAAGGCACAACAACTTTGTGCCTTGGCCGGTTGTTAATATCCCTAGGGGAGTGCTTGTGGCAAGGGTAGTGTGCAAGAAGTTAGAAAATGTACCCATACGATTGACAAACATTACGGGTGCACAGCTACTCGTTCCAAAGCAAACTTTAGTGGCCAGAGCATTTGAGGCAGAGCAACAAGTTAGAGCTTCCAGTTCCAGCGGACAGAAAATCCGGCAAGTTCAGGTAGAAGATGTTAAAGACATTTTGAAACAATTAAGACTTGAAAAGGTTCAGAGTGAAGGTGAAAAGAAAATAAAAAACTTGGTCTTGGAATATATCGACATATTCCAAGCCCCAAATCAAAAGTTAACCTGTACTAATGAAGTTACTCACACGATTATAACTGAAGACGGTCCTCCAATTTGCAAACGACCATACAAGATACCTTATTATAGACAAGATATAATGAGGAAAGAAATACAAAAGCTATTGGATGATGGAATTATCGTAGAGAGCAGTAGTCCTTGGAGTTTTCCGGCCTTGCTAGTAGAGAAAAAACGACATCCTGGAGAAGATGTACAATTCCGCTTATGCGTTGACTACCGTCAGCTTAATTCTCGAACTCGAACTGACTATTTTCCTTTAGCACTAATATCTGACTCAATTGACAAACTATCTGGAGCTAGCTTGTTTTCTACAATGGATTTAGCTTCAGGATACTTCCAGGTTCCTTTAGACCCAGCCAGTCGAGAAAAGAGTGCGTTTTCAACACCAGATAACCACTATGAATTTACGAGAATGAGTATGGGTTTAAAGAATGCTCCAGCCACTTATAGCCGTATGATGACTCACATATTTTCAAAAATTCCATCTGGGCAGGTTCTGGTATACCTAGATGATCTTATAGTATACAGTCCTGACGATGTCGATATCCATATTGAACGCCTTCGTCAAGTCTTTCAGAAGATGCGAGAGAGTAATTTAAAATTTAAACCAACCAAATGTCATTTTCTAAAAAAGGAAATAGAGTATTTGGGTCATTTGATCAAAGCGGGTGAATTTTCGCCTCATCCAGCAAAAGCAGAAGTCATCAGAAATTACCCAGTGCCTAAAACTGTAAGAGAAATTCGTGCGTACTTGGGACTTTGTTCATTTTACAGAAAATTCGTAAACAATTTTGCAAAAATCAGTCAACCCTTAATCAATCTTACCAAAAAGGATGTACCTTTTATTTGGACCGCAATAGAACAAGAAGCTTTTGAAACTTTGAAAGAAGTACTTATCACACCACCTGTGCTAAAATATCCAGATTTTACCAAGCAGTTTATACTTAACACAGATGCTAGTGGGACAGCTATAGCTGCGATTCTCACTCAAAAGCATAACGACATTGAGCATCCTGTTTACTATTCCAGTAGAACTCTTAACGCTGCCGAACGTCGATACAGCACTATAGAACGAGAGATGCTTGCCATTGTTGACGCAGTAAAAAAATTCAGGGTTTACCTCACTGGTCAGCATTTTCTGATACTTACTGACCATCGCCCTTTAAAATACTTGTTAAATATTAAAGACCCATCTAGCAGGTTAAGTCGATGGGCAATGCAGCTAATGGAATATTCTTTTACCATCGAATACAGAGAAGGGCGTATGAACCAAAATGTGGATAGTTTAACCAGATTACGAGAAGGACCTACCTCTGAAAGCCCCACAGCCAACCCTGCCATTGTTGCGGCAGTAGAGAACATGGAAATCCTACCAATGCCGATCGCTGTATGGAGTAAGAGCGAACTACGACAATTGCAAATTGAGGACAAAGAAATTGCAGCTCGGCGAGAAGCTCTTGATGAGAACAGTGACACGTACTACCTAGATGATGACGGTGTATTACGTCAGAAGAGGCTAGCTGGCCAACGCAGCGATCAAATAATAGCCCCTAAGGTGATTCAGCCAGAATTGCTTCGAATGTACCATTCCAGCCTCTACTCTGCACACCCAGGTCAACAACGAACACAAGAAAACATACAACGTGATTTCACCTGGCCATCAATAAAGAAAGATGTCAAAGAATATGTCGAAAGCTGTCATTCCTGCAACCTACACAAAACTAATCCTCAACCTCCTGTTAAACTACAGAAAATGCCCGTACCAACCAAAGTATGGGGCCGAATCTCATTAGATTTGGTAGGACCTCTTAATCAAACACGAAGAGGAAACAAATATATTCTTAGCTGCATAGATCATCTTACCAGATACCCAGAGTGCATACCTATCCCAGACATTAAGGCTGAAACTGTTGCTAGAGCTTTTGTAGAAAACATCATAACAAAATATGGTATTCCACGGCAAGTTTTAACTGACATGGGATCACAGTTTGTTGGAAAATTGTTCACAGAAGTAAGCAAAACTTTGGGAGTTCAACGATTAAGAACCACTCCCTATCACCCGGCTACTAACGGTCTATTAGAACGCTTTCATAAAACACTTAAAACAATGATCAGCCATTTTGTTAGTGATTTTGTGGATAGTTGGGATGAGATACTGCCATATGCGTTAATGGCAACAGGTCAGTCAGGGCCACATCGTATAATGGAACAAACGAGCCCAGTTAATTATAAGATAAAACAGCTAAAAGGAGGAAAGGAGAGACTTGTCCATGCCGAAAGGTTAAAGCTGTTTAAGCTAGTTGAGGTACCCATCCAGACAGTGCCGGAGCCAGACTTGGACGATGAGAAAAACATAGAAGAAAATCGTATGAAAGAAGGCGCCGCAGAGAATCCTCTAATCGCAAATGAAGATAATGATGCCAGACAAAATCAAATAGACGAGTTTTTGAAGCACCGTAATCAGAGCCCTGTTTTAGGTAATGAAGAAGAGGCATTAAGTGAAGAGGACGATATGTCAAGTAATGAGAGTCTTCACTCGGCTAGGAACTGGTCCCTTTCAAATGACAGTAACGAAGAAAATTTAGATGAGAATCCTGAGACAGTTAGGCGAACACGCACCAGAGAGGTGAAGCTCCCTATACGTTTTCGAGATTTTCAAATGTAAACACATGTAGCCGGAGAGCCACCACATTTAAGAATAAAAAAAAATTAAGCGTACTTTATTTATTGTGACAGATAGGAAACCCAAGAATTATGTGGAAACAGCTAGTTGTTTTACTAGCCATGCTGCAAATCAGCTGGACCTTAATTGCCTATGATTGCAAAAATTTATCAACTAACATAACTGCTATATCCTTACCAGATGTTGGATCCTGTCCCGATCCAGAGAATGGATACATTGAAAAATCTGTGTACGTTCAAGTTCTTGAAAAAAGTCGATATCAATACTTGCAAATTAAGTCATGTTTCTTGCAAGTTACTAGATTAATTAGTCACTGTGGAGCATTTTCGCATTCCTCTACGGTTGAAGATGGATTCGGTACGTTTTTGCATCAAGTCGGTGCACTAGAATGTCAGAAAATCCACACCTATGGAGAACATAGAGGATTTGGAAAAGTCTTTTCCAAATTAAAAGCCAACTCGACTACAACTGTATCAGTTACCCTCGCTGGCTCGGTAGATGAAAAAGGAAACTGCGAAGGTACCGAGTACATTGAAGGTAGTAAAAAGTGGAAAAATGTAGTTGTGACCGCTGAAGTAAAAGTCACGCTTAGAGACTATATTACCAAGGCCAGTTTAGAAACAAACGAAGTCCGCTTAAGCGATGGAATAACATGTGCCTACAATTTGGGCTACTGCTTAGATTACGCAATAGGAGAAAGCACGTGGGAAAGATTTACACCTCAAGACTGTGACCAATACAGTGTACTTTACGAGGGGTCTGCCTCGCTTATTCAAGAAAAGTCTACTCCAAGCCATAGATATATGGTAATAGAAGATAGAACAAAAGTTTTTGCAATACAATTACAAAAGAAAAACATTGTATGTGGGACAAGTTTGTGGGAGAGTGAACATCCAAGATTACAAATCATTGAGAAAAATAATCCGCAACAGCTTACCCCGTGGTCCATACGAGGTGGAAGACATCCAGATGCTGATTTAATCGCTTATGTTAACACAAAATTTTTATACGTCGAACAGTCTTTCAAAAGAAGTCTTAGCACCATGTTTGCGGAAACCGTACACCGTCGTTGTCTTTTGCATAGAGAAATACTGAAAAACAGATTAATAATGGCAACTGTGGCACCTAATTTAGTGGCAACCTTGCTTAAAGACACCCTAGGTTGGGCAGCCAGAATTGTGGGAGAAACTCTTTACATCATGCAATGTTTCCCCATTTTTGTTGAAGTACGCCGAGAAAATAACTGTTATGTTGAGTTGCCAGTTACAGCCTATAACCGAAGCTATCACCCATTACAAAAATTTTAACTGAGCATGGCGAGCAGACAGATTGTAATTCAATAATACCTTCTAGTTACTATCTGGATAATAAATGGATAAGTTTTGATCCATACCCTGTATTAGGAAGAACGCCCCATCAATTAAAACCGGATACGGAGGAACCATTTACCTTTAGTCCTATTAGAAATCTAGGCTCAGGAGGAATTTACACTAACGCAGAAATCGAAAAAGCCCAAAATGCAATGATTTTCCAAATTGAACGTCCAGCATTAAATAACATCTTGTTACGAAAGATAACGGGTCAACCCATCAATTCACAAGGTTTTACCACCCTGTCATTATTCGATACCGAGGAAATACAGAAACTAGCTGACTCTACTATAAAACGTTTATATGGAATTTTTGAAATGTTAGGAAAATTTACTTCTAGTATTTTGGGTGTCTACTTTATTTATAGAATTATAAAATTTATTTTGGAATCTTTTCTGAACGCAGTTGCTATTCATAAAATGGGTGGTTGCACCTTCCATTTACTGGCATCGTTTTGGGACACACTGACCCTATTTATATTGCACCGAAAGCATCAGAAATTTACAGAAAGTTCCTCCAATAACTCAAACAGTTACTGGTCAAGTAGTGAAAAAATTTCAGAAGAGCCAGAGAATTCCAACAAGTATACGCTCAACCATGAACTGCCTCAACATGGAATGTTAAAACATGCACTTAAAAAACCGAGTTCGTATGTGACTGTACAGCAAGAACTAAAAGAAATTCCATCAGTCACCTGGAGTCTTTATGAAAAACACGACGTCGCAACTGCACCACCCAAATAAAAAAAAAATCTACGCTTCTAAGACCACCTATGCAACAGTGCGTAAAATTAGTTAACCGCTTACTTAAAAAATATATATATATATATAACTTAAAAGACGAGTCTCCGTAAAACCGTTTTTAAAAAAATTATAATTTTCTTGTTCAAAATTATACAAGTGATTTCTATCAAATCTAATTCTAGACTAAAACTAAAAGTAACTTAAAAATGGTAAAACACATGTTAATAAAATATAAAGATTCGAAGAAATATTCCATAGGGTTGCAGACTCAGCAGCTTTGTAACGTCTTTACTAGTTTGTCAGTATAAGGTGGTCATATAACTCCTCCACCCTTAGAAGGAAGCCTCCCCTGGGAGGATAACTCTAACATGTTCCCTTTCGGAAGATTCCAAAGTCGAAGTTTGCTTATTTTTTCCTCGTTTTTTGTAGTAGCAAAAGTACGTAAAGGCTGTAACCAATATGACATAAAGACAGATTGTCCAACCACTAGGCACGTACAAGTCGGATAGTGTATTTTCTTTATATAAGGGAACCAAAGGGTTGATGATTGGTTTATCAAATTCCAATTTTTTCAAATCAATACTGAATTTAGGTAATTCTTGATGACTGATTTCCAATATGGGTGAATTGATTATTAAGGGACTGCCAATTGTTTTTTCTTGAAAATGCAGTTGTTTTCCTTTAAATAACAGTTTGCATGTGTTTCCGGTGATCAGAAAAATGCCTCTTAGCTCCTTGACTTCAGTTTGCTTTTGGCAAGTAATTTGAAGATTTTCCGCAAAAGGAAAAACTGCCAAATATTTATTTAGTTCCGAAATGATTTCCATATGATTTTCTTCAATTTTCAGTTTGGTCAGTGTGCAGGTGTCGGCGGTTCCCTGCATAATAATACTCCTTTCGCAGAGTGCTTGGCTGTTGCTTAATAAATAGCTAGGACAGTGAAATGATTTACCTTGGGTAATACATTTGCCGTTTAGAGGTTTAATTTGATTATTTATTCGCGATTTTAAGAGGTATTGATTATTTGGTAAAACTGTTACAAAATCCGATCTGATTTTTGAGGGAATTGATATTAAGTGAAACAAGTCAAATTGTTCTTCGGTATCGATTGGAATTGATAGGAAGTACATAATTTTATTATTATCTATATGACAATTGATTTTTATCATAGACTCAATATAGAAAATATCCTCTGTTTTAATTTCGAAAGGAAATTGATTTTTATAAAATTCGGATATTCTTTTTAATTCTAAAATTAAATTTTTCGAGCTTATAATACTCGGATGCATCACATTTAATTTACAAAAGGTCAGTGAGTTTTCTACTTCTCGGAAAATGCCTAACACGCTACTATAAAGCAAGATTAGTTCATTGTACAATGTTTTGATAAAAATTGCATCATCTGAGGTAGCACCGTTTTTGATTATAGAATGCATTTGCAAAATTTTTGACCTTAACATAAGTTCATTATGCTGAATATTTTGGACAGTTTTGTTAAATTGGTTAATTATATTTTGATTTATTGAATATTGCAATGATAATTGATTTTGAATGCTCTTCTCATTACGCTGCATGTGATCTATTATGCTGTAAATTTTATTCCCGTCGTTTGAGTCTAGATTTCCTGTTACTCCCTTAATAACCGAACCTAAACTATCAATAAGGCCTCGTTTAATTCGTTTTGATTGGTGAATATTTATGTTTTCGAGTTTTTCGAAAATTGATTGGTTATAGAAATGGGCTATTTTGTTAAAATTATATGTATCTCTTTCTAACACGGTGAGATTCGCATAAGTCCGTTTCAGTAATAGGTGCTGCGATTTTATGTTTTCGTATTCTTTTAGTAGGGGTCCTAAGTCATAGTAATGTACAAATGTGTGTTCTGTTCTTTGAAGTCTGGCATGGCCTAGATTGATTGGCAGAACTCCTAGGTTTTGCGTAATGTTCGTTATTCCTGACCCTCTTGCGTGGGTGGCGAGGAATCTGAAATAGGTTTAATTTTAATTTTCTTTTTGGGTCTTTTTATATTAGAAATGTGTATTTTGTCTGATGTGTTGGGATGTGTAGTTTGTATTCTGGCTGTTTTTAGATTAGGATCCAAACTAGATATTTTTTCTTTTTTGTATTTATTTTTTGTCTTTTGCTGTTTTTGTTTATTTTTAACATACACGTTTTCGGGGATTTCTGGTAATTTTTCGCGCGATTCGTTTGCCTTGTCAATGACTCCTTGTTTTTTATTTTGTATATCTTGATTGATTTTTTCGTAAAGTGTTTTTATTTTCTCGCGGTGGTTTTCAATATAGTTATTGATAAGTTGTTTATTTATGTCCAGATTAAACGGTGACTCGTTGCCAAAATGGCCAGTAATTATCTCGTACGGTTTTAAATTTGTGACCGAATGAATTGTGTTGTTATAAGCTAAAATACTATAGGTTACTTTATTTTCTACAGGGTCATTTTTAAACTGTTCTTGATTATTAAAAAGTCTAATATGTTCTATTAATGTCGAATGAAACCGTTCCACTATCCCATTGGAGTCTGGGTGCTGGGAACAAATAAAATGAATTTTTATTTTATGTAGTTCAAGTAGTTCACGTATAACGGAGTTCTTAAATTCGCCGCCATTATCAAAAATTATTTGTTCTGGGATGCAATGATGAGAGAAATAAATTAATAATTTATTTGCTATTTCGATGCCTTGCGCAGAATCAATTTTATAGGCCTGCGCGTATTTTGAGAAAGGATCGACAATGGTTAAAAACTTGCTGTTTTCCAAACTGATAGTATCTGCGTGCAAAATCTGAAAAGGTTTGATCGAGGTGGGTGTAACATTGTATTCTACGCGTATTGGCTTTCGATCGTATTTTGTAAGTTGACAGACTTCACACTCGTTTATATAATTTTGGATTGTTCTAGATTGATTCGGCCAGTAATAATGCGCTTTTATGCGTTTTTCAGTTTCTTCGATTCCCCTGTGATTAGTTTTCCCTTCATGATTATTTTGTATCATTTCCTGTATTTCGTTTTCAGATAAAACATCGATTAATTTTTTAGAGCATTTGATCATTTGAATTTCTGAGTTTTTAAAATAAGTTTGTAAGACAGTACTGAATTTTTCGTAAATTGGGTCTTCGAAATAAACATAGTACTTTATTTTTGGAACCACGTACTCTTTAATAAACTGGACTACATCTTTTTCGAAATTATTTTGAGAGAGTTGAACGTGAAATCTTTGTTTTGTTAGGAATAATCTGGTAATGGAAGTTTTGGCAGGGGCAAAATTTACTTCCGAAATAAATATTTGATTTTTTCCAAAATTTACAGGGCAATCAACTATTGGTATTCCGATTATTGGGTTTTCGTGACTGGAGTGTACCGTTTGGTCGCTAACGTTGTCTTCGACCGCGTTATTATGATCGTCCAAGTCTCCTGTTTCACCGACGATCGATTGATTTTCTTGATCGTTTTTATTTGTCAAATTTTCGTTTATTTTTTCGACGTATTCGCGCAAGCGATCTAAGCAAGCCTGTGGATTTTGGGGGTCTACGTTTTTTGTCTCGTTAGTGTTTATTTCCACGCGCGAAAGAGCGTCTGCATTTTGATTTAAGCAACCTTTTTTGTATTTGGTTTCAAAATCATATTCCGCAAGCTTTAAGCTCCATCGTACTAACCTAGAATTCGGTTCTTTTAATGACATTAGCCATTCGAGTGGTTTATGGTCAGTTATAATGTTAAATTTTCGGCCAAACAAATAGGGTCTAAAGTATTTAACCGCCCACACTATAGCTAATAATTCTTTTTCGGTTGTGGAGTAATTTATTTCCGACTGATTAAGTGTCCTTGAACCGTACGCGATTGGAAGATCTGACCCAATTTTTCCTTGCGAAAGTACGCAGCCAATTGCGAAATTACTAGCGTCCGTAGTAAGGTTAAACGGTTCCTCAAAATTTGGGTATTGTAGTATGGGTTCGTTAATTAATATGTTTTTGCACGTCTCGAAGGCTTTTATATACGCGGGATTTTTCGGGTCAAGTATGGCATCTTTTTTTAGATAAACAGTCATAGGTTTTGTTATTTTCGCAAAATCCGCGATAAATTTACGGTAGTAACCCACGAGACCCAAGAATTGTTTTATCTGTTTTTGTGTAGTAGGTATCGGGTAACAAGATATCGCTTTAATTTTTTCAGGGTTGGGTTTCACGCCGTGAGGTGTAACAATGTGTCCTAAGTAGGCCACTTCTTTTCTGAGAAATTCCGACTTATCTAATTGCACTTTAAAATTTGCTTGTCGTAATCGATCAAATACTTCTCTTAAACGATTTATGTGTTCTTGCAAACTTGTGCTAAACACTATTATGTCGTCTAAGTAAACCAGACAGCGTTCGTTTTGGATACCTCTAAGGATGTTATCCATCACCCTTTGAAAGGTGGCAGGCGCATTTTTTAGGCCAAAAGGCATTCTTAAAAACTCGTAATGCCCATTTTCGGTATTAAATGCCGTTTTAGGAATGTCTTCCTCTGCCAACTCAATTTGGTGAAAACCTGATGCGAGGTCAAGAGTAGAGAAATATTGACAGCGCCCAAGCTTATCAAGAAGATCTGATATATTTGGAATTGGATATTTGTCGCCTATTGATTTAAGATTTAATTTACGAAAATCGATAACTATCCTCCACTTACGTTTCCCGGAAGCGTCCAACTTTTTGGGTACCACCCAGATTGGTGACGACCAGGAAGAATAGCTGGGTCTTATAATATTTTGTTCGAGCATTTCTTGGACCTGCCTTTTAACCTCATTTCTGTGAATTTCGGGGTACCTATACGATTTAGTGTAAATTGGCACTTCGTCCGATGTTTTTATTGAATGTTTTATTTGGCTGGTAAAAGTTAACTGATTTCCATCGATATGAAAAATATCCGAATACTCTTTTAATAATTCGATTGTCAATTTGCATTCTTCGCTGTTCATGTGCTCGGTTCTAATTTTCGAAACCTCAAATTTAAATTTATTTACGTTAACGTTATTAAGGTTTGGTGTAGGTTTTTCTTGAAGTTCATACTCGTTAAAATCAATGACTTCTAAAGAGTCAAAAAGTTCAACTTTTAAATTTTTTTCGGTTGGGTTTAGGATCGTGCAAATGGCCTCATAGTTTTTTACCGTCGTAAGGCATTGCGGGATTTCTAAATTTGAAATTTTTGTGTATGGGATTATTACGTCACCATTTTCGATATTTTTTATGTTCATTTTAATTACTTGTTCTGACCTTGGTTGCAAGAATAAAATATTGGTGTTTTTTGACGAATTATGAAATTTTAATTTTATTTGAGAATTGGGAGTAATTAAGTTGTTTTTCTCAAGGTCAATATTTGCTTTTAATAAGGATAGATTGTCTATCCCCAACAAACAGTCAAAATAGTTGTGAAAATCAAAAATATAAAATTTTAATTGTTTTGTATCCACATTAAATATTTTTGAACAGGGAATAAGCGTGCTAAAATGTTCTATGGAGGTACCGTGAGCAGTTGAGATTTGAAATGGGTCATTTTTTATCGATTTTTGGAAATATTTTTGTGCGATTTCTGGTTTTACAAAAGATCTAGTACTACCCGTGTCTATCAGAATTTTTAGATTATTTTCTGGAAAAATAATATAAGGTAGTTTATTTTCGCTATTAGTGAGGTTCATTAATTCGTATTCGGGGGTTCCGAGGCTGGTTCCTGAAAAAACTCGTTTAACTCGTGATCGTTTTGAGAATATTCGGTGTAATCCGTGTAAAGATACTGATTTTCTTCCTCCGGATATTCGATTGTAGGGTCGTCCGCCGATTGGTCATCGATATTATTTATTTCTTCAACTACGAAGTTTGACCGGGGTTTTGATTGATTATTTTGAGCGTAATTTTGCATTGGTCGATAAGGAAAGTTTTTGTTTTGTTGGGGTCTAAAGGTTTGGTTTGATATGCCGCTCATGGGCGTTGGTTTCGATAATTTTGACATGGGTATTTGATTAGGCCTAAATACGTTTGTTTGGTTTGGATTTCTTGCAAAATAATTTTTATTTTGTTCGGGTTTGTATATTAATTGTGGTTGTCTGTAATTCGAAGTGGAAGCAAGCTGGTTATGAGGATAATTTGTTAACTGTAAAGGTTGGTTGGGTCGTGGTCTGTTTAAAGTGTGATTGGTGTTATTATGTAATGGTTTCGAATTTTGAAATTTTTGGGCACTTTCGATTTGAAAATCGTTTGTAAGCATTTTAAGCGCATCATTCATATCTATTGGATTTTTAGTTCGCATTAAGGACCCAACAGGCTCTTTTAAACCGCGTAATAAAACTCTTAAAGATAACCCTCTACAAAACACACCCATGATTTTTCTTTCATCAGCCGAGCCGTGAGTGGAAAGATAAGAAGTTTGGTGATTTAACTGGTGTTGTAATCTGTTGTAAAAATCGAACGGCGATTCATTTCCTTGTTTCATTTCTGTAGTTTCGATAACAAGCGTAAAAAGATCGCGTTTATCCCCATACGTATTAAGAAGAGCTTCTTTTAAATCCACAAAACTAGAAATGGTGTTTGAGGCAATATTTATTGCCGCTTCACCTTTAATTTTACCCAAAATACTCGACATCAAATATTCATTTTGAAAATCGCTAGTATCAGCGGTGTTGTAAAATTTGGTGATTAATTTTTCACATATTTCTATAAATCTGGCTAATAGTTCTGGTTCCCCATGAAATTCGGGGATCATGTTTAAATACTCAGATTTTAGTTGTGGTGTAGCCATTTTTGTTAAATTTGCTTGCAGATTTGTAGAGATATTATAATTTGGTCCTAAATCTAGCCCTAAGTTAACTTTTCCTATCAATTCCGATAAAAATATATCAATTTTCGGGTCTGAACTTTGACTTACACAAGTTTGTTCTTCGTCTTTTATTGAGTCAGAATCAGAATTTGAAATATCAGAATTTTCGAAAACGGAACCTCTAAATGACATTAAAAGTATTACTTACAGTGAAACTATCAAGATCTGTCCAAGCATTTGTCCTCTGATATCCATTCAAAGGGCACTGATGCAAATACTTCCGGTATTGATGTACGTTCAATAATCCTTCGGTAAATCTTCTCGTTGAGCTACTCAGTTCACTCAACTGGAACTTCCTCTTGATCCAAACAATTCGAATTCGCGAACCGCCCGGCACCTTTTTGTTATTTATTTGTTCGTAGAATCCCAATAAATCGTTAAGACGAACCGTCAATAATATTCATTTATCGCGATTGGGAATCCTACCGACTGCGCCACTTAAAAGACGAGTCTCCGTAAAACCGTTTTTAAAAAAATTATAATTTTCTTGTTCAAAATTATACAAGTGATTTCTATCAAATCTAATTCTAGACTAAAACTAAAAGTAACTTAAAAATGGTAAAACACATGTTAATAAAATATAAAGATTCGAAGAAATATTCCATAGGGTTGCAGACTCAGCAGCTTTGTAACGTCTTTACTAGTTTGTCAGTATAAGGTGGTCATATAACTTATATATATCTACACATCTCGCTCCAAACATAAGAAAAATCAATAATTAACTAGAAGCAAAGCGAAACATTAAGAGAAGAAATACATTTTAAGACCAACAGTGCCACCTACACATCAATATTTAAAATAGGTTAAACCATACAACTAAATAGAAGAAATATCTGCATTCTCGAACCTCAAGAAAGTAAAAAAGAATCAATAGTCAACCCAAAAACCCGAGTTACACGATAACATTTAGTTAGACTGGGTCCCGGCACCCGTTTTATGACTTTCTGATCAACATAGGGATTTTACGCCTATACCCAGACTAGAATTGTGAACAGCACAATCTTCGATATGGCACGATGCAGGACCAGGTCATGAAATTGGATGAGGTAATTAATGAAAGAAGTCTTTCTTTACAAGCAAACTTCTGGACCTCTTGCGCAATATGTAAACAAAAATTGTTTTAAAGAAATCAGTACTATTCACAATGGCCAAACTTTGGAAAATGATTATGTCAGCATAAAATGAGGCTCGCAGACGATAGAAATAAATAGAAATAAAAATAGGCAAAATACACGTTACAGAAAAAGATAAAGAATAGCAGACGTGTTCCTTGGATTTCCCCACCCACGGTCCACGAATAGAAAAAAAAAATAGCATGATACCAATTTTGGAGAGTCGTCCGAACATCATCCTTTTGAGGGACCATTCCTGTTTTACAATCCGACCGACTACAAGTTTTTACTATAAGAAAACAATTGTGCCCGTGCCTCTTAAACTAAGGTGCCCCCTTAAACACATTAAAAACATTTTTCTGAATAAGTTGAAAAAAAAAACGTCAAATAAAAGAAAAATTACAAAAGACTAGGTGCCAGTGCATCTTAAACTGAAGTGCCTATTTCAACGTTAAAAACATTTTTGAAAAGTGTGAAAGAAAGTGTCAAATAATAAAAAAAAATCACAAAAGACGATGATTTGGTTTGCAACTTTTTTGTACTATGTGCGGTTTCTCCCGACGTTGGGAATGAAAGAGTCAATTTTCAGATTGGCACTCTACCATTTATACGAACTAACATTATATTACGGTGGTAATAACCCGTGTCATCCGGAGATTTACGCCATAAGAGCCATGGTAAACTTATGGAAGATGGTCACCCACACAGAATACGAACTGATTCGACGAGAGCTCAACCTACCAGCACGATGTACGTGTGCGTTATGCATACCTCCGCCAATCCATCTATTTGCACCCGGACACTATTGGGCGGTATGGCGAACATTGAGCCGTTTGACATGTGGTTGTCCGGTGTGCATATTTACAATGCCATGTCAGCATTTACTTCCGCTCCGGGCCGCACCCCCTCCACACCAAGATCAAGAAAGTCAACCCAATAATACGCCGTCACCACCTATACCTGTGGGTTCGTCACCCACTAGAGCAGGACCCAGCTTCCGCCCAGATCAGGCTCCAACCGTACCACCAGTATCAGTTCCATCGAAAAAACGAAATCTCCCTCCTCTAATTAAAATTCAACCAGCACCCGTGCCTCAAGTACCCTCACCTTCGGCACCTTCAACTTCAGCTCAGGTACCAGTGGAACCCGTAAATCCGGGACCTAGCAATCAAGTACCCGTGATGCCATTCAATCAACGTCCCGATCCGACCTGCCCCAGATCGTTATGTCGTGGTACGTCCACCAAATAATGGGGACTTCGCCAGAACCAGGGTCAGAATGGTGAGCAAGAGGAAACAGACGACAGTGGCTTTGAAGAATAAAAAAAAAATACGAACAGTAAGGTTTTTCATATATTGTATTTTATTTTGAGTGCCATAATGTTATTAGTGCCCTTTAGTTTAATTGCAGCACACACAAGGCCAATATTTAGATCATGCTAATCCGCCTAAAATATTTTTTTTTCCGTTTTTTTTATATAAGATTGGTCCTTGGAAATATCAATTTATTTTAACTTATCTATCTAAAAAAAAACCCCAATTTAGAATAGATTGACTGCTAAATACTTTTCTGTGTGCGGCAATACACATTGCTATATTGGGTTTTTTTAATATAGTTATTGTTCTTTATATTTTTTTTTGATTATTAGTTATTACTAGGTATATGGTAACATATATTTTTTTTTAAATATTTTTCACCTTTGTACGAATTAATTAATTGTTTACATTTTATACTGTTATATTGTTTGGTTTATATATTATACCCATTTTTTTTTATTATATTATTTATACTTATCATTTTAGATTATTGAACGATCTGTTGGACAGTACTTAAAAAGAAAAAACATAAAATAAACACAGGGATCTCACGTAAACGAAAAGAAGGAAAAATTGGTAATTTTGTTATGTCAATATAAAAAAAAGAGACACTGAATATTTGAAAACAAATACCTGGCTTATGCAATAAATCCTAGACCCTCGACTGAACTTAATCTAAAATAAAATAGGTCAACAAGACCACCCAACATTAATTACGGTAGGTTAGGGGTTTTAAAGAAAGTCATAAAATCAGTTTTATTCGAAAGAGCGACGCGTGCCTAAATATCATATTTCAAGTTTAAGGCCAAGTGAAAGATATTTAATCTTTCACTTGTTTTAGAAAGAGGGGAGGTTTGTGAAAGGTCGAAAATTTCAAGTCAAATTATTTAATTAAAAAATAAAGTTAGTACTTCTTTTTTTTTTTTAAAAAAAAAAGTCGTTAAAAAAAACCAAAACTTAAAACAGAATTTTTCTTAAAATCCCAAAGTTATAAACAAATTTTAAAATTATCTTGTTTTAATAACTGCCAAAATATTTTCTTTCCACAAAAGTGATTATAAATTTATTTATTAAATGTTTTTTTTTGTTTCAGAAGTAGTAAAATAAATTAAAAAAAAATAATAAGTTGAAAAAAAAACTAGGTATGATAAATTTGAAAATATTTTTGTTTTCTTTCGATATTTTTCTGAAAAATATTTTTTTCTAGCAGCCAACCTCAACGATTGTTATAAAATTTTAGTTAATGATTTTGAAAATTTAAATATTCAAAATATTTTTTCTTTGTTTCATAAGTTTCCCAAAATAATTTTCATCAAAAAAAAAAATTTTTTAATAAATTTTTTCTTCAACATTTTCTTTTGTAAAAACGGGAAATTTATTCTAAAGAAATATTTCTTACCCAAAATAAAAAACAATATTTAAATTTAAAAAAAAAACCAACAATCACAAAAAACTAAACACCCACTGTGTTCTATGTCTATAGGCATAGCGCGCACTACCGAAATGTTGCTCCGGCAACAAGTTGTTAAAAACTAAATTCAATTTGCAGCGCTCCGAAAAATCATACCTGCGCTTCACCTTATTTGGTCAGCGATATCATTCTAGAACCGTGTTGATAGGACGTGTATTCTTGAAAGTCATACGATATGTGGTCATTCGCTATAGCAGGTTTACGCCGTTATCTGTTCAAGAATACACTTAATTTCCTGGAAATTCGGCGCTTACGTCGAACATTCCACCTAAAAATCGGGTCACATTTTTAATATAAAAGCCGAGATTTGGGTATAACGAAGTCAGTATAAAAATCGCATCTTAACTCGTTCTCTTCTTCAAAAAGTAAAGCTAGTGAAAAGTAACAAAAAAGTAAAGTTCCAAGTTTATGAAAATGCCGTGCTAAGGTGTTTTAAGTGCAGTTTAAGGGATTTAAGTGAGGGTCTAAAGGATTGATTTGTAGTGAGCCAGAAAAAGAATAGAGATCTTTCAAAGTACTTTAATATGTAAGTGACCAACAGAAAATCTAGTAGGTTAGGAGGAAAAAAAAATTGTACTTTTAAGTGTTTAGAAAGTTTTAATAAAAGCCGGTGGCTCCTGAACTATGTTTTCGGTGAGAAATGTATAAACTTTTTATTTATGGTAAGGATTTAATAGGAGTACAGGTATATGTGAAGAACCTGATTATAACCAAGCTATTTGGGCCAAGAACTTGTAACAGTATGTGTGTTCTTCTTGGACTTTGAATAAAATTCTTATTATAATTACTAAACAAAGTTTTATCTATTTATGCATCCCAACTCTAAAGTACTAGAACAGCAGGATCAAAAAATAAAACTATGCACATGCACTCTAAAACGCGCATGTCCAGAACAGTGTAAGAAAAATATGTGGCGTCTCTTAAGGAGTTAAAAGTTTTCCGCTCGAACTTTAGACACAACCCTTAAGGGCCGTTGTTCACAAAGGCAATATTGTTCAAAGTTCTCTAAAAATATCGAAGAGGGGTTAAAAAAAATAAAGAATTAATTTTTGAATGCGGCACCGAAATCTAAATAGGCGCCAAAGAAGGCAAAAAAGAACCCAAAAGACAATTCAAATTTTGAAAATTACAGGGACAACTTTTAATGATAGTATCGATATAAGAATATACGAGTCGTCAGGCTTACCGGTTACCCCAACCCCGGATAGTAAACAATTTGAGTTTCCCACTGGAAACAGCGAGGGCATAAAATTTGCGAATATTAACAAAAATAAATGATTTTTATTAGAAAAATTGGTAATGTTTATCTAAAAGATAGAGTTTAATAGCTAAATAAAATATTCTGGGTAAACATTTTTCCTTTTATAAAGCTCTTACCGAATACTGGCACTGCAGAGTGTCCTACCTGAAAAAAATAGATTAAATTCATAAATCTATTTTTTTTTTGGTAAGCAATATAAAAAACTATCTTCAGCAAATACAAGAAAGTAGGAGTTGAACCTAAATAAAGATTAAAAATGATTATATAAAGTACTTTAGTTTTTTAAAAAATTGATTAGTTACACTTTTTTTTAAATGTTAGCGTATGCTTTTAAAACCAAGCACTTAAATAATGCGGAATAAATCATAGCGTGAAACGATTTAACCGTTTTTAGAAAGCAAAAAATTGGGTAATGTCTGAAAGAAACATAAAAAAATTAAAATTAACAATTAAGCCTCATATTGATGAGAAAAATAACGTGGAGAAGGAAGAAATTTTTGGAAGGAAACTACGGCTTTCCAGAAGTCCCGGACAGGGTCAACCTTTTGAGGGATTTTCATTTGCAACGCCTAACTTGGAGCAACTAAAAAATAGAGGGTCAACTAGCACACCTAACCCGGACACTCCCAGGAGGACTAGATCACAAACGAGAACATTACAAACACAATCTGCGGAAATAAATAAAACAAGGCAAGATTTTGAGGATTCACTTATAGACAATACTATAATACAAATAAATGATATTAAAGAAAAGAAGTGTGTAAAAGAAATCCTTAGCGAAATCGTGGACGCGTCGACTGCACCACAAGAGCCAATAAAAGAAAGCTTGGCAAAGATAAAAGAAATTTTACCTAACTTAAGCGGGCAAAAAAGTAGCGAAAGCTCTTTAGACATAAATTCGTCAGATAGAGACTCGGCAAGGAAATTACCCCCACTATCCAAACCAAAGAAATTAAGGAAAAAACAGACAACCAAGAAAGTAGTGACCGATTTTTCTAGCGAATCGGAGACCGGGTACAACGTTTCGTTCCCGAGATATAAAAATTTACAGATTTATCCAGGAGGGTCAAACGCTAATAAACCTAACGCAGCAGTTCATTTTTATCTCCCAAGCTCTGGAGCCGAAGACGAGTTGTACAAGGCAAAACAACCCCAAGAAAAAAGAAATCAAACGCAGAGAAGCGAGCTAGACAACACGAAAATGGACGCTACAATAAGAAGTTGTATGACAGCACCAGGAAGGATTATTCCAGCGTTTCCTGCTTTCATAAGTCCAGAGACATATTCATCGGGCCAACAGTCTGCATCAAATTTTATTAACAATTTTGAGAGGTGTTCAGCTGCCAATGCATGGACAGACGAATTAAAACTTTTTTATGTTGGAACATTTTTACAGGGTGCCTCGCTTAAATGGTACAAATTATACGCCCAAAAGGAGGAAAATTTGGATAATAATTGGGAAAGAGTTAAAAAAGATTTTGTCAAAGAATGGGGGAAGCAAAATAGCAAAAGAGAGGCAAAAAGAAATATAGAGAGTAGAAGACAAGGAAGGACCGAGACCACTTTAGAGTATTTTCACGAACTTTTATATTTATTCAGCATATATGACCCGCAGATGATTTTCGAGAGTTTTTTGGATTTTTTTGAAGAAGGGTTATCCAAGGAGACAGCTAGACAGTATTATTATTTTACAAACCCAAATAGAGCGCCGAGGGACTTTGAAGAAATGAAAAATATCGCCAAGGCAATTGACAGAGCTCCACAAACAGAGAAGCCCCTCACCGAGGAACAACTCCTTTGGCCCCACGCAGTTAGCACATCAAGCGAGAATAAATTATAACAACAGACAACCTTTTACGATGAATGGTCAATATTCTAACACTAATAGACAACATTTTAACCCCAATAGACAACAGTTTAACACAAATAGACAACAGATTAACCCTAGACAAAATTTCACGCCGGGATTGAATGGGAAAACTTTTAATTCATCTAGAAATTACAACGGGGGAAACAACACCCCTAGAAACAACCAATACAACCTAAATCGGAACTTTAACAGAAACTTCACACCAAGGAGTTCGGCTGTGACGCAGCATCAAGACGGACAAAATGTCCGGGAAAATGTGTTTGAATCTAGAGGAAATTCTATACCTAGGAATAAACCAATTATAAATGGAAATCAACACAGCTTCACATCACAGACTGGCGGTCAAAATACGGCAAGACCAACAAGAGTTTTTGGAAATAGCGATTTACCAAACACACGCACGGCAAATAATCGACCGAGATGCTATGCGTGCGATAGAGTGGGATATTACGCGTCAGCATGCCCAAATGGGTCGGGGCGGCAAAATTAAGTCTCTTGGTCGCCTTGCCTAATGGGGGGAGGTGCCGCTTTAAAGATGGTCACCTAACAACTATGATTATAAGACTAAAAATAAATAATAAATACTCAGAGGCACTAATAGACACTGGAAGTGTAAAAAACGTTATAAGAAAAAATACGTTAGAAAATTTTCGAGAAAGTACTAGCTCTAAATCAAATTTAATTACCGCTGGAGGACATAGAATCCCGATTTTGGGAAAAGAGAAAATATTTTTAGAAATAGGAACATTGAAAACATCTTGCGAAGCGGAGATAATCGAGACTTCACCCTACCCTCTTATTTTGGGCATGGACTTTTTAAACAGATTTCAGTCAATAATTGATTTAAAAAACAACGAAATAAGTTTATTTTACCAGAATAAAACATTTAATATTGTATTGAAGGAACAAAAACCATTAATTAATACCATAGGGCTGTCAGAAGGGGAAAACTTTTATAAAACGTTGTATCAGCAGGAGGTGCTAAAAAATTTGAAAAAAACTATATGCCAGGACGAATGTATTAACAAAATTAGAACTAAACCCACGAATTGCATACAAAAATAACAGTTTTTGGGATTTATTTCAAAATAAGGGGTATTTAAGTTTTAAAGGAAACCTGACAGAAAAATATATAGACTTATTTATTGCCCAGAAGAGTATGCCCTCTGCCATTGCGTAGACAAAACCTTGCGTATGGGGAGAGGCATAGCGGTCGAATTTCGAGAAAAATTTGATAACGTAGAAAAATTATTGGCTCAAAACCCAAAAGTTGGGAGTTTTGTATTATTAAATTTAGGACACATATTTTTATACTACCTTGTAACAAAACCATACGCTCACTGTAAGCCAAAATACGAAGACTTTTTTTCAAGTTTATTGGAAATGAAAGCTCATATTTTAAGTCACAAAATTAAAAAATTGGCAATGCCGAAAATAGGATGTGGACTTGATAATTTGCAGTGGGAAATCGTTTCAGATATGATAAGATTTATTTTTTCCGATGTGGACATTGAAATATTGGTGTGCACATGGAACCCCATAAAAATAGTCTCGAAAATAGGAAAAAAATAAAACAGATAAATGTTATTCAGTGAGTAAAAATGAAATGCTAGTAGATAGAAAAAATCAGGAAAAAAATAATATTCGTGAATTAAAGTATAAACACGAACACAACGATAAAAGCGAAGAAATTGTATCTGTGGAGGACTCCGAGGAGCCTATGTTAGAGTGGTTAATTTCGGACAGCCCTAGAAATCCTAGCACTATAGAACATAGAAGTAGAGAGACAGGAAATGACAAATTGCAACAAAATATTGAGTGACCTTTGATAAATGAGGAGTTAGGCACGAGAGAAAATAGAATTAAGCTACAATTATCAGAATCTTACGTTATTCAACCATTCAAGGACAAAACGCTTGATTTAAAAATAAACCATTTTAAAGATAAGATTGGAATACAAGACTTTACCAATTTTGTATATAATGACCATTTTTTTTGCTCTAAAAAATTAGTTATTAGCTCTGCACCCTACATATGTGCGTCAAAAATTAAAATTAATGTAAAATCAATAAATCACACGCCTGCCTATTTATATAAAGATTCCACAGTAGGTTATATCGAAAAAAATCTAAGTCAGCAAGAATTTACATGTTTTACGACAATAACAGAGCAAATAGAAGGCGATGAGGAAAAAGTGACAATTAGGGACCACAGAATCGAGCACATCCAGGATAATAAAATTAGAGACAGCTTAGTGGACCTACTAGAGGAATATAATGATGTTTTTGCGAAATCTACAAAGTATATGGGGCGCACTCACCTTACAAAGCACAAAATTGAGCTTCTATCGTATAAACTGCAGACCATATAGAGTTAGCCATAAGGAAAGAGAGATTATTATGGAGCAAATAGAAGAACATTATTTCGCCTTGTCACTCACCTTGGGCCTCGCCTATAGTTTTGGTAAAAAACAAGGACTAAAACAATATCGTTTTGAAGTTCTTCCATTTGGATTATGTACAGCACCCAATACATTCCAAGAATTGGCAGTAAAAGAGGGTATGAAATGGAAAACCGTTCTGATATATCTCGACGATATTATAATTTTCTCAAAGACCAAGGAAGAACATTTAGAGAAGCTTGCAGCAGTATTTCAAAGACTATGAGAGGCAGGTCTCACACTGAGTCCAAAAAAATGCGAATACATGAAAGAGAAAATAAAAATACTAGGTCACTTAGTCAGTGAGGCAGGCATGTCTCCGGATCCTGATAAATGTAAGGCGATATCCGAAATACCCACACCAAAAAAGCTAAAAGATGTTCAATCGTTTTTAGGAGCTTCAGGATTTTATCGCAAATTCATAAAAGACTATTCCAAAATCGCCAGACCTTTACACGATCTCACAAAGAAAAATATTAAATTTTTCTGGGGACCGGATCAACAAACAGCTTTTAATACACTAAAAGAAAAATTGACGTCAGCTCCTGTACTACAACATTTTAATCCCGAAAAAGACACAATTTTACATGTAGACGGATGCCAAACCGGAATAGGGGGCATACTTTTACAGGAAGACGATAATGGTGTCCCCCCTCCTATCGTGTATGTAAGCAGGAGCTTAAGCAAAAATGAGAAAAATTACACTATTTCAAAAATAGAAGGACTTACAGTAGTATACTTTTTGGAATATTTAAGGCATTACATATTTGGACGCAAAGTTAAAATAATTAGTGACCATTCAGCACTGTGCTGGTTCAATAAAATTAAAAACTCGGGTCGACTAATAAGGTGGAGTTTAAAATTGTCGGAGTTTGATTATGTTATAAAACACAGGAAAGGCTGCGAAAATCGAGACGCTGATTGCCTGTCAAGATACCCGTTACTAAAAGTAGAAGATACTAAAAGGACTGTTGACATAGACGAGCTACCAACTTTCACCTTAGAGTTAGAAGATCTCCTTAGACCTACTTTTCCCGAATTGAATCCTGGTTCATTTGTAGTAAAACCAGAAGATGTAAAGGAGCTCCAGCTTAAAGACAGTAAAGTAAGAGAGCTGATAAACTCAATAAAAAATAGTGACAGCCTATCAATAGCTATGTCAAAGAGAATAAAACAATTTAAAATTAAAAATGGAGTACTCTACAAAACGAATCTGTCAAGCAGCGGCATACAGGATCTTTTAGTCATACCCAGACAATTAATCGGTGAGGGTATGTTTCAGCTACACTGCGACCCCACAGCAGGTCACTTAGGAATAACAAAGACGCTGTATAAAATTAAAAATCGATTTTATTGGGAAACGCTTCTTAAAGATGTTACAAAATTTATAAAAGGCTGCAAAGAATGCCAAGCCCGGAAGGGCACTAAGGCAAAAGCCGCAGGAAATTTGCAACCGATTGAAATTGGCCTACCATTTTAAAAGATAGGCATTGATTTGGCTGGACCACTAAAAATTAGTGATCAAAAAAATGTAATGATCGTAGTGGCTACTTGCTATGCGACAAGATATGCAGAGTGCAAAGCCCTCCCAAATGGTAAAGCGGACACCGTAGCTAAGTTTTTGCTTGAAAACATAATTTTGAGACATGGATGTTTTGAAGTAATGGTAAGCGACCAGGGCCAAGTTTTTAAATCGGAATTAATCCAAGAAATTTTAAAACTAATGGGGTCCTATAGCAGATTTACCACAAGTTACCATCCGGAATGTAATGGATTAACAGAAAGGTTTAATAAAACTTGAATGGATATGATTGCAATGTACACAAACACTCAGCAAACCGACTGGTGTTCATATGTACCTTATGTACAATTTGCCTATAATACAAGTATACAAGACTCGTCTAGGTTCTCACCATTTGAACTAGTATATGGGAGACACCCAATTTTGCCGATTGAAGCACAATTACTAAATAATACGTGCAAAAGCAGAGCAGAAGAAATTAGACAACGTACCCTAGCCGTATCAAACAAAAATTATTTTTACACAAATTTATATACTTTCCCAATGAGCATTTTCAGAAACTTCTGGTGACAGATATTTATATAAAAATTATAAAGAGGGTTCCGTTGATACCCTAGGGTATTTAGAAGTTTCCTACAAGAATTGAGTTTGTATATTTGTTTTATTAAAGGCTCTAAATTGATGGTACCCTAAAGTAACATAAAACTGGCGTTAACAATATTTCCACGGACATCTTTATAAAAATTAAAGTCATCGGTAACAAATGTTATATAAATTGGTATTAACAATGTTTCCACCAAAATATTTATAAAAATATGAGTCATCAGTGACAAAAGTTATATAAATTGGTGTTTGAAATCTTTCTGTCAACCCACCTATAAAACCGTATTAAAGATATATAATAGATTGGTTTTTAAAATGTTGCTCTCAACCCACTTATAAAACTTAATTAACCAACAACAAATTTATATAAGATAAGATTGAAAATATTTCGAGAGACACTTATAAAAACTCAAACACAATAGTTATATAAATTGGTGTCTGTAATATTCTTATGAACTCATTCATAAACCTTTTTTGCCCATAAGGTTTTTTCTATAATGTTGTTATTAATTTCTTTATATAGTGATTATAATACAACTGTTTTTAGAACAACAAAAAAAATTAATTTATTTTGGCAATTATAATAACAAAACAAACAAGATTTTTTAAGGTTAATTTTGTTACATCAAAAGGCGCGTTTTTGTGACATCAAAAGGAGCGTTTTTGCGACATCAAAAGGCGCGTTTTTGCGAGATACCATACCATTATTATCTTGTTTTAATTACATCAATCTGAGAGAGATAAGAGATCCAAATCTTCTTGAGATAGTTGCCGATGACAGATATCGGGATCGAATGCATTTAACACGTGATTCCCACCAGCGTTTCCCATGCGCAGTCACCCTGACTCAAAAAACTCATCACGTGGTCCGACATGAACTTGTATAGACAAATCTCGCTTAGACCACGTGATACGTGTTTTGATTCGGAGGACCCACGAATGAGAAACGCATAGATGGGAACCGTGTTTTAAAAAAAGAGAACAATATAGTAACCGTGTTAAGGTCGCAAAAACGGACCGTGAAACGTCGAGCGCATACGCTGATACTTCTGGTCGGCGGCAAATGTGAACACCCCAGAAAATACTCGCCTGTACACCCTTCGACCCCGCAATCTAACTCGAGATAGTTACCTCTGACAGTTATGCGGGCTTGAAGTGTGTGGAGGCAGGTATTTTTCCTGGTATGTGTAGTATGCTGGATCTCTCGAGGAATGCATTTAGGAAAAGAGAACAATGGTAACTATGTTAAGCTCGCAGAAACGGACCATCAGTGTTCAATACTGCGCCATCTGCAGCCCTTTGTTCCAAGTAGCATCATTTCTTAAAAGGGTCATAAAATAGTGTTGACGAGGTAAACAGTGGTATAGTTGTATTGTTTTTTTTTATAGAATTGTCGGAAATTTTCGCCATTTTGGATTACAAAAATATGTTTTTGGCCTAAATAAAAACGTTATTTATGGGGTTTCAACATGTGTTTCAATCGAAATATTGCTTGTTAGGGTTAAGAACAATATACAAAATTCAATATTTGTTCCAGAAAGAAAAAACGCGTATGAAAAAAAAAACTGATATTTAAATGAATATTTTTTTCCCGTTTTCTCAAGTATTTTTGGAGCCCATGAAATTTACGTGAGTGTATTCGAAAACTATACAGTACACACGGGACCGCAGCTGATTTTCAGTACAGTACACACGGGACCGCAGCTGATTTTCAGAGTAGGATGACTTGAAAAACAGCTTTTAATTGACTATAGTATATAAATATTCATATTCCTGCTTCAGCTTATTTCACTTTCATTTTTATTTATTTTAGAAGATTGCTAAACACCATTTTATAATTTTTTTTATTGTAAAAAGAAAAAGAATAATACATAACAAGCAAGGGGAAGAAAGATGGAAAATTTATATTTCAGTTGTAAAACCTTTTTATAATAATCTCTATACTTGAAGGCTCATAAGCTCATGTACCATAAATTTTTATAAGCTGGTGTTGAACAGTTGTTTTTCAAGTCTTATTCACTCATTTAAGAGATATATTAAGTTATACAATTATCACCAACACTAAATAATATAACTTTTGGTTATTTTATGAAGGTTTTATATTATTTGCTGTAACTTTTATATAGACAAAAATGCTCATTGGGTTAGTTATACATAATCGGTTATTTTATTAACCAATGACCATATCAAACTAAAATTATTTTTATAAAAATCTACATACCTCAGCTATACATAATTGTTTATTTTATTAAATATTCATATCTTATCTAAGCTATTAAAAAAATATGAACTTTTATCAAATTTAAAATCGGAAATTTGGGTGCCACGTCATCCGCAGCGCCATCTATTAAATTTTTTTTTAGAATATCAGTTGACCTTGACAATTGTAATAATCGTGCCGGATACGGATGATAATATAGCTTCTTTTAAAAATCGTATCTTGACTAGCCTGGTATAACTAAACCACCCTGTAAGCAAAAAGTCAATTAGAAAAGTTATTTTGATATTCTTTCTAAATTATACAATTACAACAAAAGACTTGTCGCGGCTTACTAAATTATGAAAAATTATCAAATAAAAATTCTCAAAATGCATTTAAAAAAAAATAAAATGTTACTTTTCTAGGACGATAAAGGTCATACGTCAATATAACCATTTTTTTTCAATTCCTCTGTATCAAATTGTATGGATTCGAGTAAAATCTTGTTATGATGACGAACCTACAATTTAAAAAAAATAGACGTCCATTTTAAAAAAATTGCCGCTATCTTGGCTCCTATACATCCGATCATCGATTTCCTCGACCAAAATTTTAAAGAATTGTCTAAAGAATAATTGTACCAAATTTCATGCTTTCTGCACAAAATGAACAATTGATTGCTATTTGCGACTTACGCCGGACTACTAAAGGTCTGGCACTTCGACTAATATAGAAGTTACAGTAAATAATGTGAAACCTTCATAAAATAACCAAAAGTTATATTATTTAGTGTTGGTGGTTTTTGATTTTATAACTCTAACATATCTCTTAAATGAGTAAAAAAGACTTACCAACACCAGCTTATAAAAATTTATGGTACATAGTAATGGATAGAAAAACAATATATAGATTTTATAAAACTTCCTTATGAGCCCTCACGTCAAGATATTATTATTAAAAGGTTTTACAACGGTTCCGATAACACTACATAACAAATTAAAGGTTTTTATTGATTTAGAAATATAAATTTTTCTTTCTCCCTTTTGCTTGTTATGTATTATTATGTTTCTTTTTACAATAAAAAATGTATAAAATGGTGTTTAGCAATCTTCTAAAATAAATAAAAATGGAAGTAACATAAGTTGAAGCAGGAATATGAATATTTGTAGGATACTATAGTAAAGAAGTTATGGATATTTAGCTCCAAAAATCTACAACATGTTACCTAATGAGTTAAAAATAATAAATAGTAAATTTCTTGTTAAAAACAAGATAAAACAGTGGATTGAAAGTAAAAGTAGGCTGTATATCCATTCTATCATAGACTTAAGAAATAAATGACAAATTAGGTTATTATGAGACAAAAACCAAAAGTTATTGTTGTTGTTGCTAAGTCAAAATTTTAATTAGAGCTAGTTTTAAGTATTTTTTTTAACCACACAAGTGCTTTAGTTGGTTTCTGTATATTCATTCTGTTGTCGATGTAATTTGATGATTTTATAATTTACTATTTGAATAAATATAATTTGAAAGTAAAAGCTGTTTTCTCAGTCATCCTACTCTAAAAATCAGCTGCGGTCCTGTGTTTACTATCTACTTTTTGGGCTCCAAAATTACTTGAGAAAACGGAAAAAAATATTAATTTAATTAACACCTTTTTTTTCACATTTTATTTTGTTCAAATGGCGAAACTAAACCAATGTTTACCTCGTTCAACATTATTTTATGACTCCTTTAGGTAAATATCACGTCACTTTATCCAGACAAGGGGCGTGGCTTAATTCGTGACGTCCTAGCGTTTCCTGGCACGGTCAAGAGATGGCGCGCTGCGCTGGTGCGAAGCGTAAAAACGATAGTCCTGTAATTTTCGAAAATTGGAAATTTAAATTTGAAAAATTTGCAAATTGAGGATTTTAAAATGTGAAAAGTGTAAAGTTAAAAGCCTTTTTGGTCATGGTGTAAATGGTTTGTTAATTAAATATTGATGGCTGATTTTGGAAAATTGCAAATTTAAATTGAAAAAAGTTGCAAATTGAAGATTTTAAAATTTAAAGAATTTAAAGCTAAATGCCGTTTTGGTCGTGGTGTAAAGCGTTTGTTAATTAAAAATTGATGGCTGAGCAGTAAATTTTTGCAAATTGGTCATGTGACAACCAAGAATTTTAGAAAATTGCAAATTTAAATTGGAAAATAAAATGTAAGGAATTTAAAGCTAAATGCCGTTTTGGTAATGGCGCAAAGCGTTTGTAAATAAAAAAATTGATGGCTGAGCAGTGAATTTTTAAAATTTGAACATGCGAAAATTAAAATATATCGTTGAATTTTAAAAAATTGGAAATTTAATTTGAGGTGTTGCCTGTTTACCGATGCAAAAATTTAAAGTTAAAGAAAAGCATTTTTGATTGTGAAGACTGTGGGAAAATGTAATTCCTGGAATTCGTGACATCATAGTGCCACCTGAAGAGTTTGTTGTTACGGCCAAGAGATCGCGCTGATGCTAAGCGTAAAAACAATAGTCCTGTAATATTGGAAAATTGGAAAAGTTTGCAAATTGAATTGAGGATTTTAAGCTTTTTGGTCACGGTACAAAACGTTTTAAATAAAAATTGCAAAGAAAAATTTGTCAATTGAAGAAATGTGTGACGTCATAGTAATAGGTACGGACGAGAGATGGCTCTGATGCGTCATAGCGCTTATTGGTACGGCCAAAAGATGGTGCTGGTAATTTTTGAAAATTGGAAATTTAAATTGGGAAAATTTGCAAATTGAAAAGTTAAAAATGTGAAAACTTTAAAGTTAAAAACCTTTTTGGTCATGGTGCAAAGCGTTTGTGAATTAAAAATTGCAAAAAAAATTTGCCAGTTGAAGAATGCGTGACGTCATAGTAGCTGTTGGTACGGGCCAGAGATGGCGTTGGTGCAAAAAATATAATCCTGTAATTTTTTAAAATTGAAAATTTAAATTGGACAAATTTGCAATTTGAATATTTGAAAATATTAAAAATTTAAAGTTATATGTCCTTTTGGTCAAAGTGCAAAGGGTTTGTAAATTAAGAAATTGATGACTGAGCAGTCAATTTTTAAAATTTGGACATGTGGAAATTGAAATTTATCGTTGAATTTTTAAAAAATAAGAAATTTGAAATCGGAGTGGCTTGAGCCAGACAGGGGCGTTGCCTAATTCGTGACTTCATAGTCTCACCAGAAGAGATGGCGCTTTTTGTATAGTAAAAACGATCATCATTAAATTTTGAAAATCGCAAATTTAATTTAGAAAATGTGAAAAATTTTAAGTTAAAGGTCTTAAGGTCTTTTTGGTCACGGTGCAAAGCGTTTGTATGATAAAAATTGACACCTGAGCTCTGATTTTTTGAATATTGGACATTTAAAAATATAAAAATCAAAATGCATCGGAGTTTTATTTTCATAGATTTGAAATCGGAGTAGGCGGTGACAAAGCAAACTGCTGTTTGTGTGTGGATATTGGACATTTAAAAATGTGAAATTTGGTACGAGGCGTTATTTGCACAGTAAAAGATTATCACAGGGCATCAAAATTTTAACGTGTAAATTGGCTTATTCCACCTATCAATTGGCATCATTCATGATTCATCAGTCATAGCGCTTATTGGTACGGCTAAGAGATGGTACTGGTGCGAGGCGTAAAAACGGTAATTCTGTATGTAATTTTTGAAAATTGAAAATTTAAATTGAAAAAATTTGCAAATTGAAGATGCGAAAAGAAGTTAAAAGCTTTTTGTTCATGGTGTAAAGTGTTTGTAAATTAAGAAATTGATGGCCGAGCAGTGAATTTTTAAAATTTGAACCTGTGAAAATTGAAATTTATCATTAAATTTTTTAAAAATAGGAAATTTGAAATTGGAGTGGCTTGAGCCAGACAGCAATTTTTTGTTACCCGTCTCCCCTCCCAACCCCATATTTATTTTATATAGATCGACTAAAATATGGGTTGTGTGTTATCAAACTAAAGGAAATAAAGTCCGACTCAAGAAAAGTGCTTCTTCTTCTATTATTTTTGCTATTTTTTGTTACCCCTCTCAAAAACAATGAACTGTTAAAAAGTAAGTTAACTCTAAAACCGGCATCAAAGAAAGTGTTTTTTTTTTGCAAAAAAAAACTGCTGGAAGAATTATTCTGCATTATTTGGATTTCTGGGGAGTACATAGGCTTTGTTTCCTCAAAATCGGTTCACGGGAACAAAAGTTATGACCCTTTAAAGCAAAGATAGAAGGATTTAAGGGTCTTAAGGTTATGAAAGTGTGGTAAAGTAGAGAAGGAATGGGAATCTACAATTTTAAAAACGCGAACGAAGTCGCGGGGGGCCCGCTAGTTATAAATATTATTTGTTAATTCTGAATTTTATGGACAACTCAGGCAAAAGGAGGGGTTCGTGTGCAAATCGTGCTAACTTTATGCCGATAAGCTAACTTTGTTAATATATCACTTTCTGACTTGCTGTCATTCTGGTAAATGCGTTTTTTTTTCAAGTTATTGCCCCCACCACTTTTTTTGCATGGTACTTTTAAAAACGCTGTAACTTTCTTAAAAATTAACATAGGGAGTCAAAAAGACAGCAAACGATTCAGTGGAAACACGCGATAAAATAGTTTTTTTATAAAAAAGTTTAAAATTTTGTTTTGTTTTGTCACAAAAAATAAAAAAACTTAATTTTTAGTTTTTTTTAAGCATTTATTTATTTTCAGAAGCCATTTGCAATAATTTTAAGGCAAAATTTTTAAAAAAGTTTTAAATTGTACTGTAGAATAAACATTTTGCTTTAATTTCATGTATAGAACTGATATATATGCACTTGTATATTACATTTATTTCAATTGAAAAACCAATTGGTTGTCACTAGAAACACCACGCGCGAAGTTGGTTTTTACAAGCTCTTATTTAACTTCACCACTATGTATGTTCGGGTCAAATCTTCCGATTGATTGAAATTTGATTGTAGTTCCGGTAACAATTCAATAATATGGTATTATTAGGGGAGGGGAGTGGAGGCGGGAAAAGCCAAGTTTGTCCGATTTCTACCAAAATATATATACGGAGGGGATTCAAGATGGTCGATTTTTGGTCATGTTTTGCTAATCAATTTTAACTGACTTATACACATGCGACTGTCTTCAAATTTTGTATGCGTTTATAGTTCCCGCGACAATACAATAATATGGTATTATCAGATACCCACCTAACCTCTAACGAGGGAAGTACAGGGGGAAAAATATTTAGTTTCTTCGATTTCAATCAAAATCGGCTTTTTAAATACAAGCTTTTATAAAATATAAAGTGTTCTAAAAAGTAGAACATAATTTTAAGCATTGATATCATAATAATAAAAGCGATGAGCGCAAATTAAAACTAACAATTTCCATCCATATATCACAGAAATGTTAGGGTAGCTTAGGTCGGGTTGGGTTGGATATACTTAACCTTGCAGTTCTCTGCTTTATATTGAATTCAGAATCTTGCGAACAATCTTAATATAATCAATTACATAAATTTATCGAGTCGACATGGCCAAACTTCCTATAATGCGCCCATCGCTTTTATTATTATTATATCAGAATGCTAAAAATTATTTTGTACTTTTTAGTGCACTTTATATTTTAGGAAAGCTTACATTTGAAAAGTTTTTTTTACATAAAATAACTTGGAAAAGAGTAACCATTCCGGACATTTTTGAAATCCAAACCAGCGAGTAATCCGCGAAATTTAAGTGAGAGTGAGGTGTAGATAAACAAAAGTACACAACTAAGAAGAGGACATGGATACTCCCTTGGCGAGCACTCCCTTCTCACACTTTCAAGAATCCCCGCACCTGTTTGGAGAAATTAATTTGTTTTTCTGCGAAAAATAAAGATAAAACAAGCACTGCTTAAGAACCTTCTTTACTTATACAAAGGTAAGAAAAGTTAAAAAATTAAATTTAATGTTTTTAGTTTTTTAATACTTTAGAATTAGAGATGCCGCTTTAAATAATGGAGTATAGTACCTGAACAAAGAGCCTGTTTGTATTTTGAAAGTCTAAATTTGTTTTAATATAAATTTCTTAAATAAGTACAACCTATTTTAAATTTTCGTTTTTTGTTAATTTCTTATAAACAAATATTGTTTGGAAAACTATATTTTAAAATAATTAAATATTTTTAAAAAATGCCGTTCTGCCGCCATATTAAAATCGCCATATTTGTAAAAAAATATACATATTCTGGGATGGCCATAAAACCTGATATGGGCCCGTTTTACAAATTTGGATTACTTTCCAAATGTTTCCCCATTTTTTGATATTATAATTAATCAGCCCATAAAACCCCACTTTTTACTCGTTATTTTAACATAACTCAAAAATTACTTAACCGATTGGAATGTTTAAACCTAATTTGAACTAAGTGTCAAAATAGCTATTTTTTTATATGAACTTTCTTTTCATAGACCAATACTAGACCGAACAAATAAAAAACGTTTTTATTTTTGTTTTTTTTATATTTTTGTATAAGAATAATAACTTTTTTATTTTTTCGTCATAAAAATATTATAAAAAATACACCTTTCCGCCATTTTAAAAACGCATACTCTAGAATAACAAGGGGTTTAAACTTGATATAATATGCCTAACTCGACTTGGTCAAGCAGCGGGACAGTTTGTGTTGTTTACTGCCACTCTCTGCTATGGCCAAGAAGGCTTGGGCACAGTAAATGTTTGAGTAATACAACTTTTCGATGTAGGTTGAATACTGATTTATTTCGAATCTTACGTTTCTTTTTATATCAATTTCTTTAAAACTAATCGTGATAAAAACTCAAAATATATAAAACAATGCAAACGTGGTAACTTAATAAACTTGATGATATTTTAATAATAAATAGTAACTTAAGCTCAAATTATATAAAATATGTGAACGTGATAAATTAATAAAATACTTATAAACTTAAATAATAAAGTCGGTCAGTTTATATTATTGAAGGTAAATTTATGTTTAATTGTTCTAATTAAACATTCTGCCGCCTCTCCAGAATGGACGAACGTAGGGACATCAACTCTATGTCTTCGTTTTGGTCTTGGGTTTGGTCTGCTTTTTGGTTTCGCTTATTTTGACTTTTATTTATTTATTTATTTATTTATTTATTTATTTAGGTCTTTAGGATACAAACGGATCAGGTCCAAAAATAGTATCCTGATATTACAATGTTTATAAATATATAAATTCAATCTTAGTTATAACAATTTTATGTGTAATATCTAACTAATTAAAAATATAGTTTTTAAATTATTTATCACAAACGGATATATAAATACTTAAATATTTAAATTAACTAAAAAGAAAATTCGAAAAAAATTATTTATCACAAATTCTATGTCTATTCCAAGAATTTAAGCTTAAGGTTATTTTTAAATGACAATAAGCTATGTGCGAAGGGATCCAAACTACTACCAGTGCAATGCAAGTTAGCAGCTTTAACCATTCTTATTAAGTGTGCTCCCTGGTAATAATTTGTCCTACAATATGGAACACAAAATAATTCATGGTTTCTAAGTTTACGGGCAGGTACATTAAGCCTTATTTTAGGAAGAATATTTGGAGTGCTAGATAAATTATTAACAATCTTAAATAAAGTTAAAATATCAGTTATAGTTCTTCTTTTTTCTAATTTTAAAATTTTAAAGTGAGATCGAGCCATTGCGTAATTATGATTTATAATACGAAAGTTTGTCTTATAGCACAGAAATCTTAAAAATTTATTTTGAATTTTTTCTTCTGCTAATCAATTTTGTTGTGCACTACCCTGCTATCACCATTATGAGGATCACCATTGTTGTGACGCTGCTGGTGGCGATAGAGTGGTAATGAATGCTTCGGTTGTCATGTCACTGACCACTTCTAAGTGAATTGCTCTGGTCGCTAGACACATGAATACTTCAATGTACCCTTTGTATGATGTGTGCCCTCTTCCTTTTCTTGCTCTGACTTGAATAGGACCGGCTTAGTTCACTCCTGAGTTTGTAAACGGTGCCGCCGGTGTTACTCTTGATTTGGGAAGTTGTCCCATGAATTGTTGTGCAGTCTGTGCTTTGTGGGGGATGCATATTTATAACTGCTTTGACGGCCCGCCTGGCGTTATGGTTCCAAAATTTGCTTTGTATGTTCGATAGCGTTACTTGGTTTCCTCCGTGTAGAGCGGTCTTGTGAGCATTCCTAATTATTAATGTAGATAGGTGTGAGTGTTATGGAACAAGAATTATGGGATGCCGCTGTTCCTAGGGTAGAGGTAGGTGTTCGAGTCTTACGTAGCTAACGTCTAACGTATCTCCTTTTTTGAAGAAGCGACGGTAGTAGGACAGTACTCTAAGCATCCTTGTGAGGTTTGAGAAGCGTTCACATATGTCGCTTTTTATTGTTACTTCAACTTTTTGGCATGTAGCTCTGACTTTTCCACCACAGATCAATTGATTGTAGTTTGACTGGGTCCAACCCTCTGGATATGATGTCTGCTGGGTTTTCTTGGGACTTCACGTGGTTCCAGGATACTTGAGGGGTATTCCTGTGTATTTCGCAAACTCTGTTCGCTGTCATCTCGTAGATGTTACGTGCAAAATTCGCTTTACGACATTTACTAGAATTTTTCACTTCACAAATGTTTACTAGTTTACGCAGATCAGTTTAACTTAACTCTAGTAATAATATTCTAGCATGAAAACCATAGGTATTTAGTAATGTCGTCAATAGAATCTTTCTCCTGTTACATTTACTTACTTATTTTGACCTTTTTACTGGCACATTGCAGATTTTTCTTAGTGCTACATCTTGCATCAATTTTCCCGGGGTTGAACAAGATTGGCACTGAGTTGTATTAATTTTCTTAATCATTATTATTGGGTAAATAATTAAAATAACACCACTTATTTATTTCTGTCACGACGTCAAACATTGTGAGGTTATAATTCGATAAACAAAAGTACGGAAACTTTTACCCTTAAGCGCCAGCGTGCGCGCACCTTTTCTGTCGATATCAGTAGAGCACTGCTAATTTTAATAATACGTTTATTTATTTACTTTTCTTATCTCTTTTTATTTATTAAATATAATAACAACAAATTCTTTAATTTTCCAAATAAATTCAAGTGTTAGTTACACCTATTTATTAAACATCGTCTGGGAAAAAAATAAGTAAATGTAATTTTTTAGATTATTTTTATTATATTTGCAGTAGTGTTCTTGTTTAGCGCTAACTACGGACGATTGGTACACTTTATGGGCTAAATATAAAATTGTGATTTATATATTAAATTTGTAGTTGGTGTATTTTGTACTTCGCGTCGACAGGTTAAGGGTGGACGAAAACATGGGTCAATTTGCCGGGTTCGCAATGTTCCCAACATTGATATTGCTCGATCACAGTGTTCTCAACATTCTAGTGAAAAACAAAAGTAACCAGCTTGATTATGTCTTCCTGGAAAGCGGTTATGACTTTTGTTGTAATTTGTTGAAGATTTCATTAATTGAAGCGTATTGCAATTGTCCATGCTTTGTATATTCGTAGTTTATGAACTTACGCACTATGTGCGTATTTTGGTCATGTTGGCACGATTGATTTTTCATCGAATTCCGTCGAATGTTTATCCCACTCTAAATGCGATGTTGTCAGCTTCACTATTTTTTCAATCGGTTCGAAGATTTGTAATAATTCTCTAACCATAATTCTCAATAATGACGCGTAAGCGAGGGTGTAATGAGACTCGCTTACAAAAAAATCCCAATTTTGACTTCTCTACCCGATTTTGACAATTCTCTTGATTTTGACATTTTCCTTCTTGTACTGTTGGATAGGAGTGACCTTATCGGCTTTTCAGGATGTTAGGTTGTCCACTTGGCAACGTTGGAGAAAGCGATTCGGTTGTTTTGATTTTTTATAAATAAGATTTTAGAATCCTAATGATGGAAAATTAGTTGAGGAAAGGGAAATTTGCTAGTGATGTATTTCTGGTGGAGAAAGCGAAGTTTCCTCGGAGAGGGGGTTGGTTCCCTTCCTCAGTTTCATCGAGGGTTCCGTGTGGTGAGAGGTTAGCGAGGTTTTTCAATTTTTAAAAAAATCCAGAAGGGGTTTTTTACCCCGTGTTGATGGGGGATTAATCCAGTAAACCTTTAAGCAAAGACTCGAGTAGTTTTGGCATCTTTTGACGTATTTTGTAGCAGAGTTTTGCTCGACCAGGTGTCGGATTATTATTTCTAACCTCCACCACCACACGTGTTGCTTTTCTTTAGCCCTTTTTCCAACACCCACGGGCTGGAACCCTCGATAACTCCGGCAGTGCAGTGGGTCCATTAAGTTGGTAAGTTTATTTCGATTTTGTAAAATCCTGATCTTTCAACTCTCAAGTTTTGTATTTTTTTTTGGAAGTGGTATTTTTTTGACCATTTATTGTGGGCTTGGTTTTTATGCTTCCGTTCTCCTTTTCAAGGAATCACTGACCATGGGCTGCCGTAGCAGGATGGGCTGCTAAGCAGGACATAGGTGGCCGCAGGCCGCCATCTACCCTCTATCCAGCATGTGTCGCTGGAGGAGAGCGCATGAAAACCCTTGTATAAGGTAAGTTGTTTTTTGGTTTATTTGGTATTTTATTTTCAGTCTTTACCTGCCTGTTGTCCACATAAATGTGTAATTTGAGGTTAATTGTGTTTACTGAAATACTAAAGGTTGTGTCCTTTTGTTCCAGGGTTTTTATGCTGTATGAGTTTTGTTGATGGGCCAGGTACGAGTAATTGGGAGTATGGTGTTTTCATCCTTCCAATGACATTGGTGTTGCTGTTGCTGGGAATGTCTAGTTTCATCAGTTTTTGATATAGTGCACCAAGACCGTCGCCAAGGAGTTACCGGTTTGGTTAGCTTAAAAATATATACCTATTTTAACAATTGAGAAGTTATCTTGACCAGCTGGCAGTTTGGTTTATTTTGTATTAAATTTGGTATATTTGGTAATGGTCACTGCGAGTGTCCTACTGCTAGGCAACGGTCAAGCAACTCCTCAATTTATTTTGTTTTCATTCTTTTTATCAATTCTTTTAAAAATTCAACCTGTCAAAAGTCAATTTTTTGTTGTGGTGGGGACTGGCCAGTTGGTCGGGGGGAAATCGGGCACAGATAGTGTGGCTCAAGGCTGGCTCGTTGCTAAGGCTGCACTATCCTGTGACTGGTGGACCGGGCTACACTGGTCAGTACCGTGATCCACAAATAGTTTAGTGGACCGTTTTGACATTAATGTCAAGGGTGACATTCGGGAGGTCTCTGACTGTCGGGCCAATGTTTGACATTAAAGGCTGGCTCTTTGCAAAAGATGGTTTACTGAGGACTGGCAGTCGGACCCTCTCTGTGTCATCCCTTGCATTGGTTTTTTTGATTTTAGTGGGTACTTTTGACAAGGTTGGTTAAACAGTTTTTTTTAATTTCTATTCAACATGATTTTTGACATACTTTATTAACATAAATAATTATTGCATTTATTGGCGGAATTTTGTCGGATGACATAGTCACTGTTTTTAGTTTGCGGTTTATATGTCTAGCGGTTATATTTTTATATGTGTCCATGTAAACGAAGTATGAGCTCATAAATCGGTAAAGTGCCTTTTTGATTCTTATAGAATCTATTATTAGAACCTATTATTTAATATTTAAATTTTGAGGTTAGTTATAATAACCATTATTCGTTTCTTATTTTTTTTTATTAAGAAATAATTTTTGAACTTAATTAGTTGCTTACGTATGGTTATTTTGTTTTATAAAACTGATGGGATGGGGGGAAAACAACTGGATTAGAATAAAGCAGCCTGTACTGAAAAATTGTGTTCATCTTCCTTCGACCAACCCTAGCTGTCCAAAGACATTTTATTTTAAATACCTAGTTAAAAGTTTTATTGAGCTATTTTGTCAGTTTTTTTTATTAAGAGAAGTAGTACAATAACCCCATGTCTTCAAAGTAGAATAAATAAGGTACTTAGCAGAAAGAAAAGGAAGTCAATTCTTGAGATTGGAGTTTAGTCATTTTACAGGTTACAAGGTTTGGTAAGCATTAAAAGAAACAGGTAGTCAGTTCGTATTTAATGTTGATTTGTTCTTTTGGTGACTTAATAGGTTCATCGATTCTTAACATTTTTGATAACATCAGTCCTCGTGCGGTGTCTTTAAATACGTGGCGCTCAAACATTTAATACATCCTTCCTTAATGAACCTACGACCTAGCGACTGTTAACCTCAAAAAGCTGGCGGCAGGCACTTGACGCGAAAATTTACTTTAAAATAATGTTAAGATGTAAAACCTGTCATTCATGGCCGATTTTTATGAAGGTCCATTTCTCAAAGCTCACGAACCCGATCTTAACGTCACATAGAGTACCCTTTTATCCAGGCAAGAGTGATCATGGAGTCGGTCCAAGCGAAGGTCTGGGTGTTTTCCATTTGAAGAGCTGCCTCAGTTTTTTTTAATTAATTTTGATAGTAGGACTGTTGCACATAGTTCCAAGCGAGGTAGTTTGTCTGTTCTTTGTTGGGGCGACTTTTGATTTTGCTTGCAGAAGTGTTACAATTTGCTTATCTTCTTCTTTTATATGACTGTAGATCACTGCTCCGTAGGCCTTTTCTGATGAGTCGCAAAAGCCATGGAGTTCTATTTTTGTCACTTGTAGATTTATACATCTCGGAATCTTGATCGTTTCGACTTCTTTTATTTTGCTTTGAAACTGTATCCATCTTGAAGATATTTCTTGATCTACAGGTTCATCTCAGCTTAGGTTTCTTAACCAGAGATCTTGAATGTGCAGGATACGTCAAAAACGACTCTCAGTCGCGTTGTTGTGCTTGTTTCTCTGATAACTGCCTGATGTGGAATGTAATAGTTCCCTTGATTCACTTCATGTCGGGTCAGTTTCCTCATGTGGCCCAATTTTAAGTATTCCACCATAAATGTCGCATACTGCTCTCGTAAACGATATCTTGTTGTAGTTTTTTTTCAATGTTCGTGAATCTTGCTGCGGCCCTTGATTTAGAGTGACCCAATGCTTCTGCTGATTGTTTGAATGGGATTCTGACAACAAATCTGCCATCGGGGTCCCGGTTTGTGATTGCTCATAAAATTCTTCGCATGCTTGCTCTTCTTCTGTTAGCTGATGTGCTTGGGATATTTTCTCGATTTCCCAGAACTTAGTTAGCTGTCTATCTTCTTCATAGTGAGTTATCATGCTGACAACTTGAATGGCGGAAATTTCGAATGATATTGGTCCGGACACGATCAACCCTAATTCTGTGTTTTGTTTCAAAGGGCCTTCTGTAGTTTTTTGCATGCCGTATAAAAGGATGTGGGCATATTCTAAACTGTATAAAACAAACACTTCTAGACTTAAACTGGCAAGACTTCTTTATCTCTTAAGATGTAGAATTTATGTCAACTTTTTTACTAAATAACATCAAAAACATAATAACTTTATTTTTTGAGGAATCTATAAAATTACTATATGCATATGATTTTTTTGAGTTTATAATTGACTTTTTATAATCATGTTGAAGTGCTTGGTAATATGATTTGTAGCCCTCATTACTAGTTATGTCAGCAATTTTCTTTAAGTTTATTATTATACCAACAGACAGGAGGAATATCACCCTTACTGTAGACTGTTTTTAAAGGTATTTACGCTGATGGTGATCGGTTCCGATTGGCTTGGTGTTGGTAGCGCCTTTGGGCATGTTAGTAAGTAGGATTTGAACTCGTCGTATCTGGCATGTAGTTGTTGGGCATATTGCTTGCTGAAGTATTGATGGTAGCTGGTTTTTTATTTTTATCATCGTGGCCTCGTGTTTGTGGATTGTTTGCAGAATTAATTCCAAATTGGTTGAATCATTTGCATTTCCAATTTTTCTTGCTCTTGTGCAAGACGGTCAAGATCTTCTTTGTCTGTCATGTTGGTGTTTGACCTGCGGTTGGACTGGTTAAAGTGTCTTTGTTATGGATGGACGGCGTGTCTCTGTGGACTGGCAGGTTGGGCAGACAAGTCTTCTTGGACTGGTTGATTGAACGGACGGCTAGTCTTCTTGAACTGGCTGTTGGACGGTAGGAGGTCTTCTTGGACTGGTTAGTTGGACGAACGACGAGTCTTCTTGGGCTGGCTGGTTCGACAGACGGCGAGTCTCTGTGGACTGGATTGGAGGGACGTAAAGTTTTCTTGGACTGGTTGGTTGGACAGACGGCAAGTCTTCTTGAACTGGCTGTTGCACGAAAGGAAGTCTTCTTGGACTGGTTGGTTGGACGGACGACGAGTTTTCTTGGGCTGGCTGGTTCGACGGACGGCGAGTCTCTGTGGGCTAGATTGGACGGACGTAAAGCCTTCTTGGACTGGTTGGCTGGACGGACGGCGAGTCTTCTTGGTCTGGCTGGTTGGACGGACGACAAGTCTTCTTGGACTGGCTGGTTGGACGGACGGCGAGTCTTCTTGGACTGGCTGGACGAACAGACAGTAAATCCTTTAACTGTCTGTGTGGACGGGCGGCAGACGGCTTGCTGCTGAAGGACCAATATACAAGCTGTGCTTGTAAATTACGCTTGCTTAACTCGGCTTGGTCAAGCAGCGGAACAGTTTGTATTGTTTACTGCCAGAGAGCAGCCTCACTCTCTGCTATGGCCAAGAAGGCTTGGGCACAGTAAATGTTTGAGTAATACAACTTTTCGATGTAGGTTGAATACTGATTTATTTCGAATCTTACATTTCTTTTTATATCAATTTCTTTAAAACTAATCGTAATACAAATTAAAAATATATAAAACAATGCAAACGTGGTAACTTCATAAACTTAATGTATTAAATGGTATTTTCATAATAAATAGTGACTGAAGCTCAAATTATACAAAATATGTGAACGTGATAAATTAATAAAATACTTATGAACTTAAATAATAAATGTAAACGTATGGTATTCGGATATTTCCATAATATGAAATTTGTAAATATGGGATGTCTATCTAATCTATATGTTTGTGGCGGATTCATAATGTCGAAACTACTTTTTTTGGGTTTTTCGCCACTAAGTTAAGGAAATATATTTAGTATTTGGCCACACGATTTAAATAAACTTAATGATTTTCTTAATTTTATAAACGGTAAAGAACCAACAATAAAATTTACTTTAGAAGTAGAAAACAATAACAAAATTTCATTTTTAGATATTTTAATAAACAAACAAAATACATTACAAACCTCAGTTTATAGAAAACCAACACATACAAATAGATATCTAAATTTTAACTCAAATCATTGCTCATCGGTTAAAAAAGCAGTAATAAAAAGTCTATACGATAGAGCTAAAATTATTTGTTCGGACAATAACACATTTTTACAAGAAAAACAAATAATAAAAGAGGTCTTAATTAAAAATTCGTATCCAAATAACTTCATCGAAAATTCTTTTAGACAAATCGAATTTCCAAGACAACGCGAACGTAGACATAATAATGTACAACCAACAAATTTAATAATTCCTTTTATACCAAATTTCGGAAAAAATTAAACAAATCGCTAATACTTATAATATTAGAACAATTTTTTAAAAATCAAATACTCTTAGATCAATTCTAACCAAAACAAAACCATTAAATGCTGAGCAAAACTCAAAAAATATCGTTTATAAAATTCCTTGCGAGTGTGGTAAATTTTATATTGGAGAAACTTCAAGGCCTCTTGAAGTTAGAATAAATGACCATAAGGGTTACCTCAGAAGGGGAGACTGGGAGAAGTCTAAAATTTGCCAACATTCTTTTGAAAATGATCATAGAGTAATGTGGGGAGAAACCAGTATATTACAAAAAGAACCAGACAAAATTAAACGAAAAATCAAAGAAGCAGCTTGCATCTATCTTAACGAAGATGAATGCATAGCTAGCATATCAGTTGATATAAATACAGTTTGGCTTCCAATTTTAAAACAAGATTTTCAAAAAGGTTTTTTTAAAATAAATTAAAAAATAGCATTGATGTTCTTTGGGTTTCTAATATATTTTTTCTTAAAGTTAGTCAAAAGATAATTTTTATAATTGATATTTTAAAATAAAAATTTTGTATTTTTATAAAGTAATCTAAAATCGAAAACACTCAAACAAATATAATTTTGATTTTAAATTTTACTAAATTCACCCAATACCTTGTTGGCTACTATCGACGCACCAAACTGTCAAGTTAATATTTGAAATATATATCAGTCAAAATCAGTCAGTTGTATGACAGCAGACAGATATTTTAAAAAAAGAATCGAAAAGTTTTTGAAAAGGATAAAATTCTTTGATAACGGCAGTAGAATTTCTGCCGAAACGTCTGATAAGTACTTAGAATCTAGTTAGGATTTGCGTGTGTGTAGGCAAATTTTTTATCTTATTTAAAAACCACTGACAAACGAACAAATTTTTTTCTTTAGGAATTTACGCAGTGGGTTTTAACATATTTTTGAAAAAAATTCCTTAACTTAGTGGCGAAAAACCCAAAAAAAGTAGTTTCGACATGGGATGTCTGTCAGTTTTTATTATTGAAGGTAAATTTATGTTTAACTGTTCTAATTAAACATGGGTAATATCATGAATCCCAAATATAGCCCTAAACCCCTATTTTTAACCAGTTATTATAACATAACTCAAAAACTGCTTAACCGAATGGAATCTTCGAACCCAATTTAAACTCAGAATCAAAAGGCTATCTTTTTTATTAACACCTTTTTTAGTTAAATCAATAGTTTTCCAAAAAAAAACTTCAAAAACTTTTTAGTTTTTAATTTCTTCAGATTTTTTTTTATGAAAATTATATTTTGTTTATATTTTCCATATTTTTTTTCATAAAATATATTACAAACGAAGTACTCGAAAAAATTTTCCACCACAATAGAATAAAAAGTAAAAAAGTTACCATTTTTTAAAATATACGGATTTCCGGTAGTTTGAATCCGCCATATGTTTTTAAAAACGAATTTACTAGAATGACAACAAGTCAAAACGTGGTCTATGGACTACCCTTAAGAAAGTTAGCTTATCGACACAAAGTTAGCACGACTACGAAATAGGTATATTAATGGGATTATTTCTAAAATTTGTTCAGAAAGACTTATAAGACACTTTCGTTAAACCACTATATTTCGATGAGAAAACAATGTTTTAAAAAAGCTACGTTGGTGAGGAGTGACCCATAGGGCGAGAGGCGGTTAATATATTTGAAAATTCATAACTTTTCAACCACAGCGGCTAGGAATATGCATTTTTCAGATTTGGTTTTCATTAAAAATGGTGGTTGAAGGGTGAGAGGGGGTTGATGTTGTTAATGACCAAATAAAAAGCTGCTACGAATATACAGTTTTCAAACTGGGACAAAGAGGTCGCGATAAAAACTCTCTTAATTAAGTTAGTCTTGAAAAAATGCAGAACCAAAAACTCTTCTGGACGCGAGCAGACTGCGAATGATTTTTACATTATTTCCTTTGTTTTTAAAATTTATTATTGTTACATATTTTACGATCCTTAGGCTAGTTTAGTATCTTATAGTTATATGTGATCCATTTTATGAATTCGATTGATGCCGCTTTGGCAGGTCTTTAAAACTCAAAATAATCAAAATGGCGGCGACTAAGAGCCATGCACAAAAATTTTAAAAGACTATTAAATCAAATACAAAATAAATATATTTAAACTTGGGGGTTTTTACGTTCACAGATTTCATTTTTTGGATAAAACGTTAGTTTAGGGGTAGGTAGGGCAGATTTTGGGAGTAAAAAGGAGCGATAAACACATGTCTTACATCAATTTGGGGGTTTTTGGGTTTACTAAATTTAATTTCGAGGATAAAACAATTTTTCGAGCAATAATTAAAAAACCAGAATATTATTCATACAAAGGCATATGATATAATACTTCAGAAATTTTTGGGATGAATTTATTTTTGTTAAAAATATTTAAGGGGTTATATAAGGCGCCTAGAGGTTAATGTGGCATATTAAGGACTTATCGGTACATAAAGTCGCCATAGCCTGACTCGGCACTATTTCTGACAGTTCCGCATGAAGGTTGAAAGGTTTCTGACATTTTTCTCATGTAAACATGTTGTCTAAACATGCTCATATTGAGCCATTCTCAAAGTTGACAAATTAAAGTTAATGCCGTCCTTTATTAAGGGCAGACACAAACATTATGAAAGTCATTTTATTAAAGAGAGGCTATGCCGACTTTATGTACCGATAAGTCCCTATTAATTTCGGGGTTTTTGGGACTTAGTTATTATAAGTCATTATTATTGCTATAAAAATACATGTTATATATCATTTGGAGACCCAAAACCTCCAAATTGATGTATCACATGTCAATCCTTTTTACCCCAAAAAATGTTTAACCAAAGAATAAAACCAGTGGACTTGAAATTCCTTTTCATAATGTGTCCTTATTTGATTTACTTTCTCTTAAAATTTTTGTGCCTCTAAGAAGTCTCCATCTTAAATACTTTGAGTTTTACAGGGGTGCCAAAGTAGATTTATAAAATGTACCAATTAAAATCAGTAAAACAAAATTAAATTATTTGTTTACTTAAATTTATAGCCTATTTGTCATGTGTATTTTTGGAACTGCCCTTAAGGGTACCCAAAGACCCCTAGATTGATGTATAGCATGCCTATTGTTTAATTTTTTCCCTTCAATATCCAGTTTCTCAACGGTGCCAGAGTGGAATCATTCGGATTCGTAATTTGTTTATCCACAAAAATGGATTCAGAAGATTCAAAAAACCTCTAGATTGCACCTATATTTTGTTATTTTTTCCCTCTTTTTTTATTTAAAAAAAATGCCGTCATCTTGAATATTGGGACTTGCCCAAGTGATTTGAAATGGTCGAGAAGGTGTTATTTGAAATCAGTCCTGCAGTCCCGTTGCCCATGCGTCCAAGCATGGGCTGTCAGCGAGGCTGTCAGTCATATTGTTTGCAATTTTGAAAACGTCAAGAGGGTTTATCAGATTTTTTCGCACTTTTTTGGCTCTTTTGTCTTTGTTTTGTCTGTCAGCCAAAATGTACGCGTATTGACGTAGCTCGAACGTGACTCACGTCTCAAAATTCTCAGAAAATATTTATTTTATAGTTTTATCATAACAAATTATTTACACACATTTACCATACAAAGTGAAATCATTTATTTAAAAAAATTCAGATTCTTTCTTTTCTGTCAGGGACCTTAGCTCAGGAAATGTCGAAGTGACGTTCAAAACGGGTCATGTGATATCCATACTTTTTGAAGTCAAATAAACATCAGAATTGGCTGAACTTTAAATGGAAGGCACATAACCCGATTTGAACGTCACTTCAACATTTCCTGAGCTAAGATCACTGACAAAAAAAAATCTACTCTTCCTACAAGGAATAAATTCATCTACATAACCTTCCCAATTAACATTTGTTTATTTGTCGCCACCACCTGCCAATAAAACATAGGTTTTAAAGCTTGGCTACTAGAACATTTCTGCCACACTTTTATACCTCCTAAATCTCTTAAATAAAAAAGAGTTCTGACCAACTTTTTATATAACATAGTGCGCTAGCTCTATTTCTAATAAAGTTGCAGAAATGTTCTGGGATCTGTTATGTAACCAATCTTGTCGTGCAAAATTAAAGATGCGTCTTGTCACTGATTTAAAACGGTCATATAAAAGAATAACAATCACGAGTGGGGCTTTAAAAAGTCTACTTACATGAAATATAATATTATAATTGAATAGGACTTAGAAAAACTCTCACAACAAACAAAACCATGTGCAATCCGCAGTTAAATATACCAGAAAAAAATATTGATGCATTGTTTCAATAATTTGTCCAAAAACTCAAAATTTAAACTTGAAATTCACAGCAACCAGATACATTAACTTACAACAAGCACTAAAAACCGCCAATTATTTTTGGTTTACACATTTTTTGGTTATACCCAACTTTAAGGAACGGCCATTTTTGTTATATAAATGGTTTTTTATTTACCATATGACCAAGAGAAGTTCAACCTCAAAACTCGTTGAGGAAGACACACAGCAAGATGTACAATAAGCTAAGAAGCTGCAGTGTCAGGGATTTCAAGACCTAAACTTGCTGTTGAGACAAATCAAAAGAGAAGTTCAAACGACCCCTCGTCAAACAGAAGGTCAAGATGCCTAAAGTTTTGCCCAAAAATGTTTACGTCACAAAATTACCATAAAGTTTAATAATTTATTTATAAAAAAAATGATTATGGATATATTTTTAACTTTCTCAAACTATTTCTGAGAACTTAATTTACGTAAATGATTTTTTCTTTTATTTAAAATGGTCAGAGAGTGTGCCCTTTATAAATAAAACCCTTTTGGAGACCTTATATGATTATAAATAACTAATGTAACTTGAGGAGCAATAGTTATATACCCCATTTATAAATTAACTTTTTGTTATATACAAATTTCCTTAAGCGCTCTGGTAGCCACAGTTTTCTTTATACAGGGTGGATTCTTTAAACGGAACGGTGCTTCTAGCGGGATAGAATTTGCTTTTATAAAAAAATCCAAAAAAATGTCAACTGATATTTTTAATTTTCTTTAATCGTGCTATCTTGGATTTTTTGATGTCGTTTTGTTTACGAGGTATGGAAAAAAAAATATTTTTTTAAAAAATAGGACACCCTGTATAATTTGACATTTTTTAATTCTAAAAAGAATTATCTTTTTGATAATAAGATAGAGGCATTTAAACTTGCATGGAATTGTTGTCTATGCCCTGTTTTACGTGGGATATTTGAATGAATATCGAAGTTTTCCATACAGATTTAGATAAAAATATCTTGATTATCGTAAAAGATAGATTCACTGCGTGGTATTGCTAAAGAGAGAATTGTTTGCATATTTCAAAAATTGCAAAATCTACAGGGTGTCCTATTTAAAAAAAAACAAAATTGCCATACCTCGTAAACTAAATGACATAGATAAAATCCAAGATAGCACGATTAAAGGAAATTAAAAATCTCAGTTTACGTGTTTTTGGATTTTTTTATTCAACCAAATTCTAACCCGCTAGAAGCACCGTTCCGTTTAAAGAATCCACCCTGTATATTTAAATATGACCTTATGTAAATTAATGAAACTGGAGAACAAGGTATAAACCATAAGGTAAATAATACAACCATTATGAAACCGGGAACCTAATTAATAAAACTCTGAGAGCATAAAATGTTACTTGGGTTCAACTGTTAAAAATTAAATTCTCCATCTGAGGGCCGGTTTAGCACTATTATTGTTTTACCAGAGTTGAGAAACTCGATTTGGCAGTTGTCAAAAATTGTCAAAAGTCGCAGGCATTTGAAATGTCAGTCAAAATTAGGCGCCGCGAACCACTAGTAAGTGGCTCTACAAAGAATTTTTCATAAAATTCTGAAAATGGAAATATTCTACATTACACTCGTTTTCATGTACACAAGTGGGGGAGAAGTAATGCCGCTTTCATTGGAATTCAAGTTTAAATAACTTTTGGGCACAAATAACTCATTTTTAGTGGAAATAAAAAAAAAATGGCCATCCCAATAGGCTCCATACTGGTGTGGATGGTAAAAAATGCTGGCTATTTTATGCTATATGTATAGGTACCTCTGTGATCCTTGTATATATTTATTGCAACAATATAAATTATACAGGGTGCTTCACAACTTATGTCACAAACTTTTAGAGCGTGTTAAGTTAATAGCAACTAATAAAAAAATATATAAAAAACAACGAGTACGCCGTTTCAAAAGCCTTTTCAAAAATGTTTCACACAAAAACGCCTAATCGCTTAATGTTCTCATAACTAAATGAAAAAGTCAAATAATTTATTAATGTAAGGGGACACAGGAATAAATTCGGTAAGCTTCTGCGGAGGGTTGTTGTGCTTCGTTTTGAATTAAAACAATATCCACTAATTCGCTGTTTAATTTCCCAAAAAATGATTGGTTTTATGTCATTTTTTACAACAAAACACAAAACAAAATCATTAAAAAAACTAATACTCCGCACCACAACGCGACGTGACATTTAAAACTGAATCAGCTAATATTGCATAGTTTGTTTACTTTCCGTGGTACGATACGGAGATACGAGCGGGGCGCGCAATGCACTTGCGCTTGCTTCATGCTTATATTTCTTTGTAGGTTCTTTGTTGATAAGCTTCAATGTAAAGTTAGAGGCGAAGAAAATGTTTTAAGCACATTTTTGGTTGTTTTTTTTGAGAAAAATTTTTAAACAAATGTAATCGAAATTAATCATCATTTCAAACACCGACAACAACATAAGTTGTGAAAAATCCTGTATAGTAAATAATATTTGCAACCAAAATAAAAAATATTATAAAGGCAAAATGAAGAAGCCAAAAGAAACTGTTATAATTCTCCAGGTTTCGCACTTTTTTGCGGGTTGAAGAAAGTAGTTAACGACTTTTTCCAGATTTGCCTAGCCTTTTGTCACACAAAAAAAAAACACTTGTTCACACCTAGAGAAAAAAAAATGGCACAAGCAGGGACGTATAGCCATCCCTAAAATTGAAAAAAAAAACAAAAAATGTTTAAATTTTTTTTTTTTTGGTTGAAAATGCAAGTACATATCTTAATGTAAAATCCGCGTGTCGCTAGCTGCTACAGTTCGTGGATTATAAATTTAAAAGTTTAATCCCTCTCCTACCCTCTTGCCAACCCCCCACCTCTATCAAAAACTAATCAGCTCTGCGTCTGGTGACAAAGAATTTTTGTACCGATAAAAATTGGTTTAGCGGTTTTTGAGTTATATCGTGGCAGATCCCCATCCCAAAATTTTATTTAGGTCTTTTTTGACCCAAATAAGTCATTTTTAGTGAAAATAAAAATACTGTTTTGCCGATCCCAATAACCTCCATACTATGTATGAATGGCTAAAAAAATAATTGTCTCTCGAACCATATTATAAAACAAGTAATAATCTGCCTGTTCTGTTTTGCTTATATTTTCGCTCGCGGATGCAGCTGAGGTTGGAATCCAGCTATTCCGTAAGCTTAATTATTTGCTTCACACACACAGGTAATCACTATGCATCTCACTCAACCGAGTTTCTGTCCTAAAAAATATACACGAAAACCGCATATCAATAGCTGCTTTACTTCTAAAGTTATGATTTTTTTTATATATTTTAACATTGTTTCAAATAACTCGGAAACTAAAGCTTCCACGAATTTGGACTTTATAACAAAATTTATACTCCATATTCCATATTCACGGAAACTTAAATCTGAAAACCGTATATCGCTACTTGCTTTTTTTCCAAATTTACATTTTTTTTAAATATTTAATCCCCCTTTTCCCCCCTTCAACCCCCCATCACCCTACCCAAAAGTTAATCAGTTCATGGTCAGCCGATAGATGATTTTTGTACCAAATTTCGTTAAAATCGATTTAGGCGTTCTTGAGTTATCGTGTATACATGCAACATTCGTCCTAATTATTTTTTAATAAAAAAATAATTTTTCTGGTATTTAGAACTTTCGATTTATTTTTAAAACGTTGGCTCTGGCAGCTGTTCGTCTGATGAGCAAATAGGCATGTTTAAGGACCCAGTGAGCATTTTCAGAAACTTCTGATTTATATAATGTTACAAAAAAAAACAATAATAGCTTTGGGTGCCAATTTGTTATTGTTATTTTAATAAAGTTGCTTATGGACTAAAAAGTTGGGTGATCTTTTTTAAAAAAAACCTTTGCCACGGCTAAATGGGTCGTAGATTCTTTGCAATTGAGAAAAATTTTCTTTGCTTACCTATTTCGATGTTTTCTTTCTCACTGTCGTTCACTTTTTATCAAAACACACTATTTTGTTGTTTCAAAATTGAAACAACATATGACTTAAATTTAAATTTGGTGATGCAAAATAAAAGATTTTGGTTGGAAAAGAAATAAACAATGTATTTGTCAAAATAAAAAAACATGAGATGACAAAATTCAACAAATAATGCTTCAACATTGTGTTCAACTTCAAAAATGTTTTTTTTAGCCAGAAAATCTAAAAGGGATTTTTATTTTTTTTTATAAAAAAATCATAATTTTAAGATGTATCCCCTTTACATTCTCTAGCATTTAATATAATGAAATATGCTACAATAAACCTTATAACAGAAAATTAATATATAACTTTTTGAAAAAAAAATAGAAATTTAAGATATTGCTTGTTTTCCTCTGGAGTAGTCGTTAAACAATAATACCAAAATACCTGACTAAGCTAGAAGGAAAGACAATCAACAAATGCTCTCATAGTGTTCACACTAAAATCGGCAAGTGGTTAAAAAATAGATATTTTTATTTAAAAAAAAAATGTAGGAAAATATTTTTTTGTTAGTTATATTGATAAGTCGGATCTAGGCCTCATTTAAAAAAAAAAATTATGGCAATAAAAGGTAAAAAAAACAATGTACTCAGCAGGGTTCGTCAAAGCACTCTGTACTGGCTAGTCAAAATTTACACAAAGATATGCATAGCGAACATTGACATAACTATCAAAATAAATGTTTGGCGTACCTGTATCAGGGTCTCTTCAACAGTGGTCGAACTTCGTGCCAAGAACATCAACTTTGTGTGATCAATTAGTCACATAAAAAAATTAAGCCCTTATGAAGGCAAAAGTCCTTCGGTGGACCTAGGTAATATGGCTGGTTGTTTATCTAACTTTCTAACCATGAATTCCAGATTAAGTAGCGTTTTGGTAAGTGATGAACCCAAAGACTGCACAAGGCAAAACTCTATGAGTAACGGTTCCCAAATACCATGCTAAAAACTTCAAAGAAAACACAGTAGAAACAGTTTTTCAACTAACCAGTCCAAAAGAAAGGGTGCAAAGCATTAAAGCCCTTTCAGGTAAATAAATAAATTATTTAAACTTATTTATAATAAAAATTAATGTGACTAAAAGACCAGAAAATGCATGTTAACAAAAAAAAATTTGTTGCCATAAAAATGTCCTCTAGCATAACTAGATAAAATAAAAATGAATAAAAAAAACACATCAAAATATTTTCCACATTGTGGTGATTAATTCCCAATGGAATTAAAGTAAAAAATTAACCAAAAATGGTCAAATTTACAAATTTTTAAAACATAATTTAAAATGACTTGCCTTTCCTACCTAAAATTGTTGGACCAATAGCAGTCGAGATTTAAGAGAAAAACAGCTTTTTATCCCATTTTTTTGAGGGTTTGTGAGTTTCCACGACGTAGAAGGTTAATTCGTTTTAAGGAAAAGGACTGACACTGGCTAATTCTACAATTTTTAAAATATCCACTTTCTGCTTCGGTTGTTAAATATTTCACAAAATTTTTACTCAATCTATTTACACAAATACACAATAATATTCTTTATACCTAGTTTGACATTCCTAGCTGCATTTTTTCTAGGTTAGGAATCTATGTTTTCAACCAAATTTCTAGCTATCTTTTTCCAATACACTAACAAAAAATTACCCACTTTTCAATAAAGTTATCCCAGATGAGTTCTTTCAAAACCAAATGTAAAGCCTTAATAAATTTAAATGCTCCACAATGTATATTTGTAAAATTTGTTTATATTGGAATATTTTGAATCAAGACTATCTATTTAAATATGAAACAAGTAGTTATATTTTATTCTATTATTGAATGAGTCTTTTATTATTATTAAGCTGTTTTATATGAATTTTAAAATTCCTGATGGCTCACGATCTACATTTTCGTTAAAATAAGGAATCTAGTTCTAGTGATGTTTAAAGAGAACACAAAAATCTTTACATTTGCTTTTTGAAAGTTTACTGATTTTCTCCTAGATGGCTGTAGAGGTATTGGAATAGAATTATAATATAATATTCGTATTTGTGCGTATTTTATAAAATTAAAGTTATTAGATTTTAAGTTTTTTTTTTCAAATTTTAGTGGTAATACAGTAGTTACGTAAAACGTGAGTTTTACCGTAACAATAATTATTATAAAGAGGGTTCCATTGATACCCTAGGATATATAGAAGTTTCCTACAAGAATTGAGTTTATATATTTGTTTTATTAAAGGCTCTAAATTGATGGTACCCTAAAGTAACATACAAGTGGCGTTAACAATATTTCCACGGACATCTCTATAAAAATTAAAGTCATCGGTAACAAATGTTATATAAATTGGTGTTACCAATGTTTCCACCAACATATTTATAAAAATATAAGTTATCAGTGACAAAAGTAATATAAATTGGTGTTTAAAATCTTTCTGTCAACCCATCTATAAAACCGTAAGTAACTATCAATTAAAGATATATAGATTGGTTTTTAAAATGTTGCTATCAATCCACTTATAAAAACTTAAGTAACCAACAACAAATTTATATAAGATAAGATTGAAAATATTTCGAGAGACACTTATAAAAACTTGGGAACTCACACACAATAGTTATATAAATTGGTGTCTGTAATATTTTTATGAACTCATTCATAAACCTTTTTCTTTATATAGCGGTTATAATACAACTGTTTTTAGAACAAAAAAACAATTTTAATTTATTTTGGCAATTATAATAACAAAGCAAACAAGATTTTTTAAGGGGAATTTTGTGACATCAAAAGGCGCGTTTTTTCGACATCAAAAGTCGCGTTTTTGCGAGATACCATACCATTATTATCTTGTTTTAATTACAGCTATCTGGGGGAGATAAGAGATCTCCTTGAGATAGTTCCCGATGACAGATATCGGGATCGAATGCATTTTACACCCGATTCCCACCAGCGTTTCCCATGCGCTGTCACCCTGACTCGAAAAACTCATCACGTGGTCCGACATGAACTTGTACACGCAGATCTCGCTTAGACCACGTGATACGTGTTTGGAGTCGGGGGACCCACGAATGGTAACCGTGTTTTAGAAAAAGAGAACAATATAGTAACCGTGTTAAGTTCGCAAAAACGTAACGTGAAACATCAAGCGCATACGCTGATACTGTTGGTTGGCGGCAAATGTAAACACCCCGGAAAATACCCGCCTGTACACCCTTCGACACCGCAATCTAACTATATTCTTGAGATAGTTACCTCTGACAGTTATGCGGACATGAAGTGTGTGCAGGCGGGTATTTTTCCTGGTATGTGTAGTATGCTGGATCTCTCGAGGAATGCATTTAGGAAAAGAGAACAATGGTAACTATGTTAAGCTCGCAGAAACGGACCATCAGCGTTCAACACTGCGCCATCTGCAGCCCTTCGTTGCAACTAGCATCATTTTTTAAAAGGTTCATAAAATAGTGTTGATGAAGTAAACAGTGGTATAGTTGTATTGTTTTTTTTTATAGAATTGTCAGAAATTTTCGCCATTTTGGATTCCAAAAATAGGTTTTTGGCCTAAATAAAAACGTTATTTATGGGTTTTCAACATATGGTTCAATCGAAATATTGCTTGTTAGGGTTAAGTACAACATCTAAAATTCAATATTTGTCCCAGAAAGCAAAAAACGTGTATGAAAAAAAAGTAATATTTAAATGAATATTTTTTCCCGTTTTCTTAAGTATTTTTGGAGCGCATGAAATTTATGTGAGTGTATTCGAAAACTATACAGTACACACGGGACCGCACCTGATTTTCAGAATAGGATGACTTAAAAAACAGTAAAAAGAAAAAGAATAATACATAACAAGCAAAGGGAAGAAAGATGAAAAATTTATATTTCTAAATCCATAAAAACCTTTAATTTGTTATGTAGCGTTGTTAGAACAGTTGTAAAACCTTTTTATAATAATCTCTAGACTTGAGGGCTCATAAGGAAGTTTTCAAATCACCAAAACTAAATCATATAACTTTTGGTTATGCTGCTCATTGGGGAGACTTGGACTAATATGAGCGCCACCTGTTTTATTCATAATAGTTATACCATTAAAACAGGAAAATCAATAGGTATAAATCAGTTGTTTTTTTTTTAGCTTTTTGTTCTAACTTAAGGCGCGTTTCTGCGAGCTTAACATAGTTACTATTACCTTCTCTTTCTAAATGCATTCGTCTAAGAGAGAACCAGCATACTACATACACCATCACAAAAAATACCCGCCTGTACACCGTTCGACCCCGTTAGTAGTTAGACAGCGGGGTCGAAGGGTGTATAGGCGATATGTTCCTGGTATGCTGGGTCTCTCTCAGACGAATGCATTAAAAAAAAGAGAATATTAGTAACTATATTAAGCTCGCAGAAACGCGCGTTTATTTCGTTAATGGCTTAAATGTAAAAACGTATATATATTTTTTATATTGAGGAACTATAGATAAACTTGTCTATTTAGATTTTAACCGCTTGTAGGATAGAAAATAATGCACAAAAATTAGGAAAACAAGCTAGGTTTTAATGAGTGTTTTTGTTTTAAATAGTCAAAATCAAAAAACAAATCAAAAATTTGAACTGCTTACTTAAATCACTAAGGCCTAGAAAAGATTCATTTAAAATAATTTTTAAATGCAAGGATAAATTTTGTTAAAAATATCCTCAAGTTAAACAACTAAAAACAACCTTAAATTTGTTTTAATTAGTTTTTAAATAATTAAAACCAAAAACAATCGTTAAAAAAAAATTAAAGATTTTGAATTGATAACTGTAAAAAATCCTTTTTTTATGTCAAGATAAATAATGTGGTTAAACATAACCTCAAAGTTAATTAAACAAAAAACGCAGTCAACTTTAACTGCTTCCCAACTATTCTACCAGAGGTACTTTTTTTACAAAAAAATGTCCTTTAAAAAACGTTAGTAGTTTTTTATAGTAGGTAACGGTTAACCAATAACGTAATAAAAAAATGGTTAATCACATTTTCTTAACTTATACGGTAAATTAAATACACCTTCATTTTAACCTTACCATACCCGAGACGTAAATCTAATTGAAAAAATTTAAATTTTAAGAAAAAATTAAAAAGGTAAATTCTAAATTGATGCTTTTCTAAAAAACGATTGTACTTGTCTGTCATTGTGAAGCTCCATCAAACCATAAAACTAGAGAAGCATAGTGTGCAGGCTGCTAGACTCACATTGAGTAGCTCGGCAAAACTGAGTAAAACAGTGGCACACATTACCAGGTTTTATTACGTTTTCCAGAAAATATTTTTTTTTCTTATGTTTATTTAACATTCGCCTGCTATAGTATCTCGGTATGGCAAAACCTTGCAAGTCAGTAAAAATTTTTAGATTTAGGATATGAAGTTTCCTGCAGTTCAAAATTTAAGATGGAGGATTCAAAATGACAGATTTTTAATGTATATGTCTTTTTTAAGAGTTTTGGAGTTCTTGATAGCGCCGTAGGTTGTAACTAGGTAGGTTTCGGCATGGTCGACAACAAGGTTACATTACACTTTACTGGCAGGACGAAAAGAAGGAACGAAGGAACGACCCTAACAAAAATTAAAACTAAGGAATCTCTGCCATGACTATATCATGTTTTATGCTTTAAAAAAAAGTAATTTAATTTAGATTTGAACAATAAAAAAAATTAGAAAAAAATGTTGTTTTATTGATAAAGATTTAAAAAATAGATTTTTTTGTGTGAACTAAAAAAAAATATTAGATTAGTTTGGTCAGAAAAATCATAAAAGCTTAAGTAATGACTCACCTCTACGAGGGTTAACTAGGGTTAACTAGGGCGACGACCCATCATGGCCACGCCAGATGCCAAGAAACAGAGAAAAATAACCATGAAAATATGATCAAATGCCACAAGTAATATCATAAAATATTGGTAAACTCAATGGGTATTGAATACTTACATTTGAGAACTCCATCACAAGAAAGTTAAACGAAAAAAATAAATCAATGGCAAAAGACGTTAGGTGTTAAAGCGTTAACAGCTGCTTCGAGAAAGAAAGAAAAATTTCAAATTCAAGAACATTTCTAGTACTAAAGTACATGATGATAGGATGACTGATTTTTGTTTGAAAGTTTGAGACAATGATGGGTTTGAAATTAACTCTGTGTTTCGGACTTCCATTGTCTATATTTTATTTATACACGACGTTTCGATCAGTACAATCTCTGATCGTCTTCAGGTGCAAACTACATCAATTCCTAAGGCTACGTACTTATATACTGTGAGAAATCACTCAACATTGAAGTTTAAGAAGTTGGTTCCGCCCAAGGAGGGGCTTCAAAATATTTGGGATTTCAATACTTGGTTTACTGAAAATACCCTGATTCTGCCCAATAAAGGCAGCTTCAAGAAATTTTCGTTTCTTCCAGTGTGACTTCTTGTGCAAAACCTTGGCTTCTGCCCACTTCATTCGGTGTTGCTTTTACCATGCATGTTTGGCGATTCCTGATTTCGTCGTTTCACCTTTTTGGATATTCGTCTGATGTTCCTTAAGCCTAACAGATAGTGGTCTTTTAGTTTCGCCTATATATGATTCACCACACTCACAAGGAACTTGGTAAATGCATTCCTTATTTTGTTTGTTCTCCGGTTTTGTTTTACTAAGAAGGCTTCGAATTGTATTACTAGATTTAAAAGCTGTTTTAATATTAAAGTTATTGGCTACTCTTCGAATTTTCTCTGATACTCCTTTAACATGGAAATGTAAGGAATGCATTTGCCTGGTTACAGCCTTAAACTTATAACAGATACTATTTCTAAATTTTAACAAACAGGACAGAGATTACAAGACCAGGCAAATGCATTCCTTACAATTCCATACGTTAAAGGAGTATCAGAGAAAATTCGAAGAGTAGCGAATAACTTTAATATTAAAACAGCTTTAAAATCTAGTAATACAATTCGAAGTCTTCTTAGTAAAGCAAAACCGGAGAACAAACAAAATAAAGAATGCATTTACCAAGTTCCTTGTGAGTGTGGTGAATCATACATAGGCGAAAATAAAAGACCACTATCTGTTAGTGGTTAGGTGAAACAACGAAATCAGGAATCGCCTAACATGCATGGTCAAAGCAACACCGAATAAAGTGGGCAGAAGCCAAGGTTTTGCACAAGGAGTCACATTGGAAGAAATGAAAATTCCTTGAAGCTGTCTTTATTGGGCAGAATCAGGGTATTTTCAGTAAACCAAGTGTTGAAATCCCAAATATTTGGGAGCCCCTCCTTTGGCGGAGCTAACTTCTTAAACTTCAAGGTATATAAGTACGTAGCCTTAGGAATTGATTGTAGTTTGCACCTGAAGACGATCAGAGATTGTACTGATCGAAAGGTCGTGTATAAATAAAATATAGACAGTGGAAGTCTGAAACACAGAGTTAATTTCATGACTGATTTTGTAAAAGACCATACCTTACTTTGTATTTTTAAAGAAAAAAACAACAATTTGAATTTCTTGGGAAGAAAATGAAAGGTAATTAATGAAGAATTAAAGAGCATCTCGAAATAATAAGAATGGCGATGATTAGCCTAAGAAAATAATAAAACATTTTGACATATAGCTGTGACGTATTTATTTTATCACGAGACCGGACACTACCGTTTATCCTCACTAAAAACACCAATAAGCTTGATCTTTTCCACTTTTTCTGCGGTTGAAAATCAGCGATACCGATAGAGATCTTTTTTTATGATGGCATAAAAAGATGGCATTTTTGCACCACAATCCAATATTTAATTTCCAGTAGTTTAGGAAAGTTAAACAATAACCAGGCTACGCAATACTCATTTTGTATTTACAATGTCTTATTCATGAAGACCAAATATTTAGTGCTTTCAACAACTTGTAAACAAAGTCTGCATTTAGAGAAAACAAAATAAAAGGCGCGTTGGCCAATTTAACTAATAACTAATGAAATTTAAAAATGTGACATTTTGAAATGTTGCATCAAAACAGACCGACAGACAACTGTTTTTTCGTCGATTAAGGTGTTTTGAAACCTTCACTATTTTAATAGTCCCCCATACCATATTGGTATGAAGGACTAAAAAATGGTCTACTTTGAGGGTATGTGTTGTATTACAATACAACCAATTGCCAAAATAATAGCATAGTATTCAAAATATAAAAAAATAAAAAGCATGATTTATTTAGATTCTTATTTGACTGGCCTACAATTACCTGCAGACGAGGAGAGGCCTCTGTGCCCCGCGACGTGTGGCGTCACGTTCGCCTCGAGGCCTCGGTAAAGGCTATACTCTAAGAAGACATGAATATTGTCTTAAAATGGACAACCACATCATCAGTAAACTAATTTTATTTAAAAATTAAAAACAAAAACGAATAAAGTATCCCAAATGTCAAGTAACCGCACCATCGACGTAAATCTGTACCAAATAGCCTATTTTCAACTGTCAAGTAGTGTTGAAGTTATCGTTGTCGGCGAAGCTATCGGCCTGTAAATTGGCACGACCAAAAAGTATGTAATAATTTATAAAAGACCCTTAAAAACCTTACTCCACAGTCGCAAAGCTTGCTCAACTAAAACGAAAAAAAAAGAGAAAAGATTTTTGACCCCAAGTCTCAAACTACTATTAAAATCAATCATTTACTTACCTCGAACTGAAATAAGCTCCAAAAGCCAAAATAAAAAACTGTGAAAACTCCAAAACACATAACGCTATCTGCAAAATAAATATGTCCGTCAAGCCAAACGACGCACGATGGTCGCTGCATGAATGAAAAAAAATTGTATTGAAGCGGGCCTGTCAGTATCGGTTGGTTTTGAAAGCCCCCCCCCCCCTCTTACACAGGATATCATTTGTTTTCGCGATCGTGTTTTAGACTAGACTTAGTGTGACCAGACTATACAAGTCAGTTATGTTTTTTAAAAAAATTTAATTTTCTAGCAGTAGGAGCTCAGTTATAAAAAAAAAATTGTATAGGAATTGCTCAAAATTTTGGCTTGGAAAAACAGCCTTTGAAACAATTTGTTTTATGCCCGTGTGCACGGGTTCGGCTTGACATGTAAGCCGAGTTTAAGCTTTAGTTTTGGTTTGCAAAGTGTAGAATATTATGTAAGTAGCACTTAAGCTGTAGTTAAGATAAGCCGCAGAATTACTTCGGCTTAAGTGAATTTTGAGGTTATGTGAGGTATTTTTTGGTTATGTTTTTAAACAAAAGCCATTAATTTTGTGAGCTTATAAAATTGATCCGTTGCCCTAAAATCTTTGTGTGATTGTTGTTATCAATGGAATTCCAAGAAGGATTTTTGAAAGAATGGATTATTTTAATAGTTTTGATGAAGATACCTTTTACAAAATGTTAAGCATGTCTAAAAATACAAGTCTTTTTGTGTTTAATCTTATTGAAGGCAATATTTAGCATCCATATGATGTGTAAGTATACCTATATATTAACTTCATAGAATCCAAATTTCTGCCCCTAAAACTTTTGATAAACCCCCTTCCCAAAGTACATAGGTAATACAATATTTTATGTTTGAACCCCTGCTATAGCTATCCATTGTAAAACCAGCAGTACCTATAAAATGTTCATACAAGATCATTTTCTTTTCATGCAGTGTAAAAGCTAGACTTTATATTTATTGTTACCCCGTCCAGTAAACTATAATGTTCTGGAAAACAGCTGATCAACTATGTATTTCCTGGTGAGCTGTTACCACAATACTTAAGTATTAAGGTTAACAGCGGACCAAAAAATACATATTCCTATATACTTTTTTTGGTTTTAGTAATAATAATATTGCACCAATTAACCAATTACTAGTATTCTTACAGGTATGTGCAACTGGAAGCCATTTGACATTAATTGGTGACTTTGTGGGCATGCATTTCTCCAGTGTTGCAAGAATAATGAAAAGGGTTGGGACTGCACTTGCAAGAAGAGCAGGTGGTTTTATTAAAATGCTAGCCAATCAAGAAGAAAGGGATGATCAAAATCTCCTATTTTTTGAGAAGGCCAGGTCTCCCAGAAGTAATAGATTGTACTCATATAAGAATACAATCACCTGGTAAGCATATAAGTATAGGCAACTAGGATCAATGCTCAGTGTTAGCCAAGTTTTTATGCAAAGTTAAAGACAAACACAAAATATCCATGCACCTAGCCGGGATTCGAGCCCAGAACCTTCCGTGCGGCAGGCAGATACCCTGCCCACTGCGCTACGGCGGCCGGCATTTATCACACGTTACACTTTTAGGTGGAAATGGTGCAGAGATTTACCCAAATCGAAACAATTATTTTTCGATAAATACCCAAATTATTAGTGATGCCAATCTCAAAATCACTAATTGTAGCACGATGAACAGGATCAAGTCACGATAGCACAATTTTTAATAACATCCGAATCAAACAAGCCTTTGACCAGAATAATTTCCAAAATTGCCTCTTGTTAGGTAAGTAAAACAGTCAAGAAAACAGTATATATATATATCTAACTTATACTTTGGGAAAGACCCTTCTCTGTTGTAATTCCTTTACAAATGAGCATTTCTCATAAAGCAACATGTCAGACAGATTAGCATCAGAACTGTATGGGCCATAATTGCTTGTAAAGCATTAAACCAATTTTGATGAAATTTTTAGCAAAAATCTACCGATCCTAGATGGAGTTAAAAGCAATGTGGTAGTTAATATATATTGATGTTAGGGGTGAAAATTTAATTTTTTTTTGATATATGAGTATGCATTTGTTACATGTCAATAGCATAATCATTATTTTTTCTAAAACTTTTCGTATTTAAGAAACTTTTTGTAGGATTTATGATTTTTGCGATTTTTAAGAGCAGGATTTTTTTTGCTGAAAAGATGTTTTTAATACAGCAAAATGATTCACATACAAAATTACATATAAAACATTCCAGGACGCTTAATATATGGCATAGTAATCTGTCTATTAAAAATAAATAGATCCATGAAATTCATACACCTCAGCAAAAAAATCATGTTTTATTAAATCTCAAAAGCCATAACTCAATTTTATGGATCCAAAAGTTGTTATAAAAAAGATATGCTATATTGATAATTAGAAAACGTATAGGTATCAATTTCTTTTGGTTTAAAAGTTTTTTTAATTGTTCAATCCCTAAAAAACCCACCCTTATAACTTATAATCACTTCAATTAGTAGTATACATATCTATTATTTTTGTTATCAAAATGGGTTAGAAGTTTAGGAGCAATCATGTTCTATACTTATATTATAAGTAAATTATTTTTTTAAATTAAAAAAAAAACATATTTCCGGTGCATTATTGTCAAAAATTTTCTTCACGATTATAGTAACTTCTTTTGCTTCACCTTAAAAGATAAAAACCAGATTTTTAGCAAATCCTTTTCTTTTACAGGAGACAGTGGTTATTTCCAAATGCCATATTTGTTGACTCCATTACTCGATCGACAAACAAGAGGACAACAGCTATACAACGAAGCTCCTATAAGAACCCGTAACATTATTGAAAAGGCAAATGGAATAATAAAGGGGCGTTTTGCTATACTTGCCTATGGATGTCGTCTTAAAGTGGACACCATTTTAATAATTATAGTAGCTCTGGCAGTCCTGCACAATATATGCAGAGACCAAAATGAGGCTGACCAACCAGATCCAGAAGATTTTTCACATTTAGGTAGATAGAAAATGCAGATCACGTATTATATCAAATATTTAATAAAAATATAATTATATCAACAAGAACATTTTAAGAACAGTTTTTAATAATTTTTATTTTGAGTTACTACAAACTAGTTAAAGCCATCTAAAAAAATATTTGTATCGTCGTTTTATATGGAAAGTTATACAACCTTATGGACAAAAAGTTCATTATTTCCAAAAATATGTCCATTGTTTTGTGCATAAGGTTGTCTAAACAATGGTAGTATATTAATCCATAAATATAAAAGTTTTTAAACTATTATAATGTCATTAATAACTACTAACTACTAAACTACGTAAACTACTAAGTAAAAAATAAAGTTTACTACATGAACTCAACTTCAATAAGGTTTTGTATTCCTAAAGTAATTAACCAATACCTAAATCCAAGGTAATAAGTAACAATTAAACCCAACAGACTATCACACTACCTAAAAAGGAACAAAAACCGTTTAAAAAACTAAGCTATAACTTTTGCTTAAGACAATCACAACTGAGATCATAACGTAAAAAAATACTGTAAGGTTATTAATTATTAATAAACGCATCAGACAACTTCAGATGGAATCAACATTTATTCTATCCATAAATAGTCCAGTGAGTGGGTATAAAAAAAGGCCTTTGGCTTGCCAAAGGTGGGGAATAAACGATTTTGAAATATGTTATAGACGGATAGGCTCTAATAAAAATCCAAGTTTTCGACCTTGGGGGGGGGGCGCCGCTCGCATCCCAATGTTGGATTATGTATGCAAAAAAGTATATTTTTAGCTTTATTATCCTAACAATTCAAACAAACAAATCCCCTGCCACTCTTGAACTTGGTGATACGTTCAGATTGAAGGGTATCGTGCGACGTTCTTAGTTGCAGGCAAAAAAATTTAATCTTTGTGTTCATGTAACTTTTTACGTGCTAGGTATACAAAAAAAAGTGTAAATACATAAAATGTAGAAAATTTTATTCTCTTCATCTATGTAATTGAATGTTTTCCGGTAGGGTAAACCGTTACGCAGATATAGTTTTAAAAAAAGTTTGTTGTACATATAATCCAAGATGGCGGCGCGTGCGGCGCCCCCCAAGGTCGAAAACTTGGATTTTTTATTAGAGTCTATCCGTCTATAACATATTTCAAAATCATTTATTCCTCACCTTTTGCAAGCCAACAACCCCTACTGCCTGGACTAAAAGGGCATGAAAAAACCCAATTTTGACAATAGTTTCCTTTTAATATAATTTTTTTAATTTGTTCAAACATGTGCTAAAAGAAATTGAAATATCTCGAGAACTACATACACTAGGGCAGTGATTTATAGCTTATTTGAAAAGTCTTTTGAATGAGGTATAACATGATATACTTTTAATTTTTTTTAGATGAAATTTTTGGAAATAAGTCACGTGATACTTCATTAATGATCTTAGTTAAAATTAATAATTAATTATTAATAATAAAAAAGCTCTTTTAATAATTTAAAAATTAAATTATAAGTACATAGTGTAATACCCTCGGTAATACCTCGTTTGGGCAGCATTTAAAATATCTTTCAAATAAGCTATTCATTACTGCCCTAATGTAAGTAGTTCTCGAGATATTTTAATTTCTTTTCGTATCAATTTAAGCAATCATTGCATTTTTTTTTATTATGCATTATGGGTAGAATTTTAATGATCTAAAAATCATAAAAATCGGTTGATATGAATTTTACCTTAAGAGTAGATTCTTTTTTTTCTGTCCGTGATGTTAGCTCAGAAAATATCAAAACGTTCAAAACGGGTCATGTGATATCCATACTTTTTGGAGCCAATAAAAATCAGAATTGGCTGCACTTTGAATGGAAGGCACATTTTGTAAAATCCAAGACACTTGGAGCCTGATTTTTTGCCGAATAAACTAAAATTTATTTTCAAGACCCCCAATTCGAAATATTCAAACATTCCAATCGGTGGCCTTAGGAAGAAATTTTTGCTTATTTGGCAAAAAATCGCTCAAGTCGTGTCTTAGTGTTTATTATGTTTAATTTTTATGTTTATTTGACTCCAAAAACTATGAATATTATATGACCCATTTTAAATGTCACTTCAACATTTTCTGAGCGAAGGTCACTGACAGAAAAAAAAAGATTCTCTACTCTTAAGGCGATTATTTAAAAAATCAAATAGAACTTTGAAGTCGGTTTATCTCCAACTTTTTTTTTTAATATCTAGCTGTAAACTCTATTAAGTTCATACAGTTCTGTTTCAATTTTGATGGGACTTTTAGACAGTTTTAAGTTCGTCCGAATATAGTTCCAATTTGCTTTGGCCAAGGAAGAATATTCTTTTGGATTTTTTTGGAATTCTGGTCCTCGAGTTGTATGAAATCGAGTATAATATATAAACCGGTTGCAAAAATTGTATTTTTTAAGATTTTTCGACCGCCATTTTGGTAAATGGCATCTAAAACACCTGGTCCAGAATATGGCAATGTATATCTAGTAGTAGTAGAGAAGGGGCGGCGCGAAGCCTGGCAAGTAGGCCTCCCTGGGCCATTTCTGCCTTACCCCGAGCCTGCCCCTAATCCGCCGCCTGCACCACTGGTCTGGCAGTCTGCTCATCTGGTTTTACTGTTCTTTTTGAAAAGTCCAGTATTTTGTCCCATTTGAGCGTGTGCAGGTCCTCCTCATCATGGCATGTATATCTAACTTCTGGTAACTCTTTTATAGGTAATTTAAATGACTTTGTTTGCTAGACAAGTGAGTAGAACATAAAATTCACAGTTCCGAAATAAAAAATTACCGGGGTAATGCATAAACATCTGGGACGACAGTCAAAAAAAAAATGGTAGGGAGGTTCAAAATAAAGTGTTATTCTAACGCTAACACATTAATTTCATCTCCGGAACTTAAAGTTTTTGCGTATTGGTAAATTGAGATTGACCCTACAGAAAGCTGGTTTTTAATGTTTACATGGTATTTTCAAGATCATGCATCAAGTAAACTTTTTTTTCATAGTGAGCGGCGATAAGTCAACAAGAATTGATGATTATCTTGTCATTTTTGCTTTTTTACGAAAGAATAAAATAAAATGTGGTTATAGGTCACCATTTTGATATATCAGCCGCCATATTGAAACGCGTCATAGCTGAATCTAATTTTTTTAACAATATTATTGGTGTTGACCATCTTATCTTTCTTATCAAATTTGGTCCTCTTCGCTTTAATAGATGATGAATAGCGCCTTTAGTATCTTAATTTTACTCGGGTATTTTTCAAGGTCATGAAGCTTTAAACTGCATCAAACTCTAAGGATAGAATTTGGCATACATGCCTAATAGTTTGAGGTACATTTGAAGTTGGGCTGACAAAACGCCGAATTATTAAGATTTTTGAAGAGAAAATAGCAAAAAACTTATTTTTTGCGAGTATAATTATGCCCCGGTTGCGAAAGTTGTATTTTTTATGATTTTTGGCCGTTATCTTGAAAGATGTCGTCATTCTACACGAATGCGAACAAAATACCCGGTAACACTTGATTGTGTGACTAAAGAGCTTTTAATCTCACATAGTCACAAAACTCCTTCATAAAAAATCCCATATACATACAATGGCATTTTAAACTATGTAAAGTTGGCCCCCATATATTGAGTTTTAAAAAAACTGAAAAGTGGAGATGGTCAAAAAATTTAATTAGTGGTCAATCTATTCAAGAAGTTGTCAATGCAAATATGAGTTTTACTTCCGTAAAATGATTTTTTTTAATATGAAAAAAGGAGGAGTGGTCAATGATGGTTGAAGAGTAGTCAATCATTATCCAAAATTTTTGTTTAAAAAACGATTCTTTGGAGGGCAGAGTGATGTTAGCCCCCAAAATGTTTTTTCTCAATATCTCAGAAACGGTAAGTGGTCAATTCTTTAAAATAATAATTTTATAAATGTATCACAATTTTGGTGGGCTAACTTCCTAATAGTCTTTACCATTATATCACTTGTATTATTGTTTCCACTAGTGGTGGCCCGAGTGCTGGTACTGGCAGCAAATTTCTGGCAAGTTTCAGGTTTATTGTAGGTATTGTTTGTCTATTCTGTAAAATTAACCTCGTCAGAAACTCTTTAAATAACACTTGAATAATTTTCACTAGTGAACCTCCTTAAAATGGGACAAGGGAGAAGTAGTTACCCACCATCAAAATCAGATGTATACCCTTTGAGTTTTAAGCATTGATTACAGGCAGATTGGCAGAGACCAACAGACAGACATTTAAGCAAAAGTTTTACAAAATGCCAAGATTATAATATTTTAAATCAGAGCATGCTATCACCACAGCTCTTTGAAGGCATGGGAAGGGCCAAGAACCCACAAAATAAAGAAAATAAACCCATTTTCTTACCTCTAATATTTGCTTTTTGGGGGTGGACATGGTCACAATTTCAACTTCATTATTAACCTTGTAATAATCATGGTCATTGTCTGACAGATCGTAAAAGTCTTTGCTGTATCCTGGCTGAGGGGATTTTTAAAGATTTTCATAAAGCTTCTTTAGAGAATCTTTAGTTCGGAATACTCCTTCCATCGATTTTGAGTTAAAAATATTTGAAATATTCTCCCATGTACAATGTTTTTCGCGCCAGGTGACTGCGTCCGTTTTTTTATTTTAAATTATGTTTTTAAAACTTTGCACGATGCTCAACAGCAAACTTTTTTCGCTCAGCGAGTAATTTACCTTTTTTTTAGCAAATTCGTCCATTATAAAATAATATTTGATTTTTTTAAATAACCTCAAATTTTACTTTTTTTGACACCTGACAGGTAATAATCATGATTACCACACAAAAAACACAAAATAATGCAAATTACTGCCACGTTGCCAAGTGGGACATATTCAGAACTCTTGCAAACCAAGTAAATCTCAAGAGTCACCCTCAGTTCAAGCGGCATTTGAACAAGTGGAGGAAGTAAGGGGAAGTGGTGCACACGGGCATAAGAATTTTTTTAAAGAAAGAGCTTTTAATTAGTTTATATTTATTCAGAAAATTAACAGAAAATAATAATTTTAAAATAAAAACAAAACAAACGTAGTGTTAAAAGAAATAAATGCTTGAAAACACCAAACTTATTTATTTTATTTATCAATGGCATATATTTTAATTTTAATTGATAGTTATTGTCTCACTCCGATAGCTCAAATTCTTGTGGTTTGTTTAGTGAACTGTAACTTTAAAAAGAGGTGCGCGAAAATCACCTTTTCTAGAGTGATAAATTATATAAAAAAAAGCTTTAGTACTGAAACCACGACACCACTTTTAACAAATGTAGTAATATGGCCCTATGCTATATTGAGGGACTTACCAATATGGCGTCTTGGTTGTAGCTCAGTCGCATCAATCTTCTTCTGGCATGCTAGAGGTCTTTTAGTCGTCGAAGTGGCACTAGCACTCGTTTTAATTTATTGCGGAGTTAAAGTTTTGTTTGATTTTTATTAATTATATTATTTTTGAGAGAAGGGTTCTCCTTTATTTTAGTTTTTTGACTTGAAAAATGTTAAAGTAACCGAGAGACGGCTTGAGTTTTTCAGAAGTGTTCTTTTTTGGCGCACATCACACCGACACATGCGCAAATCTTCACCCTCTATGGAAAAACCATATTACTACTTAAAATGAAAATTTGCTTCCAAATAAGTTGATTTGACATGATATCGAAAAAGAGCGTTGGTAGCATTTAAAATTAAATTAAATAGAAAAATAAAAATAAAGTAAAATATGCGCTTGTTTCATATCTAAGCCTTTATAAGAGCAAAGTCACAGGTATTTTAAAAATTGGAACATTGCTCTAATTAACCCAAAAATAAGTAAAATTAAACCAAGAAATTCTTAAAATAAATAATAAATGGTTTGTCAAAACCGAACATATTGCCGACCGAAAACGCTATGCGTTTTCTAAGCTAATTACGTCATTTTCAACGGGCAAAGGACATAATTTAAAGATAGGTCTTTTAAGCACATTATCCCTGGTCTTAACTAGGGCAACTCGATTGATCCCATCTTTACCAGAATAAATTTCAGTGATTCTTCCTAACTGCTACTGGAGCGCCGGAAGCAAATCATTTTTTATAATTACGAGACGTCCAACTTCAGGAGTAGAGGTAGGTTCCAGCCACTTGCTCCTTTGCTGGAGAGTATGAAGATACTCCAGTCGAGAACGTCAATTTGACAGGTGATTGTATATAGTTCCTCATAAGTTAATATTTGAGAACCGATTATTCTAACAAGGTGTTTCTTAACTGATTTTATTCCTGCCTCCCAAAGTCCTCCGAAATTTGGACTATTACTTGGGATCAAATGTCATTTTATAGGACGAGTAGGATTAAATTGTAAAAGCTTTTTATTTGCAGAAATAAAATTAGTCGCATTATCAGAGTACAAGTCCGTAACGTAATTTCTACGAGCGCAACGCAGCTATAAAAGTGTCAGCTGTTAGATCGCTAGCAATCTCAATATGAACGTATTTTGTGCTCATGCAAACAAGCAAAGATAAGCTTTAAGCGTTTTACTACCACGAGTTTTACTCATTGTTATAGTAAGAGGACCTCCAAAATCGACTCCACTGTGTAAAAAAAGCCCTTAACTGAGAGACACGAGGAAAGGGAAGAGATCCCATCATAGGTTGAACTGACTTGGGATTTATTTTAAAACAGCGGACGCACTTAGACAAGACACGTCTAATTTCACGTTTTGGAGATAAAATCCAGTAAAGCTGACTTATTAAAAAATGTACCGTCCTTACACCGGCATGTGGGTATTTGAAGTGAAAATTTTGAATTATTAAGAAAGTAAGTTTACTTTGGCGGGGTAACAAAAGGGGAAACTTTTTATCGTATGAAAGCGAGGAGTGGTGTAGTCTACCACCAACCCTAAGTAGGCCTGAAGGACCTAAAAATAAATTTAATTTTTGTAAGGGTTTAGATAATTTTAAATTATTTTTTAAACAGTATATTTCATTGGAAAAATATATTGATTGTTCGTGTTTTATAATTAAATGTAGGGAGTTAGATATCTCTTTGCACGTTAAAAATTCATCAGTAATTTTGTGTATAGATCTTTTTGGAAAATAATTATTTATAAAGCGTAAAATATAAGCTAAAACTCTACAGAGTGTAGAAAAAGAATAGTGTGCCAAAAGTTAAGATATTATAGAATTTGTATTGTCTGTGGCAATTAAAGAAAAATTTTGTGAAGATTTTTCCTCTAGAATAGTTTCAGAATTTTCCTATATATTGTTATTTATGGGCCACTGTTCATGGCTTAATTTGAGAAAATCGGGACCATTTCAAAATTAAGAATAGTTAAGAAATTCACCAGGAAACAGTCCTCTTGATGCAAATCGGAAGGATTTTGTAAAGTGGACACATAGTACCAGTTTTCAGGAGGTACTTTGTCGTGAATTTGTGTAACCCTATTTTGGACAAAAGTTCTCCAACGAGATGGGTCTCCTTTTATCCACGAAAGTGCCACTTGAGAATCACTCCATGCAAAAATTTGGTTTATGCAAAGGCGAGATTCAAAGCTATTTCGAGTAAATTGTATTAAATCAGATATAAGGTTGCACGCAGCCAATTCGAGTCTGGCAATGCTTATAAATTTTATTGGAGCTACTCGCGTTTTTAAGCATAAAAAAATTAATAAAAAAATCATTTTTATAAATTACTCTTAAGTCAACGACTGCACCGTGAGCTTTATTACTGGCATCCGAAAAACCATGTAATTTACATTTTACGTTTTCAGAAAAAGTATTAATATATCTGGGTAAACAAAAGGTTTTTAATAAATGTAACTCTGATTTATAGCGTTCCCAAAATCTAATTATTTCAATCGGAGCTTCGCTATCCCGATCTAATTTAAGTTTCCATAACTCCTGAATTAAACATTTTATATTATAGTTATCGGCGATAGCCAGCCTAAAGGATCATATACCTTAAAAACTTCAGAGAGTAAGTTGCGTTTGGTGCAAGTTATATTGGAAGGTTCCACAGAATAAGAAAAGTAATCAGAACAAGGTTGCCATCTAAGACCCAAAATTTTAGTGGTTTTGTCAGAATCTAAGGAAAGAGCTGTAGGATTTATTTGCGACTCCGGTAGATGACTTAAAACTTGCTTGTCGTTACTAGTCCATTTATGAAGTTTAAATCCTCCGGCATTTAGCAAAAGTGTCAACTCCTTTTGGAGAGATATAGCTTCTTTGCGAGAGTTACAGCCCGTTACAAAATCATCCACGAACGCGCCTTCAGCTAACTGCTGCAGGACGCGTAAAGCTAGGTAGGGGGCGGGAGTTGTACCATACGTAACAGTTTTTAAGCGATAATCACGCAAAGGTTCAGAATTATTAAATCTCCAGAGAATCCTTTGATAATCTTGATGATGCGGTGCTAGTAGAATACCTCTAAACATTTTTGAAATATCGCAACAAAGAGCGATTTTATTTAATCGAAAATTAAGCAAAATGCTACAAATGTCCTTCTGAAGTTTGGGACCTGCATAAAGCGTATCGTTCAGAGATAGATTTTTAGGAGAATCAGTAAAAGAGTATGTGGTTGCGCTTGCATTAAAAACAACACGTAATTTGGTTGACAGACTTTCAGGCCGTTCAATATGATGGTGAGGTATATAATAAGTTTTATTTGTGATATTGAAGTTTTCTATCATTTCCATGTGGTCTAAGTCAGAGTATTATATTTTTTATAAGTTTCAGGAGTTTTCATTAACCGGCGTTCCAGGGATAAAAAGCGTTTTACTGCAAGATCACGACTGTTGGGAAAAATCGGTTCAATGTTATCCCGAAACGGTAGCGTAACAATATAGCGTCCCTTATTATCACGACAAACTGTATTTTTAAATATTTGTTCGCACATCTCATCTTGTGGCGAAAGTATGGGTTTAGTTTCAGGAATATTTTCGATATCCCAGAATTTTGTAAGCGAGTCATTAAGGGTTTTATTAGAAATTTGACAAAAGAATGAAAAAGCGGATTGTTGCGTCGTCTGTGAATTAACTTTACCCATTAAAATGTATCCAAATATGGAATTTAGCGCGATAGGCTCTCTGTCATTACCGACAATTCGGCCATCTTGTATTATATGTGGAAATAAATCTGCCCCAATTAAAACGTCAATAGCTCCCGGTCTAATAAATTCGGGACACGCGAGGTTTTTTAGAAATGTTTGCTCTGACATTGAAAAGTTCGGTGCATATTAGAAGTGCAATTTACCTTTCCTGAGGAGTTTTAGAGGTATATTCAGGACAAGAATTTAAAGAATGTTCACGAGAACAAATCGGACATTTATTTTTAGTTTGCGAGTTATTGGTACTAAAAAATGCACGTGGAGATTGGCGGGTATTATAATTATGCGTAGTTTGAGGTTTCGAAAATGTAGACTTTGGTTGCGCAGTTTTGCTTTTCGTATAAATTTGGGTATTGGAGCTGCTACAAGAAGCATTTACAGTAAACATAGCGTTACACTGCTGATCCAAAAAATTAAAAATATTTTTATATTGTGGAATTTCGGTGGGTTTGCCATGAAAAACTTCAAAACGTGTTTGTATAGTATTGTCAACAGATTTTAGAAGTTTTTGGCCTAGAATAAAATCCCATAAATCGGGTTCTAACCCTACAGTTTTCAAAGCTTCAAGATTTTTAGTAAATGTATCTAATAAATTTCTTAGAGCGACAGGATCTTCAGAATTTATTTTTGGCTTGTTTTCAATCGCGTTCCAATAGTTTTGGACCAAAAGGCGATCAGTTTTGTACCTTTTTACGAGATTATTAAAAACTTTTTCGTACACACCATGTGTTCATATCAAATAGAAGAAAAAATTAAGGTTCTGTTTCATAAAGGTTTATTTGAAAACTTTTAAGATAGCAAGGAAGTTAAATTTTAACATCGGTAGCGGGTAATTGAGTAACTAACTCCTTTGGGGGCCCTTCTAAATACATATTTGAATATTAGAGATTTTAGGATTGTCATATCATAAAAAGCAGGAAATTGACCTAATTCTCCATTGAATTTGATTAAATCTATTCTTGGCAAACTATGATTGAATGAAAGACCATTAGTAGGTGTACCGCCAGGGGAAAAAGGATTAATAGTAAGCCTGCGATTAGAGGCTGTATTCTGAAAATCATCTGAAAAATATCATTATAAATCTCTTTAATTTGAGCAAAATTTTTTTGAAACAGGTGAAGTTTTTTATTGCAGTCTTTGACTTCGTCTTAATCAGCAAAAATTTCATGTAATAAGGCAGACTGCCGTTTTGAGTATTCCTCACGGATGTCCTCACGCTCCTCATAACGAATTCTAAAATTATTTTGTTTTGTACGATAAGTTTTATCCTCCAAAGCTGCCGCTAAAATTTCATTTAATTTTGCGTCTTCTGCGTCACGAAAAACTTTAATTTTTTTTATTTTATCTGCCATTTTTCTTTAAAAGCTTTAAAATATTATAATTCAAAACAAATTTAGAAAATTTTAAAAATAAATACTTAGAACCAGCTTATTTCATAAACATGCTCAACGATCTGATCGTTTAAGAGCGATTTGACCTGAGATCACTTTTCAACTTGATATCGAAAAAGTATTCATGTTTTTTGTGCCTCTATTTTATACAACGGACATATGTGCATAAATTTAAAACGACCTCTAAATTATATGAAGGCGTGAATTTTAAAAATCACTTTTCAATCAGAAGAAAATTATGTTTTAATTTTTGTACTACCAGCGCATCGCGTTCACTCTGGAAAAAATGAATTTTAATAAAGGAAAGAAAAATTAAAAATTTGGAACAAAATCCGGCTCGAAGGACCAAAAATATGTCTCACTCCGATAGCTCAAATTCTTGTGGTTTGTTTAGTGAAATGTAACTTTAAAAAGAGGTGCGCGAAAATCACTTTTTCTAGAGTAATAAATTATATAAAAAAAAAACGCTTTAGTACTGAAACCACGACACCACTTTTAACAAATGTAGTAATATGGCCCTATGCTATATTGAGGGACTTACCAATATGGCGTCTTGGTTGTAGCTCAGTCGCATCAATCTTCTTCTGGCATGCTAGGGGTCTTTTAGTCGTCGAAGTGGCACTAGCACTTGTTTTAATTTATTGAGGAGTTAAAATTTTGTTTGATTTTTATTAATTATATTATTTTTGAGAGAAAGGTTCTCCTTTATTTATGAATTGAATATGAATTGAAATATGAATTTTAAAGTAACCGAGAGACGGCTTGAGTTTTTCAGAAGTGTTCTTTTTTGGCGCACATCACACCGACACATGCGCAAATCTTCACCCTCTATGGAAAAACCATATCACTACTTAAAATGAAAAGAAAATTTATTTTGATTTGGCATGATATCGAAAGAGAGCCTTGGTAGCATTTAAAATTAAATTAAATAGAAAAATAAAGTAAAATATGCGCTTGTTTCATATCCAAGCCTTTATAAGAGCAAAGTCACAGGTATTTTAAAAATTGGAACATTGCTCTAATTAACCCAAAAATAAGTAAAATTAAACTAACAAATTCTTAAAATAAATAATAAAAGGTTTGTCAAAACCGAACAGTTATTACATTTTATTGATAAAGTTCTTATTGCATCTGGTAAACAAAAAAAAATGGCAAAAATATTTTCGTAGTCTCGACTTGCAAGGACAGAAAATTTTACTTTTTTAAATTTTAATGCTACCAAAAAACTGCAGTCTTGTTAACAATCCATTATCTTTTTTTACTCCCTCCCTTAATGTTTTAAAAAGTGAAATGGTTCTTTTTCAGTAGTAAAGTTCAATTTTTTAATAATTTACCAATCAAAAAAAGTTCCCTGAAATAAATGGAAAGTTAGATTGTACCTCAGCTTGTGCATGCTTTAGTTAGAAACATTAACTATTAATCAGTTGATCAAATATCTTGTTTGGGGCGGTCAAAAGAGTTACTGACGGGAGTCATAGTGATTGCTTTTTGGTGCACAATTCAAATCTTAAGGCAGGGTTTGTGCGGACTAAAAAAAATTCGGAAATTGGTCATCCCATGAAAAAGTCAGCGGAAAAATCTGAAACTGCACCAGGAAAAAATTGAAGAACAATAAAAATAGAATTGATCAATAAAAATTTTCATATATTTGGCAGAATTTACTTTGCGGTCGTTTTTTTATAACAAATGACTGGAATTTTTCATAAATGATCAGGGAAATGACAGAGAATTCAAGGTTTTTCCGTACTAACCTGTTGAGGGACATGTTCGAAATACATCAATTAAGTGTTCGAAAACTTGTATTTTTTAATAAAAAATATTTGGGTAGTTAAAACCCTACTTTTTGTTTTAAACCATACCTAAAAACCTTTCTTAAATTCCCTGACTCTGGTTTTTTCTGACCATTTATGAGATACTTCAGTCATTTTTTGTAACAAAAACTACAAAATTTATTATATATTTTTTTAATTTTGTGATTATTTTATAAAAAAAATAAATTATTTCTGGTTGCGCATTGTTTTTCCATTTCCTGGTCTGGCAGTTTCGTACACACCATGTGTTCATATCAAATAGAAGAAAAACTTAAGGTTCTGTTTCATAAAGGTTTATTTGAAAACTTTTAAGATAGCAAGGAAGTTAAATTTTAAATATATAAATACAAAAATTCGAACAACAGTGGGAGTATTTGACTGTTGATGCATCGCATTCAGTCCAAAAAAACGGGAATTGAAAATATTTTAAAATTAATTACAGACATTTTTAAATTAAATTTTGTAATTCCAAGATGAGCAAATTGCTCTTCGGCCAAGCAAATTTGCTGTTAAAGTAAAACTTTTGGCATTATTGGACACTTAAAGTAAATACTTCAACGCATCGGTGTCGGTATACCTAACGCGTTCAAAACAAAGCCAAAATACTATACATTTTTGACTTGTTCATTCCATGTTTCGAATGATGACTTCTTCCTTGACGGGTGCGATGAGGGAACAGCTGATTCCACTCGTTGCGTACGGAGGGGTGTACGTAACATTACTGACCCACGAACGTACGCAACGATTTCAATCAGCAGTTCTGTCATCGCACCCTTCAAAACAGCGGTTTCCTTTCGAAACATCGCATAAACAAGTTAAAAATGTAGTGTATTTTGCCTTTATTTCAAACGCGTTAGGTATAGGTTAGGTTCAATTAATTATTAGTTCACTTAAATCTAAAAAGTCGCCTAGGCTGGACAACTTAAAAACAGAAGTATTTAAAAATACATCCAAGTATATAGCTCTACCAATATGACACATTATTAACACCATATTACCACATCCATAGTCCCCCAAGAAATTGCCATTGTTACCCCCATTCACAAGAAAGGGGATGTAAAAAATGTTAATAACTATCGCCCTATTTCAGTTATCAGTACATTAATAAAAATTTTCAAAAAATCTCTTAAAAATAGATTAGAAACATTTTAAAATAAAAAAATTGAATTATCTCTAACAAACAATTTGGCTTTAAAAATGGCATGTCAACAGATGGTGCTATTGGAAAACTGATGGATGAAATAACTAAACTGTTGGAAATGAACAGGCTCGTTTTATGTGTTTTTCTTGACTTGGCCAAGGCTTTCGACACTGAGCCACTCACAGATGGAAGGCAGAGAGCAGATTGTCAAATTTGAAAACATATATAGTGAGCGTAACTATGCAATATGGTTTACTCCAAGGAACTGTTTTATGCTCAGTTTTGTTTACTCTATATATCAACAGTATACTTACAAATTCCTCAAACTTTCAAATATACAGTTTTGCTGATGACACCGTAATTTTATTTACAGATTCCAACTGGGTCACACTAAAAGAAAAAGCTGAAAGAGAACTTGAACAAATTTTCTACTGGTTTAGCCACAAACAAGTTAAAATCAACTACGAAAAAACATTTTACATGTCATTTTCCAACACGGAAAGAACGTTACCTGATTATGATTCCCTGAAAATACTAGGAAGTAATTCTCAAAATATAATTTTAAAACAAAAAAAAAAACAATTTAAAATATGTAGGTGTCACAGTGGATAGTCATCTAAAATGGAATACACACATTGCCAATGTAACAAAAACACTAAGACAGTTACTTTACCGATTTAAATATCTAAAAATATTCTGGATATCTCCTGCCTTAGAACTTTATATTTTGCCTTAGTCGAGTCAAGATTACGATATGCCATTTTATCTTGGAGAGGAGCAGCATATTGCCATTTAAAGCCACTTGACATTTTCCAGAAACGCATTTTAAAAATTATATTCAGTAAAAAGATTACATTCAGTTAAATACTTTATTTTTTCAAACTGGAATCCTCGATTTGAGACAACTATTTATGCACCAAATCATAATGTTTACATATAAAAATAAACACATCTTGGAACAAATTTTCCCCCTTATCCAACACGATACAAAGAAAGTGCAAACGTTAAAATTAACTTCCTAAAAAAAACTGTAGCCTGCGCTGTTACACTCACCTTTACCAAAATATATTTAATTCTTTTCCAGAAATATACAAGGACTATTTATTACGAATAAATTCCAGAGACGAAACTAAAAATTTCCTGCCCATGTGCTGGTATACATGTGCCCATCTACGAATGTGTTATAGAGGAGTGTGTCTGTAAGTGTGTCTATAAGTGTGTATATTTGTATGTATGAACTAACATTAAAATTGGGTGTATAATGACATTATTTTTAACAAGGCATGTGTCACTACAATATAATAAAATCTATACCCATGCACAACCCTTTAGGGTTTCAATGGGAAAAAAAAGACCTTAAGTTTGTTCCGAATATAAAACCAATCTAAAAACTTTTCATATATCAATTAAACAAATAATTACTATTAATAATTTATAGCAACACCCTAGTATGTAAAACCGTACAATTTTCCTTTTATTTATTATTATACCGATACCAATGCATGAAATATTTACTTTAACTGTCTATTGTTTCTTTATTTGCTTTGATGATTTTTCCTTAAGAAAAAAAAGCGGAATAGTGGAAATCTACTTCAGAAATGTAACTCTTGCTTTTACTTTAAAAAAGCTCCAGTTGTAGAAATTATAAGGAGGGTAAAAAGTAAGCATTTTTCCGGAAACCTAAAGTTTTGACGTTTAATCGTCTAATTTAAAATACGGAAAATTATTGACGAAGTTATAGGCAATAAAAAAAGGTAGGGTTTTATATGGAACTTAACCAATATAATAAAAAAATTGCATGCATTAACTTTTGTAATAATTATTATATTTTAATAAGAAATCAATGACAACGAAGTTGTTGTCTACAACTAATATATAAATATGTCAAAAATATATCAAGAATACGCAGATACAAAAATGATAAAGCTGACCATAGTGTACTACTAATTACTACTACCCCAACAATCGAAATACAAGACTTATTTAAGTATTTCAATTTTGGTAAAATAAAAAGGACTTAAAATAGAGAGTTTTTTGCAGTTCATAATTATTATGAAGGCAGCAAATAGTAGCAGCTAGATACTGTGTATAGGAAATATTTGCTTAAAAACATAAATCAAAATAACATTAAACAAAATAACAACATTTTTACAAATTAAATAAATTAAAGTTAATATGCGACTAAATACCTGCTAAAGTTGTTAGTTTCTTTCTTTCTCTTTAGTTAATTTCTAAAGGCCCTAATTATTTTTTAAAGTAAAGGAATAACACAATATTAAAGCAAATTTGGTACAGATTTTTACACGCTTTAAAACAATAAAACGCAGTTTGACGAAACAACCGTTTTCTAATCATGACTACAAAATGCAACATGTAAACAAAATTCCAAATTCGATGTAATTTTTCGATGTTTTACACAAAACTCGGTTACGCCTGGATCCAGTGTGCGTTAGGTTGTTTCGGGAGTGTTAAAAGAAAGGGGTGAAGCAGAAACTTCAATTTATTATTTTTTAGTGTGTTATAGACTCTTCTAAGAGGTTTATTTTTTTTTGTTTTTGTTAAGGACATCAGTTAAACGCCAAATCGACCACGAAAATGGTTATAGCCTTAACCTTATAACAGATACTATTTCTAAATTTCAGTAAACAGGACAGACAGAGATTACAAGACCAAAACCAGGCAAATGCATTCCTTACAATTCCATACGTTAAAGGAGTATTCGATATTAACTTCAATATTAAAACATTTAAAGCTAATAATACAATTCGAAGCCTTCTTAGTAAAACAAAACCGGAAAACAAACAAAATCAGGAATGGATATACCAAGTTCCTTGTGATTGTGGTGAAACAAAATGACAACCCCGAATGGAGTGGACAGAAGGAAAGGTTTTACACGAGAGGTCACATTGGAAGAAACTAAAATTCCTTGAAGCTGCCTTTATTGGGCAGGGTGTTTTCCAAGTAAACCAAGTGTGGAAATTCCAAATAAGCCCCTCTTTCTTCAAACTTCACTTCACGGTTGAGTGATTTCCCATAGTATATAAGTACGTAGCCTTAGGAATAGAATGTAGTTTGCAACTGAAGACGATCAGAGATTGTACTGATCGAAACGTCGTGTGTCGAAACACAGAGTTAATTTCACCCTTACATGTTCATCCACTTTTTCAGTTTTTTCTACATATTTTTAATTTAATTGACTCAAAAAAATCGGAAACCCACCCTGTATTTCCGTACGCGCGGCACATTTCCATTACGAAGGCGGAGCTTTTTATACGATCTCGCGATCTTTGTCGGAAACATTCGATTTAGTTGACCCTCAGCAAATGAGATGAAACAATTTATGTGACATTTTTAAATTTGTGCCAATTAGAAGTCTGCATTTAAGAGCAAATTTCACTTTCTGTCCCGGTGCAGAATTATTCGAGCTGTGACGTCAAAGCCCGAGCTTTTGCATATTTCACTACTCGACCCAAGCCGCGATGCAATCAGCTGGGCGTATTTCTCTAGACTCGAGTTTTTCAGAACTGCGGCTTTTGACGATTCTAGTTCGTCGCATTGTGCAAGTTCGAATTTTCTCCGTTCGAGACCGAGAGCAAGTTAGCACCGTGCAAGCTATAGTTCAATTTTGAAGTAGGGCTACGAAAATTCGAGCCGAGTGCGGTATATTGAAATGCGCTATTTGGTTCTGGTGAGAAAGAAAATGAGAAAATTCCAGGATGCATGGCTTTCTATGGACGATAAAAATGAACACTTGATTAGTTCTTATTTTAAGAAAAAATGAAATGATGACACAGGTTTTTGCATAGCATGCAACAAAGACGTCCCTGTAATAAGAGGCCTGTTCGCAATTAATCAACATGCAGTTGGAGATAAACACAAAAATCTCTATAAATTGAAATACGACAAAAATCAAATGCTCTTAGGACAGTTTGGTGAATTAATTAATGTTGAGAGACGTATCGATAATACTTTTTAAACAATTCTCTCAGAGTTTCAAAAATCTAAAGCGGGTTTATACATGCAAATCTTAAAATACCTCCTTTCCATTCTTCATGGAAATGCGGATCTGGAAAGGGGATTTTCTACATCCGGAAGAATTCTTACTAATGATAAGAATAAGCTGTCAGAGCCCATGTTGGATGCTTTACTGTGCATAAAAGATTATGTTTTAATTTACCTTGATAAATATGTAAATAACGTGGTGCATGTTTACCAAAAAATTATTAAACCTTGCAAAAACCTCCCATAAAAATTACACAAAGAGATGAGATCTGAGGTAGAAAAAGAGAAACAAGGAGAAAAAAAACTTGAAGAAAAAGCCAAAAAATTAAGCAATCAAAGAAAGATATAAAGAATCTAGAACAAGAATTTAAGGCCATCGAGAAGCAGAAAAATTATAAATATGATGCTGTGAATAGATTGTTAAATGAAGGAAACATCAAACTAGTCAATGTCTTCAAGAAACGGATTTTATTGAAGCACAAAATTTATCAAAAAAGACCTCTGATCTAGAAATAGAAGCAAGTGACTTACAAAAAAAAATACACAAGAAAAAAGCCGATATGCTGGAATTTTATGGCAAGAAAAAAAATACGACAGAGTAATGCATCACTTTTTGTAAAGATTCGTTAATATTCTATTATTTTAAAAAAGTAAAAATGTACTTACATCAATAAATAACTAGTTAGCCAATTACGTGTATAATATTATTATAATAACATATACCCATCAGGTATAAAAATTTTACTTTTTTCCTAGAGGGCTAAAAAGGTTTGTGTGATATAAAATGTGCAAAATTTATCCCCTAACTGCGAAAAAAATATTTTCCTAAAAATGTAGCTGTTTTTTTAAACTTATAGTGCCTCCGCCAAAAGATGTATCAACAAATTTGATTTGTTTAGTTCAAACTGAAAAATATTTAAATATTCTTTAATAACTTCTTGAAAAGTTACATAAAACATCCAATTTTTCCAAAAATCGTTACATAACATTAGATATATTTCGAATCTTGTTTACATATTTACATAATAAAAATGGTATGGACGCTGCAACTTGTAGTTTTGGTTTTGGTGAACTGCACCTTTAATCGTTTTTCTCAAAAAAAGAAAAAAAAACCGTTTGCGAAACCGCCAATACTTTTTTTTTTCAAATCACTACTAAACGAAAGTTCTGGCAAAAATGTGACTCTTTCCGAAAAAATTCGTATATGTAATTTTTTCGACCTTTTCGCAAACTTTCTGTTTTGTTTTTTTTTTGCAGAAAACTAACTCTGTGAAAAAATATTAAACTGTACCTCTAACCCCATTGGGGTTGTTTTTATATAAAAAATGCACCTTAAAGACTTTCGTAAATCGCGTGTCGGCCATCTTTTGACCTCCATATTTACCGTACCGTCGACTTTTAGTCAAAATGACTTCCTATTTTGATTTTCATAGTTTTTTAGGGAACTGAATGACTCGTGAAAAAGTGACATTTTTCTGTCTAGGGGTACCCATAGGATAATTTTGGATTTTTTAAAGTATTACTCAGGAACCCTTAAGACTAGCACAGAATTAGTTCCCTTTCTCAGCATCTTAAAAAAACACATTTTTTTATTTAAGGTGTTTTTTTATAAAGTACACGGTTTCGTAGAATACTTCAAAAAACACTCAAAAAAAGTAATAGTTTTCCGATACACAAACGTCAAAAATACAAGGTATTGATAATGATTTCAAAAAGCCGCTATATCATAAATATATCAAAATTAATTTTTTGAATAATGCCCCAAGCGTCCCTCAGAGGGAAACTTTTTACAAACTACTACAGGGGAGAACTAACATCTATTAAAAATCCTGCTTCATCCAGAAAAATTGTCCTAAATTTGCTAACGGGTCAAACCATACCATATCAACCAAAAAAAAAGGCACTTTTCGTTTTGACCATCTCCGATTTTGATGATTTTTGGTACACTTATTCTTCTGATCCGAAAACTTAAAAATCCAAAAAATTAAATTTTTGGGATATGCGGTTTTTGTTTTATTTATTTATGAAAATAAACAAATTGACCAATATGCCCTTGACAGTCACTTACAAAAATAGCAATATCTCAAAAACTATTGGTCCTATGGAAGCGAGTTATAGCTTATTTTGAAGGTTTTTTAAAGACCTTTTTAACGATGTGTATCACCATGCAATTTTTTGTTTTTATTTTTTTAATATTTTATTTTTGAAAAATCTTGAAAACACCATTTTGAATTTTTTTCAAAAAATACTATTTTTTGATAAATACCTATATATTTACTCTTTATACAGGGTTACTAAGATTTTCCTTAGGGATAGGATTTCAATAAATCAAACAGAAATGGCATAGAAAGTTCTGCGTGCACAAAAGAAACAGGTATATTGAGCAATGGTGCCAGTTTGTTATTATCTCCGGACTGCTTTCATGAGAAAAAATTGTCGCCACTGTTTCATTGTGAGCATAAATCATAGTTGCAATAATAACCGTTGACAAGATGTCTGCAAATTCCGCTAGATGGCGGCCACACCATGAGATGATCGAGGAAAAAATTAGATGTTTTCAGGTCCAAACCACAGCTTTTTCTTGCTTAAAGGAGGCGGAAGGGTCCATTATTTACGATACTGAGCGATAAACTCGTGAGGTTGTTAACATTAGAAAGAAATATCTTCGCTTTTAATTAAATTTCTTTCCATTCTGTTCTACTAGTGACATCTATCCGGAAACGGCCAAACCATGCAGCTAGCACTAGCAGCCAAAGAAATCAATAAACGGCGCTGTTTTTCCTGCAGAGCTTTTTGCTTGCGATATTATTGATTTTAAATAAAGCTGGCCCTACACTACATTTGATATTTTCGAGGTGTTTTATGACATGATCTCGAAATATGTAGCGAACCAATTCTTCAGCGGCGGCGGGAGGGTTAAAGCGAAAAATAAGGGGCTGCCAATATTTGTAACACCCAAAAAGGGGTGAAAAGGTTTATTTTGCTCTGTTTCTTTACAAAAAACCGTGTTTTTTACGAAAAACTTGAGCTCTGACACTTTTTTAATTTTTTTCTTCAACTTTCTCGAAATTTTCGTCATACCGTAGAAAAAAATTATTTCCCCCATGGTCATACTCTACTTTTATTCGAAAAAATTTAGAAACAGAGACGGGATCAGTTTTCCTAAAACGGGGGATCTTGGTTTCGAGTGAGAAGATAAGGGGCGCCGCAGGCAAAAATTTTTCAATTAAATTAGCCGAACGCCAAAATGTTAGAAAAACAAAGAACGAAATAAAAATGGCGCCGCTTACAATTTTTTTTCAAAAATTACCTAATTTCGGGAACGCAAAGAAATAGGTCTAAAGAGTATAATTTTTAAGAAAAAAATATCAATTTTCTCGCCCTCCTCCACTGGGACTACAGGGGCCGTGTACAAATTACGTAATGGTCATGGGGGGAGGGGAGTTACAAAACGTTAAGTAGGGGGAGGGGGGTTTTCGACAGCGTTTACATTTGTGTGAAACTAAGAAAATTTGGAATGAAAATAAGTGAAAAGTTTTTTTTTTTGGGAGGGAGGTAGTGGTCTTGAAATCGTTACGTAATATTAGGGGAGTGGCGTGCCAAACCGTTACAAAACATTACATAGGGAGGGGGTCAAAAATTGGTAAAATCACCGTTACGTAATTTGTGCACGGCCCCACATCTGACTGTTCCTCCTTTTTGATTTCGAATCAAAGTGCAAAACCCGGGTTGGACGTTCGAAGGCGTCAACCCGTCCTATTTGCTTGATAAAGTTTTTACGGAAATATCTCAGTCGATTTCTCCGACGTGTATGAATGCTTTAGGTTAGGCATTTGCATGTATCTCAGTCCCCAGCCTGTAAACAGTGCGTAAGGACAATGGTTACAAAATGAAAAGCCGAAAAATATTTTTTTTTACGATATCTTTCATCAGTTTGGTATTAAAGTCGAGCAAAATCAATTTTTATTCCAGTCCTAAAGGTATGAAAATGGAAAACATTAGAAAACAACAACCTGGAATGGATTTACTACGTATAAGATGTAGTGACAACATCGCCCCATGCCCATCCTTTTCTGCCTAATGTGCTTTTCCGTTTGTCTGCGTCTTATACACGGCTGCTTGGCCCCCTAAGGATTTGCTTAGGAACCCTGTATCTAAAAACTTGTCAATTGCTCCCAGTCTTCTAAATAAGATACATAAAAGGTTTTTCCAAACTTGTTTATTCCTGCAAAATTTTGAGTATTTCTTCAATTGTCCTCCCCTCCACCCAAGATCTTTTCACCCACCTATTATACTTTTTATTGGCCCTTACCCCTATTTGTATCATTTCTGGTTCAGACAGGAAAAGTTTTGACAATAATTAATTGCAAACCTGCGGTTTATGTGATAAATTGCTATTTTTTAATTTAAAACATTTATCGGAGTCGTGTTGTAAAATGGCACAAAATAAGCCAAAACAATGGACAAAATTTTTTGTGAGGTGTTGTGATCCATTAAGTCAGGAGAAACATTCCGGAAAGTTACGGAATGTCACAAATTGGATGACTTCCTTTAAAGGGGTGGAGACTGGCATGAAAATTTGTGACAATTGTCGAATGAAACTTTCCAAGGAACACAAGGAACAGGATGAACAACCATTTCCTGTAGTAGGGTAAGTAATAGTAACAAATACCTACCTACATTTTTAATTGTTTTTTTTTGTGTGTTGTAGCTCTGCTAATAATTTTAGGGTAATTATTTAGTATCCGGTTTTCTGCCATTTTTGGTTTTAAGTGAAAAATTCTTTATGGGGGCACCTACAGGCCTATAAGTCTCATTTCATCCTTTGCAAAAATTTATGAGTTATTAATACATAAGAGGCTGTTAGATTTTTTTCTGACAAATTCACTTTTAAACGATTTTCAACATGGCTTTCTCCCGAAAAGGTCTACAGAATCGGCTCTTTTAGAGTTGAACAAGTCAATAATTTCGGCTCTTGAATCTAGGGGAGCGGCCTGTGGACTTTTTTTGGATTTATCAAAAGCATTTGATACAATAAATCATGAAATTCTTTTGGAAAATTTAGAAGCGTACGGGGTTAGAGGAAGTGCTTTGGATTTATTTTGCTCGTATCTAACTGAAAGACCACAAAAAGTTACAATAAATTTAAACAACAATAAAATAACGTCAGAATCAAACGTCATAATGACAGGAATTCCGCAGGGAAGTATTCTTGGTCCTCTGCTCTTTGTTATTTATCTTAATGATCTAAACCATATCATCAAAAATCCAAACCTTCTGGCCAATTACGCAGATGATGCCAACGTAGTGATGCCGGTTTATCGGGAGGGGAACATCCATGAGGAATATTTTGACGTACTAGGTAAAGTGTCTGAATACTGTGTTAACAACCAACTCATTATGGACACAGAAAAAACAAAAGCAGTTGTTATCTCTAACATGGACATATATGTCCCTAAAAACCTTACTTATGAAGGAGACACATTAACTTTTGAAAGTCACACGAAGGTGATCTATGTAAAAAACTATCAGCGGCAAGCTATGCTATTAGAGTTTTAAGTAAAATTTTTAGAGGTCACAGTTCATTAAAATCAATTTATTATGGTATTTTTTACTCTCAATTAAAATATGGTATATTACTTTGGGTCCATAGTAGTCACATAAAAGACGTTTTTATTTTACAAAAACGTGTTATTAGAATCTTGGTAGGAATCAAGCCATATGCTTCTTGTAGAAATAATTTTAGAGAAAACAAGTTGTTAACGGTCCCGGGTATTTATATCTTGGAATGTTTACTGTATTTGGGAAAAAATCCATTACTTTTTGCGAAATATGCCGGTACTAGAACCTGTAACACAAGAAAAAAAACAACATGTATATATATCCAAAACATAGACTAAGTATGACTGAAAAAAGCCCGGATTATGCTGCAATTAAATTCTTTAATAAACTTCCAAACAAAATAAAAAATATCAAAGCTACAAACTTTACAAAAAAGAATGCTTTAATCTAATTTGTAAAATAGAACCCTACAGCATTAGTGAGTTCCTAAATTTTAATGAATTTTAATGTCTTTTATTTTGGTAATGTATATATGTGTGTCTTTTAAGTAATGTTCGCCACATCTGGTTTCTGTTTTTTTTTTAAATATTACAATGTTTTAACCATATTTTAACTAATTTTATATTATATTGTTACTATACGTTATTGTCTGTTCTAATGTTATGTTTTGACTTGTGTGTGTGCAATTTTAACAATTTTTAGAAATTTTCTGGTCACAAACTCTCAAACCGATTACTATTAGAAATAATTTTTAACGAAGTTGTAACTGCAACTTATTTACATACCTTTGTTATTTTTACAATTTTTTTGTAGATTTTTATGACGATCCAATTTTACCTATTGTAAACAATTTGGAAATAAACTATTGTCTATTGTCTTGTCTGTTCTGGGGTCCCTAGGACCCCAAATCCGCAACCGCCGAAATTTTTTTTTTTTCATTTTTTTGATGCAAAAAGGGGAGTCGCCGGTGCCGGGAGGGGGGTTGTGAGGGTTTTTTTGGTTGTTTTGGGTTGGGTTGGGTTGGTTTGAGTATTTTTAAGTGAGGTTGGGTTGGGTTGGTTTTAAAAAATAAAAAAAACCAAAAAAATTATAAAATTTGGCGGTTGCGGATTTGGGGTCCAGGGACCCTAGTCATCATATCATCATAGGCAATCACTCGATACCGAGTATGATTTTCCTCTATTCTGTATCGTCGCTATCTGTTGTGCGTTTTTTGATGGCTATGTAAGCCAATTCTCGAGCCGCACACCCTTCCACAGTCCTGGCACACCCAGTATCCGGCAGCAGCCGGTTGTTGTTGGTCATCCATTCTTCCATTTTGTCACTCCTTTCTATGTTCTCTCTTTTCCGTTTCTAGTCTACGTCGTTGCTCTTCAAAAGCTTGTGCTCCCTCATGGACTGTTCGGCGCCATGTAGCCCTATCGTTTGCCGTGGTCTCGAAGTTGTTTATATCGATGTGACCCTTCATCATATTGCCTTTGAAAACGTCCTTGTACCTTTTTTGTTGACCTCCTTGATTTCTCTTTCCCTCCTTCAGTTGTCCATAAAATATCTGATTTGGGAGACGTGTTTCAGGCATGCGGATAATGTGACCAGTCCAACGAAGCTAGTGCTTGAAGATAAGGGCTTCTATACTAGTTGTTCTGGCTTCTTCTACTACCCTAGTAGGTGCCTCCATAAAGAATTTTTCAAAAAAAAAAACAAAAAATGGCAGAAAACCGGATACTAAATAATTACCAATTTTAGTAAATGTTTTCATATTAAAAATTGTTTTTTTTATTGTTACAGACCTTCCGCTCAAACTCCAGATTCTCCTTTTAAAGAATGTGATGAATCTATGGACCTTCTAAACCAGTCGTTGCAAATTATTGGGGAATCGCCTATCAAAAAAAGAAGAGTGTCCAAAGAAAAGGCTGAAAAAGTGAAAGCAGTGATCGAAAAAAGATTAGGTCAGGAACAATATTCAATAGTAGAAAAGACCAAAGAAAAAAACATGGACGAGTGCGAAATAATACAACAATTAAAAGAAAAATTTCAGCTAGTTCAAAAAAGAAGCGAAAGAATGTTAATTCTATCTTGTCTTCCTATGAGTTGGAGTCGGGCAAAAATTCAGCAAGAACTTGGAGTTTCCCAATACATGACCAGGATGGTAAAAAAAATGGTCAAAGAAAAAGGAATTTTATCCACACCTAATCCAAAGCCTGGGAAAACTCTTGACCAAAACGTTGTAGAAATGGTAACATCATTTTACCTTAGAGATGATGTGAGTAGACCCATGCCTGGAAAAAAAGATTTTGTTGTTGTAAGAAAAGAAGGAACTAAGGAGCATCATCAGAAAAGGTTAGTTTTGGCTAATATCAAAGAAATATATTTGCATTTTAAGAAAGAGCATCCAGACCTAAAAATTAGTTTGTCTAAAACTAAAATACTGTGTCGCACAGTATAAAAATAAAAAAAATTGTTAATATTGCGTACCATCTCGAGGAATTTAAAATTCAAGCAGAATGGAATTTTTGCCACCTCCCACGGGAAGAGTGCATGCGATGGACTGGGAGGCACCGTAAAAAGGTTGGCTGCTAAAGCAAGTCTGCAGAGACCATATAATGAACAGATTATGACCCCCGAAGATCTTTTTAAATTTGCAACAGAAAACATTCCCGGTATAACATTTAAATATTGTTCATTAAATGACTACCAGCAACATGAAAAGTTTTTGGAAAAAAGATACCTGGAAGCACAATCAATACCTGGGACTCAAAAATTGCACTCGATTATCCCCCTCAGTAATGAAAAAGTTATTACAAAACCATTTTCACTAAGTAAAGAGGAAAATATTCAATGTCTTTTTGCAACCTGTGGTTTGTGAAACACAGAAATTGAAAACATCGACTCCGGTTTTGTAACCATAAACTATGACTGTCTTTGGTGGATGGGATGTATCATTGGCAAAAATATAGAAAGCGGGAAATTAAAAGTTAGTTTTTTACATCCTCATGGTCCCTCTCCGTCTTTTTACTTTCCAAAGCCAAAAGCTGATATATTGGTCATAGATCAAAATTCTCTTTTAAGACGGGTCAACCCAAATACTGCCACTGGTAGGACATATACGCTAACTGCAGAAGAAATGACAGATTCCTCAAATATTTTACAAAAAAAATTTAGCAACCTAAATATTTTTTATTGTAAATTTTCTATTATTCTTACTTTTCATTTTTTTGTTATACCCATATTAGGTAAATTAGCCCTGTATTAAATATCTTATTATTTTTTTAAAGTATGACTCCATTATTTCTCCATCCTAAAATTTTCCAAAAATGTTAAAAAAACATTGAAAAAAAAAAGAAATACTTTTTTGAAAAAAAATAAAAAATGTGTTTTTAAGATTTTTCAAAAAAATTTTTTTAATTAAGAAAAAAAAAATTAAACAAACTATATTGTGTATATCTTTAAAAAGGTCTTTAAAAACCCTTCAAAATGAGCTATCACTCGCTGAGGTAAAAGACAATTTAAAAAAGGGGGAAGCACTAATCACATGCGACTTCGCTGAAAATTATTCATTTATTTTGCAGGATGAAATGCAGTCCTATCACTGGACAAATAGCCAGGCAACCCTACATCCTTTTGTAATATATTACAAAACTCATGAGGGAAAACTGGGTCATTTAAATTATATATTTATTTCAGACTGTTTGGTACACAGCACTGTGGCATTTCATCTTTTTTTAAGCCACCATATGCCTGAACTAAAGAGGCAAATTGATAATTTAGACAAAATTATTTATTTTTCAGACGGCTGTGCCGCACAGTATAAAAATAAAAAAAATAAACAAACTATATTGTGTCGCACATCTTTAAAAAGGTCTTTAAAAACCCTTCAAAATGAGCTATCACTCGCTTCTATAGGATCAATAGTTTTTGAGATATTACTATTTTTGTAAGTGTCTGTCAAGGACATATTGGTCAATTTCTTGATTTTGAAAAATCAATAAAACAGAAACCGCTTAACCAAAAAATTTGATTTTTTGGATTTTTGAGTTTTTTGATAAGACGAATAAGTGTACAAAAAATGATCAAAATCGGAGATGGACAAAACTATTGCCTGGTTGACTTGATATGGTTTGACCCTATCGGTCTTGGGCTTTATCTAAATTGCACAGCACTGGAAAACCGGGCTTCTTCCGTTTGGGTACAAACCTTTCGCCTCGGCATAAAAGGTGACACTTTATTCCCTTGGTTTACAATATACTATTTTACCAACTTTATTTTGTTTTTTACTTCTTTAATAATTTCATCGCACTGAGCTTTTTTTCCTTTGTGATCCAAGTTTTCTTTTTTTTTCCGGTTTAATTTTTTTCTATGTTGTGCTCTGGGCGATAGCACTTTTGACATCTGTCCATCTGGTATTTTAAGTTTCTTTCTCCTTCACCAAGCAGAAAAATTATTAAAACCGAAAAAATTATGAAATTAAATAAAAATAGTTGGATATTAGGAATACTTTTGGACCGTTATTTTGATGTTTTGGAAAATCTGGGGGAGTCAATTTGCTATATTAACCCTGGATAATTGCCCAAATGCAAGATCACTTTAAACTTACTATTAAATCACAGCGTGCGGTCTGTTGGAGGCACGTGACTATTCATGAGAACACCTGTGAAGTCTTTATTTGTATTCGTAAACAAAAGAAGTTTTGGTGTAAATATTTACTCGATTTCTTTTTACTATATTTTTTTAGGTGCATGGCTTTTGGAAATCATTGGTTAGCAAGGAAGTTGATGCCAAGGGAATTTCCTGGTATGTACGAATTTTATCTGATCGTCCACTTAAAATTACAAGGTTCTCTCTACCTGCCTTGCCACTTTTGGTAATATTTAGAATATCTTGTTCTAGAACTATGGTTCCGTAGTTTCTAATATAATTGATCAGATCTATTTTTCCTACAGGAAACTGTCATTTTTTCACAAGGCAAATTCAGATAGAACTTTGTAATGGAGTTCTTGCAAAAAAATTACTCCATTTTTTCCTTTTGCTTGATTGTCGTAGTCCGAATATTAGCCTAAAGGCAGTTTTGACCTGAATTGCGCCCGTTTTTCCTTTTGTTTGACTGTCTTAGTCCGAATATTAGCGTAAAAGCAGTTTTGACCTGAATTATGCCCCTACAGAACCCTGTTTTTTGTTTGAAATCGTCAAATCGGAAGGTTAGTTTCAAAAACACCAAGTAAAGCGGATGACGTCACACGCAATAACTCGGTTGTCAAACGCGCTGTAACCTAGGAAAGTGTAGAAAAAAAGCAGGTAATATTTTTATTATCACTATTTTACACAACTCAGGACCATTTAAAACCTCTACAGCGTTCGTTCGCAGTAAGCAAACTAAAACAACAACAAAGATGGTGAATAAACGTCAAAAAGAATAAATTGCCGGTTAGCCAAATACAATGTGACGTCACATGTATTGGCGAACTTTTGATTTTTTAAACGATTCGAGACTTTAAATGCTGTTCTCTCCATTAAGAGCGTATAAATTCCTGATTCTGGCAACGATTTGGGCTAATTTTTTCCGGTCAGAAACTAAAAAATTGGGCATCCATTTAAGTCAAAATATTGTAAATATCATAATTTTTTTATGTTTAATAACAGTAACCGTGTAGCGATTGGGATCTGAAAAATAAAATTAAAAATTTTCGGGCTTTTTACGTTGGGAACAAATCATACACAGTAAAAAAAAAAAGTGAGAATGTAGATTTTTATTGATTCTTTTTTATACAAAACAAAGTCAAAAGACACTACATTTTTCACTTGTTTACGCCATGTTTTAAACGAGGCCCGATTTAATGGTAGATGTCAGGCCTGAACAGCTGATTCCCATCGTTGCGTACGTTGGTGAGTCCGTAACGTTACGTACATTGCATATTCCGTATGCAACGACTGGAATCAGCAGGCCTCGTTCAAAACATGGCTTAAAAAATGTAAAGCTGGCACAAAAATTCAGTAGCAATAAAATGACCCCAAATTTATAGTTGTAGCCTCCCCCCCTCCAATAAAAAGTTATCCTTGTCCTCACGAAAAATATGTGAAAAAATTAAATTGCATTCAAATTCAAATTCAAATTTATTCAAAAAAAAAGTTCCTGAAAAATTAACAATAGATACTTAGCTAAATAAAATACATTTTTTTTTCTACATAAGAATAAATATTGCACCTAGATTACTGTCTGATCTGTATGTGCAAAAAATCTACAGGTTAATTACACTCTAAAAAAATTTATATAATAAAAATAGAAATATTATTCGACAACCTGCAAGTATTAAGAAAAATAAAAATGAATTAAACAATAACATATAAATTTCCAAAATAAAAAAAAAACAAGAAGAGTTTTTTTCAAGCCCAGAATGCTGAGATTCATAGTAAATTGAGATAAGCCCTATAATTAGTAAAAATAAGTGGCTTGCACTTTTTAGCAAATATTTTATATTTAGTTATATTTTTCAGGCTAATTGGTAGAGAGTTGTATAGTTTAGGAGCTAAGCTCGTAGCAAATCTTTGATTACCATCTTTTCTATAGAAGGGAACAACTAAATTCTGATTAGATATTTGTCTAGTTTGGTATGTGTGTTCAAGTTTTGTTTGTAAATTTCTGTTTTTGTATAAGAAGAGACAGGAGTTATAAAAATATAACATTCTAATGTTTAGTATATTTTCATTATAAAGCTGGTCAGTCGGAAAAAGTTTACGTTTTTTAAATATAACTTTTAATATGTAATTTTGCACCACATTTAGAGGTTCAAGTGAACTGATATACAGACCACCCCACACAACTATGGCATACTGTAAAATAGATTCAACTAACGTTTTGTATATTGATAATAGTAGCTTTTTATTCATAAACTTACGTAACTGATAAAATTTGTAAATAAGCCTTCTTGTTTTAACAGCTAAACTATTTACTTGATAGGACCATTTCAAGTTTTTGTCAACAGTTACACCCAAGTATTTAATATGATCAACTTCATTAATTTTGAGCCCCTGTCCTAATAACTGCAAAACATTAAAGTTTGGTCTGTTAACATCAGTAAGCGAGAATGCAATATATTTGGTTTTATCTATGTTAAGTGTTAACTCATTAAAGTCTAACCAGTCTTTTACCATTTCAATCCCAAGTTCTGCTTTAGTTTTTACACCTTGTCAAGTATTATCACTGAAAATCAAAAGTGTGTCATCCGCATATGATATAATTAAGCCTTGTATGTTGTTTTTTAATAATGAATTAATATATGTGATGAATAGAAGCGGTCCTAGGACCGTCCCCTGCGGGATGCCTAGATGGACTCCTTGACAGTCACTCAATAATTCTTTTATTTTAACTTGTTGGGTTCTATCCTCCAAATAGCTGCGGAAGACTTTCAGCACAGTGCCTCTAACGCCGTAGTTTTCAAGCACTCTTAGCAATTTTTTATGAGGCACTGTGTCAAAAGCCTTCGCAAGGTCCAAAAATACACCCACACATTTTTTGTTTTTGTCCAGATCCGACTTAATACAATCAACAAGTTTAAATATAGCATGATCAGCACTTAAACCTTTTTGAAAGCCAAATTGGTTTTCATTCAAGATTTTGTTTTTTACGAAAAAGTCAAATAATCTATCTTTAAGGCATTTTTCAAACAGTTTGGCAAAAATGCTTATTAAGCTTATAGGACGAAAATTGCTGATTTCAGTTTTTTTGCCGGATTTATAAATTGGGACTACTATTGATTTTTTTAAATCCTTTGGAACGTTTCCTTGCAGAAATATTAAGTTTATGATGTGCATGAGAGGATTAATAATATGTAAATGATAATCTTTTATGAGCTTTGAACCAATGGCATCATATCCCGGGGAACTATTGTTTTTGAGAGATGCTATATGCAAAATAAGTTCGTTTTTAGTAACTGGCATATTGCAGCTTCTGTAGTTAGTGGGAGGTTTAATTTTCGCTGCCATTTTTTGTCCTATCTGCACAAAGTATTCATTACAGTAGTTAGCCATCTGTTTCGTATTTTCAAACTGTTTTTTTTTGTCGTCTAATATGTTAATGTCACTGTTTTTGTTTTTATTTGTGTTTGTAGCTTCATTTATAATGTTATATATTTTTTTCATGTCATTTTTGTTGTTATTTACAATTTCACGATAGTATCTGGCTTTAGCTTCAACTATAACTTTTTTTAGATTGTTTCTATATGTTTTATATCTTTGAAGGAGTGTGTTGTTATATCTATTTTTTAAAATTGTTTTTTTAAGTTGATCACGATATTTAATAGAGGATATAATTGCATTTGTAATCCAAGGTTTGATTTTGACATGATTTCGAACTTTGATAACTTTCGTAGTATTGCATTCTTTATGTACTTTACAAAAAATGTTGTTAAATAGATTCCAGGCTGTCTGCGCGTCATTTTCTGCCATGACAGAATTCCAAGATTCTTGACTGATTAAGTTTTTAAATTTAATATGGTCAAAGTTTGATATAGTTTTTTCAGTGGTCAGTGGTCTATTTTGGTTTTTATTATAAATCTGTAAATAGGTAGGGTAATGATCCGTGGTATTGTTGTTTATTACCGCAGAATATAGGTTTAGGTGGACATTGTTTAGATTCTGTTTTACAAAGATGTGGTCTATGCACGACTGGGTGTCTGCTGTAACTCTAGTAAATGTATTTATGTATGATTTAAAGCCAAGCGACATAAGAGCAGTCAGGTAACTATTTGCAATAGCCAGATCACGATTTAAAATATTTATATTTATATCACCCAAGAAAATTATAAAATCCTCACTTTGAAGGTTTCTTAAGAAAGTTTCAAGATCCAGTACAAAATTTTGTTCTGAAGTGGAGGGTGATCTGTAACAAGTTACAACATTATAGGATGCGTTACTAATTTTAAACCTAATTTCTGTTAAAGTAACACTAGATAATGGTGTTACTGAGTGTTTAATGTCACAATTAATTTTATTATTTATAAAAATCAGAAGTCCATCGTTTTGGTTTAGGGTACTATTGTTAAAAAAAGTGGTAAAGCCAGGAATGGTAAATTGGTCTGGTGAAAAATTGTTTCTGGTTTCTCCCAATATTAAAATATCAATATTTTGAAGATCACAAGCTTGCAAAAATATTAAGATTTCCTCAAAATGTCTGGGAGCACTACATACATTGAAATGCAAAATTTCTAAAAATTTTTGGTTAGCCTTTATCTTAGTCTTAAATTCATTCAAATCAATGACATTTTGCAACTGTTCCAAGTCAATTTCCGTTTCTAATGAATAAAGAATATTAGCAATATCCATAAAAAAAAGGATTTATAAAAAAAAAAATAAAATAAATATAAAAGCAGATATTTTTTAATTTTTAATGACTTCTACTTGGAGTAGTAGTGAATAGAGGCTTTATATCTCTGCAAAAAATATTTATATGTAGGGCAATCTAAAGAAAAAGCTTCATGCTCAGTATTCTGGTTTAAATTTAAGTATTTTTCATTTGCTCGAGAGCAGTTGCAGCATTTTTTAAAATTTTTTGGACACGTTTCAGATCTGTGCTCCAAACTACAGTAAGTACAAGATAGTTTATTCTTACAGTCTATTTCTTTGTGTTCATAGGCGAAACATTTTTTACATCTAGGAATTCTGATATCTTCGTAGACTGGACAGCGTTCCCATGATATATATACCTTTTTAGATGCCATCAGCCTTCCAAAAAGGTCCCCAGAGCATTCGCCAAAGACGAGACTTTTGTTGTTTTTTATTGGTTTAATGTATGTTAAGTTCAAGTAATCATCATTTTGAATGAATTGGTTTTGGTGTTTTAAGCAGTCGGTGATATCTTCGCTGCTCATGTTTGTTGTTGACATAACAATTTTGAACCTTGGTTTCTTCATTTGTGGTAGTTGTACTGTATACTTTCCCCCTGTGTCTTGTTCTTGTATATTTTGTAACAACTTTTGGCATTCTTGTTCGCTGTTACAGTTGATTATCACAACTCCGTTTTTTGCAGTCTTCATAGATTTGATGCTTACATTTAATTGGCTCGGATTAATTTTTGATTGCAGTTCTGCTTTTGTTGCTTCCGCATCTTGTTGAATTTTTGGTTTAATAAGCACAGGAGGAACATTCTTAGGAGAGGTCCGCAATGGAACTGTAGGCAAGGCAGAAATAGATGCAGCACTAGCATATAATTTCGTGTTTTCTAGCTTCTTTATTTGGTCTTGCAGCATATCAATTATCATTTGTTTGTCATTTACAATTGTGGTTTTGTCTAGAATTGTATTTTTGAGACACTCAATGATATCATTTTCTCTACATTGTGTGCAAAAGAATTTTAGTTTGCGTTCTACAATTGGCATACATCTCACCTCAGATGTTTTTAATTCTGAACAATCTCCACAGTAGTATGTACTGCAAGAATCACAAGCAAAAACGTAAATTTTCTCCCTCTTGTTCTGTTTTTGTTTGCATTTCATGCATGTATTGTCACCCATGTTTAGTAACAATATTCATGCTCAGGAAAACTGTTGCAAACAATCTGGCAACAGGGCCCGCCAGCTGATCAGAAATCCGCACGTTTTTAGCAAATAAAAGTTTGTTTTACTGCACAAAACTCACTACCTTTACTTGTACACCAGCATCAGGACCAACAAAAGCCCTGTGCACCCTTTTTCACAATTTAAGTTACTAAAAAACTTTACTTTTTTATCAAAACATATGAGGCATGTAAACAAAGATACTTGCAGTGTTGCCGCGCGCCTTGAAGTGAAGCATTGTTTTTAGGTTTAGAAAGAAGTTAAGATAAATAATTGAATTTAAAAAAGTATATGAAAATCAACTTGCCATTTTTATGTAGGTATTCGCCAGGAGGAATTTTTCAAAAGCAGGAATTATTTGGCTAAGGTTTTTTGCCTGATTATTGTGGCTAAGGGGTTTTATTGTACAAATTCAATTGATGCCACTCTGGCGCACCCTTGGGCAACTGTAGATATTCAAGATGGCGGTCATTTTTAACCGATTTTAAAAAAAGACGAGGTTATAAGTTCGACCCATATGTTTTTTTATTTTTTGTTCTAGGATAACTTCTAAACGACTTAAGTGATTTTCATAATTCTTCTTTTATGCGGTTTAGGAGACCTTCAGTTTGGTTTTATAACAATAATTGAAAAATCATTATGAAAACTAAAAGGTATATAAGAAATCGTCACTGTCAACTATGGTATCAATGATTAAAAAAAAAATGAAAACGCAACTTTTTACAAAGTGGAATATCTTTTTCATTTTCGTAGAGTGATCGGTTTCGAGGCTAATTATTTGAAAAATCATTATGATGCCTAAAAGGTATATAAGAAATCGTCACTGCCAACTATGATATCAATGATTTAAAAAAAAATGAAAACGCAACTTTTTACAAAGTGAAATGTCTTTTTCATCTTCGTAGGGTGACCGAAAGTGCAAATTATTAACAAAAATAAATACAATATTACCAATTAATCAACAAATAGTGCTCTCTACAAGAACTCAGCTTAAAAAAAAATCATGCTTCAAGAATTGTCAAAGTATTGAAAAAGGTTTATTTATTATTATTTATTTATTTAAGCGAAATGAATCGTCATTTCAAACACCGACCAGTATTAGGAATCATGTCTTTCATTTTTATAGTTTTAAAACACCCTATATAGGATGGACCACAAAAAACCGAACTGTTTTGTTTTAACTGCCAATTTTTTTAAATATTTTTGGATTTTAACGCAAAAAAGAGATTTGGAAAGGTAATGAAATAGACTAGATAGATAGAGAAAAAATTACATTTATCAAAAATTTAAAAATGGCGGATGTCCAAAAGTTTTATATATCTTAAAAAACCGTCGGGTTTTTTTTGAGACACTGTATATTTTCTTTTGCAACTACAAAAAAAACCTCTATCTATTATTGTCTGTAAACCGATGTATCACTTGATACATTTTATTAAGAAATAAAAAAAACTATTGGTTTTTTCGTATATCAACTTCTTGCATAAAATAAAAACTGCTAATAATTTAACTTAACCGGATTTCGTTATCTTTTCGCCAATTTTGTTGACAAGGACACTCTACAGATGCTAATAATCTTTCAAAAAATTACATTAACATTAAATTTTGTGCATCTTAAAAAACTCGTTGGCAAAAAAGTACCAACAATAATCTGTTTTTATCTGTTTTTTGCATATCATAAAAACTTTACGATATTTTTTTATTTTATGGAAAAAGGTGTTATACTAGAATCCCAATATTTTTCTTATTTCTTAATAGATTTTAGTGCTACATGGGTTAACAGATAATAGGTAGCACTTTTCTGTCATAGCAAAAAAATATACAAAGCGTTTAAAAAAAGCCAGCGGGTTTTTTAAAATGCATAAAATTGTAATTGTCACAAAATGTAATTTTTTGACATTTACAAAAAGAAGCGTTATTGTTAGCATTTGTAGAGTGTTCTTGTCAACAAGATTGGCGAAAAGATAACGAAATACGGTTAAATTAAATTATTAACAGCTTTTATTTTATGCAAAAACCCATAGTTTTTTTATTTCTTAATAGAATTTACCAAATGATGTTTACAGACAATAGATAGAAGTTATCAGTAACAAGTTCCAACAAATACTTTTTCAGTTTATTTTTAAAAATGTTTATAGATAAAGAGCTTTTAGTTTCAGAAGGAAGTATTCTCTCCACATTTACGATTTTTTCGATTTAGATAACACACAGGAGTGTACAAAATAGTGCTGCAATAGGTGAAATGTGGAAGTACCAAATATTGTATATAATTATCTTGTTTTTTTTGTGGCAGAAAAGTAGAACATCTAAATAAGTAATTTAGGCTATACCTATGGAGTTTGCATGTTCTTTAAATGTAAGCTTTCTGTCAACAATTACTCCCAAGTATTTATTTTTTTGCACCATTTCACTACTGGTCTTTCCAATTATTATTTGGTCTTGGTTTTGAACAAATTTTTTGTACCAGCTGTCACTACTTATCACCAAGTCCTTGGTTTTTGAACAACTGAGTTGATTTGCCTAAGTGTATAGATAAAAATGCTTGAGATCTTGATTAATTTTGTCATCTAATTCTGTTATATTTTGAAGGGAAATAAACAATAATCCATCATCTGCAAAGAAATGGAAATTACAATATTAAAACACATGTACAACATCACTTATATACAAAATAAATAAAAGAGGGCCCAAGATACTCCTCTGTGGTATGCCGTGGTCATTAAATTGTTCATCTGAAAATTTATTGTTAATTTTAACCCTTTGCTTTCTGTTTTCTAGGTAGTTTTTTAGCTTGATTAGCAGGATTTCCAGTTTTCGTCAGTCAAAGCAACAGTTGATTAACCAATTTTTTAACTTGCTTGTTGAATATATTCTTTATTTTAAATTGAATGTTTTTTTAAGCTTTTTCAGGGCAGATTTTAACATTTAGGAAAAGTTTTATTTTAGTTTTGGAATTGATAACTTTGTATCTAGTGTAAGTGTTCAACATTTCCCTAACAATATCCTTTAAAATTAAAAAATAACACACCTTTGTGCCCTTCTAAGAGCCTGGTGTTGTGTTTGAATTATAGTAGAATTATGATTATATGAAATGAAAGTATTTTATCCTGGTTAACGTTTTTTTTTTAAACAAAAACAAACTTCAATATGTCAAATAAAACAACATTGAACCCTTCATAATAAACAACTGAATTTAATTACTATATCAAATCATGTGTATTCCAAAAATAACAATTTATATATTAATTAATTATATGTACACTCAACAGTTCAGTGACACGTGGTATTTTTCTTGTATAATGTGCCTGAATCGCAGTGTCCTGAAACAAGGAAAAACAACATAACTTTACACCCAAACAGTCTTTCTAGCACATAGTTTAAACCGCCAACTTACTAGGTTAGTATAGTAAAGCCTTTGTTTTTTTAAGCTGGGTTGATATAACATAACATACATTAAAATAAGGAAAATGGCTGTTTATACAGGAAATAACATGACATAAGATAGCTGAGCCTCAATTTACTGCAACATTAATGAACAGGCCTATGTAAATGTCAATATCTGACATTTTGCTTACCTTTTTTGAGTAAAAATTAGGGTTATGGTGAAAACTCGTAAAAAATGGCGTCGTGATGTGATGTGAAAATGTGATTTTCACATGACATAACATAACATAAAAAGATGCAAGTTTTCATCAGTAATGTGTTCAAGTTTGGCAGTTTATGTGAATGATTGGTCTCAGATTTGCACATATTAGGCTTGAGGGCCTCTAATATGTTCTAAAAATAACAGAACCGAGTTTGTCACCAACCATTTGATATAAATATTACAAAATCACTCTAACTTTGTCGTCATTTGAAAAAACACTCACCTGTTGGTTTTGTTTCGATGTTGATTATGCTTGAATTCCTCAAAGAGCCTTGCCCAATCTCTTACAGGTGGGCCATATCAAGTGTAAATTGTCTTGCCTGTCTCTGTGTGCATTTTTGGTCCGTAAGTTCCACATTTCAGTGCAGTCTTCAGCAGGCTACATTTAAACTAGCAGTTAGCGTTAATCATGCGTTTCTTAACAGATGGTTAGGGTGTTTATTTGTGGATATGGGCATTTTAAGCCCTTTTATTCGACAACCAGCAAAGAAAATTCTTTACCTCACCCTTTTCTTCTTCTCTCTCTTTTTATTGGCTCTATCTCTTAGTGAGATAATATACCAGCTCAAGTGGTAGAACCCAGGATTGTCTGACTCTAAGTCACCTGTGTCCTGAAATATACATATAAACCCCTCTACCCGCTCACCAGACCGGTCCGATGAGCACTCCCTAGGAAGGCAGTTTTCTTTTCCTAGAAGGATTTAATTTAGACCTAAACCCCTTTGTCAAGACTAGGGATCTTAAACGTGCTCCACTATCAATATATGTATCACACGGGACCGTCCTCTTAACGTCCTCTCCGAGGGACGGTATGGAAACGAATTAGCCTGCCTTCTAGCTAACTCGGCCTACTCCGCTTCATACTGCGTTTTTCCTTAATCTTACAAAATTCTGTAATTTTATAAGAAAAAGTCCAAGTAGACTAACTGCAAGATCCAGGACTTGAACCCGGCATCTCCTGCTTGAAAGTCGCGGCGTTAACCCCGACACCAAGCAGGCAGCCAATGAAAATTTGTCAACTGTCAAAAATCCATAGAAACAAATAACAAATTCTTTCAATTTAGTTCTGACACACTGAAAACTTAGTTCAAATGTACCACAGAAACTTGGCAACATTTCAAGAGAAGCGGGTGGGTTCAAGAATACGACCTTCTTTCACCGAGAGAAAACCTTTCTATCGGGAATGCTCTCACAAGAACAGTTTTCTCTCGATAGAAGGTTCACCTCCTTTGACGTTCGGTTGTCAGTTGTCATGTTGATTGTTAACATAAAGGCGGATTTACGCTGGTGAGCAATTAAGCAAGCAAACAATTCGAAAAAGTTCCATCATAAGGGAATACACACAATCGTTTACGCTCGCAAACTTGACATATGACATTTGCAAGCGTAAACGATTGTGTGTATTCCCATTAGTTGTGTTCGGCACTTGTAGAGATCCAGTAGGACTTGTTGGGTCCCCACTATCACTTTTAATTTCTTTAACTTTTCTGTAAAAACTGCTTGATGCTGTGAAAGTTTTGTTTCTTTTTTTTTTTTGGCATATTAAAACACAAAACTGTCAGGATCACCACTACTAGGTAGGTAGTTTAACACATAGTATCCTTTTTGACTATCAAAACGTGAACTTCTTCTTCCTTAAACCCAAATTTGAACTAAACATCTACTTTCTTTGTTTGAATTTTGAGCTTTTATCTGGTTTTTCCTATCCCTTTTTATGATAGGAGGGTAGGTATCTAATAGCCCAAAATCCAAACAAGGGTTGAAGATACAATAGTAATTAAAGAAATATCTTATAATTTGGAAATACTGAGAAGGAACATGAAAGTTATGATTATCGATTAATCTAAACAGCTGATCATGACAGTTCTTTAGAGGACACGTGACGCAAAGGAGTTTTCTTGTTTTCTACCAGAAGTACTTTCTTCCCATCAAGAAAAACAAAACTGAAGTTTTAACCTAATCAAATCTTAATACTCCATGTGGTTAAATAAAATAGAATCATTTTCCATAAAGTTCGAACATATTTTTATGTTGTACTTATTTGGTCAAAAAACCAAATTTTTGTCCTAAAACTTATTTCAGAAAAACCCTAACTTTGAGGAATAACTGTAGGTCAAAAATAAGTAACTGAGTTCAGTTTTAAACCAAAAAAGTTCTTAACATTGAGGGATTTCTTCAGGACATTATTAACAACTTTTGACAAGCAATGTTGACCAAGAAATGCCCAAGGAAAATAATTCGAAAAATATCCTAAAAGAAAACCTTTAAAATGTCGTGTATAATGACTGTTTCTTAAGGTTATTTGTTTCAATTTAAAACTTATTTTCAAACCTCAAACTACAAAGTAATTTTCTGAATTAAAACGGGGGATGTTTTGACGTATGATTGGTTGGGCGAGTTTGGAACATCGTTGCCAACATTTGGTTGACAGATGGATTTGACATCCATCTACATTTAGCAGTGATGAAGTGTCGTTCTTCGAATACAAAAATAACGCGCTGCGGTGTATACAGCCGAGTGCCAATACCTCTACTTCGGCTCGAGAAAATCGGAAATGTGACTTAAAGGCACTCATGCTGTACTTCTTCAAATTTAGTATGATCTCTAGCTCATCATCAGAGTCTACACTTGAACTGTCTTGCATTAATTTTATGACTTCTGGCTCACCACTTCATTAAGCATCCTGTACTGTACCTTGTATTAACCAAAATGCATAACAAAAATATCTTGGTTTGAATAAGTTAAAAAAAAAACTGAAAAAAAAATAAATAACCATAAGGTAGGGTTATGTTTAATCCAACGACGTTTTTCCACCAACTCCCGAAGCCGGTGGCGATCGGTGCCAACATTTGTTGGATTGGTGAAATCCATCGAAAAATTTAGGAATTCTATTGTTGGACTGGTGAAATCCATCTAAAATTTATGAAATCTTTGGTTGACACCGGTGGTACACCGGTGGATTTAGAAAGTCGCCCGTTATCTTAACCTTCCAACTTCCCAATATGCCCTAAAATGTTACTTGGTATATTCCAGGTTTGCCTGTACGTCCTATGACCAACTTAAAATGTCTATTAACATATTATTTATAATTATCATCCTTTAATTTTTTTTAACAGCATCCTCCACTTTTTTATTCTACCATCGTTTGTAATGGGGTAAGATCTTAACCTCTTTTTTTGGGAGCATTTTCATTAAGACACTGAAAGATATTATTGCACAATATATCTACTTTCAAATCCATTAGTTTCTTTTCTTTAATAAATTACCAACTATCAAATCATATTTTTTTTTACCTCTACTTTCTAACAGTTTGACAGGAGTTTATTGTTGGTGCTTAAAATTTTTGATATCTACACTAACGATATTGTGATCGCGTATTTTTGGATATTTTAAAACCTTAGTTCTAACTTCCCCAAAGTTTGTAAACACTAAATCGATTATACTTCCCGAGGTCCCCTCGGATCTAGTTACATTCCTTACCCATTGAGTTAAGCCTATTTCCTCTGAAAATATTTTTAGTCTAGGCTATATAGGTTGTATTTTTAAGCTAATCCAGATTGAAATCACCCAATATAATAACTGGAATGTTGATATCACCAATGTTTTAGTTAGCCTATTCTTCAAAAAAATCAAGAAAATTGAGATCACTACAATTTGGCGAAAAATCGTTTCCGTGCATTTATGCTTAATGCTTAGAAACCAATAGTTTTTTCGAAGTTAATAATTTGGCTTTTTTGGATACCGATTGGAACAGTTTTTCATCCTTGAACAATAAAAACATTTTCCAATCGGTATCCCAAAAAAAGCCATATTATTAATTTCAAAAAAACTATTTAGTCCTGCAGCCTATGTCTTCCCGTGTGCACGTATGTTTAGATACATTGTGACATACTTTTTTTGTAGGAAACGCTCCCAAAATTAATAATTTCCATGGTGGAGTAACGAAATTTTGTGCAAAGGGTGTCTATGACGTCATCAAAGATGGCCGTCGTTTTAACTTCAAATTAATGACGTTAAAACGGGTTTTTGACAATAACTCCGCACTTGTGTAATCTTAAGACACCAAACTTGGCACAACTTTACTAGATACATTGAAGACAAAGTGTGTGAAGTTTTAAAATAATGAGTCTCATTTGGTTACCACCAGAATCGTACAAATTCAAAAAATATAAAAAAAAATTTGGGACACTGAAATGTTGAAACACGTTAGGCTCAAAAATTTGTGATGTTTATTTATTTCTACTATTATTTTATTTTGTTGGCTATTTCACTTCAAATTCCACATAACCTGGTCGCTCAGTATTGCCAATTTTAGAGCATTAGGGCGTGAGTTCAGATTTGGTAAAATTCAAAATAAATAAGGCGCCATCTTGCCAGAGAAGCAAGCAAACAAAGTCTCAAGTCTATTTTTAGTAGCTTTAAATTATGAACTAATTGGCTCTGTTTTGTTCTGGCCTTCTATAAAATAAAGCAAAGTGGTTAAATGATAAATTATAATTTATTTTAAAATATAATCTTTGATATAATTTACAAGCCTTTAAAATATACACAGGGTTTTAAAATGAGTAACAAAGGTTATAAATTACCTATTTTTTTAAATGGGCAAAAATTACAAATATTCACACAAGGAACGATCTTGGAATAAAGTTTGACCTATGCCACAAGTAAAAATTACAAATATTCACACAAGGAAACTAACAGGGAATTAACTTGACTTATACCGAAAGTAAGGGAAAGCTCGTCAAGTAAGACTTAAAACTTTACATAAATCATTACACAAGTAACATTTAGGTATAGTAATGCTTACTGTATTCTCGCCTTAGGGAATTTCTAATAAGGAATTAAAATCTAAGCTTATTCGCATAGCGCCATAAATATCTTAATCGTAATTTGCATACAAAAAATAGCTAAAACTAAGTCGCAAAGCAAGCAAAATATAATACAACGCCACCAGGCAAATACTTACCTTTTAAATAAGGCCACACGGCACAACCTACCAATAACCATTAATAATACGTACACCAAAATATGTAACATGACATATTGCCCATAAATGAGTCTAAAAATATGATCCTTAGATCTGAAATCGGCAAAAGCCTAAAGTATAAATGAATCTATAAAAAAATGTGATCCTTAGATCTGAAATCGGCGAAAGCCTATAGTATAAATGAATCTATAAAAAATGTGATCCTTAGATCTGAAATCGGCAAAAGCCTATAGCATAAATGAGTCTATAAAAAGTGATCCTCAGATCTTATGTTCGGCAAAAGCCTACTTCTATCGGGTTATTTGTGTTTTAAAAGCCACAAGAAAACCACCTCCCCCCTTAAAATAACCTCGATAGTATATAACCCCCCATTACCCATAAAAAATACATAAAGAATGTGGCAAAAAAACCCAAAAAAAGTGAAAACTGCATAAAACCCTCAAAGCCTCAAAAAAGGTACTTAGCTTTGATTCTACAGCGACCAGCACGTCTGCTCCACAGGCAAGGTTTTGTACACCTTCCAAACGTCAGGGACCAGCAGCACAAGCAAAGGTCTCCCCACATAAAGGTACGAAGTCTGACAAAAGATCTCAAAGAATTGGCCTCACTGGAACAAAGCTAGGTAGGTATGGAGCAGGACGTCATGAAAAGGATGGTGTCTTTCCACTTCACCAATAAAGTCTTCCCAAGGAAAATCCGTCTCCGCAATGAAAATCCTGAATGGGAGAAAAACCCACTGTAAAAAAGTGCAAGAAAATACACAGAAGTGACTTGAAAATGATAGATAAAAGATGCAAAAAAACGTGTTTAACAAAATGGTGGAAACATACCTGCTTTTTTCAAGCAGTTCTCTACGCCATCGTTAACCACTATAATTAAATAGCAGCAAACTCAACAAACTAAAGATCACAAAGTCAACTTTGTTTCACTATTTCCGCATAATGCGCAGTTCCAAGGAACTTTTTTAGATTGTTAACATGGCGGTAGAGGTCCGTAGGAATGTACGTCTACAGATGTAAAGGACGTCTTGTCCTGCAGCAATGACTTATCCCGCATGGGGAAGGGGTCGCAAGCACGAATTCAAATCGCCGGCACTTGCCGATGAATGACACTCGCGGGGTTTTTGAAAATGGTACTTTGAACGCTAGATTTCTATCACTTACGCCAAGATTTCGTTGAAATTAAAAGAAGAATTGCATGATTTTTCATGCGGAATATCATGACAATAACAAGAAAGTGAGGTTAAAACGATAAATCAAAACCAAGGCAAAACGAGATGAAATTAGGCGGTTCTGCATTACAGCGATGCACAGATATTCGTCGTTAAAGAGAGAGAAACGAGATGGCAGTGAGGCAGTTTCGGTTAGATCTAATTCGAGCGAGATATTAGGCAGTTTTTGTAATTTCGTTCCCAAGGTCTTACGTTAAACTTGTAACGATCAAAATGAACGTTACAAATACCCCCTTTCCCCTTTTTGAAATGTGTTAAAACCCCAAGTTGAAACTTTTGGTGTACGCAAATAAATCCTAAAACTTAATTGATCCTTAAGTACTAAATACAATTTTAACTACTTATGGCTAATACAAATTTATATCATTTACAGTCGTCATCATCATCAGGCCCAGCACTCGGGATCAATTTTTAAATATTTAACATGAAATCGACCTATGTTCTTACCAGACTCATCTTGCAGTTCATAAACAATAGGTGAACATTTTTTAATGATTTTACACTTGACATATTTTTTAGCCAATTTCCGCGAGAAATAATTGCCAGAATTTGAAAGAAAGAATGTGCGTTTGTAAACAGTGTCGCCTTCGGCACACTCAATATGACGTTTACGCAAGTTATAATATTTTCTATTTCTTTCATAAGACGTTTTGATGGTTTTATCTACATTTTTATAAACTTCAGGCAGTTTAGATAATTCTCTTACTAAGTTGTTTCTATCGTCAAATTTATAAGGAGACATATTCTTTTCAGACAAAAATTTGTAATAGTCAACGGATATAGGCATATTACGTCCAAATACAAGAAAACTCGGAGAATAACCTGTAGAGTCATGAGTTGCCATATTGATTGCATTGGAAATTTTATATATTGAAACATCCCAAGACCTTTGTTCCTTCTGATCCTTAATGTAGGATCTTATGGCAGTGCCAAAAGTACGATTAGATCTTTCAACATTATTTACCTGTGGATGATATCGGGCATTATACCATACATTTTTAATCTTATAGCGAGTCAATAGATCCTGAAATAATTTCCAGGTGAATTGGTTTCCATTGTCATAAACCAATATTGATGGAACTCCAAAATAAGGAAATAACCAATTATCCAAGTAAGAACAAATTTCAGTCGCTAAAGCTCTTCTTAGCCGATGAATGAAAGTATATTTGGTAAACCAATCCACAACAACTAAAATATAACAATAACCCGATTTACTTGTAGGGTAGGGTCCTTGGATGTCTAAGGAAAGAAGCTGGAAAGGTACAGATATATTTTTACAAGATCCCGTTAGATCAATTCTACTTAATTGGGATACTTTCTGCTCATTACAGATTTTACAACGTGAAACATATCTTTTAACGTCTGACCGTAAGGATGGCCACCAATATTGTTCTAATACTCTAGAGTGTGTTTTCTTTATACCTAAGTGAGCTGCAAATGGACTATCATGACATTCTTGTAAAACATTTGATCTAAAATCTTTTGGAACTACGATTTTCCAATCCTTTTGATTAATCTTTATATCATGATCTAACTCTACATGTCTATATAAAACATTATCTATTATTGAATACTCTGAAAACTTATCCGGATTTTTTGTGACATTTCCCAGTAATCTCAAATACCACTTATCTTTGGAGTTAGAAACTCGAACCACAGATATCTCAGGAACAGTATGTGCATCAGCAACAACATTATCCTTGCCAGGACGGAAAGTAATCTCATAATCAAATTGGCTCAAAAATACTGCCCAACGACACAATCTACCACTAGGATTTTCTAATTTCGACAACCATAGGAGAGAGAGATGATCAGTGATAATCCTAAATTTCGGTCCACCTTCAACATAGCAACGGAATTTTTGTACAGCATGTACGATAGCAAGACATTCATTCTGGGTACAGTCATAGTTTTTCTCTGATTTATTTAATGTTCAGAACAGGAGAAGAAACAAGACATTTCTTTAACTTTTCAAAAGCAGTCTCAGCCTCTGAAGTCCAAACAATGCCCTGGCGTTTTTGTTTACCTTTTATGATGTTATTTAGGGGAACAATCATCTTAGAATAGTTACAAATAAATCTTGAAAACCAGTTCAAAATACCAACGAATCTTTTTACTTGAGTAACAGTTTGAGGTTTCTTATAATTAACAATAGCATCAATTTTGTCTGGATTGACATGCAGACCATTCTTATCTACTACAAAGCCCAGAAATGGCAAGCTAGGTAAGCAAAATTTATATTTTGTGGCATTTATTGTTAAACCTGCGGTTTTTAACGTTTCATAAACTTTATTCAAGGTGGCAATATGGTCATTAAAATTATCATTTACAACAACAAGGTCATCAAGATAAATATGTGTTTTTCTCTATCGAAGGAGGAAAAAATCTATCCATTAATTGCTGCTGAGTCTTACTGGCATTTGACAGACCAAAAGGCATTCTAATGAACTCGTAATGTCCTGAACCAACTATAGAAAAAGCAGTATACTTGCAACTATCTTCAGTAAGCCTAATTTGCCAAAATGCTTGTTTTAGATCTATGGATGAAAGAAATTTTACATGATGTAATTTATCCAGAATTCTGGAAATGTGCGGCAATGAATACGAACTTTTAAATGTGATTTCATTTAACGGTCTTCCATCATAACAAGCCCTAAAGTCACCATTGGACTTCTTTACTAACAAAATGTTTGCTGAATAAGGACTATGAGAATGTCTAATGACACCTAAAGCAAGCATACGTTCAATGTCTTTATTTAAGTGCTCCTGCATAAAAGGAGACAAAGCAAAAGGTCGTTTCCTAAAAGGTTCATTGCTCGTGACTTCAATTTTATGTTCAATTAACTATGTTGGGAATTTGGAACCTTTGGTTGCACTAAAACAAAATTATGATTGTTTTCCACAAACCAAAACTACACCTTTTTGCACTCAACGCGCGTTTCGCTAACAACGTTAGCATCATCAGGAGACGATAAACAATGATAAATGTTGTGTTGTTGTTGTGATTCTGATATTATTTGTATTTAAATTTTAGTTTTACATTTGGTTGACATTATTTGTATTTAAACTTGAGTTTGACATTTGGGATTCTGACATGAGTCGACACTGTTTGTTTTTAAATTTAAGTTTGTCATTTGGTTGACATTTTGATTAGAATTTGACATTTGGTTGACATTAGGCTGAATACCTTGACATTGGATAGCACTGACATTACTAGGTCTATTAAAGTTTCTATTCTGATTAGGGTAAAAATTTCGATTTGGAATAAAGTTTTTGTTTTGTCTCACTCCCTTATAAGCTAGCTCTGGTTCCAATGTCCTTGACTCAAATTTTTCAACACTGTTTTTCGTATTTTCCAAAACTTTGCAAATTCTAATCAACTCCAACAAAGAGGTAGGATTAATCAAAGCCAAATTTTGTTGATAGTAAGGTAAGAGATTTGTTTTGATTAAGGTCACTTTCGTGTATTTATCAACAGGAAGTAGAAATCGTTGAAACAAATTTTACATTTTAGAAATGTAAGATAATGGAGTCTCGGAAATACTCTGGGTGCGAGTTTTCACTTCATCCCATAATTTTATCTGATGATTCTCATCCAAAAAATCTTGCTTCAATTGCAAAACAACTTGATCCCAATTAAAAAATCTGTGGCAGTTGGCCTTAAACCATACCAAAGCATCTTCTTCAAAAACTTCCCGGGGAGAATTTATTAAAAAATCTTTAGGTATTTGATTTATTCTACAAAATTCATCAAGCTCAATCAAGAAGACAACTTTGGATGAAATTGTTGACCTAAATTCTGTCCATTGAAATTTCCAAAGTTATTTAAGTTTGAATTTAAATTTTGATTCAATAAAAGTTGCTGTGGTAAGCTTTGGTTTAACAAGCTTTGATAAAATAAGTTTTGATTATTTAAGTTAAAATTATTACCTGCATTAGGAAAATTTTGACCAATGTTATTATTTAAACTAGACTGAGCCAAGTTTTGTTGATTGCAACTCATGTTAGAAACATTCTGACCTAAAAGTGAATTTAAATGTTGACCAAAAATATTTTGTCCTGAAATATTCTGTCCTGAAATATTATCTAAAATCGGTTGACCCAAGTTCTGATTAATTAAGCATGCATTAGGGGCATTCTGACTAAAAAATGGATTTAAATTTTGCCCTGAAAAACTTTGTCCTGAAAAATTTTGTCCTGAAAGATTTTGCCCTGAAAAATGTTGTCCTGAAAAATTATTTACCATGGGTTGAACCAAGCCTTGATTAATTAAGCAGGTGTTAGGGATATTTTGATTTAAAACTGGATGTACATTTTGTCCCGGATTATTGTTTAACGTAGATTGACTATTTAAATTCGTGTTAGGGGCATTTTGATTTAAAAGTTGATTCAAGTTTGGGCCTAAATTGTTTTGTACACAATTACTGACTGAAGGATTAAGTAATCTTTTATTATTTTGAATGTGATTTCGTCCTACCTTTTGACCCGATAAGTTTTGACAAGAATTATTTTGTAAATAGTTATCATTATTGACCAACATATTAAGTAAACTTGCGTTATTTTGAACATGATTTTGACAATTTGATTTTTGACTTATGTTTTGGACTGACTTATTTTGTAAATTATTATTACTGAGTGAATTTTGACTTAAGTTTTGACCCAAATTCTGATATAAATTATTTTGATCAGAATTATTTTGTGAAAAATTATTATGGACTAAAGGATTAAGTAAATTTAAAAATTAGTATTAATTACTAGAGAATTAAGTGAACCGACATTGTTTTGGATCTGATTTTTACAATTTAAAGTTTGACCAGAATCATTTTGCAAAAAATTACTGTTATTGGCTGGATTCTGACCTAAATTATGACCTATATCCTGACTGACTGAAATAAAACTTCTGCTAACTGCTTGTTCTACAACGCTTTGGCTAGAAAGATTTTGATTCAAACTTAAACGCAATTCATTTAAACTCTGGGGTACTACAATATTCTATTGGGCCACACTATTACTACAGTCATAATTCGGCACACTATCACCATTACTCTGCAAAACATTATTTTCACATGAATCCACATCATGTGTCATCAAGTCAACATTACTAGATCTCATATGAGGCATAAATTCAATAAAATGAACGTACGATTGACATTTTGACTTGTATCTGATACTACTTCGCTCTGGGATTGAACTGAAGTTTTTGGGTTCTCGGCAAAAGAAACTCTCCGTGAAGAAGTTTGAGGAAAATCATTAATTTCTACAACTGAATTATCTAAATTACCAAAAGAAGTTGCTTTTTGTTCTCAAATTTTGAGTTAGCAATCTTGATTTACATTCAGTAGCGCTATTATCTGACGGTTTTAAATAATCAATGCAATTTGTCAAGTGTAAAAGTCGTGCTTTAAACTTTCTAAAATCAGGATGCCGTTTGTCTGACCAAAAACTGCGGATGAGACTAGTAAAACAAGCGATCTTACTCATTATTCTTTCAACTTCCGATTTAAGTCCATCTCCACATCAGGATACTCCACAATTTGGGTTTCATTTTCCACGTTTAGTTTGCCTCTGAGGATGGCTTTCTTAGTATCGATATTGCCAAGATCCTGAGTACTAAATCCTCTGACTTGAGTCCCCAGTCCACCTCATCTACCATCAAATGATTCACATTGAACGTCATTTCCTAAAATTTAAAATAAAAAGGATCAGAACAGTAAAGCGAAGACCTTAAGACTTCCTTCTTTATTATTTTTTTTTAATATTTTGAATTTGATCTAAGTACCCAAGCTAAAAACCAGGAAATTAAATATCCAAAAGAATAAAAACATCTAGAATCAAGCTAAAAATTTGAAACCAAACTCGAGCTCTACACGTTGTGCGCCAAAATTTGAAATGTTGAAACACGTTAAGCTCAAAAATTTGTGATGTTTATTTATTTCTACTATTATTTAATTTTGTTGGCTATTTCACTTCAAATTCCACATAACCTGGTCGCTCAGTATTGCCAATTTTAGAGTATTAGGGCGTGAGTTCAGATTTGGTAAAATTCAAAATAAATAAGGCGCCAAGCAAGCAAACCAAGTCTCAAGTCTATTTTTAGTAGCTTTAAATTATTAACTAATTGGCTCTGTTTTGTTCTGGCCTTCTATAAAATAAAGCAAAGTGGTTAAATGATAAATTATAATTTATTTTAAAATATAATCTTTGATATAATTCACAAGCCTTTAAAATATACACAGGGTTTTAAAATGAGTAACAAAGGTTATAAAATACCTATTCTTTTAAATGGGCAAAAATTACAAATATTCACACAAGGAACTAACTTGGAATAAAGTTTGACCTATGCCAAAAGTAAAAATTACAAATATTCACACAAGGAAACTAACAGGAAATTAAGTTGACTTATACCGAAAGTAAGGGAAAGCTCGGCAAGTAAGACTTAAAACTTTACATAAATCATTACACAAGTAACATTTAGGTATAGTAATGCTTACTGTATTTTCGCCTTAGGGAATTTCTAATAAGGAATTAAAATCTAAGCTTATTCGCATAGCGCCATAAATATCTTAATCGCAATTTGCATACAAAAAATAGCTAAAACTAAGTCGCAAAGCAAGCAAAATATAATACAACGCCACCAGGCAAATACTTGACTTTTAAATAAGGCCACACGGCACAACCTACCAATAACCATTACTAATACGTACACCAAAATATGTAACATGACATATTTCCCATAAATGAGTGTAAAAATATGATCCTTAGATCTGAAATCGGCAAAAGCCTACAGTATAAATGAATCTATAAAAAAATGTGATCCTTAGATCTGAAATCGGCAAAAGCCTACAGTTTAAATGAATCTATCAAAAATGTGATGCTTAGATCTGAAATCGGCAAAAGCCTACAGCATAAATGAGTCTATAAAAAGTGATCCTCAGATCTTATGTTCGGCAAAAGCCTACTTCAATCGGGTTATTTGTGTTTTAAAAGCCACAAGAAAACCACCTCCCCCCTTAAAATAACCTTGATAGTATATAACCCCCCATTACCCATCAAAAATACTTTAAAAAAAGGTGCAAAAAACCCAGAAAAAGTAAAAACTGCATAAAACGAATGGTGAAAGCCTCAAAAAAGGTACTTAGCTTTGATTCTACAGCGACCAGCACGTCTGCTCCACAGGCAAGGTTTTGTACAGCTTCCAAACGTCAGGGACCAGCAGCACACGCCAAGCAAAGGTCTCCCCACATAAAGGTACGAAGTCTGACAAAAGATCTCAAAGAATTGGCCTCACTGGAACAAAGCTAGGTAGGTATGGAGCAGGCATGAAAAGGATGGTGTCTTTCCACTTCACCAATAAAGTCTTCCCAAGGAAAATCCGTCTCCGCAATTAAAAGTCTGAATGGGAGAAAAACATTGTAAAACAGTGCAAGAAAATACACAGAAGTGACTTGAAAATGATAGATAAAAGATGCAAAAAAACGTGTTTAACAAAATGGAGGAAACATACCTGGTGTTCGGCTTTTTTCAAGCAGTTCTACACGCCATCGTTAACCACTATAATTAAATAGCAGCAAACTCAACAAACCAAAGATCACAAAGTCAACTTTGTTTCACTATTTCCGCATAATGCCCAGTTCCAAGGAACTTTTTTAGATTGTTAACATGGCGGTGGAGGTCCGTAGGAATGTACGTCTACAGATGGAAAGGACATCTTGTCCTGCAGCAATCACTTTTATGGAAACAAGATGTTCGACGTCACTTCCGCATGGGGAAGGGGTCGCAGGCACGAATTCACATCGCCGGCACTTGCCGATGAATGACACTCGCGGGGTTTTTGAAAATGGTACTTTGAACGATAGATTTCTATCACTTACGCCAAGATTTCGTTTAAATTAAAAGAAGAATTGCATGATTTTTCATGCGGAATATCATGACAATAACAAGAAAGTGAGGTTAAAACGATGAATCAAAACCAAGGCAAAACGAGATGAAATTAGAAGGTTCTGCATTACAGCGATGCACAGATATTCGTCGTGAAAGAGAGAGAAACGAGATGGCAGTGAAGCAGTTTCGGTTAGATCTAATTCGAGCGAGATATTAGGAGGTTTTTGTAATTTCGTTCCCAAGGTCTTACGTTAAACTTGTAACGATCAAAATGAACGTTACACCACATTATTTTTAACCCTTTTTGACTGACAGCCGCTTTGACATATGTCAACATTATTTACGTTTTTGCATTAACATTACTTTCAAATTTAAGAATTTTCATGGTGGAGTTGTGAGATATTATGCAAAGAGTACCTATAGCGTCATTTAATTTTATGGTTCAAAAAATCTTGTGTGATTTCTACTCGCCGAAATGACCAACTAACACAAGATTTGCTGCAATTTTACTAGGTAGACCAGAGATACTTCGTTAAAAGTTTTATTACAATTCTCTTATTATTTTTAGTACCAGTGGCGTAGAAAAATACCAGTTTTATTAATAATAAATTCATTTTATCTTATTTATTCAAATATTACTCACTGACAGCCCTTTTGACATATGTCAATAAAACTAATATTTTTGCGTTGAAAATAACTTAAAATAAAAAAAAAATTGCTGGAGTCCAAAAAATATTCATTTCGCCAGTGACCTCCAAATTTAAAAATATTTTTTCACTACCCTTTATTTAAAAATATTTCTGATTGACGTAGTTTTAACAGATGTCTGCACGATTGACCTTTTTCGATTCAAATATTATCCAGCTTTAAAAATTTGTGTGGTTGATTCACAAATTATTCCTACCAGCGGCGTAGGAATTTATGTGAATATTTCTTTAACCTCATGTACCTATCCTTTTTCCAATATCCATAGATGACAGCGGTTTTGACATATGTTAACCAGATTGACACTCTTGAATTAGGATTACTTTCAAATAAAATAATTAATATGGTAAAGCGGCAATATAATACCAGTATTATTGCCGGTGGCGTTAGAATTTACAGTTATATTATTTCGTTTTTATTATAACACCTTTGCACTAAATATTCCTGATCGAGCTATTTTTGATAGATGTTTGCACGGTTGGTATTTTTGCATTGAAAGTATTCCTAAATTTCAGAAAAAATATGGTGGAGTGGCAAGGTCGTATCACTAACAGTACCAGAGGCGTAGAAATTGGTATAAATATTTCTTAAGGCATTCTAATTTCAAAAATTTCGAGCTGGCAGCGGTTATGACATATTTCATGCAAAAGGATATTTTTGTATTAAAATTACTTCTTACTTTAAAAATTGGAGTGGTAAGATAGAAGTATTGCTATATGCCGGTGGCATCAGAAACAGTTATATTGTATACATTTTATTACTACACTCACACTCAAGGTTCTCTATAATAAATTTAATCGTGTTCGACGTATTTTTGACAGAACCCAAATTTTAAGATTTTTATAGTTGGTTGACAAGGTATAAATATTATTACTAACAGTGGGGTAGTAATTACAGAAATATATTTTAAATTTCATTTACCTGACAATATATTTAAAAAATCACTAACCGACAGCGTTTGTAACAAGTAAAAACCAGATATAATTTTTTGGAAAGATATCAATACTGTCAATACCAGTGGCGTCAGAATATAGAATTATATTTTTAATTTTAGCAGTATATTTTACTTTAAAATATTCCTGGTTCCTATCTGCCTGATTGGGTATTTTTGCACACAGATAGTTGATGGTGGAGTAGTGAGGTGTTACCAGTTATACCGTAGCTATTCATATAAATATTATTTTCAACTTTATTTACCTACCTAACAAACTGTAAGAAGAAATAAAACTGGCGTCAAGAGAATATTTTGCTTTGAAAGCGGAGAATACATTTTACTGTGTAGTAAAATAAGGTTTACATAAAAAACGCCGGCCATATGCTAACATAATTTTGTAGTATTTTCGACTAAACTTTTAATCTTATGAGCTTAAAGAACAATCAAAACTTGTTTAAGTTACTGAAGTCGTTTGCCCCCTTTTCGTTAAATATCCTTGGCGTTTGGTAGAGAGTGTTCTAAATTCCCCAGCATCTCAAAGGATAGATTCCCATTCATCCGACCGCCCTATCGACTCAGCTACTCTCAAACTCAAATTCTGTACGTCCCCGCCAGGACGGAAGAGGTCCCTTATCTCCATCACGATCAGATCCTACTGACCGCCTCAACGAAAAAAAAAATTATTGACGCTTTATCATAAGAATCAGATTCCAGAACCTATCACTGAATAAAATTATACTCAGATTAAAGGTTCTAAACTTTGACAGTGGAGTCATCGCCGACAAGAGTTAGGTTTTAAACTCTGATACTGATAATTTATTAACCCGAATTACTTCCTGCGGCTGGTATGACTAATGTGAACTGACTTTCATATGTACAATATTTATAGTTAGTTATTATTATTCACCCTTGACCTAACTATGTACAATCACTAACTTAACCTAACTTATGACACTTAGTCATGTTTGACAATGTGTGAGCTAAATTACTTAAACTTTAAAGTCTTCGCTTTAAGTACATCAGTCCATAAAAATAGTTAAGTCCTTTCGGCGAAACACAGGTAGGTGTAAACCAAACAAACCGAATACGTTCTCTAATTTTCTCCAAGATATTTCTAGGTACTCTCATCGCAAAATCTAAATAACACTATATAATGAAACTAGGGTAGGCATACTAAACTTAACTTAAAACTAATTTTAACAGAATGGTGAGATCACAAGATCTTACACCTATACCGGAATGTTGGGAAGATTATTCCCTGTTTCAAAAGTTTCCATTCGTCAAATTACGGTGTGTGGAACAGGATTGCGACAAGCGTTTTCCCAAGAGAGCTAAACGAAATGTCTTTAGGAAAAAACTCATTAGGAAATAACTTAAATTATTATCAATCAGGTAAAAAGTTACAAAATGACCAATACTCTAAAAACTTATGAATTTGCCCATCAGATTTTATTTACAAATTTGGCAATCAGAAAAAATATCAACAATTTTGACAAACTGATCTTATTTGAGCAAAGAACTCCACACGAAACACATTGAAAAATTATTTCGGTGAAGTTTGATAAAAGTTTAGTATGTTATAGTGGGTTATAAGATAAAAATGTGTAAATATAAAATGATTTCTATGTCTAGTTCCAGAGATATGGACGGTCAAAGTTAAAAAAAACGTCGTTTTGGGGTATATTGGGCACGCTCACAAAGGCATTTCCTGACCGAAATAAAATAAGTTATCGACGAATATAGGTTACTAAGGTACCACACATGGACTTTCTTACTATTATGTTGGTAAAATGTTATCAGGTTGTATACTGGGGCTAGTCAAAAAAATCATTTATTGACAATTTTTTATTTTCCCCGATATAAAAATACAAAAATTATTTTTGAGCACACATTAATGTTTTAGGATTTTCTAGATAAACTGAACAAGTTTTTCTTCTCAATACCAGATACTTTGTGTTACATGTTTTTTTTTATTTTTTTTTACCATAAAAACTTGACCAAAATTGTTTTCTACTACGAAATCAATGTATTGTAACTTAAAAATCTAAATATTCTTTTGCATTCAGTTAAAGAGATAACTAAATAAACCTTAAATAAATTGAATTTTAGGTCTTTATTTTTTTCCTAGCTACGAGGTACATGCAAAAAGTTCTGTATCATTAATTTTTACAAAAGTGTAATCAATATTTAATTTCTTTAAAACTGATCAAGGGATTTTAATTTAATTTTGCGTATGCCTTTATCATACCCTTATCTAATAGAAGATGCAATTTTTATATCACTTCTTTATGTTTGGCATCCAGAATGATGATTTTTTAAAGGTTTCTCAAGGTTCTCTAAACTAAATAATAACACTTTTGGTGGGGCTGAATTATCAAAAAAAAACCAATAACATACATACAAGGTGTCGTAGCAGGGGAGGTTTTGGTGGTTAAACCCCCCGCAGAGGGCCTAACCCATAGTAATAAAAGTAACCTTGTTCATTACTAAATGACAAAAACCCCCAGAGTCAATTTCGCCACTGTACCTACATACTCTATTGAGTACAAGTCAAAGTTTTACATTATTATATTATATATATTATTTAACACCCAAGTATAAAAGAAAAAATATGTCGTTCACTAGGGAAAAGGTGATACATCTCGAAAAGTGACTCTTAGGTTTGAATTTAATTTTTACGTGCCACAAAAGAATATAATACTTTGAATAAAAGTGAAATGAAGACAATCTTGGATATCTTGTTTAAAGTTTACTTATCAAAAAGTCAAAAATAGTATCCTTCTTCTGTCTTTTCTGAGTGCCAACCTTTTTTTGAAAAAGCCACTGGTTGACTAGTACTCAAAGAGTACGTATATAGGTATGAGGGAGAGCAATTAGCCATAATCATAATTAAAAAAAAGTGTTATTATTTAGTCTAGAGAACCTTGAGAAACTTATAATCCCCAATGCAAAACATAAAGAAATGGTAACAAAATTGCACCCTGTATTAGATAAGAGTAGATAGATAAAGGCGTACGCAAAATTAAATTAAAATCCCTCGATCAGTTTTAAAGAAATTAAAAATTAATTACTTTTTTGTAAAAAATAATGAAAGAGAACTTTTTGCATAAACCTCGTAGCTTCGAAAAAAATAAAAAAATTAAATTCAGTTTATTTAAAGTTTATTTAGTTATCACTTTAACTGAATGCAAAAGAATATTTAATTTTTTAAGTGGCAAAATAATTATTTTGTAGTAGAAAACAATTTTCGTCAAGTTTTTGTGGTAAAAAAAATTTAAAAAAAAACCATGTAACACAAAGTAACTGTTACTGGGAACAAAAACTTCTTCAGGTTTTCTAGAAAATACTATAACATTAATGTTCACTCAAAAAATATTTTTTTTATTTTTATGTCGGGTAAAATAAAAAATTGTCAAAAAATGATTTTTTTGACTAGCCCCTGTATACAACCTGTTAACATTTTACCAACATTATAATAAGAAAGTCCATTTTTTTCTGTAAAGCATATTCGTGGATAACTTATTTTATTTTGCTCAGGAAATGCCTTTTTCAGCGAGCCAAATATACCCCAAAACGTTTTTTTTAAACTTTGACCGTCTATATCTCTGGAACTAGAAATAGAAATCATTTTATATTCCCGCATTTTTCTTATCTCATAACCAACTATAACATACTAAAATTTTATCGAATTTCACCGAAATAATTTTTCAATGTATTTCGTGCGGGGTTCTTTGGCATCAGATTTTGTATCGAACATTTCAACTTAATTTTTGAAACAAATACGTTTATGAAAAAACTTACTCGAAATGTGAAATGTCTAATAGTTGTCGGTGTCACAAAAGTGAACATAAAGTGTTACTGAAAACGGTGTCCGATCCTGTGAGTTCATTTGGAAAATACAGAAGAAAACTCCAAGGCAACAGTGTCCCACCAATAGGAAATCTAGGACAATCGCGGTTTTGAAATCTTAATTAACTACTGAAACGATTCTTGAAACTTGATCGAGAACTTCTTGGACGGGATGGTCGTTCGGGGGGCAGGGGACTTGTTGTCTTTCTTTCTGAAGATATAAAGGTGAATCGATCCTTTAACCAAATTTAAAAGATAAAATCTCAGTACGATTTTTTTGGCAAATTGTTTGTCAGCGTGTTAATATATTCAATTAAATTAAATAAATATTTTCATAAACTACCACAACCCTGATAATACTATCTATTAACCACAAACCACGGTAAGTGTAAGTGTATTATATTTGAATCTAGCTAAATACCCCGCAGCTTCGCCTGCAGCTTTAAATGATCATAACTTTTGTTCCCGTGAACCGATTTTGATAAAATGAAGCGTATATCCGGCGCTCTAGGTACCCATGAGCCCAAGTAATCGTAGTTATAGTGAAAGTCCAATTCAAAACCCGTCCAGTACTCTTTGTGTGAAGAAAGAGACAGACAAAAATTGTAAAAATTGTATTTTTGATATCTATATGGTTGATATTTAAACAAAGTAGATAAATGTAAATATTAAAAATTTTATGATGAATGAAATGTAGCTTTGAAAGATTTGAACCTTACAACAAAATTTTTGGGTAATATTTACGAAAACCAAAATCTGAAATTCGTTGCTTTACTTCTAAAATTATGATTTTTTTAATATATTTTAACGTTTTTTCAAATAACTCGGAAACTAAAGCTCCCACAAATTTAAACTTTGTAACAAAATTTGTAGTACATATTTATGGAAACTTAAATATGAAAACCGTATATCGATACTTGCTTTTGTTCCAAAGTTACAATTAAAAAAAAAAAGTTAATCGGTTCATGGTCAGCCGATAAAGGATTTTTGTACCAATTTCGTTAAAATCGATTAAGTCGTTCTTGAGTTTTCGTGTATAAATACAGACCGACAGACATTTTTTTTTCATCGATTAAGGTGTTTTAGAATTTTAGTAACTCATTTTTGATGAAATTAAGAAAGGTCAAAATTTCACCATTTTAATAGTCTCCCATACCATATTGGTATGGTGGACTAAAAATATCTTACGACTCCACTTAAAAAGAAATCTTATATTTTAAAGTAATCTCAATATACATATGTCAATCTGTATATTGAGTCGGTCAGCGATTTTTAAAAATATATTGTAAGGTAAATGAAATTTTAAAATACTGGTAGTAATAATATTTGTACCTTGTCACTCCACTATTAAAATCTTAAAATACGGGTTCTATCCGAGTACAAAAATAAACATCGTGCGACTTCTGTCAAAAATATGTCGATCAGGATTAATTTTTAATAGATTACACAATATAACTTTTTCTGATGCCTCCTGCCTATAGCAATACTTATATCTTATTTTTTTAAAGCAAGACGTAATTTTAATAAATGGCCTTTTGGATGACATATGTCATAACCGCTGCTAGTTCTACGCCTCTGGTACTGAAATGACCTTGCCACTTCACTATATTTTTTTTATTTAGGAATACTCTGAATGCAAACATCTGTCAAAAATAGCTCGATCAGGAATATTTGGTGCAAAGGTGGTATAATAAAAAATTAAATAATATAACTGTAAATTCTAATGCAACTAACAATAAAACTGTTATTATATTGCCGCTCCACCATATTAATTATTTAATTTGGAAGCAATCCTAATTCAAGAGTATCAATCTGGATGACATATGTCAAAACCGCTGTCATCCAGGGATATTTAAAAAAGTTGGTACACGAAGTTACACAAATATTTCCATAAATTCCTACGTCGCTGGTACGAATAATTTGTGACTCAGCCACACAAATTTTTAAAGCTGGATAATATTTGAATCTAAAGAGACTAATCATACAGACAGACATCTGTTAAAACTACGTCAATCAGAAATATTTTGAAATAAAGGGTAGTGAAAAAATAATAAAAAACATATTTTTAAGTTTAGTGATCACTGGCTGTAACAAAATGAATATTTTTGCACTCCAACAAATTTTTTTTTCGAATTTCAACTTATTTTCAATGCAAAAATATTAGTTATATTGACATATGTCCAAAGGGCTGTCAGTGAATAATATTTGATTATGTAAGGTAAAATGAATGTATTAATAAATACTGGTATATTTGTACGCCACTGGTACTAAAAATAACAAGAAATTGGTAATAAAAATTTTAACGTAGTATCTCTGGTCTATCTAGTAAAACTGTAGCAAATCTTGTGTCAGTTGGTCATTTTCGCGAGTAGATAATAAAATAAATCGATGAATAAATGAAATAGCACAAGATTTTTTGAACCGGAACATTAAATGACGCTCTAGGTACTCTTTGCATAATATCTCACAACTCCACCATGAAAATTCTTAAATTTTGAAGTAATGTTAATGCAAAAACGTAATGTCAAAGCGGCTGTCAGTCAGAAAGGTTTAAAAATAATGTTTCCCTAAATTTTTGTAAAAATATTTCTCGTACGCCTCTGGTTTTACCAAAATGAGACGCATTATTTTGAAACTTCATATACTTTGTCTGCAATGTATCTAATAAAGCTGTGCCAAGTTTGGTGTCTCTAGATTATACGAGTGCGTGGCATTTCAACACCATTAATTTCTGGTTAAAATGACGGGCATCTTTGATGACGTCATAGACACCCTTTGCACAAAATACACCATGGAAATTATTAATTGTGGAAGCATTTCCTACAAAAAAAAGTATGTCACAATGCGTCTAAACATAGGTGCACACAGGACCCATAATTTTTAACACAGGCTCCAGAACTCCTTGGTTTCTAAGCATTAAGCATAAGTGCACAGAAAAGGTTTTCTTAATTGTAGGTATTTATCATTCGCCAATTGCAGTGATCAATTTTCTTGACTTTTTTGAAGAATGAGCTAACGAAAACATTGTTGATAATTACATTCCAGTTATTACCGGGTGGCCAAAAAAAAACCGGAATGACTTTAAATGGATATATCTTTGTCAGTTCTTTACCGATTTTAACGAGTGATAGCTCTATTAAAAGCGCATAAAATTCCCCATCCATAAATTTACAAAAGTTGACCGCCATCTTAAAATCAAAGATGGTGGACATTGTCAAAGTGAATCATATATTTCAACTTGTTTCTTTTTAAGGAATCCCCTTAAATAAAGTTAAAATATTAACACTATTCAAAAGCCAAGTTTCTACCAAGGCGATCGATAAACTTAGGAGAAGTTCCTGTTCCCTATATGTAAATAGTGAATATATTCATATCGCCCTAACTTTTTATTTCTCAACCGATTTTAATGAGTGATAGCTCGTTTGATCAAGAATCAAATTTTCCTGAGACGAAAAAACAAATTGTTGAACATTTTTGAATACTTATATAAGATAATCATAAATAATCTCGTTTATTTTTATGGAACCCACTCAAGCAAAGTATTGAGAATAAGACTGTTCAGACGGCTAGTCTCTGCCGAGGCGATCGACATATCGCTCATTAAAATCGGTTAAGTACTTTAGGATTTACACCTAAAAATTTGGGAGAAGTTCTAGTGCTCTTTATGTGAATAATGCATATATTCATATTACCGCAACTTTTGTATTTCTTCAAAAATTTTAATGAGTGATAGCTCGTTTATTCGAAAATTCAATTTTCCGGTAGCGACAAAAACAATTGGCGTTTATTTTTGAACTCAAGATGGCGGATTTTAATTATGTTAATTTTTTTGGAACCAACTCAAGCGAAGTAACGAGTAATAAAACCGCTCAACAGCCTAGTCTCTGCCAAGGCGATCGACATATCGCTTATTAAAATCGGTTAAGAAGTACAAAAGTTGTGGTGGTATGAATATATGCTTGAGTGGGTTCCATAAAAATTAACGAGATTATTTATGATTATCATATAATCATCATCTTGAATTCAAAAATGGTCGACAATTTTTTTTTGTCGTCGCAGGAAAAGTTCATTCTTGATCAAACGAGCTATCACTCATTAAGATTGGTTAAGAAATAAAAAAGTTGCGGCGATATGAATATATTCATTATTTGCATATAGAGCACTGGAACTTCTCCCAAACTTTTTGGGTATAAATCTTAAAGTACTTAAACGATTTTGATAAGCCTTGGTAGACACTAGACTTTTGAATAATGTTAATTTTTTAATTTCATTTAAGTAGATTCTTGAAAAAAAAACGAGTTGAAATATATGCTTCATTTTGAAAATGTCCACCATCTTTGATTTTAAAATGGCCGCCAACTTTTTTAAATTTGTCGAAGGGGAATTTCATCCACTTTTAATAGAGCTATCACTCGTTAAAATCGGTAAAGAACAAACAAAGCTATAGCCATTTAAAATAATTCCGGTTTTTTTTGGGCCACCCGGTATATTGGGTGATTTCAATCTGGATTGGCTAAAAAATAGAACCTATATAGCTAGACTAAAAAGATTTTCAAAGGAAATAGGCTTAACTCAATGGGTAAGATAACTAGATCTGAGGGGCCTCGGGAAGTATAATCGATTTAGTGTTTACAAACTTTGGGGAAGTTAGAACTAAGGTTTTGAAATATCCAAAAATAGGCGATCACAATATTGTTAGTGTATATATCGAAAATTTTAAGCACCAACAATAAACTCCTATCAAACTGTTAGAAAAAAAAGTGGGATTATAGAAACTGTGATAAGGATTTGAAAGTAGATATATTGTGCAATAATATCTCAGTGTCTTCATGAAATTACTCCCAAAAAAGAGGTTAAGATCTTACCCCTGCATGTGATTGCAGAAAATACACGTTTTATAGCAAAACAATTAAATCAAAAAATTTGGAAAATAAACAAAACCGACGTCACACTAAACAATCGACGCAGTTTTCTTGGAGTTTTCTCAATCGTTTTCTAATCTTTCTTGGAGGGTGGTCTGTCGTGAAGTTCGAATTTTTCGCTCTTTCTTTTTGCGCACCTGTCACTTGTCAATTTGAAAAATGTGACGTATGCGCGGATACAAAATATACAAATATTTAGGATAACAAAAAAGAAAGGCAATGTAAGTGTATGTTTATCCAATGATAAACATTACCGCCCAACAAAAAATCTATTAATTTTTTCCCATAAAAAAAACAATTCGCGAAACCACACTATTATTTGGTTTCCATGTAGCAAAACAAAAAAAAATAAAAAAATTCTATAAACACAAAGAAATCGGTTGGAGGTTACTTTGAGGGTAAAGGACAAATTTTAACAAGGGGTCTATCCAAGAAACCTCTGGAGGTTTTCACTTGAACCACGCGCGGTATTCAAGACTACCGTATATTTTGGCGATTCTGCCAATTACCCACTTTAGTGAAGGTTGATTCTCATCCTTCACAACCGCCAAAGAACCTATTGTTGGTAGATTATTTGGCACATTCCACTTGTTCCGCTGCTGCAGATCATGGAGATATTCCATGTGCCAACGTTTCCACATATTTTGGTACATATGTTGGAGCAATTGTCACCTTTTTAGACGGCCAATCTTAATGTCAGAGAAATCCTCGTCCGGAGGGGCATTTAAAGCTTCCAAAGTTAGAAAATGTTCGGGGGTTAAACATTCAAGGTCGTTAGGGTCAGGACTCATCGAGCAATACAGTGGATATTTCCTCAAACGAAAGTACTTGATGTCCGATGACATGATATAAATGGGACTTAACGGACCTCACGCCCTACTCCCAAAGGCCCTCAAAGTGGGGTGCCGAAGGGGGGTTAAAATGCCATTTAATGGCCAATTTTTCGGCAGAGTTCTGCATATAGAAAAGCATCAATCGGTTAGCTCCAATAAAATTTGTTTCTTGATCCGAGACCATATTCACGCACCGTCCACGACGGGCAACAAACCTTCTAAAGGCAGCAAGGAAGGCCTCGGAGGTCAAATCGGAGACAGCCTCGAGGTGTAACGCTTTGGTTGACATGCACACGAATAGGCAAACATATCCCTTTTGACTCTGGACACTACGACGACGAGAAATTGTCACCGAAACTGGTCCCATATAGTCCACACCACAATGGAAAAATGGCTTCACTTTTGATACACGAACTCGGGGTAGATCTCCCATAAAAGGAGAGTATGGAACAGGTTTCACACGAGTACATCTAAAACATTTCGATACAACGCTATGAATAGCGCGGTTTATTGACAAAATCCAGAATTGTTGTCTTAACAAATACTGCAAAAATCTTGGGGGCCCGGATGGCCATATTGGTTATGACATGACTCAATAACTAAACTGGTCAAACAATGATTTTTGGGTAAAAGCATTGGATTTTTGGCATCAAAAGGCAGTTCAGAATGTCTTAAGCTGCCGCCCACCCTGAGGATTCCATCTTTATCAAAAAAAGGAGCCAATTTCCAACAAGAACAAGAATTCTGGGTCTGCAAGTTTTTTATGTCTTCACTAAAACATTCATTCTGAGTAACTTTTACCATTACACACATGGACTTATAAAGCTCATCAGAACTTAATGATTTTGAATCATAAGGAGGTTGTTTCTTTAAATAAACTTCTAAAAATGCAATAAGCCATAATATGCTGAATCGTGCGCAAAGAAAACCTTGTGAATAAGTCATAAAGAATCGGATTTGGAGGTGAAAGCACAGCACATACAAGTTTTCGTTCTTCACTAAGAATATCTGGATTATTCTCTGGATGAAACACCATGGAAGTAGGCCATAAGTCATTAGACAATTTTAGCCATGGAGAACCTGTGAACCATAACGGATGGTCAATTAACTGACTGGGTAACAAACTCCTGGACAAACAGTCAGCCGGGTTTTTTGTGCCACTAACATGGAACCACCGATTTGGAGGGATTTTTTCCTGGATCTGGGTAACCCTGTTAGCTACAAAGGTGCGCTGTTGGGCAGGATGGCTTTTTATCCAAGATAAAGCAACGCTAGAGTCAGACCAGGCATAAAAATAATCAAGAGGAATTGGAAAGGATGACAAAACAATTTTTAATAAATTGGCTAATAATAATGCGGCACAGAGTTCCAGTCTGGGCACAGATATTATTTTCAAAGGACACACTTTACTTTTGGCGCATAACAAGGAAACTGACACTTCACCGTGGGAGTTTAGTTGCTTCAAATATACAACTGCACCATAAGCAAGCATGGAAGCGTTACTAAACCAATGAACATCAGTCAACACTGGGTTATCTATAGTCACACGACGGGGAATGGAGAGAGATGAAAGTATAGGAAGTTGTGAGACATACAAGTTCCATTGGGTTGAGACCTATCAAATCTCCACAATATCTTTTGGTATTTGACGTCTCTTTCATCCACTGCAATAATTCCTATACATCTGTCGAATATCTGTACTAAATACAAAAGAAAACAATCGGAAAGACAACAAAATTTTAACTATAGCATTTTGGAGCTTTAAGCCTACTAACAAAACATCATTTAAACTTGCACTATTGGTGCTCTTAGATGAGCCATCAAACACTACTCGAATTTTTAATGAACCACAATCTTCTTTTACCACACAATGATGAGGAAAATAATATGAAGGAGATTCACTTAAACTACAAAGTCTCATGTGACCTTGTTGGAGGTAATCCCTCATAAAGTCACTATATAAATTATGAAGGTTGGGGTTTTTTTGAAGTTTACACTCTAATAAATTAAAACGACTCAAAGCTTGTCGTCTAGAATCACCTAACATGGGAGGGTTTTTTTTGAAAGGCAGACACAATACATAACGACCCTCATCAGTACGGATGAGTGGATATAAAATGATTCTCACATTTTTCGTCCTCTGGGGTGACGGGAATTTTTTGTGAAACGCATTCGAGTTCCCAAAACTTTTGCAGATTGCAATCAACTGACCTATCACAATTGGGAGAGAGGGAAGTGCCTGGTGACACAAACTCTGAAGTGTTAGAGGGGTTAACGCCGCCCAACAAAACCCAACCAAATATCGTTTTAATTGCACTTGGTCCACCATTTTCTGCTTCAAAAACCCAGGCAATATATAATTTCAGCAAATAAATCTACACCTTACAATAAGTCAGCTTCACGGGGCTGGCCAAAGTTTTTATCTGCTAACTCTATATTGTTAAGGTATTTCCATTTTCCAGAGTGGACAACAGAAACAGGGGTTGGGCCACAAATTGAAGGCAAAATAATGGCTTTAAAATCAAGACTGGGTTAACAACTGTTAATGGAGAGAGACTTAACGGAACAGAACCTGTGGATGCTGAGGTCGACATGTTGCTAATCCCTTGGATAGGAATACAACTTGGAGCAATAAAGAGACCTAAGCATTACACAATGGAAGATGAAACAAAGCTAACTTGGCTCGCACAGTCAAGCAATGCTCTACATATTACAGGATTTTCTGCTGAATCATATACGTAAACTTCAGCAGTGGCAAATAACACACTTTTATAATTTTGGATAGTACTTGCATAGCACTGGCGGGAATCACTACTATTGGATGACTGACCTGAATGTCCAGTATTGGAATTTGCGTCAGCCTGGCTGATTGACTCAGTCTGCGGATTTTTCTTTGTCATAAAGTGAAGCAAGGTATTATGTTTTTTGGAACAAATTTTGCAAAATTTGGCAATTGGACAATTAAAAACACTATGAGTTTTGGAAAAACAAAGCACATGCGTTCACTTTTCACAAAAGCATGCCTTTCAGCAATCTCACTTTCTAAAAATTTGTCGCACTTAATTAAAAGATGACGAGCACCATTTTTACAAAACACACAATTTGGAGGTTCGGTGGAGGTTGTAAAGGATTTAACTGGGGTTCCCTTTCTTGACCTATTATCACATGGCTTGGAATTATTTTGGGTTTGGTTACTTAAATTTGTTTGGTTAAGTTAAACACACATGTTTTGTTTAGGATGTTAGTCAAATCTGAATATAGGGATTGCTGTATCACTAAATTCTATTTCAAAACGTGTTTTTAAGCTAGGATCAATTTTTTGGAGTAATAAATTCAACCTAGTAAAATTCCACAAGTCGATTCCTTGGACATGACTAAGGGCTTCCATATTCTGAGAAAAAGTTGACAAAACATTTCTTAAATCTGAGGCAGAGTTAGGTTTTGCAGGAGGACAAAAAGACATAGCCAACCAATAATCTGTTGCTAGTTCTCTTTTATTATCATACCTTTCAATTAAGGAGTTGAAAGCCACAAAATAATTATCAGATGTCAAGGGGATGTTTTTTATAACATTAGCTGCATCACCTTGCAATGCCATGGATAAATGCTGAGTTCTTTGAATATCACTCAAGGATTTTTTCTCATGAACAAGAGTTTGGAATAGGTCAATGAATGTTGGCCAATCACGTCTAACACCACTAAATGTTGGCAAATTTATTTTAGGAATTTCCAAACCTTCAGAGGGTTCTTGGATAAACGACTGAAAGGTGGATTGGTTCATTTGAATGTTAGGGCTCCCAACAGTTGGGGTCACAAGATCTCGCGCTACAGAGCTAACTGTATATTTCAAACCATCAAATTTTGTACCAACTGCATAATGAGAATCTTGATCCTTTTCATTTGACAAAGAAATAATGTCCAACTGCAACAATTCGAATGAACTACAACAACTTGAAAAGTCCTCAAAACGCGCTTTAAATTCCGAAAGTTTGGTATTATCTGATTGTGCAAGGATTGCACTATTATACATCGCATCCATGCGGTTATAAAAAGCTTGGCGCTACCAAAAAAAAAACTTTATTTACCTTAACAACTATTTGTCAAAAATTAACTACAACACGGTCAAACAATCACTATGGATAAACCCGAAAAAGGTTCCACTATCGCTAGAATATGGATGATTAAACGCGCGAGGGAAATCACGCGAAAACCAGATAAAATTTTGGAAATTTTCACAAAAGTTGTTTTATTTTGACTCACGACATTTCGAGGTTATGTCAGCTGTTCACACCACTGAACATACAAATTTATTATTGGCTAGATGGATCGCGTCTAAAAAAAGGCAGGGTTCGTTAAGGCGAATTCACACTTTCACAAGGAACACGGCTAAATTCGATTGGGATTTGGATTTATGAACGCACCTCTTAAACCAACCAAACCTATTTCTTCGATTTTGAAATGACCTTCGGATGCGTCAATTCAAAACACGCACAAAAAAACGACTGAAAAACGCGCAAAAAAGTTTTGCCAAGAGGAGAAAATAAAATGTGGTTGTAATACATCAAAATATCGGAAATTTTCTAAAAATCACTATTTTTCATAGAACAAGATCAGTTATACGGGTCTGAAGGACCAATTTTATGCATGTGATTGCACAAAATACACGTTTTATAGCAAAACAATTAAATAAAAAAATTTGGAAAATAAACAAAACCGACGTCACACTAAACAATCGACTTACCCAACTTTCTTGGAGTTTTCTCAATCGTTTCTTGCCGGCCGGCTCACCATCGCACACCACGTTTTCTAATATTTCTTGGAGGGTGATCTGTCGTGAAGTGCGAATTTTTCGCTCTTTCTTTGTGCGCACCTGTCACTTGTCAACTTGAAAAATCTGACGTATGCGCGGATACAAAATATACAATTATTTAGGATAACAAAAAAGAAAGGCAATGTAAGTGTATGTTTATCCAATCATAAACAACCCCATTACAAACTATGGTGGAATAAAAAAGTGGAGAATGCTGTTTAAAAAAAAATAAGGGATTATACTTACAAATAATATGTTAATAACAATAAACCTCCTGCACGATTTGAAGAATACAAAAAAATCGAAATAGTGCACTGAAAATTATAAGAAAAGAGGAACGGGCTTATTTTGAACAAAAGATGATTGTCGTAGCAATGGCTCAGAAATGTGGAAGACACTAAAAACTCTTATGCCCAAACAAAAAGGTAATAATAAATTTGTTTTGCAGGTCGTTTTTGATGAGAAAGAAAATAACATGGATAAAATACCAGAGCGTCCAAACAAATACTTTTTGAACAGTATCAGTTATTAGTAGGGTCACTGAAACAAATCTTTTAAACTCAAATTTTTCTCAGTTTCTGTTACTAGATAAAGACTCTCTTTAAAAAAAATTTGTCATTACCAAATAAGGGTAGTCCAGATAATCTAGGAATTGAATTGTTCAAAAAAATATATAATGGAATATGGATATGGATTTGATTAATGTTAGTTTGGAGCAAGGAGTCGTTCTTTCATTATTGAAGATTTCGACTGTGGTGCCAGTTCCACAGAAGGAAAATTCAAATTTGGCGGCAGAGTTTTGCTCCATTAATATGTTGGTGGGAATTGAAGAAATTTTAGAAGAGTGTGTTTATTATCAATTTTTAATTGAGGCAAACAATATATTATCGGAAAGACAGTCTGATTCTAGAAAGAAGCATAGCTGTGAAACTGCTGTTCAGTGTGTTCTGGACCATTGGAAAAATGCTCTAGATAATGGGCTTATTACAATAGCTGTATTTTTTGTTCTGCAAAGGGCTTTCGAGAAATTAAATAGGAAAAACCTCTTAAAAAAACTACGCAAAATGGGAATTACCGGCTCTGTATTGACATGGCTAAAAAGCTGATAGATTATTGTTTCTTTCCCTTCAAAATATAACAGAATTAGTTGACAAAATTAATCAAGATCTCAAGCATTTGTCAACTCAGTTGTACAAAAGCCAAGTACTTGGTGATAGGTAGTGACAGCTGGTACAAAAAATTTGTTCAAAACCAACGCAAAATAATAATTGGAAAGACCAGTATTGAAATGGTGCAAAAAATAAATACTTGGGAGTAATTGTTGATAGAAAGCTTACATTTAAGGAACATGCCAATTCTGTAATCTCAAAAACCGCATAGGTATAGCATTAATTACAATTACTTATTTAGATGTTCGACTTTCCTGTCACAAAAAACCAAGATAATTATATACAATACTTTGGTGCTTCCACATTTCACCTATTGCAGCACTATTTTGTACATGTTGAATCATGTCTTAACTTTCATTTGTAAGATTAAAACTGGAAATTCACCAACATATCTACTTTATAAAATAACTTACAATAGAAAGGTTCATAATGTAAACACAAGATCCCAAAATAACTTTTATGTAAATCGTAAATGTGGAAAGAATACAATTTTTCATAAGGCATTGATTGACTTTGATGCTCTTCCTTCTGAAATCAAAAGATATTTATCTATAAACATTCTTAAAAATAAAGTGAAAAAGTATTTGTTGGAACTTGTTAATGATAATTTTGTGGGTGCCTGATAAATATATATATAATATATATATATATATATATATATATATATATATATATATATGTGTAGTCAAAAATTTTGGCGCTATTCAACTACAATTTTTATAAGCTTTCCAAGGAGGTATCACACGGTAAGAAAATTTTTTTTTAAGGGATGACGTTTTTTGGGGGTAGCTCCGAAGGGTCTACCAGGAGAATGCTCAAAAACAATAGGGGTCTGCACGTCAACAAAAGTAATCACTATGTAAACTTTTGTTATGATTAGTGAAGGGGTTTTTAAGTTAGAGTGGCTACAAAATAGGCGACAGACAGACCCGACAGACAGAGCGACGGTGTCTGGATTCGTGCTTATCACTATTCGGAATCCCAAAATTCGTGGAGGATCATGAAAATCTCGAAGTGCGATTTTTCGATGATTACATTACTTCCCTTAGCGAGGGAAGTAAAAAGGCTGAGATGCACACAAGGACTGAGGGACACAACTAACTGGTTCTAAAATGTTTACAGTTCTGCTATTTGATAAATATTTTTTAGCATAAATTAAATCTTCCCAAGCTGGAATGCTAGTACGACGGTACATATTGTCTAGTTCAAAATTTAAAATATAATTATTACTTACTACTCATACCAAGATTACCATTATTCTGCGGTTACAAACTATTAAGTTTCTCAGACAATAGCTGCAGAGGTATTTGTCTTAAATTACTATAACATGAAGAGTTTTTATAAAGAATGCCATTTTAGTTAGACCATTACTGTTAAGAAAATAACTTTTTCTATTATATTCGATATATTAAATTGGTCATAAAGATCAAGATAATTTATATTAGGTGTAAATTGGCTGATATTACTGATTGTATTTTTAACCTTATTATTTATTAGTTTAATATTCTTATAAGCAACACTTACGCCCCACTTTGCAGGTATGGTACATACTAGCAAGTTTGTAAAGAAACATATATTTGCAAGTAGCGAAATATCCTTTGTTTTAATGTCAACATTGTTTAATCCAGCGAGAACTACAACATAATCATTGCTTACCCAATTATTGTGAAGGTTTACATCGTTTTTGGCGATTCCATGCGTAATGCAGTGTGTGCTACGAGGAAAGCTGTTGGATATTCACGAGTTGGTCAGTTAGACGATTGAAATTGCTAGTGATCGCATAAAGATGAGGTATGATTTGAAAGAAAATTCTGCTGGATTCCACAAGGATGATAAATTCTGGCTATATAACCCCCAATAGAACGACCATATTTCATTATTAAAGGGTTAAACGACGTAGTTTACAGGATCCTAAAGCCAAGATGAAAGTAGTACACCTGGACGGGCTTAAACCTTTTCGAGGAATTATTGATCGGGACGATCAAAGATAAATAGGAGGACAGTGTTACGAGTTATACATTTCATTAGGTTCTAGACTATTTAGTTTTAAGTGTTTTTTGTTAGAGAAGTTATTTATTTATCTAGGTACGAGTTTTCTTAGTGTTGAGTGTGTATTATTATAGTATATTTTTATGCCCAATTACCTATGTTGTTTTAGTCTAAATTATATATGAGCGGAGCGTGGCACGCTGCGACGGATCGCGGCAATCGCGAATAATCCAAAACTGAATTCTCTGGGGGCTGATTCTTGAATATCGTTGGAAAGATCGCACGGGAACGGTTCTCTCCCTGATATCGACCAATAATGGGCTTTGAAGGAATCACGAGTTATCCGAAACCTATCCGACTACGACCGAACCTCACCCGATTGATGTGTATCGAACTAACTCTCCTACACTTTCATACATCTGCCCCCGGACCAGGTGAACGAGCGCTCTCGAAAAACGACAATCCGGTCAGCTTTGCGCGTGCACCATGCAAGATCGGCGGCTTCTAAACCTTCTTATTGGTCGAAAGGAAGGATGTGAACGTTCCCGTGCGACCTTTCATACAAAATTCAAGAATAAGCCTCCTGGAGCGTTGAGTAGTTTTCTCTCGGCCTATATAAAGCGCAATATGTTCGCCAACGAATAAGTCTTAATTTAGTTAGCAAGTAGTAAGGATCTTAGGAAAGTTATATAATTGTTGTAAAAAGATTTGCAATAAAGGCGGTTATATTTGGAGACCAGTAGCTTATTTAACGAGCAGATCCGTTAAGAGATACAGAACCCGTAACAATGTTTTTTTTTAGAAAATTTTAGTTAATATCACCGGGTTGGTAAGGATTTGCTTCATCTTTCTTTGTGGTAGTGAGTAAGGTTTAATAAATTTTACCTACGCGATTAAATATTATTATGGACTATATCACCGGGTTGGAAATCAAGAAAACAATCAGGGGACGTCCATAAATAATTCTAAACCTGGAGTGGGGATGGGGCGTATGCACATCTGTGCATTACCCTCTCCACATAGGCCGATCAGCTCTTATCGTTTTAGTGTCCTTTTATCCACCTTCGCCGCCATTTTGACAGAAAACTAATGGATTATCTGTCACTTTTGAGTGAAAATGGCGGCGAAGGTGGATAAAAGGACACTAAATCGGTATGAGTTGATCGGCCTATCTGGAGAGGGTACTGATCTGTGATAATGAAGAAACTGGGGCCCTTGTTTTCGTTCGCGCAAAAAGTGATCACTGATATTTTTTTAAAATAATAAAATTACGTAGTTAAGTTTAGATATACCCCGGAAAAGTATGGATACACCCAGAAAAAGTCTGAATACGCCCCAACACAACCCAAATTTATCAGAAATATTTAAATTGAAAACCTGTAGAAAATACATAATGCATTTAACGACCCAAATATAAATAGTGTTTTTTTATGTATTTTCTTGAGCGAGGGAAGTTTTGGAGTAAATCTTTACTTGATATATTTTGTTGGACTAAACAGTAAAATTTGAATAATAAGACAATACTATATATATATATATATATATATAGAAGTAGGTATATAGCAATTAATTTTGTATGTAAAAGATATTTAAAACTTTATCCATTATCCGAAAATATTTCAAAAATGTTCTCCTATCTATTTTTATAGACCACTCACCCCGGGACACCGAGCATAATGAAGTCTCGTAAAATATTACTTTTATATTAGTATATTATTAATTATAAAGTGGTGAATCATAACCTTTGGTATTTATTATTTTTAGTGTAAATACTACTCTAGATGGCAACTCATTTAAGATATCGGTTAACGAAGCTAAGCAAATCGTAAGCAAGCAACCTGAATACGCAATTCCTCAAGTTATCGACCCTATTGGTAAGTCTTTTTAGTTCATTATGTGTGAGCAGAAAAAAAAGCGCACCAAATACATGGGATAATGGATATCTATATATTTTGATGGATTTTGGCTTTATAGGCACTTATTGGAAAACTTTAAATTGTTTTTTTCTATTCCATGCATATAATGCAGTGTGAGGGGGCATCATTAAACATGTATATATACTCATTGGAACGTAATAATGTTTTTCCAAATTATAAAATAATAGGCACCGGCTAAACTACAAATCCATAAAATTAAACGTTTAGAATCTGTTAGAAGAGAAAGAAATCAACTTAATGTTGAAAGTAAACTGATTCATTGAATATATATATTTTTTGTTTTCGTTTGTAAAATAATCCCCTAAAGACCACTTGAGCTTCAAAATCAAGCAAATAATTTTGTTTCTCATGCGTGTTTTCTTTGCAAATTTCACTGCGTCTGCGGAGTCGTCAAATCATAGTAAACGCAAACGCAATTGTGAAATATTATCTGTAATTTTAAAACTCTAGTGATATTATCCCCGAAAATATCTATATCGGGTTTTTGGGACTTCTATTTTTAGAGAAAATATTTGTATAAAAATACTTTTTATACAAAGTGTTAATTTATTACTAAGATTTGAAGTGCTTAGTTTTCATGTCAAAATAAGACAATCTACACAGCGTTGTTTCAAGATTTTCTTAGTTTTTTCTTATGGGTCAGTCCATATCAAGTCAACCAGGGTATTTTACCACACCATCTCCGATGTTGATGATTTTTAGTATACATGTTTTTCCTACCAAAAAACTGGAAAATACAAAATTTCAGACTTTTTTGACCAGTTGTTTATTTTGAATTAATTTTTGAAAATCGAAAAAGTCACTTATTTGTCCTTAACATGTGCGCACAAAATTAGGAATATCCAAAGAACCACTTATAATAGAAAAGTAGGTGAAGGTTCATTTTAAAGCTCTTATAAAGACCTTTCATATGAGAATATTGCATAACATATATTGAAAAAAAAAAAAAAAAAAATTTGATTTTTTTTTTGACAAATTTCAAAAAGGCCATTTTTAATTTTTTTCAAAAAATTATATTATTTTCTTTAAAGTGTTATTAAACTATTCACAAAATTTTGAGATGGACAAATCATGGGTTCAATGTGAAAAAATTTATTAAAAATGTCACATGCATGAAAAATCGCCTATAAATAGACAATGCATTTTGGTAATTAGAAGAATATAATGGGGTTTAAAGCGATATTATAAAAATATTTAACAATATTTTATTTAATAAAAAATTATATCCTACGTTTCATTCTGTATCAGTAATCACATTAACATTGCCCCCCATTGTAATATTTACTTACAAAACCTCTTTTCCACCGGAGACGTACTATTGGATGTTCCAATTCTTAGGAAAATATGCCTGTATAAACCTGCCAATACTTTTGTGAAATACTGCCTGTTTATTCCTGTTTAACATTAAGGACACACCTCCTTCATTTTATTGGTCTGTTTAGGTACATTGTGGGGATTTGCTGACATGAAAATTCCTGCATAAATTGATTTTAAATTTTTGGCAAGTATCTTCCTGATACAGCTCCAAATAATCGATACATAATAGTTCGACTGAAGGTTTATCAGAAGTCATCTCTGTGTAATTTTAAAAGTTTCAACTATGGGTGAGGCAAGTGGATGGACTAAATATAAAGTAAAGTGCTGTGATCCACTAGAGTTAAAAATCAAGCATTTTGGTAAATTAAGAAATGTGACCAAGTGGATGTGCAGTTACAAAAATGTCAAAATGGGAATGAAAATCTGTGATGGTTGTAGACTAAAGCTTTCAAAGGAGTTTAAGGCATCTGAAGAAGATGAGGCAGGGTAAGTAACAAATAGTATTTTTTAATATAAAATTAATAAACTAAACCAATTGCGTCAAGTACGGAGTGGAAAAATCTCATGGCATTATTTTGCATGGCATTATTTTGCATGGCATTTTGAGAATACAGACATTATGTACAAATTTCTTGGCATTATGTACACATTTTGGGTCAGCTGTTACCCCCTTTTTTAAGTTCTTATAAAAAACTAACTTTTTAAATTTTTTTAGACCCAGTCAAGTTCCAGAAAATGATCCAGATTTTCAAGAATCTGCTGAATCATTTACTCTTTTAAACAAGTCATTGGAGCTTCTTGGTGTGTCGCCGATTAAAAGAAAAAATGTATACAAAGAAAAAATTGATATTGTACAGCATACAATTGCGAAAGCATTTACAAAGGAATCAGATTCAACGCTAGTAAAGGAATGCCAGAGTGACGAAAGTGAAATAATTAAGCAGTTAAAGGACAAATTTTTAAAAACCGAAAAAGGAGTGAGAAAATACTAGTTTTATCATGTTTACCTCAAAGTTGGAGTAGAAAGAAGATTGAAGAAGAATTTGGAGTTTCTCAATATTTGGCCAGAGCTGTAAAACAGTTAGTTAAGGACAATGGGATATTATGTTCTCCTAACCCCAAACCGGGAAAGACCCTTAGTGATAGAGTGGCCCAAATAGTGGTAGATTTTTACCAAAGGGATGACATTAGCAGGACCATGCCAGGTAAAAAAGATTATGTTGTTATCAGAAAATATGGAGCTGAAAAAGAATATGTACAAAAAAAATTAGTCTTAGCTAATTTAAAAGAAATTTATGCATTGTTTAAAACTGAGTACCCCAATGAAAAAATTGGGTTTTCAAAATTTTGTGAACTGCGACCCAAAAACTGTATACTGGCAGGAAAAAGTGGGACTCATACTGTATGTGTATGTACTATACATCAAAATATAAAACTAATGCTCAATGGCTCCAAATTAAATAAGCTATATGATGAAAATAACAGGCCTCTTGCAATATCTTATCATGATTGCCTTTATAAACTAATGTGTAATCCACCTTCAGTTGACTGTTTTTTAAGCAATAGATGCAAGCAATGTCCTGGAGTAGAACAGTTTAAAAATACGTTAATAGAAAAATTTGAGGAAGAATTAATTGATGAGGTCTCATTTAAAAAGTGGGTCTCAGTAGATAGGTGTACTATGGAAACCGTTGTTAAGAAAAGTGATGATTTTGTCCAGGAATTTACTGATGATCTTGTAAAACTTAAATCACATTCTTTTATTGCAAAAATGCAAAAAGATAGATACAATGAAATAAAAATTAACCTTAAACCTGGAGAGTCTTTGATCACTTGCGACTTTGCGGAAAATTATTCCTTTGTTATGCAAGATGAAGTCCAGTCTTATCATTGGAATGACAGCCAGGCAACCCTCCACCCTTTTGCCATTTATTTTCTAAGTGATGGTAAACTGCACAACCTGAATTATGTGTTTATTTCGGAAAGCTTGACACATAATACAATTGCATTTCATTTATTTTTAAAAAAATTAATGCCTGATTTAAAAATCAAAATACCAGGACTTAACAAAATTTTTTATTTTTCGGATGGATGTGCTGCGCAGTACAAAAACAAAAATAATTTTCTGAATATATGCCTGCATAAGAAAGATTTTGGTGTTGAAACAGAGTGGCATTATTTTGCCACCTCGCATGGCAAAAGTGCCTGCGATGGCTTGGGAGGAACTGTTAAAAGACTTGCTGCCAAAGCCAGTTTGCAGAGGCCCTATGACAATCAAATAATGACACCTCTACAATTGTTTACTTGGTGTGAAGAAAACATATCTGGCATTGATTTTAAATATTGCACAGAAGCAGATTATACAAATCATGAAATAATTTTGAATAAAAGATTTGCGGAAATACCAGGGACACAAAAAATTCATGCTGTAATTCCTCTTACAGAAAGCACGTTTTTGGCAAAACAGTTTTCTACATGCTTAGAGGTCGAAACACATAATCTTTTTAAAGGTGGAAGCATTATTTTGCAAAATATCGAGTCAGGGTTTGTCACTGTAGAATATGACAGTGCTTGGTGGCTGGCTTGTGTCTTGGGGAAAAATAATGAGAGCGGAGAACTGAAAGTAAGCTTTCTTCATCCACGAGGACCTGCCTCATCATTTTTTTACCCAACACCTCAAGATATTTTAATTATTAAACCAGAAAGTCTTATAAAAAAACTTGAACCCAACACTGCTACTGGCAGAACTTACAATGTCAGCAAAAAAGAAATGTCAGATTCATCAGAAATTCTTAAAAGAAAGTTAAAAAAATAAATTTAAGGTATATAGTTAGTCTTAGTGTTTTCTGTCTAATTTTTATCAACGAAGTAGAAAAGTTTGTTTATTTCTTTTGCGAGTTTAAAATAAAATAATTTGTAGATAAAGCCTCTGGGTATTTTTTAAAACCTGTATCCATCCAACAAATTTATTTATTTTAATATCCAGTGCACTATTGGTGCTCCTTAAATATGTTTATTTTTTTAAATGCATGATTTTTAATGTACTTAATATTTTTGATATTTTTTTTGACATTGAACCCATCATTTCTCCATCATAAAATTTTGTGGATAATTAAGTAACACTTTGACCAAAATTATATATTTTTTTCAAAAAAATTAAAAATGGCCTTTTTGAATTTTTCAATTTTTTTTTTCAATTTTTTATTTTCAATTTTTTTTTTGTTAAAATTATGTTGTGATATTTCATAAAAAAGAGCTTCAAAATGACTTTAAAATGAGCCATTTATTACTTTCCTAGTGTAAGTGGTTCTCGAGATATTGCTAGTTTTGTACATTCTTGTTAAGGTCAAAATGCTGACTTTTTTATTTTGAAAAATTAAAAAAAAAACTACGAATCAAAAAAATCTAAAAATTTGCATTTTCAACTTTTATGGTAAGAAGAAAATATATACCAAAAATCATCAAAATTGGAATTGGTCGCGTAAAATTTTTGTGATTTTTTGGTTGATTTGATATGGAATGACCCTTATAGACCTTGCAGTTTTTGAGATTAAATTTATTTAGAATAAATTTCAAACCTTTATACATATACAGGGAGATGTTTTTTCAGGGGTCAAGCTCTTTCTTTCTTTCGAAAATACGAAATAAACTTTTTTTGTATATTGTAATCTTATCGCATATCTGAGAGTGTTATTGCGAAAAAAATATAAAATAATTTTTTCGGGACTCGTATTTTTTTAAGTCCGCATAAGTCACATTTTTACTTCCTATTGAGGAAAGGTACTTTTTATACTTGAAGTAATGACTATTTTTTTAAAATTATATTTGTTAGAGTTGTACATTTTTACGTAAATTAATACAAAAACTATAAATTTAAAAAGTACATTAACGCGCCACTAGGCTCATTTTTGTCTGTGAGATCGTGGTTTTTTCATTGTAATTTCTAGTACATTTTCTTAAATTTTTCTTGATTTTTATGCGTTTATGGTCAGAGTCTCTTCGCATTTGTGAAGTGCATTCAATAACAGCTTAGACAATATGCAACCTTGGCGAACGCTTCTCCTTATTAGGACCTCTTCGGACAGTTGACCATCAACTTTTATTTGAGCCGTCTGATTTCAGAATAGGTTAGCGATTATCTTTAGATCTCGGTCATCTAGGCCAACTTCTTTTAGCGATTCTATGAGATTTTCGTGTTGAACTTGATAAAAGCGTTCTTATTATCTATGAAACACTATTGGCACCGACACATCTCTAGACCGCTGAACTAAGACTTGAATGCCAAATAAGGCCTTTTTTATCGCGAACGCTCCACGAAATCCAACTGCGTGTCGCCCATAAAGGATTCGCATTTTCCATAAATTCTTTTATAGTCCGGTGGCTTAGCATCAAAGAAACTTCAAAAATGGATTCATCTGCGATTTGTTTTAGTCTGAAAGCAGAGCCCTGGAGCTTTAAAATACGCCCGAAACACAAGTTATATGTCAACGGGTTTGACAGTTATGACGTCACAAAAACGTATATCGGACCCCAAGGATAATATACATTTTGTTTTGTTATCAATAAGTGGTAACCGGCATCTCTAGAATAAATTAAATAAAACATGTAATGTAATTTAAATGTAAGAAATACTGAAAAAAGTGCACTATTTCATAAATCTGCTAGAATAAACTACATTTTAGAGTTTTCTAACACAAAAAGTGCCAAGGAGTAAACCAAAGCTACAATAATCCCAAATACTGAGCTAACAAAATATATATCTGCGGTTTGATTGATACGTGCATTAAAATTTTGACAATTCTTTCTGTCATTTTTTTGTAAAACATTTGACATATACAGGACAAAAAAAAATTGCACCAAATTAAGACCATTATACTTGGAGATGTTTGTTCCGTCTGAGATGAGAGTCCCCTATCACACCCAAGTATTTCCTGGTATCAGCTCTGGAGACAACAGTATTTTGGTCAATGTTGAGGTTGTTGTATGAAGCAAACGCCAAAAATTTAGTCTTATTTCTATTCAGTGTAAGTTTGTTTGCTTGAAAACATTTATATATGTTAATTAAGTCCCTGTGGACATTATCTTTCAATATATTACAATTTTCTGCTATGTAAAATAATGCTGTGTCGTCAGCAAAACTTATAATAAGACTTTTCCATCTATTTCCACATATTGTTGTCTTTTATCTAAATATTCTTTTAAAAGGTTTAGTGGGCTTCCTCTGAATCGGCATTGTTGTAATTTAGTGGTCAATTTTTTGTGGCAAACTGTATCGAAAGTTTTAGTGAGGTCCACAAATACACGTAAGGATGCTTGTTTCCTATCAATTGCATCATAAATTTTAGTTAGTGCTAAAACGGCGTCTTCTTTCGATTTTCTTCCCTAAACCCAAGTGGCCTATCAGAAATAATTTTGTGAAAGGTAAGAAATTTTATCATTCGCATTTTAATAATTTTCTCAAAAATTTTTGAGACGTATGAGATTAAAGAGATAGGTCGGTAATTGCTTTTAAGTTAGTATTCAAGCCTTCTTTTTTAAGAGTGGTTTAATTTGTCCCACTTTAAGGATGTTTGGAAAACTGCCGATTGTAAACGAGAATTTTACAAGATATGTAATTATAGGTGAAATTTGGACCCATATTGATTTTAATTTTTCTGAACGAATACCGTCATGTCCGTGCGATTTTCCCGATTTAAGTTTGTTAATAATTTTTTGTACTTGTTCAATGGTAGTTTCTTTGAAAAAGTGAAGTCCCTTTGGCGATATTTTGGCCAAGGTTGCCAAAGAATTCCTTGAATTCATTGGCAATCTGTGATATATTGTGATCCTGCCAACTTAATTTTTTCAATTTTTGTATTTTGTCTGTCCTTTTTACATATTTTGTTTATGCTCGGTTTTGACCAATTAAATTCTGTGATTGGCAGTTTTATTTTTGTATGTTTTATATATCTTTTTGTTGAGTGTCTTGTGGATTTTTTAAAGTAAAATTATATTTTTTTGTATTATTTTTATTACGTCGTTTGTTATCCAATTTTGTTTCCAATTTTTTGAATTTGATTCTTTTACGAATTTTGTGTTTTTTTCTATTAGGTATTGTAGTGTTTCTATAAAATTTGATGTAGCAGTGTGTATATCAGGTATGTCAAAAACTTATTCAAAATATTTGTTGCCCAATTTAAGGAGGGGGTGGGGCAGGAGATTTCGAAAATGTTACAACGAAATTAAAATTTGGTCAAGTTGGTATTACAATTGTTTACTTTCGTACAGTAAATGTAATATACTTTTTTTATTTTAGAAAGTAGTGTTCTCGTCCAAACTTCAGCGAACGAAACGTCAGTTAAGTTTGTTTTGACAGATTTTAATTATTCTTCGATAAAAATATATAAATTAAAAATTTAATTTTCGTTTTTTATTGATGTGAAGAAACGTTTGTATGGATACTTTTTCTCATATAGACCTCCGCAAATTTATGAATAAGAAGGGATACAAAAATCTGTAAGTCACCTAATTTTTTTCATTTTTTTTTTGACATACTTGGAAAACGTGTGTTTTCCCTTGCGAAATCACTTATGATATGATGATATGATAATATGATTATAGTGTGTTCAAAATTCCAACGAATTTCACTCAAGTTTAAAGAAAAACCCGCATAACTAGATTAAAAACGATATGCTTCCTATAGTCCATCTTAGTAAATACCGCCCAAAATGAATAATAAATTTACTAAACGTTTTAATGTGTGTCGATTTCTTACACTGTAACCGCTCCAAACCGATTTATATTACACTGGTCAACACAAAAAAATGTCGGCAATAAAAATAGCTGAGTATTATATATTTTGACCTGCTCCACGCAAATCCATCGCTTAAGTTCTGGTTTACATGATACAGACAGTATACCTGTCTGCCAACCATAAATCTTTTAGGAACTTTTAGAGGAATGAAACAACAAAATTGCTTCTAGGTTAATGCACATATACGTCATGTGGTTCTGACTAATAGTTCACAACAGGTTTGAATAAATAAATAAAAGAAATCTTCTATAAGGTACTGCCCAGAAGTAGGTAGGCATAATTAATGTTTAACAATATTTAACCTTTAACCACTTAACCAAACAAAATAATTTAAACGATGACAAGAAGAATTACACGCCTTTCGTGATTTTTTCTAAAATAAAAAATACATTTTTAAACTTGAATTTTAAAAGTAGTGCAACCACACTCCAATATTAATTTGCCTTGCTTCCTAAGACGAACATGCATTCGATAAACGCCCCACAATGCTGTTGATTTTTTTAAAGGCGAAACTCTGGACAATGACAGATTCAGATTGATTTTTATATATTTTATAGTATCTTTTTAAAACTTTTCGTAATATTACAAAAAAACCTTCATTTGGTCTTATATTTGATTATATATATTTATTCCTAGGTTTTTACACAATTGACACAGTTTTCCTTTAAAATATTTTTCCACCCTTTTGTATTGATGATTTTTTATATTTTCTTACATTGTTTCTAAATTTTTTCCTAAAATTTTCCCTTTTCACTTGCAGTATTTGGTACTGAAGATGCCTCTCTGCCGGTCTACCGTTGAAATAAATACTGTGGGAAAAATACCCCAATTTTGTTGGTTCATTCATCTAAAAATTCCTATTCCAAAAACCCACATGGACACCCTCCAAGCATAAATCTTTTACGCTAGCGCATGCTGGTATTACTACATAATAGCAACATACTTCGATCAGTTTCAATTGGTTATGCTGAAGAAAGAAATTGCAAATATCGAAAACAGATACCAAGGGAAGTGAAATGTTTCAATGTTAGAGGATTACTGTCGGACGCTTTGTCGAGAGGAACCAGAGGCTGTGTGTAAGAGAAACCTAAAAAGAAATAAGAAAAGTGGTTAGTTTAATTTCTCATTATTTTTTTTAGCTATAAGTTCCCAACATAGCTATAAGTTAATTAGATTTAAGTAAGAGAAACTTAAAACGACATAAGAAAAGCTTTTTAAGATTTAATATTAGACTAATCATTAAGTAAAGTCTGGGAAAATGGCTTTTGTACTTTTTTGACATTTTTTGACAACTATCAACAAAAGGTAGTATGTCCTAGATAATGTCCGTTAACAACATTCAGTTTTTTTGAAGCAATAATTTTTATGGTTTATTACAGGTAAACTTAATAAGCTCACTAAGCAGTAAATAATTACCAAAAAAAATAAGGGTAACGGGCGCATGAAGATTAGCCTACATTTTTACTGTTTTGCATGAATAATTTTGTTTTTTGCTTTATACTACAGTATAAATAAAAGCCTGTTAATAAATTTATATTTTAATTAAAACATTAAGTTAATAAACTAATGTACTAAAAATTATACTTTTACGCAACTAAATGAGTGCTGTAAAGTGCACTTAATTAAATTTTTTCTTCAAATTCCGAATCTTCAGATTCAGAACTTAATTCTTCACTTTCCAACGAAATGATTAAAGGTGCAATTTCAGAAGCATCACACTGTTTAATGCTATCCCAAGATTCCAAAATAACTTTATTTGTATGGCCAACATAGTTCTCCCACTGATCAACAGAGACTTCGTCAAGTACTCTAAAAAATATTTTAGTGACTTTTTAAATATTTTATTTCATCACAAAATAAACAAAATTTGAACAATAAAATTAAAATATATTGCCAGCTTGGACGAAGTCGTTCGCGTCGTTCGGTCAACTGCCGTCTCGTGCGGTAAAGTGTCACTTTCCGCACTTGTTAGGAAAATAACTATAAACATACTAAAAGTACTTAAATAGCTTTTCCAAGTCAGCAGAACTTCTTCTGGCGTTCCTTTAAGGCTTAGCATGGAATGGTCCTATTTCCGTTTGCACATTTTGTGGCCCAATGGTGTGACATACTCCTCTAAGTAATATTTTTTTTTATGTTGGGTTTTTTATCAACCCAAAGTGCCCAAATTTCGTCCTTCATCGCTTTTTCGGGAAAGTCAATATTTTTATTTTTTAGCCAGTTAATTAACTTGGTTTTTGTCCAAGACTCTTGGTATATCTTCCACTAAACCAGAATGATAACTAGCATTGTCCATGATAAGAGAATATCACTATATATCGGTAACTTATAAGGCAAACAAAGTAGTGTTACAAATTAATTAAACCCTATTGACCATTTTTTTCTCGATACCCGGTTTTAGATTAGATTTGAAACTAGTATTCAAATGATCTACCTTCGCCAGTCTTTTTATAACAAGTTTTTCGACTGTTATCTTGCCAACTGTTGCGTAAGGCGGCCTTACTAAATATCAACGTTTTATCTATAAAAATGGGGGTGAAACCATTTTGCTTTAAGTTGTAGTTTTGCACATATTCACGTAGAAACTTAATGCGTTTTATATCTGGTAGATCCATGAGGTATTTTCTACAGCTTCTCTTTTTCCATTTGAAGTCAATATCTTTCACCCATCTAAAATATTGAAAAAGGTTACAAAAATAATAAAATAAAATAATGACTATGACTCTATATGACTGTCTTAAACAAGAGGGACCTTTACTGCGCAGCCCTAACACCCCGATATTACTACAAAAAATGTGTTTACTTAGCTATTTAGAGATCTAACGGAATAATTAAAAAAGCCACTCAATTCTTCATTTAACTTTTGATGAAGAGAAGCCATGGTCACATACTCCTGATGGGGGGGGGGGGGAGGGCTGGCTTTCTACTTTGGAACGGGGATTAAATGTAGAAAAATTGATGTACCTGGCAACAATGAACAAATATGGTTAAAAATGAAGGTAAATCTTACAAAACATTTTTGAATAATTTTGAGGTTGATTTCTCGTTTGTTAAACCGACTGTTGATGTTCTTTTTGCTTGGGAGATTTCAACATAGATTATCTGGACACAGATGCACTTGATTTTAAAATGGCGGCTGAGATTTTTCAGAGTCTGGGCTTAACACAAATTATTGAGGAACCGAAAAGATTCACAAAAACCTTGGCAAAATTGGAGGTTCGATAAAAAGTACAAGGTCACAATACCAGAACGGAACGAGTGGCAAAGGGAAGAATTCCGAACGGAATTAAGCAGAGAGGCGACGGTCTGCTACACGGATGGCTCTAAACTGTCAGCCAGGTAGACAACAGGCGCAGGAGTGTACGCTGAAAGCCTAGAAGTTCAGAAGAGTTATCCACTTGGAGAACACGCTACCCGAGGTCAGAAATTGCAGGAGGGACATATACATATGCTCCGACAGCCAGGCTGCCCTCAAGGCTCGAAGTACACCCAAAATAGTAGTCTGGTGGAGAAATGCGCTGAAGCACTGCAAACACTGGCTCAAGACAAAAGGGCGACACTGATGTGGGTCCCATTTCATGAGGGAATACCATGGAACGAGAAAGCGGACGAACTTGCCAGACTAGGGGCCGAAATCCAATACATTTGACCGGAACCTCTTCTGGGAATAACAAGGAAACAGGTAGAGTGAGCTCAACAAATGGGCGAACAATGAACTGAAGACGTCCTGGACGCAAGAGTCAAAGTGCAGACAGTCCATGCTATTTGTGGATGGTCCGAATGTTGCCAGAACTGGCTCTTAGGCAAGACCCGAAAGGACATTGGACTGCTGACAGGGATGCTGACTGGGCACAATCGGCTGAACAAACATCTGAAGCAAATAAGAGTAACAGGAGATCCCATGTGTCCCGCTTGCGGGCTCGAAGAGGAATCGGCGCAGCACTTGATAGCAGAGTGTGATGCATATGCCAGATGAATTCAGCTGAAGTGGGGATTTCCTACGATAGAGGAAGAAGAGCTGCATTCGCTCAAGATGACAGGGAGGCCCAGAAAGAGAGGCGCAGCGGAAGTAGGGGCATAGGGGTAAGGAACGGGTTATGGCAGAAAGGGCCCATGAAGAGGCCTAATTGCCAGTCCCACGGGCCGCCCCTATACTATTACTACTGCTACTGCTACTGCTGCTGCTGCTGCTGCTGCTGCTGTTTCAGATGAATCCTTAGTAAAAAGTTCTGGGGTTCTTCATGCGGGTATAAGTGACCATGAGCTGACCTTTTGCGTCACTGGGCTCGAATATGATAAAAAAATGTCAATTCGAATCGGATCTTAAATCAATTCCATGACAACACATTTCATCATCATCATAGGCAATCACTCGTTACCGAGTATGATTTTCCTCTATTCTGTATCGTCGCTATCTGTTGTGAGTTTTTTGATGGCTATGTAAGCCAATTTTCGAGCCTTACACCCTTCCACAGTCCTGGCACACCCAGTCTCCGGCAGCAGCCGGGTGTTGTTGGTCATCCATTCTTCCAGTTTGTCGCTCCTTTCTACGTTCTCTCTTTTCCATCTCTTTTCCACGCCGTTGCTCTTCAAAAGTTTGTGCTCCCTGCGCCATAAAGCCCTATCGTTTGCTGTGGACTCGAAGTTGTTTATATCGATGTGTCTGATCATATTGCCTTTAAGAACGTCCTTGTACCTTTTTTGTTGACCTCCTTGATTTCTCTTTCCCTCCTTTAGTTGTCCATAAAATACCTGCTTTGGGAGACGTGACCAGTCCAACGAAGCTGGTGCTTGAAGATTAGGGCTTCTATACTAGTTGTTCTGGCTTCTTCTAAAACACTTATGTTGGTTCGTCGGTCTTGCCATTTGATTCTCAGTATTCGTCTTAAAAAACTTTGATTATATTTTTCTAGTCATTTGATATGCCTTCTGTAGGTGGTCCACGTTTCGCATCCGTATGTTAGAGTTGGTATTATAACTGTTTTGTAGACACGAAGCTTGGTCTCCGCATTGATGTCGTGATTGTTGAAGACTCTCTCCGAAAGCCGCTGCGCTAGTACATTTTAGGCGATGCTGTGTTTCTGCGTCTGCAGAGGATGGCCATTTATGGGAATGTTTGGAGCTTGGGGATTCGTACCTGGTTCTGGTTGGTGAAGAATTTGCGTTTTGGCAGGATTGACCTCTAGGCCAATGCTTTTGTAGGCTTCCTCTGTATCGGCAATAACGACGTTGTCATCGGCGTACTGCAGTTCGATTACCGAGGTCGTCGAGACCTTAGTTTTTGCTCGCAGTCTGCCTAGGTTAAGTAGGTCACCGTCGAATCTATATAGAACTTCCACTCCCGGCGGTAGATGTTCCTCAACAAGGTGAAGAATGGCACCTAAAAATATAGAGAATAGGGTGGGCGCAATAACACACCGTTTTTTAACGCCTGTCGTAATCTGGAATGACTCTCCTGGTCCATCGTTGCTTAGGACTGTTGCATTCATATTGTCGTGTGGTAGTCTAAGAATTTAAATATATTTTTTGAGGGCATCCAGCTTTTGCCAGTATTTTCCATAGAGCTTCTCTGTTGACCGAGTCAAATGCTTTGACTAGGTCTATGAAGGCCATGAAGAGAGGGCGATTTCTCTTGCATTTGTCTGGCACTGAAAATCATGTCAACTGTTGGGCCTAAATCCACACTGTGTCTCTGGCAGATTTTGTTCAGCAATCGGAATTAATCGGTTTGATAGTATCCGTGCAAGTATCTTTCCAGCAACAGAAAGCAGAGATATACCTCTGTAGTTTCCACATTGGCCTTATCGCCTTTTTTGAAAATGGTAACTATAGAGGTGTCTCTGAGTTCGGCAGGAATGGTCTCAGTGGTCCATATTTTACTTACTAGAATGTGCATTTGGGAATTAAGTGCGGGTCCCCCTTGTTTGTAGAGTTCAGCAGCGATACCATCTGTGCTTGCTGACTTGTTATTCTTTAGCTGTGGGATTGCCTTTTCGACCTCCTCTAATCTCAGAATCTCACTTAGGTGTTGTTGTGTAGTTTTCTCCGAAATTTTGTCGAAGATGTCATTATCGACCTGAGACTCTCTGTTGAGTAGTTCTTGGAAGTGTTCTTTCCATCGTGAATTGATAGAGGATATGTCTTTAAGCAGCCTTGTTCCATCTTTGCATCGTAGGGGATTGATATCTTGTGTAGTGGGACTATATATCATATTAGTAGCTTAAAAGAAGGCTCTGGTGTTGTTGGACTCAGATAGATGTTGCATTTCATGTGATTTTGTTGTCCACCATTGGTTTGTTAATCTACGTGTTTGCCTTTGTACTTCTGCTTTGGAAACCTTATTTCGCCTTTTTTTTTCGTTAGACTTAGGGTGGCTTTTCCAAGCATTATGGGCTTTTCTCTTCCTCTCAATAAGCTCTTGAATTTCTTTGCCGTGCTCATCAAACCAGTCTTGATGTTTTCTTTGTGTGTAGCCGACCGTTTCTTCGGAGGCAGATGTTATTGCTGTCTTCAACATTCTCCAGTGATCGTCAATATTCTCCAGGTATTCTAAAGTACCCAACTTTTGATTCAGAGAGACTTGGAATTTTGTTCTGCTTTGATCATCTTTAAGGCGTTCTACATTGAATCTTCTTCTGATTTGCTTTTTTTGACTGTTACTTCTTGGTGGAATGTGCAAGTTCATTTTGGCTCGTATCAGGCGATGGTCCGTCCAGCAGTCGTCTGCACTCGTTATTGCTCTTGTAATGTTTACGTTTTTTTGATCTCTGGAACGTTGCCAGGAGGTCTTGAATTTGTCTTTTTGTCGGAAAATTGTATTTGAGATTATGAGGTCATATTCCGAACATAAGGTTAAATGCGCAGTCCGTTTGAGTTCATGTTTCCAACACCGTCCTTGCCAATGACGCCCTTCCATAGGTTTGAATTCGTACCAACTCGAGCATTGAAATTACCTAAAATGATAAGTTTATCAGATTTAGGTACAGATGTTATGGCTTCGCTAAGTTCAGTTCACTTCAAGAGTTGGAGCGTAGGCGCTGATTATAGCGTGTTGGTGGTTACTAAGTTTTAGGCGAAATGTCATCAATCTTTCGCTTATTCCGGATGGACATTCGGTTAGGTGGTCCACAATCTCATTTTTTATAGCCAAACCCACTCCGTGAATACGTGGTTCATCTTCTTTTCCTTTCCAGAAAAATGTGTAGCCTGCTCCGTATTCTTTAAGTTGGCCTTCGCCTGCTCTTCTAGTTTCACTGAGAGCAGCGATATCGATGTTATATTTCCTTAGTTCACTTGCCACTATTGCCTTTCTTCTTTGTGGTCTTGTGGTTGTGTCTGTATCCATAAGCGTTCGGATATTCCATGTGGCAAAGTTCATTGGATTACTTTTTCTTTTGTTTTGACCGCATGTGGTGTACCCACTGGATGCGGTTGTCCAGTTGGGCAGTTGTTGGCTGGCTATGTTTAGGGCACCTTTTATAGCCCCTTCCCTTTCAGGGTGAGCAGAGTGGGTTCTAAATAGGGCTGCTCGGTCACGGATGCAGCACACGAGTTGCTCTACAGCCAATCCTTGAGCAAAACGGCGATCACGCTTCGGCCGCTTTCGTGCCGGTTTGTCACTATGAGCTTCCAGACTACACTGTCCTGCTCCCGTCGCAACTTGCCGATCGCCGAAAGACTTTGGTGTGCTTGGACTTTATGGTGTTATGTACACTAGAAAGTATAGGATCTCAGAGTAGAGAATGCTTGTGCGAGACTTTTATTAATGTGGACATGCTAATGCACAGTCAGCAAGCCCACGGTCCCTAATAACGAGTGACGACCCAATGGCGTAAGAAATACGACGATTGGGTCCCTCGAGATTAGGCCAGCTTATTGCACGATTGAGCACTAGACTCGAATCGTGGGCGGGGGTCGCTACATCCCACCGCCTACAGGCTACAGGCAGTATGGTTCGCCCAACTTCCCATAGCAGACAGATTCATGCCACAGTGGCCTGATCTGTCCGGCCTGACAGTGCAGGGGGGGGGGCGACACATTTAGAACCTGACTGACATTGATGACAAAGTTGACTTTTTAAATGAAAGCCTACTAACACTTTTAGACATACATGCTCGTTTTAAAACCTGCAGAATAACTAAAACTTATGCACCTTAGATTACGGACACTATTAAGTCTATGATTGCGGATAAGATAGAATTTTGGCCAAATAAACAATTTCGAAATATGGTAACACTAGCTATCGTGAGAGAAAAAAAAGCATTTCTAAAAACTCAAGAAAAAACAAGTCCCAAATAAACTTGAAATACTTTAAAACTTTTGAACTTTTCAAAAAAAACATAATTTAAATTTACCTGAAAATATCAGTGACGTAGAAAGAATTAACCATCATTTTATAAGTTCGATACAAAAGCTATCATTGGATAATGACCTAAATAATTGTTATAAATCAAATCTAAAAGATAACATTACTTTCAAATTAATATTCACTCCGATATCAGAATGTCACATTTTAAAAATTATCTCTGGCATTAAATCCAAAGCAATAGTGCTGGATGGAATTGGTATCTTAACTATAAATTTGTGCTTACACTACCTATTGCCATATATAACACATTATTCCTGTTTAAGGCTAATTCTGAAAATATGAAGCTGTTTCCCATACATTAAGGACGAACAAATGGCTTAATATGTATAACAGACGACATCTTCACTCGGCCTGTCTATTTTTTTAAAATAATAAAAACCAAAACTCCAAGGTACTTGCATTCCAAATTACGCTACAGAACGGCAGTTCATAATCTAGACCTACGTTTTAGGGGTGAGCTTACTCCTCCTAGACATTTTCATTAATTTTTTAACTTTTAAAAAACATTTTTTTTTTTAATTATTTAAGAAACAAAACAAATAGTCTTATATTTTTTCTTTTGTTTTATTTAAAACCCATAATCTAATTACGTACTGTATTTGTATGTTCTCTTGACCTTGTGCCTTACCTACTTTTACTTTCTCTTTTTGTTTTCTTTAACAAAACATTTAGTATATAGTATTTTCTAATTCAGTTTTGCCATTATATTTTCAAATATTAGTTTTACCTAAAAAAATTAAATACTACTGGGGTTAGATGGAAGTACAGACACCTGCTTCTGGGGTTTCATAAAAGTAGGTGAACTGAATCTCGCCCATTGTGGATGTATGAAACGTAAATTAATTTATTTAACTTTATCACTATTAATTTGTTTTATGTATTTCTTTTCCTAAAATAAAGACCTTTATTTTTTATTTATATTATTATTATTTTATTTTCTGCGGTCTCGCGGCTCCGACTTACACGGGTGCAAATAGGCTAGGTGTTCCATTCACCGTTCTACTCCCAACCAACCGCGAGGTTAGTAGAAACGGTGTTCCGCATCGTGTGCTCTGAGTAGACGCAATGATTCGAGGACGACCGCTTTCTGCATTGCGCCAGCAAGGGGTTCTGCCTTGTCACGGCAGGCTGGCAAGGTTTTGAGAGCTGAGAGAAGTGTTTGCCGTGCACCTCCGAGAGCTCCAATTACCAAAACCACTAGCTTGGCTGTCTAGCCCCGGTACACTCGGCGAAGGTCAAAGAGAAGATCCTGATATTTCGTCCGTTTTTCTTCCTCCTTGACAATGATGTTTGTCTCGGCGGGTTCCTAGAACTCAATGACATACATAATTTTGTCATTCTTGTCAATATCCGGCTTGTTAGCGTTTATAAGCCGGAGAGTGGGGAATGCGAAATTCCAGTAAATTTTGGTTCTATCATTCTCCACTACGAACGGAATATCAAAGGGGATATATGGCAACACTGGAGTATCATCAACACCGTACGAGTGCCTTAGGTGGTAATACAGCACCCGTAACGCCGCATTGTGTCGATGGATATACGCGGAGACCGCATCCCGCCCACAAGCAGACAGCAAATGATATAGGGTCTTGGGCGCCCTATGACAGGCCCTACAGCTTGTGTCAGGAACCTGTATACCCATCACGCGACTTCAGTGTCCCAAAGTGTTGATGACTCCATCTTGGCAAGCAACGATGAACCCCTCAGTTTCCGACTTTAATGCACCAGACCTTAAGAATGCAAAGCTTAACTTTGTGGATAAGCCACTGTTTTCAATGGTTTTAAAGAAAACACTGTGCAATGACTTATCCATATGTAGACGCATTAAGTAGTCTACCTCTGCACTCTTTAAGGTGGTTTTAAGTCTTTGGCTGTTCAACTCTGTAATGGAGTTTTCATGCCGCCGACTTTTGTCAAAAACTATTTGGAGCTCATCCGATGACCTTTGTGCTGCTTTAAAAAGAAATGCCCCCACCCCAACCGTTTTATGGTTACGCACCATGCATAGTAGAGGATCCTCGTCTCTGATGACCTCGCACGCGGTACTTAGGGGTACGTGGGAAATAAAGCCGTTTGACAGACGCCTTAGGGCAATATCTGCGATATCGCGTCATCATCTTGCGGGTTTTCACGTCGATTTCGCGCAACTCGTTCACGTTCCACTTTATCACCCCAAAGAAGTAAGTGTGTAGTGGGACGGCAAACATATTTGTAGCAGCAACTTTGCTTATTCCAGACAGTTCTGAACTCTAGATTTGTCTTAGTTGCTGATTATACTTGTCGCGGAGAGACCCTTTTATTGCGACACTATCATGGATGTGTCCCTGGGGAACACCGAGATATGTATAGGTCTCTCCGGCATCCAGATGGCGTAGGATGCTCTCATCTACAAGTTGGGCATCCTTGGCGTGATCCGCATGGCGTCCTTTCTTAAGCTGAACCGTCGCACACTTATCCAACCCGAACTCCATTCCGATCGTATGAGTATACTCCTGTACTACCCGAAGAGCTTGGTCAAGATCTCTCTTCGTCGACGCGTAGAACTTAAGATCATCCATATAAAAGAGGTGGGTAACCCTATGCAACGGACAACGGAAGTATCTAGACGCAAAAGAGGAGTGGACTTAGATAATCTCCCTGAAACACTCCCCAGCAGAACGATACCAATTCAGTCGACATCCTTGTGTTACCCGTACTTATGGTATGGTAAGTCGTGTCAAAGGCCTTGCGATAATCTATCCAGGTCATCAAAAGGTTTCCCTTGTACTGGAAGGAGTCTTGTATGACACATCGGTCTATTATAGATTCTCCTTGTAGCCGGCTACGCCTTTCTTTGACCCTCGCTGCTCGTACACTTCACTAAACACGGGACCCATGGCTTGGAGTGTCCGCTGGTACAAGAGTCGCGTAAAAATCTGTAACAAGCGTTTAAACATGTTATCGGCGGTAGTTCTTTGTGTCGGACAAGTCTCCGTTCTTGAGGAGTAGGACGGTTCGCCCCTCAATAAACCAGGAAGGGATTGCCTGCCTCTCATTAACCCAGGAGTTAAAAATTCGGGCTAGGGCCTTCCACAAGTAGGCGTTAATTCCATCAGGCCCAGGGGCAGCAAAGTTCTTAGCACCCATAAAAGCACCTCGAACTTCCTCCACAGTTATTGGTGGGCACAGTTGCTCTGGTGGTAGAAACCCCCTAATGAAGGTTTCGAACTGTGCCAGGGCTGGTGTGTTTACGTTAAGCGGACCAGTTATCTCGTAAATACCCATCCAGAAGTTTTCCACCCTCTCAGCGTTTGGAGGATTATCACTGCTGCTTGATGGTCTGCAACAGCGCTTCGTTCAGTGTGTGGTGGATGCGTCGCAGGTTGGCGGCTATGCGGCGCACTTTGGCGTAAATGGCCTGCCTGCCACTCTGTATTCCACCACACACTGTATACGGGATACGTGGTGCATTGCTGAGAGGATTTTTGCTTCTATCTTCTTGACTTGGCGTTGCGCCCTGTCGACGCAGGGATCCCTGTTGGGCACCCTGGGCGACACGGACCAAGCTGCCTCGTAGATGGACTACCGGCTGTTGAGGTCTTCTAACATATCCCCTTCGCCGAAGATAAGATACATAGTCTCGCAGGCTCTGAGCAGTAAATGTATTATGCTCAGGATGCATATCATTCCAAAGCTCACGCATACGAACCATATATCCCCTTCGACCTGGGCTACTGCTCTCATAGCATTCCAGCAGATCATCTCTTAGATCATCGGTCCACTCAAAGCATCCTTGGTCATTGCGGTTGTCGTCGGGCAATCCATCCGGTTGGGCCCCTGCACCTTGCCTCTGACCCCTCATCCGACGGGGTCGGTTGTGGGGGCCCTCTCGTTCCTCTGCGTTTGGAACCGAGCTAAGGGACTGGCAGGAGGTTACCCTTGTCACCAGAAGAGCAGGCGAAGGCCAACTTAAAGAACACGGAGGAGGCTACACATTTTTCTGGAAAGGAAAAGAAGAAGATGAACCTCGTATTCACGGAGTGGGTTTGGCTATAAAAAATAAGATTGCGGACCACCTAACCGAATTTCCATCCGGAATAAGCGAAAGATTGATAACATTGCGCCTAAACCTTAGCAACCACCAACACGCTACTATGATCAGCGCCTACGCTCCAACTCTTGCAGCTGATGAAAATCAAAAAGATGAATTTTATTCTCAACTTAGTGAAGTCTGTACCTAAATCTGATAAACTTATCATCCAAGGTGATTTCAATGCTCGAGTTGGTACGAATTCAAACCTATGGAAGGGCGTCATTGGCAAGGAAGATGTTGGAAACATAAACTCAAACGGACTGCGCCTATTAACCTTATGTTCGGAATATGACCTTATAATCTCAAATACAATTTTCCGACAAAAAGACAAATACAAGACCTCTTGGCAACACCCGAGGTCAAAACACTGGCATCTGATTGATTACATTATTGTACGTTCCAGAGATCAAAAAGACGTAAACATTACAAGAGCAACAACGAGTGCAGACGACTGCTGGACAGACCATCGCCTGATACGAGCCAAAATGAACTTGCACATTCCACCAAGAAGTAGCCCTCAAAAAAAGCAAATCAGATCAAACCAGAACAAAATTCCAAGTCTCTCTGAATCAAAAGTTGGGTAATTTAGAATACCCGGAGAATATTGACGATCACTGGAGAATGTTAAAGACAGCAATAACATCTGCCCCCGAAGAAACGGTCGGCTACACACAAGGCAAACATCAAGACTGATTTGATGAACACGACAAAGAAATTCAAGACCTTATTGAGAGGAAAAGAAAAGCCCATAATGCTTGGAAAAGCCACCCTAACTCTAACGAAAAGAAAAGGCAATATCAAGGAGCCAAAGCAGAAGTACAAACGCAAACACGTAGATTAAAAAACCAATGGTGGACAACAAAATCCCATGAAATGCAATATCTAGCTGAGTCCAACAACACCAGAGCCTTCTTTCAAGCTACTAAGATGATATATGGTCCCACTACACAGGGTATCAATCCCCTACGATCCAAAGATGGAACAAGGCTGCTTAAAGACAGATCCTCTATCAATTCAGGTCGATAATGACATCTTCGACAAAATTCCGGAGAAAACTACACAACAACACCTAAGTGAGATTCCGAGATTAGAGGAGGTCGAAAAGGTAATCACACAGCTAAAAAATAACAAGCCACCAGGCACAGATGGTATCGCTGCTAAACTCTACAAACAAGGGAGTCCCGCACTTAATTCCCAAATGCACATTCTAATAAGTAAAATATGGACCACTGAGACCATTCCTGTCGAACTCAGAGATTCCTCTATAGTTACCATTTTCAAAGGCGACAAGGCCCAATGTGGAAACTACAGAGGTATATCTCTGCTTTCTGTTGCTGGAAAGATACTTGCACGGATACTATCAAATCGATTGCTGAACAAAACCTGCCAGAGACACACTGTGGATTTAGGCCCAATCGAGGCATAGCTGACATGATCTTCAGTGCCAGACAAATGCAAGAGAAATCTAGAGAACAAAATCGCCCTCTCTTCATGGCCTTCATAGACCTAGTCAAAGCATTTGACTCGGTCAACAGAGAAGCTCTTTGGAAAATACTGGCAAAAGCTGGATGCCCTCAAAAATATATTCAAATTCTTACAATATGAATGCAACAATCCTGAGCAATGATGGACCAGGAGAGTAATTCCATATTACGACAGGCGTTAAACAAGGGTGTTTTATTGCGCTCATCTCTTTATTTTTAGGGGTCATGCTTCACCTTGTTGAGGAACATCTACCGCCGGGAGTGGCAATTCTATATGGATTCGACGGTGGCCTACTTAACCTAGGCAGACTGCGAGCAAAAACTAAGGTCTCGACGACCTCGGTAATCGAACTGCAGTGCGCCGATGACAACGTCGTTATGGCCGATACAGAGGAGGGTCTACAGCTGGTAATCAACGCATTTAACCAAGCCTACAAAAGCATTGGCCTAGAGGTCATCCTCTGCAGAACGTGGAACATTACCCATACCTTGGGAGCCACCTATCATCAAATGCAACTATTGACGCAGAAACACAGCATCGCCTAAAATGTGCTAGCGCAGCGTTCGGACGGCTTTCGGAGAGTCTTCAACAATCACGACATCAATGCGGAGACCAAGCTTCGTGTCTGCAACACAGTTATAATAACAACTTTAACATACGGATGCGAAACGTGGACCACCTACAGAAGGCATATCAAACGACTAGAAAAATATCACCAAAGTTGTTTAAGACGAATACTGAGAATCAAATGGCAAGACCGACGAACAAACATAAGTGTTTTAGAAGAAGCCAGAACAACTAGTATAGAAGCCCGTATCTTCAAGCACCAGCTTCGTTGGACTGGACACATTATCCGCATGCCCGAAACACGTCTCCCAAAGCAGATATTTTATGGACAACTGAAGGAGGGCAAGAAAAATCAAGGAGGTCAACAAAAAAGGTACAAGGACGTTCTTAAAGGCAATATGATGAAGGGTCACATCGATATAAACAACTTCGAGTCCACGGCAAACGATAGGGCTTCATGGCGCAGGGAGCACAAACTTTTCAAGAACAACGACGTGGAAAAGAGAGAACGTAGAAAGGAGCGACAAACTCGAAGAATGGATGACCAACAACACCCGGCTGCTGCCGGAGACTGGGTGTGCCAGGACTGTAGAAGGGTGTACGGCTCGGAAATTGGCTTACATAGCCATAAAAAAACTCACAACAGATAGCGACGATACAGAATAGAGGAAAATCATACTCGGTATCGAGTGATTGCCTGTGATGATTGCCTATGATGACCCTTGTCAGCCCCGGTCGACATTTAAGACAAGCAGAATTTCGTCCTTGCGGGTCACCTGTGTTGCAGGTTGCCGATTCGATTTGACCCTGGCAGCTGGGGTACAGGGGGGTGTTGCTAATACCCAGGCGTTGTTCATGGTTGCCTCCTTGCCCCTTTATTATTATATATATATTTTACAAAGCTTCTAAATGTCAGTGCATGCATTGTTGTTTAGCACTTCTCGCATTATGTTTTATGTCGCCAAAATAACGGCCTTTTGAAGTTCTCGCCGCTATGTGGGATTCAGACCAATAGCTTTCAGATTCTTTAGCAGCCTCTTGGGAATTTCACCTGTCGCGCCGACAACAATCGGGATGGTTCGGATACTTTCCGCTCCCCAGGTTTGTTTCATGTCTTCTGCGAGGAGTAAGTATTTTTCGATTTTTTCTAGGTGTTTCTTATGTACGCACGGCAATGTCAATTATTGTTATTTCTTTTTTTTCTTTATCATGTGTGACTATTTCCGGTTTGTTATGTTGGACCTGTCTATCTGTCTGTATTTGTCTATCCCAGTAAACTTTGTATCGTGTATCTTCTAGTATGACTGGTGGGCTGTATTGATAGTATGGTAATTTGTTGTTTGTGAGTCTTATACTATGACAGATCTCGCTATGGATTATTTTGGCTACATTGTTGTGTCTGGTGGTATATTCACGGGGTGCCATTATTTTACGTCTATTTAGGAGGTGTTCTATATTTTCATGTCCTTCGTGACTACTACCTGATCTTGAATCGCGCATAAGAAGCCTTCTGTTTCAGGAAAAATATTGCTCCTGGTTAGCCATTCGATAGAAGTTGCCATGTCCATATGTTCGTTGTTAAGAGTATTTGGATATCGGCCATGGAGTTCTTTTTCTTTCCATCTGTTTTGAAGGGTTGCAATGGAATATTCTTCATCGGATTCGTAGGTTTTCGAGTTTAGTTTAAGAGGTATTAGGTTCTTGTCAAGATTGACTATGGCGACATGGAGAGCCGAGTCTTCTCTGCTGCTGAAAGTATTATTATTATTATTATTATTATTTTTTTGGTTTTGGCCTTATCTGCGGTCCCGCGGCTCCGACTTACACGGGTGCAGAGAGGCCAGCTGTTCCATTCACCGTTCTACTCCCCACCAACCTTTTATTATTATTAGTATTATTTTTTTCACAGCTGCGCTGGACTTGGTCATTCTTAGATCGGGTGCAATGGCCTAAGCCTGGTTAAGGACCTTTCTCACTGTATTGCATGTTGAAAGTATAATAGATTTCTGCATCAGGGAAATTATCTATTCTGGTTTCGCTACTTCCAGTTTTTGGAGATTAGACAGCAGGTCCTTATCAACTAGGCCATTATTACAAGATATCGCCACAGGCACGACAGTGACTCGTTGTAGTTCGTAAAGGCCTTTGATCTCATTCGCCAAGTCTTGATACTTCAGGATTTTTTCTAGTCTGGCTTTTCTGATATTTTCATCAAGCGGTACAATCATGTCGATTATAACTAATAAAAGTATATCAGGCTTATTGTGTTGTATGCGTCTGTCGGTATTATTATTAGTATTATTATTATATTCATACATTCGATATATTACATCGCGAATTTTTTATTTCATGTATTCCGTTATTTTTACATTTTTACAAAATGTAACACCATAGAGAAAGTAATAGCTACGCAAGAGTGACCGATACTGTGTTATACTTGGGGAACCTTGTTTGACGGCGACACGAGGGCAGCCGATGGTTACAGGAAGGAACTACTTGTACAGCCAGACGCATAATAAAATACATATATTCTTTTGGTTAATTTTTTACAGCCACTTAGTTAATAATAAAAATATGTGAAAAAACTTAACTGGCGCCGTTTTTCCATACTTTTTAGTGTTAAAAAAGTAATGCATTCGCGAAAGGTTTCAACTTTGTACTGTTCCATGCAACTAAAAAACTCTCTTTAACTTACAAAAAGTTTTTTGGGCCGTTTAAAAATCTAAAATAGGAGGAGGGGGTTATAACTATATTATCGAATATTAAACAACAACATTTTATTATGATATTTTCTTTTATTAATTAGGAAAAAATCTCAGTATAGAAGTCTTTACAGATTTTATAAATGTTTCTTCTCTTTTTTTTGTTGTATTTTAACCTATTATCTTCTTGCTTAACTCTGAATAAATCATCACAATATTTTCTTAAGGAATTGGGTTTGCAAAAATCTTAACCTCAATTTTCGGCACTCTTCAAAGAGTCCCATGCTCTCTAGCTTTAATGGTAGTGAATTTTAGACTTTACAATAAGTTGTTAATTCACTATATAGCTAATTCCATAAACTCGCGCGATTTCCAACCAAAACTGATTAAAATAAAAATAAGATAAGATAACAAGGGATAAGAAAAAAAAATAAAATAAAAAATAATAGTTCGTTCTATGGGACTGCTTGATGGCGTTTATACAGACAGAAAAATAAGATAAGAGAACATAACATAACAGAAAGATGACAAACTTTGATCTTTTTATGTTATTTTATCTGAAAACTCGTTCCACAAATGACAGGAGACAATAATATTGACAGTAAAATTCAAAATCGCATGCGCCAAAATTTGCGTTTTGATTGGCTGGAACTGATCTCTTATTTTATGTTATATTTCTGTGTGAATGCCCAATTTTTTTTATTTTATGTTATCTGATCGTATTTTTACCCTATCCTATATTATGTTATATTACCTTTTTTTATTTCTGTATGAACCCAGCTTAACTCACTTTTGAAAATCTAAAAAAACCGCTTGCCAGGTTTGACAGACTTTGACAAGCGGTGGGAAAAACCGCAGGTACAAAAATATATTTCGAAATTGAAAAATGTTCTGTCTTTTTTTTATGATCATATAGAAAGAGATGAATTACTTTCACTCTCCGCCGCAATGCGCTATGCGCTACAGGAACGTAGTTCCTGCGCCGTCCTATCTTTCTGTTAGTCTCCGTAAGTTATTATGTTGTTTCTGTGTAACACTGACATTTTTTCGATCACTCATATTTGCAAAAATGAAGTAAACTCAGGTAAAAGTTTGATTCAAGAGATCCCTTATTTTCAAAATTTTTGTCACTCTCGTTTTTTAAATGTTAGAGAGAGATCACAAAAATGTTAAAAAATTACAAATGCCTATTTCCTGGACTTTATAGTAGTTCTTATAATATGTAGAGATATGGTAGTTCATGAAAACCCGAATTATAAGTTAAAAACCATGTCATACTAAAATTTTCAAATGGCGACCTCCGTAGCGCAGTAGGTAGCGTATCGACCTGCCGCACGAAATTTCTCGGGTGTGAACCATCGGCTACACTGGGCATTGATCCTACTACTTGTTTAGGTGGTAAACGTAACCAAAAAAGTTCCATTTTTTTTTTAAAGTGTTGATTGTGTTTAGTGTACCTGTCCTGTAAAATTTAGAGAATTTGATAAGATGAAATCTACTTAATTACTTTACAAACTTAATTACATCGAACAATAAATAGTGTTTTATTCTGTGTAAAAAAAAGGTGAGAGATAAGCCGTTCATTGAATCTCCTTATCAATCAACACCCATTGAAACTATTTTGTGGTGTATCGACTTTTTATTTATTTTGTGTATTTTATAATTCAGCTGAAGATTTATTTTATTGAATGGAGATTTGTTTTCATAAACTGACAAAAAGCCGTATCTGCATATTAGTACGGTCGTATTATTAAAATAATTAAAACTTTTAAATTGGTGATTTTAGACTCTGTGTTAATATGTTTATGAAACGACGAACTTCAAAATGAACTCCAAGCCAGTGACCCGACCGAAAGAAAATGAAGATCCAAATAGCCACAAACCTTTAAATAATAGCTATATTGAAATAATATATGACAAGGAAACTGAAGAAGAGGACAAACTAAAACCAGTCACACATATCAGCGAGATAAGTTTTGTGACAGAATCACTGAGGTAAATGATCTGTGTCTCAGAAATAAAAACTTGATAAAAGCAATAGCCAAACTTGAAGACGAGAAGAGGGTCTATAAACATACAGTTGAGAAGCTCTCACAGCATGACAAACCAAAGGTGCTTTGTGAAAATCACACTCAAACGGAGGTATGTGGTACCGCTAGTACTGAGTCAACTCTTAATAAAGCTAACATTGAGACCAACACATATCTCGATTGCCTTAATGAAAGTTCTTTTAGTGTTACCGTAAGAAAAAGAAAAGTTAAGGTAATTAATAAAAAACTTTAGAAATTAAAACAGAAAGTAAAGCGGAGTGAAAAAGATTTGTATCAACTTCAAGAAGAAGAGAAACAGTGGAAGTTATATGTCACCAAGAGCTTCAAAGATAAAAAAAAGATGATATCGAATTTCAAAAAGAACTTATCAAGAAAATTGAAAATTTAACGTTAGAAAGAAACACTATTATACAGGAACTTAATATATTTAAATCAGATCTAATTCATATGCAAGAAACTATAATCATTAAAAATTCATTTGAAAATAATAATGTATATACACTGAATTCGACTTGCTTAAATGCAGTCTTGGTTCAGGCTGATTTCCACTACGGGAGAACGAAGAAAAAAGTGTAAAATCATTCTGTATGGCGATGCTTCAGCCAAAAACATATCCACTTTTTTAATAACGACGGTAAACGTCTATGATATTTTTTGCATCTCTAAACCTGGCACATCGATTTTTGAAATGTCGAAAGATATATTCTCGAAAAGACCTTATTAGAAATACTGTGAGTTGGCCGCTATAAAAATCTCACGGTTTACACAAGTTACGTTCCAGATTTGTATGCTCAAGCACGTTTGGAAGATTCCAGGATATTTTAGGTCTCTGTGTTATCAGTCAAGCGTTTTTCTTTTTCCATAATCTTTCCAACAAGGTGCCACAAGCGGGATCTTCTCATTTGAAAAAAAAGTTGTATGTGAATAGACCCCTTTCTTAGGGTCCTTTTATAAAAAAATTTTGCCGAAAATTTTAGCTGCTAAAAATCTTAGTTGACGTGTTTTTGGATTTTTTGAAAAACAATTTTTTAACCCGCTTCGGCCAATATTCAATTTAAAGTCTCCACCCTGTATATAAATTACCAGCTAGATAAAAACACGTTGTTTATTGACCATCGGGCTATTATAATGGACTTGTTGGACAATTCGGTAGATTATGTAAAATCTTCATTTTATTTTTTTTTCAGAATCAAACATGCATATTTTATCAATATATGCCGAAAACAATGTAAATAATGTTTTCCAGGTTTTTCACAAAACGTTTTCTTTTTACTTTAATAAAAACTTCCCGGTTAAAAAATGTTTTAAACAAAATAATAGTAAAAATCAGTGGGTAACACAAAATATTAAAGACTTTAATGTCTCTCTTAAATACTTATTTATAACTAAAATCTATATATCCTGAATTAACAGATTCTTTCAATATTGCGAAAAAAAGAAGCATAAAAATGTAATAAAAACTCAAAAATCGCTTTTTATGAAAATAAAATATTGTTGCCAGAGAATACTGGAAAAAAAAGCCTGGAAAGTAGTTAAAGAGGTCACAATCAAAAAATTAAGTTCCAACGAATATCAAATAATTTTAAATAATACTTTGGAAAAGCATTGTAAAAAAATAGTAGAAAGTTTCAACAAGTTTTTTAAAGAGGCTTCATTAAATGTTATTAAAAATATCAAAAAAGCCGACACGTCAGAAACAAACTTATGTCTCTCTCCGAAAACTATGTTCTCAACACCTGTGTGTGAGGTGGAAAGTTTGACTATTGTCAAAATCAAGAGTAAGAAATCGGCAGGTTATGATGAAGTGTCGGGTTTTTTGTTAAAACAAATTATTAACCCTATTGGGAAACTATTAACTTGTCCTTTTCAAAGGGTATTTTTACAAGAGTTTTAAAACTGAACAAAATTATTTCAGTATTTACAAAAGGAAATTCTCAAAATATTGAAAATTATCGTTCTGGGGCCAGTTAAGTCCCTGAAGAAGCTGACTAATCTAAAGATACAGTTTTCCTCGAACAACACCAGCTGCATTTTAGATAGGAAGAAGCATACATTTCCATTATTTTATTTGTTCTTAAATTCATTCTGAGCTTTGGCTTCACGCTGTAAACTGCTTTCGAAAAATAAAAATTTTTTAAAAACTAAAATCGTTCAACAAAAATCTGAACTGGCGCAGTCGCAGTTTATCGAAAACCAATATCCGTGTGGTGTTGACCGTCGTGAATTGTGGGTATTAACCCTTAAGTGACAATCGAACAGAAAGACAGTGGTCAGTGAAGTGGTCAGTGCACAGAGGTCATAGGGCGATTGAATTCGACAAAATCCATCAAGCACTGAGGTACCAACCACTAGAGCATCAGCATCAGCATCAACCCGATAGAAAGAGAATACTTACGACCAAAACGTTGAGTGTCCAATCTTTCCTATCACCCATTTCTCCTCTCCGATTGAGCGGTTGAAAGTAATTTTAAGGTAAATTTAAGAAACCAAAACCGCAAAGAAAATTTTGAAAAATTTTTGAAAATTAGAATTTAAAAAAAATAGTATAGGAAATTAATTTTATAATTTTGTAGAGAACGATAGACTGACTAAATGTTCAGTTCTTTTTCTTAACACGGATGAGCAAATCTAGTCAAAATGATAGTTTATAAGCTGAATGAATAAAACGGATAAAGAAGTGAACTTCAAGTGAAGATCCAATTGACGATTTAATCGATCGATTTTTCAGTAATTTAAATTTAAAATCGAAAAAGGACAAACAAAATCGAAAATCCTTTGAACCATATCCAAAACTGGCAAATACCAATCAAAATGCTAATGCACAGCAGTTGCAACAGCAACAGCAATAACCGCAGGTACCGCAACCTGCTCAGCAACCAAATTATACTTTACTAAAAATGTTTACCGATACAATCAATAAATATAACGGTGATCCAAACACCCTAAATTGCTTTTTATCTGCTGGTGATTTCTTATTTTCAACCTATTGTCAAAATGCTGATCCAATTTTGTATCAATATTTAATTCGCACCATTCGAATGAAACTTATTGATAGAGCGCAAATTTAAGTAGGTAGTAGAATGGAACTAGTAAGTTGGGACGATATTAGAAATGCTTTATATACTTGCTTTGGCGATAAAAAAAAATTAGAGTGTTTAGAACAGGATTTGTTTATGGCAACCCCTAATAAAAACGAACATCCCTTAGATTTTGCAAAAAGATTACAAGTTTTACGTAGCCACCTTGCTCAAAAAATAACATCAATTCCTTTGACAAATATGGAAGCGAATACAAAAGTTATTCACTAAAGATAATACTAGCAAGTTTATTTAAGAACATTTATAAGAGGGTTACCAAATCCCTTGCAAAGTATAATTAGGCTTAAAAATTCGGATAGCATAGAAACCGCGATGACGTACGTAAATGAAGAAGAACATTTTCAGTACTCACAAAACGCGTTAAAAACACAACAACCGCGTTCAAATTATGATATCACAAATAAAAATCAAAATTTTAGGCCTATGCGAAGATCAAACTTCCCACCAACTAATTTTCAAAATTTCTACATCCAAAATCTACAAAATTATGACAAACCACAAAATTATCAAAATCCCCAAAATAATTTCAGACCTCAAAATTATACCAATTTTCAAAATACCCAAAATCAACAAAACTTTAGACCGATGCATAACCCATTTGCATCCAATCAATTCCCAATAAATCAAAATCCATCATTCCCAAGAGCCCCAATCAATATTCAGCCAAGACAATTACCACCGCAAAGATACTTCAGTAACCGGCAAGCTTTTGGGCCACCAAGAGACGTTTTTCGACCAACAGGAAAATCCCCAACGGATAAACCAGTACCTATGTCAGAATGCACGAAAAATACGACTCAAATGAGACCAAATCAATCGAACCTGTTTCAAATCGATCAAGGTGAACAAATAACACCGATTCCCACCTTAAATCAAAATGTTGAGAATATTCAGAATAATTTTGATCAATTTTCAACAAACCAATACGATGATTATTTTTCATACAATAATCAAACTCTAAATCAAAAATTTGACGAATATTATAACCAGAACTTAATAAATTACGACAGCCAAGACTTCACTGATGTTTTGCGTACACACACTAATTATGTTTAACTTTGGTAATAACGAATCAAATGAGGAGCAAAATTTTCAAACACCTGGCCTACAGAACACGAATCCCTGACTATAGAAATGATCACAGAAACTACAAACAGTTTGCCTTACATTAAAATTCAAAATCCGCCTTTAAAATTATTAATAGAAAAAATTTATAACTCACCAACCACCATAAAAACCGGAACTGGCGAAACGGAATTGTTATACAAAGCTAATTTACCAGCTTTTTCGGAATTTTTTTCAGAAGTTTTATGACGGGATTATAGGCCTTAAAGATTTAAAAAGATTCATTATATTAATTGATTTACCAAATAAACAATTAATCAGTTATCAAAATCGTATTCGCATATATTACCGAGAACCGCAAAGCGAAATGCATAGCATTACAGTACATGCATATCAGGTGTAAAACGTAAAGATTCCTGTTTCCGCGAATAATGTTGATATAATGATACCAGAGTGTAATATCAAAAATATCTACTTTCCGGAGACCTTGGCAAATGCAACACGTGGATTCGTACAAACAGAAGTTTTTAACTACACAGACCAGGACATAACGGTGCATTTTAAAGAACCAATGCAAGTCCAAATTTTTCCAGATTTTCACAAAGAAAATTTTGACTTTTTACATATGGAAAATATTTTTACAGATAAATTAGAGAAAGACCCAGAAATATCAAAATTAATTCGTTCCGACCATGCAAATCAAGAAGCAAAAATTGTCACTAATAAACCTATGTAACGAGTTTTCAGATGTTTTTCATAAAAAGAACGAAAAATTGACTTTTACCAATAAAATCAAATAACCGATAAAATTCCTACATATTCAAAATCATATAAATACCCATTTGTGCATACAGAAGAAGTCCAATGCCAAATAAATAAAATGTTAGACGAGGGAATAATCAGGCCAAGTCAAAGCCCTTGGAGTAGTCCTCTTTGGATAGTAGCAAAAAAGCTGGACACAAGTGGCAAACAAAAATGGCGCATCGTGACTGATTATAGGACCCTTAACCTTAAAACAATCGACGATAAATACCCTTTACCAAATATGACCGATATTTTGGATAAATTAGGTGGATGCACATATTTTTCACCAATCGATTTATCATCAGAGAAAACAGCTTTCAGTGTAGAAAACGGATTATATGAATACGTGCGCATGCCTTTCGGCTTAAAAAACGCACCCGCCACTTTTCAGAGAGTAATGGACAATGTTTTAAGAGATTTAAACGGAAAAATATGCCTAGTCTATATGGACGACATAGTAGTATTTTCAACGAGCCTTGAAGAACATATAAAACATTTAAAAACAAGTATTTTCAAAACTAAGAGAAGCCAGATTAAAAATACAGCTAGATAAATCAGAATTTTTGAGAATCGAAGTCGAATTTTTGGGACATGTTATCACCAAAGATGGAATAAAACCAAACCCACGAAAAATAGCAGCCATACAATCGTTAAAAATATCTTCAACACCAAAGGAAATAAAATCTTTTGTATGATTTCTTGGATATTATAGAAGGTTTATTAAAGAATTCGCTAAGTTAACCAAACCTTTTACAGAGTGTTTAAAGAAGGGCGCAACTATAAAACACAACCCCGAATTTTTAGAGACATTCGAAACCCTTACAAATATATTGACAAATGATCCAATACTTCAATATCCTGATTTTACTAAACCGTTTATATTGACAACAGATGCATCGAACGTAGCCGTAGGAGCAATATTGAGGCAAGGAACTATTGGAAGCAATCTACCTATAGCTTACGCATTAAGGACGTTGAACCCGGCTGAACAAAACTACTCGACAATAGAAAAAGAATTATGGGCTTGCGTATGGGCAACACAGATAACACAGATAAGAACAACCGATGAAATTCCGACATATTCAAAATCATATAAATACCCATTTGTGCATAAAGAAGAAGTCCAACGCCAAATAAATAAAATGTTAGACGAGGGAATAATCAGGCCAAGTCAAAGCCCTTGGAGTAGTTCTATTTGGATAGTAGTAAAAAAGCTGGACGCAAGTGGCAAAAAAAATGGCGCATCGTGACTGATTATAGGACCCTTAACCTTAAAACAATCGACGATAAATACCCTTTACCAAATATGACCGATATTTTGGATAAATTAGGTCGATGCACATATTTTTCAACAATTGATTTATCATCAGGCTTTCACCAGATAGAAATGGATCCGAAATCTATCGGGAAAACAGCTTTCAGCGTAGAGAACGGATTATATGAATACGTGCGCATGCCTTTCGGGTTAAAAAACGCACCCGCCACTTTTCAGAGAGTAATGGACAATGTTTTAAGAGATTTAAACGGAAAAATATGCCTAGGCTATATGGACGACATAGTGGTAAACATAAAACATTTAAAACAAGTATTGCAAAATTAAGAGAAGCCAGATTAAAAATACAGCTAGATAAATCAGAATTTCTGAGAATCGAAGTCAAATTTTTGGGACATGTTATCACCTAAGATGAAATAAAACCAAACCCACGAAAAATAGCAGCCATACAATCTGTAAAGGGGCTTTTTGGTGTATTAACGATACCCCTATAATTAAAATTAAAACACACACCGGCTTAACTTGATGCATATAATCAACAACAGTAAATAGTGAGCTTTAATAACAAAGTCTTTCATAACTTAATATTCTTAAGACTAAATCCAATTAACTAGCATGGACTATTTTGTATCACAGGTTGTTGCAGTTTGTTATTAATCGAAATTATGACTTAAATGACTGGGATTAAGGCTAGGTCACCTGGCTTATAAACTACATGTTTAAGTACATAGAATCACCGAGTTATACCTCTTTATACTGGGGTTTACTTGGCCAAGTAAAGTTTTTCCTTAATAAATAACAAAATTAGGGTTTATTTTACATATCTTTAGGTTTTGCTTTGGTTTAGGGAGGTTGATGGATACGTTAATTCATTACAGTTACTTATCTGTCTATCCTGATTCGTTGGCGCAAGTAAGCCACACTGCTTCTGGTGTCTGGTATAATGGGGCGCTGGCTGAACTAGGGGTTACTAGGATGGCATTATTCTAGTGCCGGTAATGGCACACGAGGATGTGAAAGTATGTCACAACGGCTTTTGTGAAGTATGTCAAAGCATGATGAAGGAGGACGAAGTGCGATGAAGGAGGACGAAGTACGACGAAGAACGATGAAGAACGACGAAGAACGATAAAGAACGACGGAGAAGGCCTAGAAATAACCAAAAAGAAAAGAGGGAGTTAGAAAAACTACCATATACCATTTATGAGTTAACTCAGTACTGGCGTATTATAAGCTAAGACTCACCTAGCGTTGTTGAGTGGCCTTAGGCGAAACAGGGCACGGTCATGCGAGCTCCTGTAGCGGTCGGTTTTTTTATGGTCATCGGTGGTTGGACCATGGCTTAATGTGTTTTGAAATTGAGCCTGCATAAATCCAAAAGGCAGAGACTTAGTATCGCGGAAGACTATGAGATTTTGAATGATATACAAAAAAGAACAAAGGACGCTTACCTGATAAGACACTGATTCCTCAAAAATACGTGGTTACTTCGCCGAAAATGGCACTAAAGACTGGCACAGCTGATACCCACACTAATGGGCTATCAGAGAGCGGAAGGCGCACGAGGAATGCCCTTAAATTGCTTTTAAAATATAATTTTAATTGCACGTTTCGCTAGAAACTTCTAGCCGAAACCGCGGGCTTGTGTGTCTGTCAAGAATATTCGCGGTTCTTCCTCAGCTGACGGATGACCTTGACCGTGATTTACAGCTGATTTACGCTGCTGTAAGCCGATACAAAGTCTCAGGTTTGGTTGAGCAAAGGCGAGCGGATTCGAAGACACCTTTCTGTAAACCGTTGCACTGGTCGCACTCGGGAGTGCCATGTGGTCACCTCATGACAACTTGATTGCCGAAAATCTATCCTATTATAAAAACCGGCTTTTCTTAAAGGGATTTTAACGGCCGTAGGGGCCTTAGGGTCATTTATACAGAACTACAACAACGGGAATGGGCTCTGGAAACTGAAAGTCAGATTTACAGGCAGAACTTGCCGAGAGAGAATCGCTGAAATCATTTCACTTTTATAGACAGTGCCTACAATCCGGCAACATAGGCAAATCGTTATACCGGGTTAAGCGGATTCCGAATACCATGACTCGAGTGATGGAATGTGGAAATTTGTTTGTTTACAAAATGTGACACACAGAAAAGCAGTGAAATTTCAGTAAACATGCTAGTTTTTCTGGAGAAAATTCAGTCAAGTGATTTCTTGGAATTATGTCAAACCGGTAGGTTAATGCTGGCTGTGAAAAGTGAGCCAAACTTAGGCTATGTTTACATTTCTTGCAGAAGCAGAATATTCCGATTTTCCACGTATTTTCCAACAAACAGAAACCAGTTTGAAAGTTTGAGACAATGATGTGTTTGAAATTAACTCTGTGTTTCGGACTTCCATTGTCTATATTTTATTTATACACGACGTTTCGATCAGTACAATCTCTGATCGTCTTCAGGTGCAAACGTTTGCACCTGAAGACGATCAGAGATTGTACTGATCGAAACGTCGTGTATAAATAAAATATAGACAATGGAAGTCCGAAACACAGAGTTAATTTCAAACAGAAACCAGATTGGGACTAAAACAAGGGTTGCTAGCCAGGGACAAAACATACTTATACTAAGAGGACTGCCTGATAGGTAAAAGCCAAAACAAGGACTTAAAACTACACAGCTAAATGTAAGGTTAGTTACCGAGTCTCAAACATCTACGACTGGCAAAAAAAAAGGCAGCACCCGGGGTGCAAGCTATATAACACCAGGTAATTGGGCTACATATATCAATCAATATCTTTTACGCGCACTTCTAAATTTGAAATGTAATTATTTATGACTTTAACTAATTTTGCGAAACTTTATGTAGAATGTAGCATTTTATCAGGGGAAATAGGAAAATAGAGGTTTGGGAATTTTTGACCCGTTACAACACCTCCCCTTCTTAACAAAAATTTTTCCATAGAAAAATTTTCATCAGTCAGGTAAAAGTTTAACCAGATGTTCCGTTCAATGAGAAAACAATATTTTGTAAACGGGGAAAAGATAAATGGCCTTACGAATCGGAAGTAGAGGTTGGCTCGTCAGGAGGGCGAGCTTTTAAGTCTTTGATGTTCCATACACCAAGTTTTCGACCACTGGCATCCACAAGCTCATATGACCAAGGACTCAGTAGCTTAGATATTGTGAAGGGACCAGAATAGTTGGGGTGAAGCTTTGCAGCAAAGTCTTTGGAAGCGTCAGATATTTTAAAGTTGCGTTTATATACTTGTTGACCAACTTGGAATCGTATGTCTCTTCGCCGAAGATTATATGTGGCACGAGAGGTCTTAAAGGCATTTACCAGCTTTTTCTGAACGTCATTAAAGAGCTTCTTGAGAAGACTTGATCGCTCGTTCGGAGTCGGAGGCTCGTCTTGGGGTAACGCATCAGTAGGTTTATTAACGTCAAGTTCGCTCCGAAAACGAATCTCTCTACCAAAGTTTATAAAGTTGGGGGTATGTCCAGTGACATCATGAGTTGCAGAACGGATGGCGCAAGCAAGTTTTGGCATAATCTTATCCCAGGTTTTATGATTATCCTTGACATAACAGGCTAACATCGTTTTTAGAGTCCTATGTACTCGCTCTACAGGGTTCGCTTGAGGATGATAGTTTGCTGTATGATGCAGCTTAATGCCATACTCACTCATAAGACTTTGAAAAGCGCCACTTTTGAACTGCGTTCCATTGTCCGCGATGACTTTCTCAGGAGTACCATTGACGAGAATGACATAGTCTTCCCACCATCTAACAATGCTACTAGCAGTGGAATTTCTTAACGGAAAGAAATAGACATACTTTGAAAATGCATCACAAACGGAGATAATATATTTGTACCCTGAAGTTGACCGGGGTAATGGTCCGACTAAATCTGTACTGACTACTTGCCAGGGACGGCTAGCGGTGGGCTGCTGACTAAGCATCTGTCCAGCCGGAGTTTGATTAGAAGATTTAACCTGTAGACAAATATGACAACGTCGAATATATCTGGCAATGTCCTGACGTAGACTGGGCCAAAAATACTTCTTCCCAATACGCGAAAAGGTTTTTGCGACACCCAGGTGTCCACATTGCGGAGGATCATGGTTCTCTTCTATTACTGTACTTCGGAGTTCATTCGGAACAACAATTAACCACTGATCTTCAGGGAACGTAAGACCGGGGTATGAAAGTTTGGCTCTTTTAAATAATTTGTTATCTTCTATCCACCACAGAGGGTATTTTGACGGAAACTTCGCCACTTTGACACGCATCGACTTATACCACTTGTCGGTAGTGTTTTTCAATGAGTCGTCGAAAGAAGGATTTTCGGAAGCAGAAACAGTTTTGACAGAGTCGACAAGAGGGACACATCTCGACAATGCGTCCGGGACAATATTTTCTTTGCCCTTCCGGTGAACAATATTGAAGTCATATTGTTGCAGTCTTAGGGACCATCTGGCGAGACGCCCAATGGGGTCCTTGATTGAGTTTAGCCATTTGAGGCTCCAGTGATCCGTTATGATTGTAAATTTGGTTCCTTCGATATAGGGTCTAAGTTTTTCGATGGCAAATAATACCGCTAAAGCTTCCTTTTCGGTGGTAGTAAATTTTCTTTCATTGTTGGTTAAAGACCGGCTTAGATAACATACAACGTGTTCAACTCCATCTTGAACCTGGGTTAAGACTGCGCCGAGCCCATAATCGGACGCGTCACACTGAATTGTAAACGGAAGCTCAAAATTTGGGCATGATAAAACAGGTGCTTTAATTAAATGTTCTTTGACTGCACGGAAAGCAGAATCACATTCTCCAGACCATTCGAATTTAACATTCTTACGAGTAAGAGCAGTAAGAGGAGCTAAAAGGATAGAAAAGTTTGGAACAAATCGACGGTACCAAGAGGCGAGACCTACAATCCGTCGAACTTCAGACACATTACGGGGAGGAGGAATTTGAACAATAGCCTCCACCTTTTCGGGATTAACCATTAAGCCTGAAGAATTCACCACATAACCTAGGTATTTTAATTCCGGTTTACAAAAATTACACTTATCTTTATTTAAAGTTAGACCCGCCTGGAAAATTCGACTAATAACCTCTTTGAGAACTCGTACGTGAATTTCAAACGTAGGTGTCGATATAATGACATCATCCAAGTAAACAAAGACATAGTTACTCAAGTCACCAAAATTTCCAACAACACGATCGATGAGTCGCTGCCAAACTGCAGGGGCATTCATTAGGCCGAAAGGCATACGAGTGAATTGAAATAGTCCTCTGGAAGGAACTGTGAAGGCTGTGAGAGGCTTGCTCTTGTCAGATATTGGGATTTGCCAATAGGCAGATTTAATGTCGAGCGTACTTAGGTACCGAGCATCTCGCAACTTATCCAACGTTGCGCTGACGTAGGGGATTGGGTACGCGTCTGGCGTAGAAACCTTGTTTAATGCCCTAAAATCTACACAAAAGCGCCAATCTCCGCTTTTCTTTTTGACCATCACAATGGGCGATGACCAGGGAGAATTTGACGGTTCCACAATACCATCGGCCAGCATCTGGTCTAATTCTTTATGTACTTGTTTAAGTAAAGCAGGGGAAATCGGATAATATCTTTGCTTCAAAGGTGGCGACTCTGTTTTTATGTCAAGTTCGACCAAGTTCGTACATCCCAATTGGTCTCCCATTAAAGAAAATGACTCTTCGACAATCTGGTCTAATGTCTGTCTTTGATCCGGTGCAAGGTTATCAAGAGATTGTATTGCCGAAACCTCCACCACATCAGAATTGGATCTGAAAGACCACTCGTTGGCGAATAAGTCGGGAATAAGTCCAATGCGAGACCAAAAATCAATTCCAAGAATAAGAGTGTGGTACATTGACGGTACCACTAAGACATCCAAAACAACAACTTTGTCCCGAAGACAGATAGGTAAAGACACGGATCCAAGTGTCTCACAGGATTGTCCATTGGCCACCATGCAGTTAATCTTACTGGCAGTATGAATTTTACAAACAGGTTTTAAAATTGACCATCCGGCAGCACCCAAAATTGTGCGTGTCGATCCACTGTCGAGGAGACCTAAAAGATTCTTACCATAAACTGAAACTTCGAGAAAGGGACGTTGATCACCTTTGGCGTGTGTTAAGACATAATCGAGAATAACTTTGCTAGTCACAGATCGATTTGGTACTTGGGCCTCTGGCGCTTGGTAAGAAAGTCGGCCTTCTAACTTGCGCTGCGCACGTTTTTTGTGCATCTTGGGCAATCGCTAGCTACAGTGTTGTCATGGCCACACTTAAAACAAAACTTTCGGCGGGGTTTGTCGCACTGGCGAAACCCATGTCCCATCTCTTTACAGTTGAAACAGCCACGTGCAGACACTGCATTAACTTTAGGAGGTTGTTCTATTATTGGTGACGGTACAGAAGAAGTTAGTTCGGAAGATGTTGCTGACTGTAAAGCCCTAGCAGTAGGTTGTGATTGTGTAACTGGTAAAGAAAATGGTCCTATTGCCGAAACTGAATGATGAGCGGGACGGCGATATGCAAAATCGGGTTCCAAAAGTGTTCTATAGTTAGTGGGGGGTGGGACGAATTTCTGAATTCTCACTTCCGACTCCTCTATTGAACGAGCATAATGCAACAGTTCTCTGACCGTTTGAAATTCTGTTAAAGGTAATCTACTTTGGAGGTATGGTAGGAAATTTCCTTTAATGATATGGATTCTATCTTTTTCCGGTGGGAGTTCTGGTAGCATTCGAAATAAGTTTTCAATCGCAACTACAAAAGTGATAACTCGCTCTTGAGCACCTTGAGTACGTCGGTAAATTTCTGCCCAAATCTCAGTTTTATAATTATGAGATTGGAAATGTTCTCTAATTTGGATAACAAAGTCATCCCACGATTCGTAATAGCCGAGAGAATACCAATCTAGGGCTTCTCCTTCAAGAAATTCAGGTGCTGAACGCAAAAACGGGTCATCGATCCTATGTCGGCCTTCTCCAACTGGATTGTAAGAGGGGTGTTGGAAAAGTAGACTGGAATTATGGTCGACTTGCGAAGGTCGATCGTATCGACGCTGTTCCGGAAAATGAGGTGGTCTAACTCCATGAGCAAACTCTACATTAGGAATTCGATCGTGTGTTCGCGAGGAATGTTCAGAACCATTAGGGTTAACTGTATGAGCTGTAGCTGAAGGATTGGGGACAACTACTGGTCGAGGGGGAAGTCCAACTTCTTCGTTAATTGGCCTCAACGATTGATGATCTCTAAAATTTGGTGGGGGGTCTCTGATCTCACCGTTTGGTGCAAGAATCTCTTCCACTCTGTGTACTGCTTCACTGAGGTTTCGACGCAATGATGCTGTTGTATGTGCTGGGGGATCTTCATTGGCTGGTGTTTGATTCTGACCATTAGCAACTGATAAGCTTTGAGACACCAAATTAATTATTAGATTTTCATCGTCACGATTCTTTGAAATGTCTGGATTTATTTCTACTGGTTCTTGTTGGGGGTTTGGTTGTTCAATATTTATCCCTGTTGAATGGTGTGCGCTTCTTTGGTTAGCAAGGTTCGCAAATGGGTTCAAGACGATCTCCGAATCAGAGTAGTAAAACCGTTTCCTAGCCGTACCGGCGGATCTTGAAAGATCCAAAGGTTGGTTACTTCTTTTCTCAGTTTTTGGTTGCCTTTGATCTTCATGATTAGATGACTCATCACTTGATTCACTGTGTGAGTTTCTATTATTCCAAGGGTTTTCTGCCATTCTGAATTTGTTTGTTCCGTAGGGTTAGGAAGAAGGAAAATAAAACACTAGTTCCACACAAAAAGAACGCGCTTTGTTTTGGTAGTTTGCTCTTGTGTATTAACACAACCCGCCACTAAATACACAAAAAAACGAGAAAAAAAAAGACGATAACCAGGGGTTGGTGCACAAGAAAAAAAAATTCTTCTTGAGGGCGCCCTGTATATTTTGTGCCAACAAACACAAAAAAGAAACCGCCAAATTGCTCAAGAAATAAACTGGGATTTTTGGGACACCCTGTATAGGACAGGAATATGAGGGCGCAAAAAAACAAAGAAAATTTATAAATAATGGATATTTTGCAAAAAGAAATACGCGGGCACCCTATGAAACACGTTAAAACGCTAAAGAAGCAAGCTGAGAAAGATAATTCTAAAAGAATTAAAACCAAAAAAAAAAATCGTTCTGGGCAAATTCACGTTAATTTGGTTTCTCAATTTATTTTTGGGCCACCCTGTATAATAATCATGGATTAGGGTCATCAAAGGTTGCAATAACAAACAACGTTTTGTGGAAGTTTCACGCTTCACTTGCTATTTTTTATTTTTTTTTTTTTTGTTTTTTTTTTTTTGGGATACCCTGTATAGTAGTAACAGGACTTTGCGGACGCAAAAAAACAAAGAAATTTATCTTTACCAAATAATGGGTATTTAAAAAATATATGCAGGCACCCTACCACGGTACAATGCCAAAGTAGCAAGGGACGACTCAAACTGAGAAAGGGAATTTCACAAAAATTTCCACAACAAAACAAAATTTTCCTGCAAATTTACATTAATTTGGTCCCTTATTTTATTTTTGGGGCACCCTGTAGAATAAACGTGGATTAGGGTTATCAAAAGTTGCAAGAACAATCGACGTTTTGTGGAAGTTTCGCACTTAACTTGCTATTTATTTTGTTTTGTTTTTGGGATACCCTGTATATACAACAAATCAAGACAACGTTTTGTGTAAGTTTTAATGAAGCTGGTTTCCTAGATCGTTGACCGTAAGTATTTCAGGTATCCAGTAAAGTTTGGTTTTTGGAACATTCTGTATATTTAGGTGACAGGGTTAACAAAAATCAGAAAAGAAAACCTGGTCCAATTCTCATTTCAATCTTTTTTTTTTTCTTCCTTTTTTTGTTTTAATTTTGGGACACCCTGTATATCTAAGGTCTGGGATTCAACAATAATCAACAATTCGAATTTTCCTGTTGGTGGGACACCCTTTATACTGCAAGTGTTAATGTGTAAACAAGGAGGTCACCAAAAAAAAATTTACTTATACAACTATGGGCTCCAAGCAATTCAAAATGCTAGAATAGCAACCAATACTTAAAAAAAACATCCACTCAATTAACAGTCAGTTAATAACCAAAAAAAATTTTAACATCAATAATCAACACTCTTGTTTGTATTAATTCACCAGCTTATCACAGGTTTCGATAAACAAAAGTCTGTTCATTATGTTTTTTTTCCAGTAAAACAAACCGCAAACCCAAAGGGGTAAAAAAATTGTGGAGGGGGGCTACACCAAAAAATGACTGCACTTTTGAAAATTATATAAGTTACCCAAAGTGATTCTATCTATTTATTCAAACAAAGTGTCAAACTGCAACATCCCAAATGACCAAGAACCTACTAACTAGCTAGAGAAATCCAGGGGTGGTTCAATAAGAAGGGCGCCAATTTGTAAAGGGGCTTTTTGGTGTATTAACGATACCCCTATAATTAAAATTAAAACACACACCGGCTTAACTTGATGCATATAATCAACAACAGTAAATAGTGAGCTTTAATAACAAAGTCTTTCATAACTTAATATTCTTAAGACTAAATCCAATTAACTAGCATGGACTATTTTGTATCACAGGTTGTTGCAGTTTGTTATTAATCGAAATTATGACTTAAATGACTGGGATTAAGGCTAGGTCACCTGGCTTATAAACTACATGTTTAAGTACATAGAATCACCGAGTTATACCTCTTTATACTGGGGTTTACTTGGCCAAGTAAAGTTTTTCCTTAATAAATAACAAAATTAGGGTTTATTTTACATATCTTTAGGTTTTGCTTTGGTTTAGGGAGGTTGATGGATACGTTAATTCATTACAGTTACTTATCTGTCTATCCTGATTCGTTGGCGCAAGTAAGCCACACTGCTCCTGGTGTCTGGTATAATGGGGCGCTGGCTGAACTAGGGGTTACTAGGATGGCATTATTCTAGTGCCGGTAATGGCACACGAGGATGTGAAAGTATGTCACAACGGCTTTTGTGAAGTATGTCAAAGCATGATGAAGGAGGACGAAGTGCGATGAAGGAGGACGAAGTACGACGAAGAACGATGAAGAACGACGAAGAACGATAAAGAACGACGGAGAATGACGGAGAAGGCCTAGAAATAACCAAAAAGAAAAGAGGGAGTTAGAAAAACTACCATATACCATTTATGAGTTAACTCAGTACTGGCGTATTATAAGCTAAGACTCACCTAGCGTTGTTGAGTGGCCTTAGGCGAAACAGGGCACGGTCATGCGAGCTCCTGTAGCGGTCGGTTTTTTTATGGTCATCGGTGGTTGGACCATGGCTTAATGTGTTTTGAAATTGAGCCTGCATAAATCCAAAAGGCAGAGACTTAGTATCGCGGAAGACTATGAGATTTTGAATGATATACAAAAAAAAGAACAAAGGACGCTTACCTGATAAGACACTGATTCCTCAAAAATACGTGGTTCCTTCGCCGAAAATGGCACTAAAGACTGGCACAGCTGATACCCACACTAATGGGCTATCAGAGAGCGGAAGGCGCACGAGGAATGCCCTTAAATTGCTTTTAAAATATAATTTTAATTGCACGTTTCGCTAGAAACTTCTAGCCGAAACCGCGGGCTTGTGTGTCTGTCAAGAATATTCGCGGTTCTTCCTCAGCTGACGGATGACCTTGACCGTGATTTACAGCTGATTTACGCTGCTGTAAGCCGATACAAAGTCTCAGGTTTGGTTGAGCAAAGGCGAGCGGATTCGAAGACACCTTTCTGTAAACCGTTGCACTTGTCGCACTCGGGAGTGCCATGTTGTCACCTCATGACAACTTGATTGCCGAAAATCTATCCTATTATAAAAACCGGCTTTTCTTAAAGGGATTTTAACGGCCGTAGGGGCCTTAGGGTCATTTATACAGAACTACAACAACGGGAATGGGCTCTGGAAACTGAAAGTCAGATTTACAGGCAGAACTTGCCGAGAGAGAATCGCTGAAATCATTTCACTTTTATAGACAGTGCCTACAATCCGGCAACATAGGCAAATCGTTATACCGGGTTAAGCGGATTCCGAATACCATGACTCGAGTGATGGAATGTGGAAATTTGTTTGTTTACAAAATGTGACACACAGAAAAGCAGTGAAATTTCAGTAAACATGCTAGTTTTTCTGGAGAAAATTCAGTCAAGTGATTTCTTGGAATTATGTCAAACCGGTAGGTTAATGCTGGCTGTGAAAAGTGAGCCAAACTTAGGCTATGTTTACATTTCTTGCAGAAGCAGAATATTCCGATTTTCCACGTATTTTCCAACAAACAGAAACCAGATTGGGACCAAAACAAGGGTTGCTAGCCAGGGACAAAACATACTTATACTAAGAGGACTGCCTGATAGGTAAAAGCCAAAACAAGGACTTAAAACTACACAGCTAAATGTAAGGTTAGTTACCGAGTCTCAAACATCTACGACTGGCAAAAAAAAAAGGCAGCACCCGGGGTGCAAGCTATATAACACCAGGTAATTGGGCTACATATATCAATCAATATCTTTTACGCGCACTTCTAAATTTGAAATGTAATTATTTATGACTTAAACTAATTTTGCGAAACTTTATGTAGAATGTAGCATTTTTCAGGGGAAATAGGAAAATAGTGGTTTGGGAATTTTTGACCCGTTACAAATCGTTAAAAATACCTTCAACACCAAAGGAAATAAAATATTTTCTATTATTGCTTGTATATTATAGAAGGTTTATTAAAGGATTCGCTAGGTTAACCCAACCTTACCTATAAAAATATATTGACAAATGATCCAATACTTCAATATCCTGATTTTACTAAACCGTTTATATTGACAACAGATGCATCGAACGTAGCCGTAGGAGCAATATTGAGCCAAGGAACTATTGGAAGCGATCTACCTATAGCTTACGCATCAAGGACGTTGAACCCGGCTGAACAAAACTACTCGACAATAGAGAAAGAATTATGGGCTTGCGTATGGGCAACACAGTATTTTAGACCTTACTTATATGGCCGAAAATTCACGATCGTCACCGACCATAAGCCTTTAGAATACCTTAAAAATACAAAAGAGTCTAATTCTCGACTTGTAAGATGGCGCCTAAAATTAGAAGAATTTGATTGTGATGTGAAATATAAAAAAGGCAAATTAAATTCAAACGCCGACGCATTATTAAGATTAGAAGTCAATATGATGGAGAATCAATCAACCGCAGGTAATCCAGGAGAAATAAATCAAGAAATAGAGGAATACATGGCGCAAATAAATCAAAATTTAAGTGAAGAAGAGAGAAAACAAGTAAGTGCGTTAATAAATTCGGAAATCAATATTAACGATAGTCACCAATAATTCACTGTAATATCCAAATAAAACCACCAGCTATTCCTTCAGACATACCACCAGAAGAGAATCCTACTCCTGAGGTCCCAGATTCCGATGATAACGAGACGGTACACACATCCGCCGAAGACCCAATTTTAAATGTACCAATAACTGAAAATTGCGCAAATACGTACGCACATCAGATTATCTTTTTCCAGAGGGACCGAGGTAATTATCATGTGACTAGGGATATTCCTTTTGCCACCAAAGAACGACTAATAGTACATCTTACAGCAAACTTTGAGCAGGAAATAATAACATTTTTCAAAGAATACGTTAACCCATTGAAATACTATTGCCTTTATGTCAAAAACTCGAATATTAACCAGAGATTAAGTGTTATTTTTCCGCAAACTTTTAGGAACCACACCTATAAATTAGTACTATCTAATATATATTTAATGGATGTGTCCGAAGAACAAAAACAAAAAGAATTGATTACCTATCATCATAATAAAAATCACAGAGGAATCCATGAAAACCTATTAACACTGAAAAAATTATATTAACATGAAAACTGACCTAACACATTATATAAACAACTGCGATATCTGTCAGAAAGCAAAGTACGACCGACATCGACCTCAGATTAAATTCGCTTTAACACCTAAACCCACGCAACCTTTCGAGGGCATTCATCTAGACACGTTCCAGATTTCAAATTCAATGTATATGACAGCCATTGATGTCTTCTCCAGATACGGTCAAACGTACCCGATAGACGCGTGTACGAGCGTACACATATTTGACAGCTTATCAAACTTTGTCAGTCACCATGGCCTACCTCAATACATCACAGTAGATAGCGGAACATAATTTAAAAACCAAGTTGTTTTAGATTTTTGTAAGTTACACAAAATAGGCATTCATTATACGACACCGGGAAATTCAAACAGTAATAGTGCAGTCGAACGATTACATTCCACTCTTATCGAATATTTCAGGACCTTAGAATTAAAAGAACCAAATTCTTCAAATAATAAATTGATGCAATACGCGATTATTGGTTATAATTCATCAGTACATATCGTGACAAAACAGAGAACATTTGACATCATAAATGCACGATTAGATACTTTGATTTGACGGACGAAATTATTGTCAGGAAATACGTGAATGGCAGACGCGAGCGGATGAAGACTATCTATCAAAAAATCTATGAGACGTCGCATAACACGAAAACTAAACAAAATCAAAAACAAAACGAAAAACGAAAAAATCCTCAAAAAATGCCGCCTGATACAAAAATCTATGTAACAGACAAATAGGCAAAACGACAGAAAAACAAACCTCGCAAATTAAAAGCTATGTATAGCACAAGATATTGGAACCACAGTAATTACAAAGGACAAGAAAGTTATTCACAAATCGCAAATCCCAAAGCCTAAATGATTTTCTTCTTCGCAGGAAATCGTACCTAATGATGACACCCCTTCGACTAGCAACCCTGTTCATGGTCGTGTCAGCAGTGACGACTCTAACTAAAGAAGATATGATGATGACTTTTATCCCTATTAATACTCCCTTTCCGATTAGGTAACGCAAGAGTAATTGAGGGAAAACATATATTTTTACACTATATAGAATTAGCCCCGCTTTATAATCAATTGAAAACAATTGAACGCTTTTATAGTATAATCGAAAAATCGCTTAATTTTACAGCCGCTTTTAATTCTCAAGCTTACGCTTATTATTTTAGTTCTAAGAATTTATTTAACCACGCTAAGTTTCTTATCTCACAAAACCGCATAAAACGATGCGTAGATCAAAACGAGGATTAGTAAATATAATTGGAAAAGCATCAAAATGGATTTTCGGTACTTTAGACTCCGAAGATGGCCAAAAATACGATGAAACTATCAATAAGTTATCGACAAATCAAAATTCAGTCAGCGCAGAGATAAAATTGCAAATATCTTTGACAAAACAGTTAATCAATAATTATAATAGCACAATATCCTTATTGTCACAAAATCAGGAACTTCTCAAAGAACATATAAATGTTATTGAGAGCAATCTGAATAAATCAATAAATGATATCACGAATTTTCTAAAAGCACAAAATACAATTTTTCAAATTATTTTGAACTGTCAAATTTTTATAACGTTTTTGCACGTTGCACAGCTCTATAATTTCAGCTTATCAACTTGAACAAATAATTTTTAATTTAACGACACTTTATGGTGAAGACAAAATTCTAATGTTTAAAGATTTGATTTATTACTATCAATTGGCAAGCTTACAAGTTAGCTTTTCAAACGATAAAATTATTTTCGCCGTTCACTTGCCAATATTTCAAAAACAAAACTTTGAATTATTTTACCTTTTTCCTACCTCGATCAATAAATCAACAATTATTCCCAAATCATCCCACCTATTGATTGGCACTAAAGAATCGCAATACGAAGAAGACACCTGTCCAAAACTAGAGAACATCTACATCTGCCAAAATCGCCTTATGCCTCACATCCGAGATTGTGCAATTGACCTCATCTCACGAGCCGAAACAGCTAATTGTCAACCCACACGCGTCGAAATATTAAAACCGATCATCTACCAGATAACTGATCAATACATATTATCGATACCGATCGAGGATAAACTTAAACTTCAGAAATTCTGCCAAAATAAAGAATTTGTCCTTATCCAGCAGCCAAGCTTAATTGAAATTCATTACAACTGTGGAATCAAAATAGAAGAGAAAAAATTTTGGAATAAAGAAGAACTTATTAGAGGCAATCCGTTTATTTTACCTCCTATAAGAATCAATAATTACAGTTACCAATTAGACACTGAACCTATCCACTTAAATACTATTGATTTACAAGAAATCAAAGATCTTCAAGAAAAAGCCAAATCTATTAGGATCCCCGAAATTTTACAAATCCATCCAGCTACATGGAGCGTCTTAACGACCCTTACAATCCTGCTTATGGTTATGGGACTTCTATACGTCACATTGTACGTTTATAGAAAACGACGCCTAGCCATGAAGAAAGAAGAAGATGTCCAAAAAGTTAGCACCCTCGAAAACAACCCTACATCCCTGTTGTTTTCGATCTAATGGGGGAGGAGTTAAGTCACTGAAGAAGCTGACTAGTCTAAAGATACAGTTTTCCTCGAACAACGCCAGCTGCATTTTAGATAAGAAAAAGCATATATTTTCATTATTTTATATGTTCTTAAATTCATTCTGAGCTTTGGCTTCACGCTGTAAACTGCTTTCGAAAAATTTTTCGAAAAGATTTTTAAAAAACTAAAATCGTTCAACAAAAATCTTAACTGGTCCTAGGCTCAATATTTTAAAAAGTTATGAAGTATTGTTACTTAGATATGCTTCTAAATAAACAAAATATCTTAGTTAATAATCAATTTGGATTTAGATCGAATTGTTCTACTATGGATGCAATTCAGCACTTTTATAATCAGATTTTAGAAATTTTAGAAAACAAACAATGTCCTGCAGCTGTTTTTTGCGACTTAAGCCGCGCTTTTGATTGTGTAAATCATAACTTACTTTTAACCAAGTTTCAATCGTTTGGTATCATTGGAGTGGTCCTTTTATGGGCTAACAGTTTTCTGTCAGAATTACAACAATATGTTTAAATACGAAGTAATAACAAAAGTGTTAATTCCAGTAAATTAGATATTAATATAGGTGTTCACCAAGGATCGGTCTTGAGTCCATCTTTTTGTGATGACTACGATTGTTGTTCCAGGCAGATCAAATGTAGATGTTGAAAATATTTGCAACCTAAATTTGCAATGCTTAAATCGTTGACAACTTTTATTAGATTTCATAGTTATCAAAATCAAAATAATCTAGAAGTAAATTTAAAATTAAATAATACTAGTTAACAAAAACAACAAGTACTCGATTTTTAGAGTTAACAATAGATGAGCAACTTGATTGAAAAAACCGCTGTAAGGCAATATGCCAAAAATTAGGTTCGGTATGGTATCTTATAAGAAATTTAAAATCGAGATCTAGATTTAAGAGTATTTATATATATTTATTTATATATATGAAACCACCAAAAGCACTCATATAATACCAAGTTTCCAAACTATTTTGGTGTTAAAATATTTTATACACTACAACCATCAATTAAATATAGTGCACATTTAATTTAAACAAAAATTAAAAGAATATCTTATAAAAAAGGAGTTTTACAATTTGGAAGAATTTTGGAGTTCAACTTGAATATTATGTGATTCCTTTTTTTTTCCTGTGATAATAGAATATTTAAAAAATGGGTACAAAAGCTTTAGTTCTGAAGTTGCCGATTGTTATGATCGTTTCAGTTATTATTTTGTGTATTTTATAAATTAAAGTTTAAGTTAGTTTTTGCATAACTTACAGTTTTTGTACAACTATATTTAACTATTAACTAAAAACTGGACTTGTTTCATACAAATGTAATATTTGTAAATTTTTGGAAATAAAAAAGATATTCTATTCTATTCTACGGATGGAAAAGTCCCAGTATAAAAAAAAAACCACTAAAATATTTTATACACGACCTTTAAAAAAAATAAAATTTGATGCCTAGTGTTCTCAGTGTAATTTTTATCACTTGACGATTCGAAAGAATCATTGCTGTACATCTCCACAATCATACTGAACTTAATGTAGGGTATTACTCAGCCATTTCGTAAAGAAAGTTATTAAAGCAAGAAGCAAATTTCCACCAAATAATTTTAGATATTATATATTGGATAAAACCAGGGTAACGGACGCGACATCGTACGCTTTCGCTGTTTAAAATTTATGTAAACATACGTTTCTAAAAAACAAACGGTAGTAGTTTCAAGCCCACAGACTGTAATAAAATTATTTCGTTGAAGTTTGAACTAACTAACGAAAGTACTATATCATATCTTGTCACTACAAAAATCTAATTCAAAAATTTTTCGACTTTCTAATAATTTCAATTGTCAGTCAAGTCAAAACACTCGTAATTAAAAAGGTTAAAACTTTTTTATTTCTTAACTGATGTATTGATATAATACCTTGATATATGTAAAAAGAATGAGGCTCGGTCGTAACAACTTGGATTTTGTTCAGTGCCATTCATAAATTTTTTTCTGGAAGGTGGGGGCAAAATTAATTCAATGTGTCCGCCATCTCTCAATTTTTTAAAATATCATATTTAGAACGAAACGACATAAGCCTTATGTTTTTTCTTTTTAATTTCTTAACCGTCATAGGGTTCGTAGTGACCTGGAAATTTCGGAAAAATTAGGAAATTAAAAATGTCCTAAAAAACTTGGAAAAGTCGAGGAATTTTATGAATATTCGACAAAAACCTCGGCGAAAAACTATTTGACATTGACGTTGATTTGGCGTAACGTATCACAAGTTTTGTTTACTTTTTTTTAAATAGTCAAACCTCTGTCTCTGTCACTTTTTGAACCCCTGATGTGATGTAACAGGTTTGATGTTTTTGAAATAGGATGTAAAATTGTTCTTTTTTAGATTAAAAAAAATAGAAGGATTAAAGCTACCAAGCAATTTTCGACCCAGAAGTACAAGTACATTATAGTTTTTTTTGCATAAACCTGATTACAATTTTTGGATTCAACAATATAAAAGATTAAGACTTAAAGTATTTAACAAAAAAAAACGTAAAAGAGATCAAAATTTTTGAAGAATTTTCGGTTTAAATTTCCAAAAAATTTGCCTGTGCCGCGATATAACATTATTAATTATTATAACGTAAAAGAGATCCACAATTTTTTTGCTCAAATTGCCAAAATCTTGCTTGCGGTGCTATAAATGAGCATCCAAAATTTTTGACTGCGGCGCGTTAAGGACAAAATTTTGGCAAGAAATCTCTCCTTTAAAAAAAAACGGTGACCCCGCTTGTGTTCCCGTGTTAGGGAAGTTAGTATCGTTTTGAACTCTCGCTTAGTAGATAATTTCGTTTTTAACAGAATTTTTTTTTAATCTATGGAAATATATATGGCACCTCTTGGTTTTTTTAGGAAATTGGTCAGGGAAAAGTTAGGAACCCTGCGTCAAATTTTCAAACAAGTGGAAAAATCTTACTTTGCCTTTCCAAAAGGTATTTTTTTAAAATCGAGTGGTCAAGTAAAAAGTGTAATTTTGTGTCCCGCCCTATTTTTACTCCTTTGTTTATTTTAAATATAAAGTTATTCACATTTCAGTTAACAAAGTCTATTTTCTAAGTCAGTCAGTCAAAGTCACCGAGGATTGTCGATGTCCCAAGAGGGTATGCCCCAAATCAAATCTGTAATAATTTCTGGTTAGTAACTTTTTTATTTTCTTTTTATTTTACTCCATTTCTTAGTAACAAAAGATACCTTTCGAGTATGAAATTTGTCATTCTTGTAAAGAATAATAACAATAATATATAATAGCCCTTGTAACCAAAATGTTATTGCAAAATAAAATTAAAAATATTAAGAGATGACAATTTGAAAATGTTTATAGAAAAGCAAGGGTATTTTTTAGCCATTTTTAATTTATCATAGATTGTAGCCAAACATTCGGTTACTTTTATAAATATTCGAGTTTAAATGAGGGGCCCCACTAAGCACGGGAGTTTGGTTAGCACAGGAATTAAACCAAATTCCCGTCCCGAAGGATATGCATCGGGACTATAAAACTTCATCATAAAAGTTAGAAAACCTTAAGACTGGCCACAAACAGGTGTTTCGATCTTATTTTAATCTCATCAGTGTGGGCCAAGTTAGGTTTTGTATTGTTTGTTTGTAAAAATAAAAATCAACTAAGTTGTATGAATAACAAAGCTAAAGTCCAGTGGAGCTCGTAAAAATTACAAGAAAAACTCAAGGACCTTTCTCCACTTGATATTACCCAAGGACTTAAAACTACATCAACATACCGGGCTTCGCAGATATTCTCGAAACGTACCTTAAAACTTGGAAACCTGTTTCGAATTTATTTTGATCTCATCGAAGAGAACATTATAGACAGTTGTTTCCAAAGTGGAAAATTTTTTGATTATTTTATCTTTTTCCACCGGACTATCAGAGAGGGGGGAGGGAATGATTATCAGGGAGTCGAAGAAATGGTTAGCAGGGATTCGAAAAATTAACTACTTCGTTTTTTAGGTGAAATATATTTTGGTTTTAACTTGGGTCGATCCTATCGGACCATCAGTGAGGGGAGGAATTAAAAATAAGTAGAAATTTATAGAGGAAGACTCTAAAAGTTAAAAAGATTTTAAGTATAGTTTAATACTGGATTTTTTTGCACCAAGGCCGCTATTTGTTTGGTCGACTGCAATACGTGTGTTGCTGGCTCCTTGGTGCTAGCAACCAGAAGTCAGCTTTACAGGTGTAGACTTGAAGTTATCCACCTTATTGGGCACTTGGCCATTCTTCTCCTGCTGAAGTAGACACGGCCGGAAACAAACTGAGGGCTCGTTCACAAACTACCGACTACCTACTCCGCCCGCTCGGATCAACGCCCAGTGGGCAAAAACTTCATGTCTTGTTTGCGAGAATGGTATACTTTCTGACTCACAAACACAAAGATGTTCTGTATGCAGATTACTGGTGCACTCAACTTGCAAGTGGAGGTCAAACCTAGGCCCCGATTCTATTTGGACCTGCTTTAAATGTTTCTTGGCACCTAAGCACATGGGGCATTTCAATGCTCTTATCAACCAGCTGACTAGTTATCTAGTTAATTAAATTAAAACTCTTGAGGCTAAAAGCAAAACCTTGACAAATCATGTCCAGACTCTTGAAAATAAAGTTTCAAACCCAGAGCCGACCAATGACTCCGAGGGATGCAAAAGACTTTGATGATGTCAAGCAAATACTGATCGAAGTTATGCCGCAGAATGGCGTTTTCCCATATTTTTGGGAAGTAACGCAATTATGTACCTTCAAGAGAGTTATCCGACATGTAATGTTTTATTTTTTTCGAAAACTTGTTTTTGTAGAAAAACCTTTTTTGAAGTTCCTCAACAACGCTCAAAAATATATTTCAGGCAACCAAACGAAGATTTTTTTCATATTTGTGTTTATTTTTATTATAATAACAGGGACTTATCTTTTTTTTTCATATATTTTAAGAGGCTCCAGTACTAGAGCTCTCTTGAATATATCGTTGATCTGACTGTGTCTGGAAGCACGTTCTGCACTTTTTTTGCAACTTAGCCCATGAGAGCCATATGTATCAGCTGTTTCGTTGGAAATGCAGGAATGCTCCGCAGCCATAGGCAGACCAAGTCTAAAGACGACATAAATGCGAAAAGTCGGCATTCAGTCAAAATATTTTGTTGTCGTTCTTTACACATTATCAAATCAAAATTATTCTGCGAGTATTTAAAATCTGAAGGAAAGCACTCCAAATTTGAAAGGGAAAGCCATTTTGTCATACATAATTCAAAGTCTCAGTCACAAAAATTTTAAATATGATTAGGTAAAATATTATTCAGTAAAAAAGGCAGAAATAGACAATCTTAATGTATCTGTTATCCCAAGGCCGCCCAATTTTATTGGAATTGAACTTTGAATCCAAGAGTTTAATTTTATTGGACAATTTGTTATTTCTTGTAAACAAGTTTGTAGGAAACTATAATATTCTTTGAGAGGATCGACATTTTTCCAGCAAGGGACTCATCTTAGAAGGTATGAAATTCTAGGTATTGAAAAAGACGACTTTAATAGAAAATAAGCTACATGTGAATCACGTAATTTTAATTTATCGGGGATTTTCTTAAGAAAATGTATTTTATTTTAGATAGCTAAATTAATTTAATCAGTAGTAAGTAAATTAAAATTGGAAATTGAAACTTCTAGTAAATTTGGAGCAACGGAATAAAAATCTGATAATATATTTGAATGATTTTTTGATATTGTTAAAATCTCGCATTTATTAAAATTTAAAGAAAGTCGTATATCTTGGCTTGCTGAAATTAGTTATTTAAAATTTTTCAATACGATTTTGGGTTCTCTTGTCAGAGTACCTTTATCTATATACCATAAGTTTAAGTCTTAGGAATGTAAAGAAGTTACGACGCTGTGGATTGCTAAACAAAATAATGGGGGACCTAAAGGGTGACCTTGCTGTACTCCACGTCTGGAAAAAATATTTTCCTTGCCATAAGTAAGAATGCTTTGCTAAGCAAAATAATGGAGGACCTAAAAGGTCACCTTGCTGTACTCCACGTCTGGAAAAATATTTTCCTTCTCATAAGTAAGAATGTTTTGTTCACTATAGCATTGATATTCTTTTTGATAAAATTGATAAAATGATATTTCTAAGGGGTCTAAAAAGTTTACTAAGTTTGCCATAAACTCGGTGACAAATTATTTTGGTAGCAAGACGACGAAGGCAAAGTCCAACGGCAATGGTGCTTCCATTTTTCTTGTTGAAGGCTCAAAGATTGGCCCCATAAAAATTCAGACGGATTTCCTCTGGAAGAGTCACAAACACTTGTTTATAGCCTAAAAGTAGGCGAAGAGAATCGATACCACCGGAGGATCCAGAACTAAATGAAAATATTGCATTCTTTACCTCTTCTTCCGTTATGTTTAAGGATTTTTTAGCAAGGCTACTATCATAAATTAAATTTGTATTACAAAAATCTGGATTGGGGTGTTTTTTCTTTTAAAATCGGTAAAGTTTCTTAATTTTTTAGGGCAATAGTATCGTTTTTCACGTCTCCTTCAGAAATTGTTGACTGTATTTTTCTTGATAAGAGATGTTAAAAATCATTTTCTGTTCAATTTCGATGGTTCAGGTGATGCCAAAAACAACGCATGGAAAAATTATAAGCAAAATCCGAGAGTGTAGATCCTTTTTCAAAACGCATTGTTTTGCGCAAGCTCCACATAAATGAATGAAGCGAATTTTCTGGCTCGACCACCAGAACGACGCTGGACAAATCTGGTTCTAGATTTGAATATTTTAGTTTTCAAGCCATTCGCGCGCAATTAGACCACGAGCTGGAGACGATATTATAAATGCAAAATTACTATTCACCCTACAGATATAATTTACTACCTACGTGTACCCGACACAATAAATAACAATAGACACTTAAAGTAAATATTTCAACGATCGGTATCGGTATACGTATCGCGTTCGAAATAAACCCAAAAATACACTAATTTTTTTTAAAATTAAAAACGATGCCCGCTCGAAACATGGCAACGCAAGTCAAAAATGTAGTGTATGTTGTTTATTTAAGTTTTTTTTTCCTTGTTGTTCATTTTTTTGAAAATTGACAAAAAGTGATTCTCGAATCGAGTTTTATAAGTTGCTAAAAGGTATATCAGTACTGAAACGTTGCAAACAACATAATTTTTGTAAATAAAACATTCTTGTAGCATGTATAATAAAGAAAATAATGGAGAGATCGGAATTGGTTACAGTGAGGCTAACATCCAGAAAACTTTAACCAATAATAAGATCTACAATATTAAAATCCATTAAAGTGTTTTTCAAGTATTCACAAAAAAAATCATTCTGAAAATACAAGATAAAAACTAAGAAATTTAAATGGCCTACGATGTAGGGTTACCATAGAAACGGCTGTTGTGTTCGAGTTTTATTTTGTAATTTTTTTTCAGGTTTCCTTAGGATTTGTTGATAAAAGGTATAAAAAAATGTTTGTTTACAACTTATGGTCAAACTGCTGCTATTTAAAGTTCTTGCTGCGCTTGTTATTTAAACCGACGTTTGGAAAAAAAACTATTTTAGCCACTTGTTTTAAAAACTACTATTGTGTTTTGTATGTTTTTCCATTTTTTATGAAGGTATTTACAAAAAAAATATGTTTGCAGTAGCGTCTAAACTGTGCTTTTTTTAATCGCGTTTTTTAAATCACTCGCTGCGCTCGTTTTTTAAAACCATGCTTTTAAAAAAATACTCTATTTTCGCCACTAGTTTTAAAAACTACCAGTTTCTACTATTCTACCAGAAAATGACATTTTCGACCCGATAAAAGAAAATGACACCTTACTCGGAAGTTTACAATTGACGCCCATATAACCTGTAACTTTGTAGGAGTTGTTCCGGAAAGCTTTTATTGGCTGCGCCTATTGTTTTTAGAGGGTTGCGAAGCAAAAAGTCTAAGTCGCGCAATACTGCGCAAATAAGGTCATTATTTTTTTTTTTAATTTCAGCTTCACTTAGATAACCGTGCAGTAGTAGTAATAGTATTTAGTATTACCGTGAGGCCAACATACGGAGAACTTTAAGTAACAATAAGATCTGTAATATTAAAAGCCCAATTTCTTTTTGTTTTAGTTGACAAATGGCACTACGTCCACTTGAAGTAGGTTAAACCAAGACATATACCGGAAATCTACTGTACCAATACAATAACAAGGTAACTCTGGATAGATCTGTAGATTTGTTTCACATTCCTAGGGTCTAAATCCTAATTTATTATAGCTTAATTAGGCTAAATAAAAAGTTTAAAATAAATATCTTAAGGAATATGCAGAGGTTTCATTAATATTAAATGCCCCTTATACATGTAACGTCAGTTATCCTGGAGGACCAACATAAGGTGCTTAAATATTTTCAATGCTACATTTTGTTAAGGTTAAATTAATTTCGTAGCTGCAACCGTTTCCAAGAAAACGAGATTCTTCCTAGCTTAACGGTTAAGTTGAGGGGCCACCTCATAACTTTAGTTCGGCTAATGCTAGAAAGTTTAAATAAGCTCGCATTTTTCGAGAGAATCACATATAAAAACTTTTGAAAATATTCCTAGATTTTTTTTTTTGTTTTTTTTTAAATTAGTAATTTACTTTTTTGTAGCTATTTTGTTGCGGTTAAATTAATTTTGTAGCGGCAGCCGTTCCTAAGTAAACGAGACTGCCCCTAGCTTAACAATTAAGTTATGGAGTGCTTAATCGTATCTCAGTGCGCATACCCAGAACGGATACGTCGTACACCAGCGACTACGTCTCACCTATCTCTACGACCACCCTTGCAGTATTCGTACGCAGCTATCGTATCCTAACCATTTTGTCAACTGTTGGTTTTTATAAATGCCTGACCCACAATTTCACTCAGTATATCCATTCTATTGACCTTTCACATCAAAGATACGCTAACAACAAGGAATCAAGAATAGCTTGCCAACTTTAAGGGCGGTATTTACTAAGGACTATAGTTTATCCAAAGTTTGTTTTGAAGGCTGACATATACATTGGTATCGAAAACTATTTTAAGCCGAACCAGACAACAATCAAGATAATTTTACCTGGATAGACAGTTTAAATAATCCGTAAATATTAGTAAAATATGGGTAAACAAGAAATCTGAGAAATGTCAAAGTGACACGGGATGTTGTATAAAGGTGGTTTATCTGCTTTAAATTCTCAAACAATCACGATTTGGTTGATTTTTTTTCTGCAAAATAAATATTTTAAATTATTTTAATTACTAAAAAACCAAATTCCAGATTTTTTTTGCATTGGGCATTCCAGCGCGTTTTTTAAGACAATGTATAGGAACATATGGTATCTCACTTTAAGTTGATTTAGGGAGATCACTGCTCTCTTAAATCAAGAAAAAAGCCTTATACATATAAGCTTAAAATTAATTTTCAATAATTAAATGAAAACAAATATTTAGGCTTGTCAAAGGCGATTAACTATGCGCCTAAAAAATTATGAAGTTTAAATTTTTGTGGTAACTGATAGCGCGCGGAATCTTGCAAAGCAAATTCACGGTATAAATCTTGCGCTATAACCGCTGTGCGCTGCTATTTTTCAAGCAAGCAAGCAATTATAGTGTAAAACTGATTCCGGCATATTCACAAACCGCGCAAACGTGACAATCTTCGCCTAAATAATATATGATTCAGCGCAAATTAAAGAATAGCGCATCTAAAAAATATTAATAATAAAAGTTCCGCAGTTTTGGGTTGTTGGGGGTTTGCTTATTTTTTTATTGTTTTTGGAGACTTTTTGCAGAAGCATGGAAGAGTTAGAGCAATTGCCTCCTCTCGTTCCTCCCTGCATTTCTCCCAGATTCGCAATTCGCAACTGCTTTTCGTTACCATTTGTAACTGAAAATGATAAATAAAATAACTAAATACTTCAACATTAAAAATATTTGTTACCTTATTTTAAGAGCGGGCGGGGGGGGGGGGGGAGAAAAGAAAGGTATAGAAAATTTTATAAAGATGGACAAAACAAAATTTGTCAAAATTGGTGGTTCACACGTTTATAGATTTAGAAGGCTTTCTTTTACTTCAGAAGGTACGATTCTCGTTCAAAATGAGCAAAACGTCAGCGAGCGAAGCGTCAGTATAGTCTTCGCTAAAAAAACGGTCCGATGCAGAGGTATTTTTTGCCAAAAATTTTTCTATCTTAGCGAAGGATTTTTTTTATAATTTTGGTATCGTTTTAAAGATCAGGATAAATTTAGAGTTGTCTAGTGGTAGTTTTTCGATTTTTTTGTTATTTTTGTACAATATTGGTGTAAATGTGACATATTTTGCCCATTTTCAGCACTGTACACACGGAACCAAAAACAAAAAATTAAAAAATTAACACTAGACAACTCTAGATCTAAGCTTCATCTATCAAATAAAACAAGAAAAATTTTGAAAAAACACATTTTTGTCGCTTAAATTTAGGGACAAACTAACCCTTACAAGCAAAATTTACGAATTACAATTCTATACCGAAAGTGGCAGGGCAGACTCTATAGGAGAAACAATTTATAGGCCAGTCAAGAGATGATGTACATGTAAAAAAATTAGATTCGTGCTGTGAATTATTCGTGTTTTTATTGGATTATTTTAATCTATTTTATGTGCAAACTAATATTATATAGAGAGTGTTTATTTAATTAATAAATAATAAATTATAAATATTATTTATTAATTCTGAGTAATCTTTGAAATAAATAGTTATTTCTAAAATTTGTTTAGAAAGATAATGTCTAGTAATAATATGGTCAGAATGCCACTTTTTGGTTAAATCACAATGTAGGTAAAAAAATAATGACCTTATTTATGTATGCGTTATAGGTTCGGTGAGTAAAGAATGTTAAAAAAAAACTACGTTCCTGGGAAGTGACTGAGAGGGTTAATATATTTTAAAATTCATGACTTTTGAACCAAAGCTGCTAAGAATATGCAGTTTTCAGATTTCGTTTTCAAACAAAAAACAGGCTGTAACTGTGACACATGTTTTTGCGCGCGCAATCAATATTTGATCAAAGATGGACGGCGTTTATGATCGCGATCAAAATAATGTTCTTTTTTATTATTTGTCGTAAATTTTGTTTATAAAATAGTTAGTTGGTAGAGTTAGATAAATGCGCACAAAAAAATCAGAGGGGGGTGGGGAGGGGTAAAGATTTTCAATTTTCGACCAGATTTCAAAAATTATGAAGTTGAAAGCTCCTCGATTTTGTTCAAAATTGGTATATAGCGGTTTTTGAGGTCGAGGATTACGAATTTTCGATCAGATTTGAAAAACTATAAAGTTGATAGCTTCCCGCTGAGTTGGGGGGGAGGAACCGTCTAGTATTTTCGATTTCGTTCAAAATTGGTATATAGCGGTTTTTGGGGTCGAGGATTACGTATTTTCGATCAGAATTGAAAAACTATAAAGTTGATAGCTGAGTTTGGGGGGGGGGCATCTACTGTCTCCGATTCTTTTTAAAATTGGTATATAGCGGTTTTTGGGGTCGAGGATTAGGAATTTTCGATCAGAATTGAAAAACTATAAAGTTGATAGCTTCTCGGTGAGTTGGGGGGGGGGTACCATCTAGATCTTTGATTTCGTTCAAAATTGGTATATAGCGGTTTTTGGGGTCGAGGATTACGAATTTTTGATCAGAATTGAAAAACTATAAAGTTGATAGCTTCTCGCTAATTTGGGGGGGGGGGCATCTAGTATCTCCGATTCTGTTTAAAATTGGTATGTAGCGGTTTTTGGAGTCGAGGATTACGAATTTTCGATCAGAATTGAAAAACTATAAAGTTGATAGCTTCTCGCTGAGTTTGGGGGGGGGGGTACCATCTAGATCTTCGATTTCATTCAAAATTGGTATATAGCGGTTTTTGGGGTCGAGGATTACGAATTTTTGATCAGAATTGAAAAACTATAAAGTTGATAGCTTCTCGCTAATTTGGGGGAGGGCATCTAGTATCTCCGATTCTGTTTAAAATTGGTATATAGCGGTTTTTGGGGTCGAGGATTACGAATTTTCGATCAAAATGAAAAACTATAAAGTTGATAGTTTCTCGCTGAGTTGGGGGGGGGGAGGTGGTTCCATCTAGATCTTCGATTTCGTTCAAAATTGGTATATAGCGGTTTTTGGGGTAGAGGATTACGAATTTTTGATCAGAATTGAAAAAAACTTGATAGCTTCTCGCTGAGTTGGGGGGGCGTATCATCTAGTTACTTCGATTTTGTTTAAAATTGGTATAAAGGGGGTTTTAAAGGTAAAAATTAAGAATTTTTAACCAGATTTAAAAAATTAGGTTGACAGCTTCTGGAGGGGGAGGTATCATCTAGTATCTTCGATTTCGTTCAAAATTGGTATTTATCGATTTTTGGGGTCGAGGATTACGAATATTTGATCAAAATTGAAAAACTATAAAGTTGATAGCTTCTCGCTGAGTGGGGGGGGGTATACCATCTAGTATCTTCGATTTTGTTTAAAATTGGTATATTGGTATAGTTGGATCTGAAAATTAAGAATTTTTGAAATGGTTGACAGCCTCTAGATTAGAGGGGGGCAGGGTATCATCTAAGTATCTTAGATTTAGTTCAGAATGGGTATATAGCGGTTTTTGGGGTCGAGGATTACGAATTTTCGATCAGATTTGAAAAACTATAAAGTTGATAGCTTCTCTCTGAGTTGGGGGGGTACCATCTAGTAACTTCGATTTTGTTTAAAATTGATATAAAGGGGTTTTTGGAGGCAAAAATTAAGAATATTTGACCAGATTTTAGAAATTATTTGACAGCTTCTGGACGGGAGGGTATCATCTCATTTAGTTCAAAATTCGTATAAAGGGTTTTGGGGATTAAGAATTATGAATGTTGTTTCGCAAATTATATTATGAAATTGACAGTTCCTCGAACACAAACGTCGTCTTAAGGCTTATACAAAGAAAAATAGGGTTTCTAAATGTACGATTTGTTGATTTTATAATTGCAATAACAAAAACGGGATTTTGCGTTTTTTAATTTGCAACAAGATGAGAATTAATTCTCGCCTCACCCAGCCACCGCGCGCTCTCGGCAGGCTCTCGGACAGCGTTGATAGAAGACTGAAGCAAAACCGTTGCAGAGTGGGAAAGCGAGGCGACCGGAATGAGTGCTTCATCCATCTTCGATGGAACATACAAAACAACGCAAGGCGGAATAATGAAATCAATGATATAAAAGAAATAGCACCCTAATATTAAAATTTAAAAAAATGTTATGAAGGGCTTTTTTCTTCTACAAAAATTAAACACAAAAAATCTCCCAAAAATAAATATACCAGTTTTTCCAAAAATGTTGTTGATGCACCGCCTCACTTGCCTCATCTGACGAGCCGCCACTGCAGTCGAATCGATAGCTGTCCAAATAGTCTTCTTATAGGCTTAATTTGTTTCTTCTGTGCGAAACCCTAAAGGGCTGAAAAACACCCCCTATCAAAAATTGAATTTGAAACGAATGAAAAGTTTTTTAAAGTTGTCACGTCATACGGTATACACGAATTGGTAACTGTCAAAATTTCACATTTGATGGCTATCGATTTGTGTATACAGTATCCCACACAGCACAACTCTGTCCCAAGGATGTCCATTGGAGAGAGTTTACTGGACAGTGCAGCAGTCCATTGGACAACCAAATCTGTAGGAAATTTTTTCCAAGGTATATCCATCAGATAATACAATTGTCAAAAAGTTGGACGGCTCTTGGACATCCCAAAAAAGTCCAAAAGTTTCAATATATTGACTATTGTACCACTATACTAAATCATTGGTTATCCAGTGAACGAAATTCTGTCCAAAAGTTATCCATTGGCTATCTAAAAAGTATCTCTATGGGTCAATATTGGAAAAAATTGATAATTACAATGTATATCCCTTGGTCTAATTTTCTTAGTACACTGAATATACTTATTTGTTCCAATTGATATCCAGTGGACAGTTTTGTCAAAAGCGGCGATATTTTCAATATAGAAGTATATAGGTACTATATATTTGAACCACTCCAACATCATAAGTCTGATTGTCGATCCTTGTGGATGGAGTTCCTAGCAAAGGATGGGTATTAAAATACTAAAATAGCAATTAATCCAAAATAAGGAAAAATACTTACTTAAATGATTCGGCTAGATATGAGAGAAATGTTATTGTTGCTAATGAATAAGAAAAAACATGATCCATTGGATATCCAAAACAGCTCGGATAAATAACTATATTTTTTAATATGCCAACTAGGCCAAGCCCAATTGACATAGATTTTTTGATGTCCGCCGGACAGAGTTCGATGGACCAAGAAAAATCGTTATCTATTGGATATCCAAGATCTAACTGAAAAAAAGCCGTTCTTTAAGTTCTTTGGACTCAGTTTAGTTTTTTTGTCATCCACTGTATCAGGAAAAACCTTTGTCCAATGGATGTCCATAAATGGTCCATGGACAATGCGGGCGGTTTTGGACAAAAAATGGCTGTCCGATGGACAATTTTTGCAAAATTCAAGCTTTCTCTGGATTTAGGGTTGTTTTTCCGTACTTTAGAGTCTCGTACAGAAAATAAAATTATGCTTGTTAAAAGGCCATTTTGACAGCGATCGATTTGTGAATAACATATGGCGTGACAACTTCATCCAAATACCAATTTTGAACAAAACCGAAGACACTTATAGGTACACCCCTTGTGTTCGAGGGGCTGTCAACTTCATAATTTTTGAAATCTATTCTAAAATGTTTAATTCTCCGCCCTCAAAACCCCAACATAGCAATTTTAAAAGAAATCTGAGATGCTTAGATGGGACCCCCCCACCACTCGGAGAACTGTTAACTTTATAATTTGCGAAAGATGAGAAAATTCGTAACTTTCGGCTCCCAAAACTCTATATACCAATTTTAAACAAAAAAATCTATTGTTCTTAGATCCACCCCCCCCCCCCGGAGAACTGGTAACTTTATAATTTGTGAAATCTGAACCAACATTCGTAATTCTTGACCCCCCCAACCATTTTATACCAATTTTGAACTAAATCCAAGATACTTAGATGATACGCTCCCCTCCAGAAGCTGTCAACTTAATTTTTGAAATCTGGTCAAAAATTCGCAATTTTTGGCTCCAGAAACCCCTTTATACCAATTTTAAACAAAATCGGAGTTACTAAATGGTACCCCCCCTTTAACTCAGAAAGAAGTTATCATCTTTATAGTTTTTCAAATCTGTTCGAAAATTCGTCATCTTCGATCCCAAAAACCGCTATATACCAATTTTTAACGAAATCGAAAATACTAGATGGTACCCCCCAACTCAGCGAGAAGCTAGCAACTTGATAGTTTATAATTCTGATCGAAAACTCGTAAGCCTCGACCCCAAAAACCCCTTTATACCAATTTTAAACAAAATCGGAGTTACTGGATGGTACCCCCCACCTCCAACTCCGAGAGAAGCTACCAACTTTATATTTTTTCAAATCTGATCAAAAATTTGTAATTTTCGGTCCCAAAAACCTCTATACTAATTTCGAACGAAATCGAAGATACTAGATGGTACCCCCCAACTCAGCGGGAAGCTATAAACTTTATATTTTTTCAAATTGGTCGAAAATTCGTAATCCTCGACCCCAAAAACCGCTATATACTAATTTTGAACGAAATCGAAGATCTAGATGGTACCCCTCCCCCAACTCAGCGAGAAGCTATCAACTTTATAGTTTTTCAATTGAAATCTGCTCAAAAAATTTTAATTTTTGGCCCCAAAAACCCCTTTATACCAATTTTTGAAAAAATCGGAGTTACTGGATGGTACTCCCCCCCCCCAACTCAGAGAGAAGCTATCAACTTTATAGTTTTTTAAATCTGATCGAAAATTCGTAATCCTCGATCCCAAAAACCGCTATAGACCAATTTTAAACAAAATCGGAGATACTAGATGGTACCCCCCCACCAACTCAGCGAGAAGCTATCAACTTTATACTTTTTCCATTTTGATGAACAATTCGTAATTTTCGACCCGAAAAACCGCTATATACTAATTTTGAATGAAATCGAAAAAACTAGATGGTACCCCCCAACTCAGCGGGAAGTTATTAACTTTATAGTTTTTCAAATTTGATCGAAAGGTCATAATACTTGACCCCAAAAATCGCTATATACCAATTTGGTACCCCCCTCCACCAACTCAGCGAGAAGATATCAACTTGTTTTTCAATTCTGATCAAAAATTCGTAATCCTCGACCTCAAAAACCGCTATAAACCAATTTTAAACAAAATCGGAGATACTAGATGGTACCCCCCCCCCAACTCAACTTATAGTTTTTCAATTCTGATCGAAAATTCGTAATCCTTGCCCCCAAAAACCGCTATATACTAATTTTAAACAAAATCGGAGATACTAAATGGTACCCCCCCCCAAACTCAGCGAGGAGCTATCAATTTTAATTTTTTCAATTCTGATCGAAAATTCGTAATCCTCGATGCCAAAAATCGTTATATACCAATTTTGAACGAAATCGGAGATACTAGATTGTACCCCCCCCCACACTTCGGAGATCTTTCAACTTCATATTTTTTGAATTCCGATAGAAAATTTGAAATCTAACTTCAACGACGTTCGCCATTGACCGGCCCTGAATGTGATAACCGTGTTTCGCTAGCTGCTACGGTTTGTAAGTGAGAATTTTTATAAGTTATTTTTTTGAATATGTCAAAATCTATGGCTCTGACAAACTTCGAAGAAGTACAATTTTTGTTAAAAGTGAAATTATCCATTTACATGTGAAAACCGTGTGTTGCATTTCACCTTACCACCATTTAAAAACTAATCAGCTTACTGGTGCTAAAGAATTATCGTGTATCAAATTTAAAAATCGGTTTACCGGCTTTTGAGTTATTGTGCCCCAGACAGTCAGGCGCCATTACAAAATTGCTAATTATTTATTATATGAAAAATTTCGGTACTTAACTTTAACCAACCCAAAACAACTAAAAAATCACAATCCAACCGTCCCTAGCAGCCTTTTTTGCGTAAAACAATCAGTCGTCGAGGGATTTGATGTCCTAACGAGTCACTAGTAAGTGCCTCTACAAAGAATTTTTCATAAAATACTGAAAATGGTGTAGAAAATTGTACACTACACTCCTTGAGTGAGATAATGTAATAAAATTCCACTTTCATTGGAATTCAAGTTTATATAACCACCACAAAATTTTATATTTATTTCTCTTTTAGACAAAAATAACTTATTTTTAGTGGAAATAAAAAAATTCCCACCCCAATACGCTCGATACTGGTACGGATTGAAAAAAATGCTATTTTCTGCTATATTTATGTATGTATGTTTGCAACCAAAATAAAAATATTGTAAAGGCAAAATTAAGAAGTCAAAAAAAATTGTACTTTTTTTCGGGTTGAAGAAAGTCTAAGTTTACGACTTTTTCCAGCAACATTTTCAGAAAACAAAACTCTTGTTCATACGTAGACACCAAAAAATAATTGTCTCTCGAACCATAACATAAAATAAGTAATAATCTGCCCTGTCTGTTTGTTCTCGGATCACGGCCATTCCGTAAGCTTATTTATTTTCTTTACACACAGGAAATCACTATGCATCTCACTCAACGGAGTAACCGATCTTTCATTGGACGAGCACACACAAGACCCAGCGCGCGAAAGTTGCGAGATTCTCATCTCGATGCTGCATAAAAACATAATTATTTGTTTTATTATAAATTTCTACCCTAAAAAAATTGTCTAATTTGAGGGCATGTGGTGTATTACAATACAAATAATTGCCAAAATAATAGTATAGTAGTATTTAAAACATAAAAAAATAAAAGTCATGATTTATTTAGATGCTTATTTGACTGGCCTATAATCACCTGCAGACGAGGAGAGTATCTACGCACATACAAATTATAGCTGTGGGAGGCCTCTCCGTGTCCCGCGACTGGTGACGTCACGTTCGCCCCAAGGCCTCGGTAAAGACTATACTCTTAAGTGTTTTGATAGTTTTCAATGGATAAAAATACATGAATTAAAAATTTTAAATAAATTTTTTTCATCATATTAAAGAAGTGTTCTGTAAGAATATATCTTCTCATATGGACCTCTGCAAATTTAGGGATAAAAAGCGATACAAAGATATAAGTAAGTAATCCATTTAACAGAGTATTTTTAGTTAAAAAGCCTACTACACAGGGATAAACCCACCGTCAATTTGCTTTTTTTCATGAAATTTTTGGAAAAGCTGTGTTTTTTTCTCGCGAAATCATTTATATGATTATAGTAACTCCAAAATTCTAACAAGTTTTATTCAAATTTATAGAAAAACCCGCAAAATTAGATTAAAAACCACATAGGTCCCATAGTCCTAAACCCTAACCCATCTTAGTAAATATGGCCCTAAGTGTCTATTATGTAACATATTTTTCTTATTTACCACGGGGTCCACACACTGATGGTTGGTGCATAGAGCACAGTTTTAGCTATCTTCTGAAGTATAAAAATATTTTGTAGCTGTTGCGGTTTACGAGATTTCACGAAATATTTTTATTTTATTTTAATAAGCAACATAATTATCAAAGTGTGTGGGCCTGCCGGTAAATAAGAAATGTATATTTTTGTCCCATAACTTAATCGTTAAGCTAGGGGGAGTCCCGTCTTCTCAGAAACAGCTGCCGCTACAATATTAATTTAACCACAACAAAATAGCTACAAAAAAGCTAAAACCAGGTGCATTGAAAATAGGCCTTAAGAAACTTTTTTAATAAAATAAATCTAGGAATATTTTGAAAATTTTTATTATGCGATTTCCTCTCTTATTAAAACTTTCTAGCATTACGATAACTGCTCAGCTACACTTTACTTTTTTCTCGATTACAAAAAAAAAATATTTCTTGAGGTATGTGTTTTTGTGTTTGTAGCGTTCAGGACTATCACATTATACTGAAAATGAAAAATTTTGAATAAAAACAAATTTTTGGTAATAAAGCAATCAATTTTAAGTAAAAAAATGTCATAATTTTTTTTTAATGACAGATTTAGTTTTTCAAGGGAAACATAAAATTTTCAAAATAGTCAAAAATTGACAATTTTCAATTTTAAACGCCATCGATTTAAAAAGATCATATTTTAAAAAACAAATCTGTAGGAGTTGTATATAATCTTATACTTAGTAAAAAGTGTAATACAAAGGATTTGAGAAAAATTTCAATCTCCTACCCCCGCAAATAAGGGTGGCTGGACAAAATATTACCTGGCATATATTTGAATAACTGGGCCGTTCTTACAAACCAATTAAAATGAAACATAGTTGAAACATTTAAGAAACCAAGCTAGACATTTGGAAAAAATTTCAACCCCCCACCCCCTCAAATAAGGGTGGCAGAGACAAAACTTTACCTGGCATATATTTGAGTCACTGGGTCGTTCTACCAAGCCAATTAAAATTAAAGTTAGTAGAAACATTTATGGAACCGAGTTACACATTTGGAAAAAATTTGAACTCCACACCCACTCAAATAAGGGTGATAGGGACAAAACATTACCTGACATATATTTGAGACTGGGCCGTTCTATCAAACCAATTAAAATGAAACTCAGTAGAAACATTTAAGTAACTCAGCTACACATTTGCGAAAAATTTCAACACCCCATCTTTTCAAATAAGGGTGGTAGGGAAACTTTCCTCTCTAAATTTAATCTTAATTGTTTCGCTAGATCGACCCAGTCATTCAAATATATGCCAGGTAGTATTTTGCCTCTACCACCTTTATTTGAGGGAGTGGGGGAGTTAATTTTTCCTAAAGATGTAGCTTGGTTCCCTTAATGTTCCTGCTAAATTTAATTTTGATTGGTTCGGTATGCCAGGTAATATTTTTTCCGTTCCACCCTTATTAGAAGGAGCGGTGTTTTGAATTTTTTTTTAAATGTGTAGCTTGATTCCCTAAATGGTCTTAATAAATTTAGTTTTAATTGGTTTGGTAGAAAACCCAGTTATTTAAATATATGCCAGGTAATGTTTTTGAAATTTGTCAAAAATGTGTAGCCTGGTTTCTTAAATAATTCTACTTAGTTTCATTTTAATTGGTTTGGTGAATGACCCAGTCATGCAAATATATGCCAGGTAATGTCTTGTCCCTACCACCCTTATTTAAGGGGGCGGGGGCCGGGGGGTTGAAATGTTTTCAAAATGTGTAGCTTGGTTCCTTAAATGTTCCTAATAAATTTAATTTTAATTGGTTTGGTAGAATAACCCAGTCATTCAAATATATGTAAGTTAACGTCCACACCGAGTTTTATCAAAATCGGCCTGGTAGAACGCAGATCGCACATGTAAAAAAAGTTTATCGTGGAAGGATAACTTACAGATTTTCAACATAGATAAAAGACCATGAGTTAGTGTCAAAAAGTTAATTATTTAGTTTCTATATGCGCGCAGGGAAGTGGGGGGCACTTTCTTATATTTTCGTTATTTTGATTGGCGTCGCTATAAATTTGGAAAAAATCTACAAAACTACTGAACCGATTTGCATAAAAATTATTTTTTTTCAATACAATAGCATTTCTTTATTGCATAAAATTTCTTAAGTGGTTTTCACGATGCCAACCCGTAGAAAACAATAGTAGGAAACTTACTTTTTTAAAAAATGCGCAAATGTCGGTTTTTAATTTTTTTCTTTTATGGTAGTCCAACACTGCTTCTCGTGAGCTTAACAGATTCCAAAAACAAAGTTATGATTGTTTTCCACACACCAAAACTACACTTTTTTGCACTCGACGCGCGTTTCGCTAACAACGTTAGCATCATCAGGAGACGATAAACAATAAACTAAAATAACCTACGCTCTATCTAATATACAATCTTTTAGTGGGCGGAGATAAGACTAATAATTTGTGATTGAGCACGCTTTATAATCCTATCTCTCCTCAACTAAAGAATAAAGTGTACTAAACGGGATGGGTCCTCTATCTTTATTTAAACTATTTCTGGATCTAATGATTTCCATACTTTCATATGCATTCAAAAGTCTTTTGTTTGGTACACTTTTTAGAAGTTTTATGATTGTTTTCAAAAGCATGCTCGGCCACACTTGACTTTTCTGTTCTTCCGTATTTTAGGTGTGCTAAGTGTTCTTTAAATCGTGTTTGAATAATGCGTCTCGTTTGGCCAACATATTTTTTGTCACAATCCATGCAACTAATTTCGTAAATTCCACTTTTTTCTAGAACTGTAGTTTTATCCTTGGGATTTCCTAGTAAACTTCTTATTGTGTTACCGGATTGATATACTAATTTAATAACACCGGTTTTAAATTAGTATATCAATCCGGTAACACAATTAGAAGTTAACTAGGAAATCCCAAGGATAAAACTACAGTTACTAAGTTATTTGAATACGAATTTTTAATCAAGACCTCTTTTATTATTTGTTTTTCTTGTAAAAATGTGTTATTGTCTGAACAAATAATTTTAGCTCTATCGTATCGACTTTTTATTACTGCTTTTTTAACCGATGAGCAATGATTTGAGTTAAAATTTAGATATCTATTTGTATGTGTTGGTTTTCTATAAACTGAGGTTTGTAATGTATTTTGTTTGTTTATTAAAACATCTAAAAATGAAATTTTGTTATCGTTTTCTACTTCTAAAGTAAATTTTATTGTTGGTTCTTTACCGTTTATAAAATTAAGAAAATCATTAAGTTTATTTAAATCGTGTGACCAAATACTAAAAAATATCATCTATATAGCGAAACCAAATGACCGGTTTAAAATTAAATTCCTCTAAAATTTTATTTTCAAAATCTTCCATAAAAATATTACTCATTAGAGGAGAAAGTGGAGAGCCCATTGCCATCCCAAAATCCTGTTGAAAAAAATCACTTTCCCACTGAAAATATGTGGTTTTTATGCATAATGTGAGAAGTTCCAGAATAGCATTGAAGCTCAGTGTAGTTTCCAATGAAGATGAATGCATAGCTAGCATCAGAGATTGTACTGATCGAAACGTCGTTTATAAATAAAATATAGACAATGGAAGTCCGAAACACATAGTTAATTTCAAACATATCATTGTCTCAAACTTTCAAACAAATGTCAAGTTAATATTTGAAATATATATCAGTCAAAGTCAGTCAGTTGTATGACAACAGACAGATATTTTGAAAATGAATCGAAAAAAGTTTTTGAAAAGGATAAAATTCTTTGATAACGGCAGTAGAATTTCTGCCGAAACGTCAGATAAGTACTTAGATTCTAGTTAGGATTTGCGTGTGTGTAGGCAAATTTTTTATCTTATTTAAAAATCACTGACAAACGAACACATTTTTTTCTTTAGGAATTTACGCAGTGGGTTTTAACATATTTTTGAAAAAATTTCCTTAACTTAGTGGCGAAAACCCCAAAAAAATTAGTTTCGACATTATGAATCCGCCACAAACATATAGATTTTATTCACAAATTATTAGTCTTATCTCCGCCCACTAAAAGATTGTATATAAGATAGAGCGTAGGTTATTTTATTTTATTGTTTATCAAACAATACTAACAAACTAACATTGTGAGGGAAACGCGCGTCGAGTGCAAAAAAGTGTAGTTTTGGTTTGTGGAAAACAATCATAACTTTGTTTTAGAGCAACCAAAGGTTCCAAATTCCCAACATAGTTAACAGATTCCGTTTAGGGAGTTTTTGCCAATTTTGGGTCCCAATTTTAAAAAAATTATTTTTAGATGCTGTTAACACCAAAGATCCCGCATCCAACTACAGGAGGTGTGCACTGGTACCAACAGATTTTTTACAAATTGTAATATGATGTATCCTATGTAAAGACATTATAAAAAGCTGGGTTAAAATATTGAGGCACCCACCGTTTAGTCACAAGGGCGTACCAAAGAAACGGTGAAATACATGTTATAATTAGATAGATCCACCTGGATGTTAGGCAATCTGATTTGATATTTTTGTTCAGTGGCGTACCATATTCTTTTGTTTTTAAAAATGAAAATCCGGCACTTTTACTACAGATTATCTGTGATGTACCATTTAGTCGCCCATTTGTTAGTCATCCATACATAGTATGAAGGCTATTGTGATCGTCAAAAAAAGTTTTTTTATTTCCACTAAAAATAAGTTATTTGGGTCAAAAGGTTCCTAAATACAAAATTTTGTCATGGTGTCTGTCTGTCGGTAACACGATTACTCGAAAACAGCTCAACCGATTCTTATTAAATTTTTCACAAGAATTCTTTGTCACTAGACGCAGAGCTGATTAGTTTTTGATGGGGGTGAAGGGTTGGCAAGGGGGTAGAAGGGGGATTAAACTTTAAAAAAATTGTAACTCACGAACCGTAGCGACATGCGATTTTCACATTAAGGATATTTTCTGGATTACTATATGCGCCTGCTGGCGCCATTTTTGGTTTAGGAACTGGGAAGGTAATGGACTTGATGTTTTTTACAGTGGCGTACCACATTTCTATTTTTTTAATTTTTGCTGTTGGTTTTGTAAGATACGGCCGAAAAGGTCATGTTTTGCCATTTTTGTATAGCAGCGTACCATATTTTTTTGGTGTAAAAAGTCTGATGATTACATAACAATAAATTCTTTCAATAAAATAATATTTAGACTTTTAAAATAAATGAGCAGGTACATGATACGTAAGTCACCACCGACTATAATGTTTTTAATTAACACAAAATAATTATATTTTTCTTCTTAAAAGATAAACGCAAAACTCTATTACCAATTTTCAAAATTATTACTTAACTGATATAGATACAAACAACTATTTATAAACTAATACATCTAAGTCAAAACAAATAGACACAAGCTAAATCTTTTGAAAAACAAGCACATTTTTTGTTATTACAATTTTTGTATTTACAAACCATCTGGCAAAGATTTCTTATCCAGTTTGGCAACGATTTCTCTGAAAAGTAAACATATTCCAATTCGTCGTTAATATCAATTGCCCAACCATGTCCTACTGGAGACTCTTTGGCAACAAGTCTATTAGTACATTTCAAATTCTCCAGACCAATTTCAATATGGCGGCTGATATTTATACATAGAAACTAAATGGAAATGTATTTGTTATTGTCAAAAAATTGGTCCGATTAAATTTGAAACGAAGTGCAACTTAAGACTATCAGAATTGAGTGCGTTTGAATCAATTTCCTAAATAATATAGGTAGTAGATGCGTGGACGCAAAAAGTCGAAAATGTTCATAAATTTAGCCAAACATATTTACAAAATGAAGGGAAAACTTTAGCGCTATTTTAAATTTATATAAAAGATTTGTGGCGTAGAGGGCAACGGGTGAGGGAATAAATAAAAAAAAAGAAATTTTTAAACCAGGATTTGAACCCGGGACCTCTAGAATACCAGTCTATTCGGAAGCCATTCGGAAATCCTTTCGTCCGATTCATTTGTTAGTAGTGGGGAGATCGTTGAAGCCTATTGTGGCTTTAAATACCTAGAGATTTAATAAAGACAAGGAGGTACACATTCACGATTATTAGTTGCACGAAATTTCTATTTATCTATTAATCCACGATACACGACATACAAAGTGTTATTGGAGGTGTCAGATGGCGAATTTCCAATTAATCATTTCAGCCTAACATATTTACAAAATGAAGGGAAAATTTAAGCGCCCTTATAAATGTACAGAAAAGATTTGTGGCGTAGAGGGCAAAGATCACCCCACTACTAATAAATGAATCGGACGAAAGGATTTCCGAATATCCGGACTCAAAACCCCATGTCCTCGATAGCTTTGGTAGAGCATTGTACTGGTATTCTAGAGGTCCCGGGTTCAAATCCTGGTCAAGAAAAAAAAGATTTCCGATTTATTTCCTCACCCTTTGCCCTCTACGCCATAAATCTTTTCTGTAAATATATAAGGGCGCTAAAATTTTCCCTTCATTTTGTAAATATGGTTGGCTGAAATTATTAGTTGGAAAATAAAACGCTATATATCCTGTATTGTTGGTTGATAGATAAATAGAAATTTCGAACTAATAATCGTGAATGTGTACCTGCTTGTCTTTCCAACATCTCTAGGTTTTTAAAGCCGCAGTAGGCTTCAAAGATCTCTCCACTACTAAAAATGAATCGGACGAAAGGATTTCCGAAAATTTAGGCAAAATCCCATGTCCTCGATAGGTCAATTGTAGAGCATTAGACTGGTATTGTAGAGGTCCCGGGTTCAAATCCTGATCAAGGAAAAACTTTTTCCGATTTATTCTACGCCACAAATCTTTTCTGTAATGTTCCTAAAATTATACTAAAAATGACTTTTTTGACGTTTTACGTGCAGTTGACAAAAGCTGGCCAAAATGAAACTAAAATTGTAATAATAAGTTATGTTATAGCGTTAAAATTGCCCGAAAATTCTTAAGATTTTCATTTCTTTCACGTTGTTTGTGAAATATTTAAAAAATAGTGAGTTTAGCTGCCAGGAGGAGGAAGTGCAATTGATCCCCCCCCCCTCTTCCCTTTGACCGGCACTGTTAAATATAACCTTGGTTATATATGACTTTAAAAGTTTTTTCAAAATAGAAACTGAGGAATACAAAGAATTAAAGTAATAGGTAACAAATAAACATATTCTGTCTATTTTGACATTTCAAATGTCAATTTTATGACATATTTAGAAGCAAACTTTTTGATGAGTACAAACTGAGGAATAAAAGTAAAAAAAATTAATGGACCTAGACCATGTGGTTAACGATTTGCAGGGTATTATAATTAGTATAAAAATAACATAATGCGCTATTTTTTTTCAAAATTAGTTATAACAATCGTTAAAAATCTGAAAAAAAAGTTCCTTACACTACTACTCTTAGTAAGTCTGAGTCAAAACGTTGAAGATTTTGATATAGTAAACAAAACCAAAATCAGCAGCCAATAACTTGGTCAAAACGACGCATATATGAAAATGTAATTTTTTAGCAATTTTTATTTTGTGCTTTTGGAGACACCTTTAAAATACCAAGGGCATAAATAATAAATTATTTGTACATATTCCAATAGCTGCTTTGATGGAGAACATTTAAGTATATAAACGTTTTTAGTTTGAACTTTTTCAAAGAAAACAAAATATTTTATTCAAAATGAAGACAAAATTTTAAAATACAAAAAAATTTGGTGATTCCAAAATAAAAATATTTTTTTAGTAAATCAAACCAAGTATTTTTTTTACAATTTTTTATGCTATGTATAAACAGTAAGCTTGGTAGTTTTAAAAAATATGGTCAAAAATTATATAGCTAGGGTAGACCAGTTTTGATACATATAGTACCGAAAAATTCAGAAAAACTAATTTTACATATTTATCATTATTTTAATTTTAAATCCAATTTAAGAAAGTTGCAATGGTTAATAAAATTAGTGTTTTTTTTTGGTAGAAGCAAAGAGCATTTTCATTAAAATGGCACCATTTTGATGTGAATCGGTAAGTTGCTTTTTACAAAATTAAATATTTGCCAAAGCATTACCTGAAAAAATTTAATTAATCCAAGATGGCGCGCCCCTACTTCACTGCGCGGGTCTGGCAACAAAAAAATTGGCGTTTGAAACATAGTTTATGGTCACCTATGTGGGGTTAAAAAGAATTTTAGTCACCACGAGATTCTACGAGAGATCCCAAATTTTGCCCTACTATAATGTTACTTTTACCCCTACTACCCTTAATTGCAGGCTGAGGAGTCAATCTTTTTAAGGTTAATATCTTTTTATCCCAAGTTTCGTTAAAACCGGACCACTATAAACTTCCAGTGATTGGTCAATAAATTAGAAACTACCATTAAACTTGTGGCGTTTTTCATAAGCAGAGGTGTTCCCTGTTCGTCCGTGTATTCCGGAACAGGGTAAACGAAGGCTGGGCCTCAGGGAACTGGGGTAGGGGGACTGACCCCGAGGGTATACCCGCTCCCAGCTATTTCGGCCCGCCCCTTAACACACGATGCGCTGACAATTTAGACGAATGGAAAATGAACCACCGTCCAAGAGCGAAAGAGAGGAATCTAAGAGCGACTCTCAACAAGAAGAACCGGACGTAGAAATGGTTCCTGAAAAGTATGACATTTCTGCCGAAGGTCAAAACACACCTGCAAGCGGGGACCACCGCAGTAATGCGAGATCAAGATGGGGAGCAAGCAGCCAAAACAAATCCCAATACCAGTGGAAGCAAGAACCAACATGGGGCATCAGCGGACCAGTTGGGTAGGCAACCAGCGTTTAAAAGCCAAAACGATTGCGGAGGAAACTTGGACGAAAGAGAACCCCGCAAAATCCAAAAAGGAAGAGGAGAGTGCGAGCACAAAAAGACCGCACTCAGGTTCATCCACTCCAACCCCCACAAGGAGACCACAGAAGAAGGCCAAAACAACCCACGTGGTGGCAGTTAAACCTGGAAGCACTAAGGTGCAGACCAAAAAAACTGGCGGCATGTCGGGAGTAAACAAGGCTCCCGAAAGGACCACTAAAGAAAAAGGTGGGAGATCGGGAGGTGGCAAAAACCTTCTCTGAGGCTCTGGATGGTGGTGATTCACAGACACCATCCACAAAATACCCTGACTCAGGAACAAGCAGACCTGATTCAGGGACGACTCATCACTGCGATGGAGGAGATGCCTTCGGGAAGTCAGAATCCCCCACAGTTTGAGACAACAAGGTACATGGGAGGAGCGGTTTGGCTCTCATGTGCCAATGAAAAAACAAAGGACTGGCTACGACAGACTGTAGACAAAATGGGAGACATTTGGGAGGGTGCTGACCTAAAACTGGTCGAGTCAAAAGACCTTCCAAAGAGGCCCAAAGTCACGGTCTGGATACCAGACCACACGCCTGAAGAGGAAGTCAGGGGCTGGCTGAAGCGTCAAAACTCCAGCCTAAACATAGCAGACTGGCTACCCCTAAGCCAAAAGAAAGAGGGGGAGGATCAAATACTCGCCTTCTCCATAGACGAGGCCTCCTATAGTGCCCTTGAACAATCCCAGTTCAAGGCGTACTACAAGCTGGGAAGGGTCAACTTCCGGGTAATACGGTAAATCTCCATCACAGCAGAGCAGCCTCAGCGGCTCTGTCTCGGGAGATGGAGAGGTATGATATGGCCCTCATCCAAGAACCTTGGTTAAACAAGGGGCAAATAAGAGGGCTTCAGGGAGTAGGTGGGGAACTAATTTATAGTAGAATCACCGACAGGCCGAGGACCTGCATTCTTGTTAAAAAACATCTTAAAGTACTGCCATTCACCAGGTTCTGCGAACTTAAAACTTGAGGGCAGATGTCCGAATGATATTATTATCGGATCGGCATACTTCCCTCATGATGAAACCGACCCGCCACCCCCAAGTGCAGTGGAGGAGCTCATAAGACACTGCGGTGCAACCAGAACGCAGTGGAGCAGACTTAAATGCACAAAACATCTCATGGGGTAGCACTAACACAAACCCAAGAGGGGAGTCGGTACTACAATTCATTATGGCAAATAACTTAGACATAATGAACAAAGGAAACCAGCCCACCTTTGTAACTAGACTAAGGAGGGAGGTGCTAGACATAACAATTGCTACCACATATGTGGGCAATTTTGACCACAGATACATATGCTTTGAAATATCAGGCACAAACCCGAAAATTACGACTTACCGGAATCCAAGGAAAGCAGACTGGTGAGCCTATCAGCTAGACCTGAATGCAAGACTTGGGGACATGTCTAGGACGAATTTATCTAGATATGGCGGCGGAGGAATTTACAGACGCAACCATCTCACAACAACTGCCCGATGACTGTTACAAGGAGCACCAGAAATACACCCTGGTGGAACTCTCACCTTGAAACTAGGAGAAGGCAGGTTAGGAAAAAGTTTAATAATGCAAAAAGAACTGGAAACTGGGAGGACTACAGGGCCTCTCTAACAGAATACAACAGGGAACTGCGGAAGGCAAAGAGAGATTCGTGGAAAAGGTACTGTGAAGCGATTGAGAGCACCGGAGAAAGTGCCAGACTTCGAAAAGTCCTTTCCAAGAATAAACAGTTCTCGCTAAACACTCTTGTCACCAACACAGGAGAATTTACAGTAACTGGAAAAGAAACACTGACCGAATTATTTCGGGTGCATTTTCCAGGATCAACCATACTGGAACAGCCTCTCGAGACCTGGAGAAGAGAACTTGAAAATTCTGAAAGGAGAGTTTCAAAGGTAGACTGGCAGACCTCGAACAAGGTGATCAACCAGGCAAAAATCAAATGGGCAATCAACAAATCAATAAGTCTTACATCTTTTGTGCTTAAAACCCTTGATAAACTGTTAGATAGGCATATAAGGGATGAAATTATGAAATCAAGACCGTTTCACGAAGATCAGCATGCTTATATAACAGGAAGATCAACGGAAACAGCACTCTACCAACTAGCAAAGCTGGCAGAGAAAACGATCGAAGACAAGGAGGTGCTTTTAGGGGCTTTGGACAACACCTCCTTCGAATCAATAATGAGATCGCTAAGGAATACAGGCCTCGAGGAAACCTGCAGCAGATGGATAGGCTGCATGCTTGAGTCCAGGAGTATTCACTGAACTGCTAGATGAGACTGTAGCAGTCCGCATGGCAGTGAGTTGTCCGCAGGGAGGAGTTATCTCCCCCTTGCTCTGGAACCTTGTCATGGACGGGCTTCTAAGGACATTAAAGCAGTTGGGTTTCAAAGTGATAGGATACGCAGATGACTTTGTCATTCCGGTTCCTGGAAAATTCAACACAACAATTAGGGACAGAATGGAACGGGCCCTAAAGACTGCTAAACAATGTGCTGATAGAGAAAAACTGACCATCAGCTCCCAGAAGACAGTCATAATCCCCTTCATTAGAAGGAGGAACTTAGAGGGACTCGGACCTCTAACTCTTGGAAATGAGGAAGTACTTACATATCGAGAACATAATAAAGAAAGCGAAAATCACCCTGGCGGAGATTGGACGCTTACATGGAACCCAATGGGGACTCAAACCACACATGGTACACTGGTTGTATAAGACAGTGGTAATACCATCTATCACGTATGCATCTCTGGTTTGGTGGCCAAAAGTAACTCAGCAGACTGTGATGCTTAGACTAAGCAAGGTGCAAAGACTTGCTTGCCTCAGCGTTACAGGTGCAATGAGATCTACACCAACAACTTCGATGGAGGTGCTCTTAGACCTTCCCCACTTCACTTGGTGATACAGGGAGAGGCAAAGATCGGACTCTATCGTCTCCAAAAAAACTATGAACCCACAGATCAGGATGCATAATAGAGAGGAGAGGTTTCTAGACATACCAATCCTACACATGAGATCAGACCAGATGTCATTCAAGTACCTGTATGGACCAACTCTAGAAGTAATTATACAGGATAGAGTAGTGTGGTCAGGACAAAACAACCCGCTGCCACAGGAAGGACTGATCTGGTACACAGACGGATCAAAAACTGACGAAGGCAGTGGGGCAGGAATATTCGGGGAAAGACCGAGGAGAGACCTGTATTTCTCACTGGGATCGTACCCGACAGTATTCTAAACAGAAATCTTTGCCATCCTAGAATGTGCAAGAGAGCATAATAGAATGGGATACTTCGGTCAGACCATATCTATATAATCGGATAGCCAGGCAGCCCTTAGAGCACTTATGTGCCCGAAGGTAACCTCAAAGCTAGTGTGGGAATGCCTTGATGAACTAATGAGACTGGCGGAACATAATAAAATAATTTTAGTATGGGTGCCGGGACATAGAGGTATCCAAGGCAATGAAAAAGCTGACGAACTTGCAAGACAAGGATCGTCAAAAAAAATACATCGGACCAGAGCCAGCCCTGGGGGTACCAAAATGTACAATAAAATCCCAGGTCAAACTCTGGATATGGCGGTTAAAGTTCACCTAAACAACATGGGCCTGTATCACGGAGACCTGAGCTGCAGACTAGGCAATCAGGAACCAGAAACAGTAGAACATGTAATATGCCAATGCGAGGCACTGGATCGCAAATGGCATCTAATATTTGGGGTGGTTAAACTAGACCCAATATTGACTGGGGACTACTCCATTAAGGACCTGTACAAACTTGCGCAGAGGATAAAACTAATGGAGTGGTTAGCCTAGGAACTAAGAGGGTGCACAATAAGCCAGTAATGGCTGCAGTGCAGTGACTGTGGCTTGTCACCTGGCAGGTTGGAGTCACAATCGAGGGGTTTTAGTCAGTAGGAATCCGACACTACCCGGGCTCTCCTGGTAGAGAAAAAATGACTCTGGCAGGAAAGTAGTTCGGGCGTCTTATGCAAGATTTCCCCTTGATACCCTTGAAAAAAAAATCAGCAGAGGTGTGCGTAGGCGAAACATCTCTACTAAAAATACTGCATCAAATCTGTTGAAAAAGTTGTTAGATAAAATATATCGTCAAAACTCGCCACATAAACGAAAAAAAAAATGCCTACTGAGTATAATATTGTAATTCGCACAGCACCTTTGGTTTGCGGCAGCATTGTCAAATTTACTAATATCTGAAATTCGGTGGTGGCACCACCACCGGTGTATATTCATGAAACTAAAAACAGGTCAAGTGAACTCCTACCTAATAATTGTTTGGGGGTGATCTGGTGGACCACGCGAACAGGCTTTCTAGGTTTGGTCATTTGACTTCCGTACTGACCAGCGGAGGCCACTTGAACCTACAATTTAACATGGGCGGATACCAAATGGTACCCGTTACAGGATGGAGGCGACCTGGCCTGCACTATTGTCACCGACCAACATTTATAGACAGATACATATATATCATGAGGGGAACTAGTACATCCCAGAAATCAAAAGAGGGGTAAACATTTATGTAAAAAAAAGCGTGATATATTACCATGGAAACACAGGTTCCAAGTCACGTCCACATATATATAAAACAGTAGCAACAGCAGTCTCCTTGTGATATTGAACACTGTTGCCATGGTTTTTTGCCTTACTAGGCATAAGATTTAATAATTTAATGTTAAATAAAGATAGATGGAGGTAATAAGGTCGATGTGAATTATTTGTGGATATTTGCGCATACCACGGTTCAGGGTGGTTCAAATTCGAGGGGCCTCTATAGCTTTGGGCTTTTGCAGCATAGTTAGCCCAAAACTAATATACACGTTACGGGCTCGATTTTCAAGAGACGTCGAAAACTAAAAACCGCATTGCGATATGTGAAAGCGTTTCTGAGCTACAGGGTGATTCTCAAAAATGTGCGTTTCTAAAAACCCTCTACAACTTTTTTATTTGTAAAGATAGAGATTTTCAGTAAAAACATTTTTTGAAGATTTTTTAAGGACAAATCTACCTGTTTCACCGATTTTGTCTTAAAGTCTTTAGTTCACGAGATATAACACAAAGTTACATTTTTTAAAATGGAATACCCCAATTTTTTTTTTAAAATAGTTTTGTAATAAAATTTCCTGTTAAACGATGTGTCATACTCCTATTTTTATTAAGTAGTTAAACAGATATCTGCAATTTTTAATAATTACCATAGTAGGCTGTGTTTAAATCTGACCTATGCAGTTTTAGTGTATCTATCTAGGTAGCTATGATCAAAACTTTGAAAAGTACGACATGATAAAATGTTATATTGAAAGTAACGAAAATCGCTAAAACACAAGTTTAGGCCCTATCAACCCCGACGGGTGCACCAATTACGGCAACGAGATTTTGCTCCAAGACGTGCATTTTGCAACGATTTCTAGTGATGGAATATTCACCAGATATAACTGCTATTACTGGAAACAGCAAAATCCCCATATTATGGTGGAACAAGCGAATCAGGGAAGGTTCAGTTTTAAGGTATGGGTAGGCATCTACAGAGGACAAATTATTGGGCCATATATTTTTGATGGAAATTTAAATGCCGAAAGATATCAACAAATTTTAGAAGAGCAGGTGATTCCGTTTATCGACAATTTGCCACTTCAGCAAAATAATGAGCTATACTTTCAACATGACGGTGCACCTCCTCACAATGCACGAGACATTACTAATTTGCTAAATATTGTGTTTGCCGAAAACTGGATCGGAAAAAAGGTCCTATATATTGGCCCCCCCAGGTCTCCAGACCTGACCCCTTGCGACTTCTTTTTGTGGGGGAGAGTCAAAGACCTTGTATTTCGAAATCGCCCAACTACTAGAAGGGAATTGGAAGAGGTACTTCGTACTGCATTCAGGCAGCTTCGTGCGGTAGAACTTCTTAATGCAGAAAATAGCGTCAAGAGAAGATGTAGGATATGTTTACAAGAAAACGGCCGTCAATTTGAGCATTTGTTTTAGAATTAAAGAAAATTGTTAGATGTAGATTTTAGGTGTTACATAGTTTAATTAATAAAAATATTAAATAAAAACTTTAAATAATTTTATTTTTGTTTATTATTTTAGGGTTGGTAATTATAGTAAACTAGAAGTTAAAGTTCGAGGTTGCTGTGTCCCCTCGTATTGTAGCCAACTTGATTTTGTATGAAAAAAAAAACAATAACATTTTATTTACACATTTACCATGGTAAATATCAAAATATGCAAATATCTTTTAAACTATTTAATAAATATAGGTGTATGGCACATCGTTCGACAAGAAATTTTATTAGAAAACTGATTTTTTCGAATTATAAAAGAAATATAACTTTGTGTGATATCTCGGGAACTAAAGGCTTTAAGAGAAAATCGGTGAAACAGGTAGATTTGTCTTTAAAAAATCTTCTAAAAAGGTTTTTAATGAAAATCTCCATCTTTACAAATAAAAAAGTTGTAGAAGGCCTTTAAAATCGTACATTTTTGAGAATCACCCTGTAGCTCAGAAACGCTTTGACATATGCAATGCGGTTTTTAATTTTCGACTTCTCTTGAAAATCGAGCCCGTAACATGTATATTAGTTTTGGGCTAACTATGCTGCAAAAGCCCAAAGCTATAGAGGTCCTTCGAATTTGGACCACCCTGTCCATAAACCTATTTTTATAATTGCTTTTTTGACGAATGACTATGTTTTCCTCCTATGAGGTAGTGGAAAATATGTATTTGCGAAAAGTGATCCCCACTTTGCAATTTGACTACCGTGACGCTGCGCTTTTTTATAGGTCGGTAAAATTTTAAAAAGTAGCAAAATTACACAGGGTGTTAAAACAAAAAGTATGTGTGCAATAATTTTAATGGACGGTAGAGGAGGCCAAAACAAGAATGTACTATACTACGGGGTCAGATAGTTTTTCAGTTATTTTAGTTTTAATTTGACTTAAATATAAGTATCCCTATAGGTTCCTGGGTGTCGATCATTTAAATAATACTAAAGGCTTTTTTTTTAAATTTGTAACGTTTCGGTTATTTATTAACCATTATCAGACATTTATATTTAAATTTTGTTATGACTTTCAGATTTTTATATCTAGTAGGACAATTTCTTCTGTTTTTTTCCTGAGCTAGTTTTGTGATTAGTCTTCTCTATCTATCTATCTTCTTTCACTCTGCAGTTTTTTGTAGAAACGTCCGAGTCCGCCCTAATATCTTGCAAACTATAAGCAACAACTAAACGGTATTTGGCATTGGAACATCCATTTTTCTATGGGGCGGCAAAAGGGCAATCAAGTTTTAAATTTTAAACGAGGATCCCTATTAAGTGATACCTGGTTTAAAAGGTCTTCAGTTGTCCGAGTTAAACCTGTCAAAAGTTATGAATGGTCAAATCCAATTTTCACCATTATTGTCAAAGAACAAAACTTCAGAGTTTTAAGTGGTAGCTACTATTAGTGATACCTTGTTTTAAAGGTCTTTCGAAAACGAAAACATTCTGCCACCCCATAAGCAAATGTGCCATTTTAAAGAATAGATCTTTCAAGGTTATATGTATCGATGTCAAATATGGATTGGTTGCCTCTTATAGTTTGAAAGATATTAGGGTGGACTTGGACTTTTGGGTCACCCTGTACTGTTATGCCTATGCTAATGACACCAGGGAAGGACAAAGCTTTACACACAAAATTTTGATTTTGTGTCAGTGATGAACTAAAAATATTAGCACATGGTAAAAAAAATATATTTCTTTTCTCAACCTCAAACCTACTGGATTTTTATTTTATTATTTCCTTTTTTAGTCTACGATTTCAACATAAAATTCTTAAATTATTAAGTCTTTGATTTTTAAAAAGGTAAAAATTAAAAAACCAAACTCAAAAGTAACAGGCAATCAAAAGCGTTTTTTGGCCTACTCTATAAGATGACCTTGTGTAACTGGTCAAATGACCAAAATCAAAACCTTATGGTTCAGCCTTTCGTTTTGGACATATAAATAATTATTTGTCAATTTAAATTGAGTTACTCAGGTTCTGGTAGAGCTTACCTTAAGATAAGCATAGGAAAAATGTATTTTGTTTTACTTCTACAGAGTGATTCAAAATGCCCTAGAAGATTTGAATAGCGGTTAGATATCATTAATCGAAGAAAAGTTACGTGATTATTTTGTTTAAATTTCATATTTATTTTTCTGTGAATTAAGGAGTAAAAGTTTCGTATTTTTTTGAGAACTGCTTTTAAAATAATTTGCCAAGCAAGTCTACTAGTGCTGCTTAAGTTGTCAAAGTTTTGTTCTCAAAAATTGATGTTTCTACCACGTAGTAAACGGTGTTTCTCAGAAAATGTTATATATCTGAAATGAAGGAGTTTACAAAAATATATTTTACTAATTCTTGTTTAGTACAACAAATTCTACCTACAGTCAAAGTCTTTCTAGGGAATTTTAAATCATCCTGAATACTAATCCGCCTTCCCTTTTAGTCAAATTGCAGCATAGAGCTATCAGTTCCAATAAGTTATCTTTGTGGTTAGGAAACTTTGATCTGCATTTTCCGTAGAACACAAATAAAACTACCGAAAATTTAGAATAGAACACTTTATTTTAAGGAAAATTACATAAAGCAGGTAAACACACACTAAAACCTTTGGTCAAAAATTATCTCAGAATCACTTGCCCTATTTTTATACAGCCTTCATTTGCACTTGCACTAGATTTTTCTCCAAATATAACTTGAAAGAACCTCATGATTTTCAATATTTTCCTACAAATTTCCTCCAAGTATAAACAAAAACAAAGTATTGTCAATGTCAGTCAGTTCTTTTCTTTTTCTGGAATTCTTGTAACGGGAAGCAGAAAGAAAAGAGTCCTTTGCCTGATTTTCCCTCTAATAATTTCCCATAAATATTGTCTTTGGTGGCTTCAATCAAGTATTTGTGACGCACTTGGGCAAAGTTTGTTGATTTTATATCTTTTCGGGACTCAAAATTCTTAGCCAAAAATATTTCGACCGAGCCTGTTCGCTTGTTTAAGGTCCTATAACACCTGAAGCCTTCTTTTACCGGTCTAGATTTTCTCTATCCACTATACTCGTTTTTAACAAATACCACTGGCTACAGCTGATAAGTTGCATATAATACGTTTCGAGACATACCAACCCAAAGTTCATCTAAGCTGGTGTTGGTGGAGATCCTGGGTACGTAGCCTAACCTAAAATCAAACAAAAAGTATAAATAATTTTAACAGTTTTATTGCCTGACTTAAAGTGCAGATAGACCCAACATCTACCAATCTTTTCAGTATTACTTTGGCTACTAGGATACGCAATAAAAACCTGCCTAAAGTGCAGGAACTACTTCAAATTCCCATGGATTCTTACCTGTCTTAAACGTAGGATTTTATCAGCAGAAACGACTATAAAACTAGTAAGACTACTTTAAATCGCAATAACTGGTGCACGCGCAAAATAACTTCTGTGTTGCTTATTTACATGTGCACGTCAAGTATAGGTTCTATTTTTCTAAATGCGTTCGTCTGAGAGAGATCCAGCATACTAACCATACCAGGAAAAATGTCAGAGGTAACTATCTCAAGAAGAGACTGCGGGGTCGATAGGTGTACAAGCGAGTATTTCTCTGGTAGGCTGGATCTCTCTCAGACGAATGCATTTAGAGAAAGAGAACAATAGTAACTATGTTAAGCTTGCAGAAACGGACTTTTTTCAAAATTTAGGGCCTTTCAGTTGCGTGCGGTTGTGCGTATTAACTATTTAAACAAAAAATATATTACTAACTATAAAACTTACTATTACTGAAATAGGTATAAAACTTATTTATTACATTTACTGGTTTTAAATAAGTATTGAATCATAGAACGTAAAACGGGTATGGTACGTTCACTGCCCGTTTTTTTTAATAAAGTTTTTTAGGTCTTTACCTGACGGATAAAACCCTTTTTTTTTAAATGCTTTGACATGTTGTTTTAATAAATTAACTTTAATTTCTTTGTAAAATTATATATTATTATCTTGCGGTGTTGCCATTTAATGAGGTCACAACTAACCCTTTGTTAATATTTCTAGGCGATATATACTGAGGTGACTTAGCACCCATTATAAAAATCTGAAAATATCGACATGAGCGCCAACGGTGAAACGCTAAACTAAATCAAACAAATAGTAGGTATATATGGTACAAGTGGCCTCCATCATAAATTTTGTCACATGCTTAGTACCGCCCCTATGACCCTATGACCTCCGGATTCGGAGGTCACAACGTAATATATGAGGTCACATAGTACCAGGTTTACCGAATTTGGAGGTCACTTTTTAACTTTTATACATATATATAGGGTACCATTTGGCATCCGCGCATGCTAAATTTTAGGTTCAAGTGGCATCCGCTGGTCAGATAACTTCCGGTATTCGGAAGTCAAATGACCAAACCGAGAAAGTCTGTTCGGATGGTCTACTAGATCACCGTGAGCCCCCCAAACAATTATTAGGTCAGAGTTCACTTGACCTGTTTTCGGTTTCATGAGTATACGCTAAGTTTCAGAGTCCACCGGTGGTGGCGCCACCACCGAGTTTCAGATATACACGTAAATTTGGCAATGCTTCCGCAAAGCAAATGTGTTGTGGGAATTACAATATTATACTCAGTAGGTATTATTTTTTTGTTTATGTATATAGATCGCGGGGTCCTGCAAAAAATGCTCTCACTCTCACAACTCTCACAAAAGTTGACGAGTTTTGACGATATATTTTATGAAACAACTTTTTCAACAGATTTGATGCAGTATTTTTGGTAGAGATGTTTCGCCCACGCACACTTCTGCTTATGAAAAATGGCACAAGTTTAAGGGAAGTTTCTAATTAAGATATTAACCCTAAAAAAATTGACTCCTCACCCAGCAAGGGTAGTATGGGTAAAAGTATCATTATCTGACACATATTTCAATGACTGGATCGTTCTACCAGGCCGATTTTGATAAAACTCTGTGCGAACGTTCCAAACACAAAGTTACAAATAAAAAAAAATTCAACCCTCCCCAAAATAATTTTTCAACCCCCCACCCCCTCAAATAATGGTGGAAAGGACAAAACATTACCTGGCATATATTTGAATGACTGGGTCATTCTACCAAACCAATTAAAATTAAATTTAGCAAAAATATTTAGGAAACCAAGCAACACATTTTTAAAAAAATTTACCCCCCCCCTGGGTCGTTCCACTGAACCAATTAAAATTAAATTCATTAGGAACATTTAAGAAACCAAGTTACATATTTTGAAAAAATTTCTACTCCCCACCCCTTTAAACAAGAGTGGTAGGGACAAAACATTACCTGACATTTATTTGAATGACTGGGTCATTCTAACAAACCAATTAAAATGAAACCAACTAAAAACATTAAGAAACCAAGCTACACATTTAGAAAAAACTTCAATCCCCCACCCCTGTAAATAAGGGTGATAGGGACAAAACATTTCCTGGCATATATTTAAGAAACCAAGCTACACAATTTGAAAAAATTTCTATCCCCCACCTCTTTAAATAAGGGTGGTAGGGACAAAAAATTACCTGATATAAATTCTACAAACCAATTAAAATGAAACTTAGTAAAAACATCTAGGGAACCAAGCTTGTTCGTGTGGCAAGATGAAATCAACTTCGATGAGGTTTTAACACGTTTTTTATTTTGTTTGTTTATAAATGCAAAGTAAAATATAACAGCAAAATGTTTCTTCATACGTTGCTGGTCGTCGACTCTGCTTCTTTTTGGTGGTAGACATTCTTCGCCGTTGATTTCAAGAGGGAGCCACTTGACGGCGATACGGGGATGGTTGGGACCGAATTTAGTTTTATACATGCCCCCGGCCTTGGAAGTCTTAACTGACAATTGGAAGTGGACATAATCGTACTACAGCTCGAGAGGTGGTGCCATCAGCTGTTTTGAGGGATGCCACTCGTGGGCGGCCATCTTTTCCGTAAGTGAAATCTATAATGCGACCCAAGCGCCATCTATTGGTTGGAAGGTTATCATCTCTTATGATGACTATTTGTCCCCTTTCTAAAACGCCATCAGTTTTTCTCCAGCGGTATCTCTGCTGGAGCTCGCTTATATATTCTTTGCTCCATCTACACCAGAAATGCTCGTACAACTTTTGAAGTTTCTGGTATTGAGATAGCCGGTTTTCTGCGATGCTGTCAACGGATTGTTCTAGCAATGACATCATGGGCTTGCCGATCAAAAAGTGAGAGGGGGTTAACGCGGATAAATCATTGGGATCGGATGTGATAGGACACAAGGGACGGGAATTGAGGACTGCTTCGATACGAATGAGCAGCGTTTGAAAATCGAAAAAAAATAAAACTTGATTACCCATTATGCGACGTGAATGGTGTTTAAAAGATTTCACCCCCGCTTCCCAAATTCCGCCGAAATGGGGGGAATTGGTCGGTATAAAATGCCATTTTATTCCTAAATTGGCTGAAAATTCACAGATATTTGACTCGTTGTTTTTGAGAAATTCACCCATTTCTTTTAATTCTTTATTAGCTTTAACAAAATTCGTACCGTTGTCCGAGTATACATTGGAGGGCTTTCCCCGGCGACCAACAAAGCGATGAAATGCCTGCAAAAAGGCATCACTTGATAAAGAAAGTACGAGTTCTAAGTGAATAGCTCTAGTACTAAAGCAAACAAATAAAGCTACCCAACCTTTAAGGGACTTGCACCCTCTTCCGGGTCGGTCCTTCAAAATGAAAGGTCCCGCGTAATCAACCCCTACTACTGTAAACGGAGGCACTGGTCGAACGCGCGTTTGAGGTAGATCTCCCATGATGGGTTGAAATTTATTCGTGGGATTAAACCTACAACAACTACAACACTTATGCAATTTTTTACAATTTTACGTACAAGATTTCGCCCAGATATTATCCAAAATTGTTCACGCAACGTGGATAAAAGCAACTGAGGACCGGCGTGAAGTAATTTTTTATGTGAATTTTCGCAGATAAGGGTTGATAAATAATGTTTTGGCGACAATAAAATTGGGTACTTTTTATCGTAGGAAAAATCGGAATTTTTTAACCTGCCACCTACACGTATAATACCGGAAGGGTCAATAAAAGGATTCAAACTTAAAATTTTACTGCTCCGAGACAGCTCTTTTCCTTTTTTTAAAATCGTATAGTCTTCCAAAAATGATTGTTGTTGTGCGATTTTAACTAAAAAAATCATGCTTGAATTTAATTCGTCAGCTGTTAAGTACTGAGAAGTTTCCCTTTCACGCTTAGATTGTGACTTAGTTTTACAATTTTTAATAAACCGCAACATATATGCAAAGACACGTTTTATTACGTCGAATCTTGAGAAACGGTCGAAAGGAAAATCCAACAGTCGCTGCAAGAAAACATTTTCGTTTTTCAGGTAATTCTGATTCGGGATAAGGCATATTAGGCCAATTCAGTGGGTCTAATAATAACCAGCGCGGTCCGTGAAACCACATGTCCGATTTTGTTAAAATTTTGGGATCTAAACCGCGTGAGACTATGTCTGCAGGGTTGTCGGCAGTTGGCACGTGTCGCCACTCAAAACTGTGAGTTGATTTTTGTATTTCGGCTACACGATGCGCAACAAAGGGCTTTAACAAGTTGGGTGTTGTTTTCAGCCAGCCTAATACGATTGTTGAGTCTGACCAACAGTATATGTCATTAAAATCGATATCAGAGGACTGTATAACTTTCGAGATAAGGCGTGATAAAGTTAAAGCTGCGCAAAGTTCGAACTTTGGCATAGTGAGTGTTTTAATTGGTGCGACTTTGGATTTTGCGCACAAAAGACTAGATTGGATTTTGTTTTGTGACTTTTGTGAAACAGCATAGATACAAGCCCCGTAGTTAGTTTCTGATGCATCTGCAAAACCGTGCAATGATACGTAATCTGGACCATGACATAAAATATTACGAGGGATTTTGATATTGTTTAAATCCTGCAAGGAGGTTAAAAATTCTATCCAATAGTCGGTAATACGTTTGGGTAAAACGTCGTCCCAGCTAAGCTTTTCTGACCAAAGTTTTTGTAATAATATTTTAGCAAGTATAATACAAGGACTAATTAACCCCAAGGGATCAAAAATAGTCGCTATTCTTGAAAGGATCGTGCGCTTTGTGACACGATCGAGTTTAATGTTTTCATTATTTTGAATAGTAAAGGTAAGAATATCAGAATTCGAACTCCAGGAGAGTCCCAGAATTTTGCTTTCATGCTCTTTATTTACCGAGAATTCAAGTAAAGGCGAATCCGAATTAAACATATCCTTAACATTCGATCTCCACTTGCGCAGAACAAAACCTCGCTTTAATAAGATTTGATATAATGTGGTGTGAACATATTTGGCCTGCTCCTCGGATTCAAGACATGTTAACAGGTCATCGACGTACATGTCGTTCCTAATAATTTTAGCAAGTAAAGGATGTTCATTTTCGCATTCGTTAGCTATCTCATGTAAACATCGTATAGCTAGAAAGGAGGCTGCGGTAGTGCCATATGTCACGGTGTTTAATTGAAATGTTTTTATAGATTCATTTGGACTGGATCGCCAAACAATTTTTTGCAAATTACGTTGTTCAGGATTTATTAAAATTTGGCGATACATCATTTTAATATCACTGGATAAAACAATAGGACGCATGCGAAAACGCAAAAGGATAGATAAAATATCTTGCTGTATGGTAGGCCCGGTCATTTGCAACTGATTTAAAGTAGTTCCGTTAGAGGTAGGCGCACTACCGTTAAAAACTACACGTAATTTTGTAGATGTACTTGACTCTTTTAAAACCCCGTGGTGTGGCATGTAGTACTCGGGCTTATCATTTAAACAGTCGGAAACATCAGACATGTGCCCTAGTTGCTCATATTCATCTAAAAAATCCACGTATAATTTTTTAAGCTTTTCGTTCGAGATTAAACGTTTTTCTAACGAAATAAATCGTTTTATCGCGTTTTCGCGTGATTCTCCGAGTAGCAATGATGATTCTTTGAATGGGATGGATACGACGTATCTTCCATCTTTGCCTGTTTGCAAATTTTCGACGAAATGCTTCTCGCATTCTAGTTCTTCGATTGAATATCGCGATTTTTCGTTTCCCACCTCTTCGATTTCCCAAAACTTACATAGTTGCTGCTGGAGAACAGATACATCCCTGCTTAAATTACAATGAGTTTTGTTCGAAATCGAAGCTATAGACAATGCCCCGGCAACTACCCAGCCTAAATGGGTATTTTGTAACAAAAGATTATTTAAACCGATGTTAATTTGTCCTACACTTAAAAGCTGCCAAAACGCATCTGCGCCAATTAAGATGTCTATGGGCTGAGGGATGTGAAAATCTGGATCGGCCAATGTGATGTCACACGGTATGCTTAGGTTGTCTATATTAATGGGAAAGTCCGGTAAATTTGAAGTAATATTGTCTAAAACAAAACAAGAGAGGCCAAAAGAATAAGAATTGTTTTTTGATTTTAGATTTACGTCACATTTATGGTTTGAATAAGAAATGCTTTGGCTTATTCCAGAAACTGCTAACTTACATTCTTTTTTTGGTAAATTTAGTTTTTCGCATAATCGTGTAGTAATGAAACTTGACTGCGAACCGCAGTCCAACAACGCCCGGACTGTAATACCAGTAGTGTTGCTACTCGTTTTGTTTGCGTATAATTTGACCTGGGCTGTAGATAAAATCGTATTCTGCGCGGTTGCCAACGTGCAGTTAGTTTGGACGGGATCCGAGCTATTCTGTGCCGCATTAGATTGGTTCAAATGTGGTATTGTTACTTGGTGTAGCGCCGTATTATGTTTTTGACCACATATTTTGCATCCCGACCAAGTACAGTCAGAAACTTCATGATTTCGTTTAAGACAATTTTCGCATAACTTTAACTTTTCTACTTTCGCGTATCGATCTTTGACGGATAATTTTAAAAATTCGGGACAGTAAAACAACCTATGACTCCCTTTACAATGATAACATTCGAGTTTTCTCGCCGCATTCAAATGACATGTCGTGTTTTCGCATGCGTCTGAATATGTTTCCGAATCTATGTCATCGTTTTCGTTTGTGCTCACCGCAAGGCCCTTTGTCGCGTGACCTTCGTTACGTTTATATGTTCTAAAATTACTGTTTTTTCGTGTGTCGTATTGTTTTTCGTTTTTTGGAAAGCTAAATTCAACTGTTTCCAGCATGTTTGCTCGTTTTTTCAAAAAATCTTTAAAATGGTCAAGTTCAATGGGGGTCGTGCTACTAAGTTTGTATTTTTCCCATTCTTGGGCCGATTGTTTGTCAAGTTTATTTGAAATAATAAAAATTAATAATGTATCCCACGATTGAATCGGTTCGCCGAGTTGTTTTAAACAACTCAGATGTTTAAAAAGATTTTCATATAAAAACCTAATTTTACTGGCTGAGACGGCAACTACGCTTTCGAGATTAAAAATGGCTCTTAAATGATTATTTATTAAGAGATGTTTGTTGTTAAACCTCTCGCATAAGGCGTTCCAAGCTGTTTGGTAATTTGTAGCCACGAATTCGATTGATTGTATGACCTGGGGCGCGGATTCGACCAGTGCCCCTCTCAAGTAATGGAATTTTTGGATTTCACTTAAATGTTCACTCCTGTGAATTAAGGATAAAAATAAGTCCCGAAATTCCAACCATGTATCGTATGATCCGTTAAACTTGGGTACCTTTATTTCAGGCAATATAACACCTTGAATATTTCCAGTGTGCCTGGAATTGCATGACTTCATACTTAATTTATTGGAACAGGTGGAGTTCGCGTCGTCATTAGGTTGATCGAGTTTTTCAAGCAAAACTTTGGCTTGAGCGTTCAAGCGATGGTATTTATTTTCAAATTCTTCGCGCTCCGAGAGTTGACCGCTGTCTTCCTCAGATTTACACTCGATCTCGATCTGAAGGCTCTCGAATGAATCCAGCATGGATTCCATGCGCGTGGTTCTCTGAGCTAGCTCGATCACCTTCACGCGATCGGTTTCTTCGGAACTAAACGTATTTAAATATTTTTCAAAAAGAGTTAATTTTGACTTTAAAACACCGCGGTTTTTGATCAACTCAGCTAAACTTGGATTTGACATTGCAATGTACGAATTTAAAACAACAAATCAAAACTACTACACATGCAAACTATTATAAATCAAATAAAAATGTATATTCTTTTTAAGCTGCCCACCTCTCAAACGCTACCCATCAGTCTTAAAACAGTATATCTGGAATGGGAGGAAAAGAGATAGGCTAATGGATTGATCTCACCCGGACTAGTTTGGTTTCTGTAGCGTGCTGATTCTTGTTTCTTTTTCCGTCGGTTTTCTTGTTTTCGCTTTTCCACTGAGTTTTCGTTTCTGGTTATCCGGCTCGAAGGACCAAATGTTCGTGTGTCAAGATGAAATCCACTTCGATGAGGTTTTAACACGTTTTTTATTTTGTTTGTTTATAAATGCAAAGTAAAATATAACAGCAAAATGTTTCTTCATACGTTGCTGGTCGTCGACTCTGCTTCTTTTTGGTGGTAGAAATTCTTCGCCGTTGATTTCAAGAGGGAGCCACTTGACGGCGATACGGGGATGGTTGGGACCGAATTTAGTTTTATACAAAGCTACACATTTAGAAAAAATGTCAACCTCCTACTCCATCAACTAAGTGTGGTAGGGACAAAACATTATCTGGCATATATTTTATACCGGGAGCTGGATGTTAAAAAGTCTATGTATCAGATACCAGAAGAGGTTATAACCAGAAAGTGTCACATTCGTATGTTACAGCGTGTGCCAACTATAACTTTTTTCGAAATTTTGTCAGGGAGCCGGAATGAAGCTAATTTCTGTCATAGCTTGACAGTCAAGGTAATGAATAGAATACCTGCAATTTTTTTATGATACAGATGTCATATTGGCCCACTAATTATAAATTGACAATGCTGCCAAACTTTTTCTTGGTCATATGCGAGGCACACCACTGGTAAGTGTGGCAACTACTAACTTAGACTTATGGTAACTCATACCACTGTTATTTTGATGTCAGACATGTAATACTGGAATTCCTGATTGAGAATATCCAAGCTGCCTAATATCATCCTGTCCAGACCTAAATTGCGCCCACATATATGTCAATTTTCTTACGAGCCTACCTATGAATTACGTACCAGCATATTTGTTGTTTTAAGAATGTCATTTTAAAGCAGTGAGTACAGAACCATTAGTAAATTCAACTTGAGTTGAGTCAACCTAAGTCATAAGATACCTAAATGGCTTTTCTTTTATGAGTGTCATATTAACCTCTTTGTTACGAAAAGGCTATGCTGCCATACCTCCTCTTGACAGGAGGATAGGCACACCTTCTTAAAGAGTTGTTTTTTTAAACATCTACCTACTTTATTTACTACCAGCATAATTTTTGTTTATTATGTGTCATTTAGTCACCTTAAATAAAAATTCAAATAGCTGCCAAACCTTCTCTGCGCTAAAGAACAGATAGACCTCTATCAAGAGGGGGTTAAATATAAGACTATCTACTTTATTTGATACCAGCATTTTTATGGCGGTACGTGTGTCATATAGATGCAGCAAATTCAAATTTAACATACTGCCAACCCTACTTTTTTTCAGAGCATGGGCACACCCTTATAAAGGCATCCAGTTACTAACTTTTAGCTACACCATGTAATACCAGCAAGATTTTTGTGGCACACGTATCATCTGGACACCTTTTTTACAAAAATTTTGTGCTGCCCAACCTACCCTTGTCTAGTGCCTAGGCACTCCCTAGTAAAGACATCCAATATTAAGCTCTTACCTACTTCATCGAATACCAGCATAATTTTTGTGAAACATGTGTCATATGGACACCTTTTTTATAATTTTTGAATGCTGCCAAACCTACCCCTGTCCAGAGCCTAGGCACACCCTCGTACAGACATTCAATATTGAACTGTTACCCACTTTATCGAATACCAGCATAATTTTGGTGGCACACAGGTCATATGAATACCTTTTTTTTTAAATTGCCATGCTGCCAAACATACTCCTGTCTAGAACCTGGGCACACCCTTCTAAAGACAACCTATAACTAACTTTTACTTACACCATCCCATACCAACATGATTTTTGAGGAACACGTGTCATATTGACATCGTTTTTATAAATTTGTTTTGCTGCCAAACCTACCCCTGCCCGGGGCTTAGGCACACCCCTGTAAAAGCATCCAATATTGAAGGCTTACCTACTTTATCGAATACCAGCACAATTTTTGTGGCACACTTGTCATAAGGATATTTTATTTATAAATTTGCTATGCTGCCAAGCCTACCCCTGTTCAGAACCTGGGCACACCGCTTTAAAAGGACACTTACATCTATAATACCATTGTTTACAATATTTAAACAATGCTAATACAAGTGGCGTTGCCAGCAGTGGGAGGGGGGGTCAACCTCCTCCCCCCCAGAGACACTGAATAAGTAATATATAACACAATCATCCGAACTTTTATACAAACATAAAATTCAGAAAGAAGAAAGAAAAGACAGAAACATCCGAGCTGGACTTAAAGTGTCTTGAGTAGGATCGGATTTTTTTCGGATATTGCGATTTACCGAATTTTTTTAGGATATTTTAGAGCAAAACGGTGTTTTTTGAAGATTTTTCTTTATTTCCACTCGATACGATCGAAATATCCACCCAAAAACTAGTGCAATTCATCAGTGTTCTTAGGAAAAATGGCATACACAACTCGATAGAAAGTAACTTTCTTACACTCGCGAGTTGTTTCACTAAGCTAGCGCCTTGTTCACAACATTCACGCTCGTGTGGAATTTATCACTTTCTTCTCTTGTTATGTAATATACTATTTCACATTATGTTTGTTAGGCGATCTCAATTTTCACTTTGTGAGTCGTTTTTTTTTAAAATATTTAATTGTTTATAGGTTCTTTAGATTTAAGTTTTAGACTATTCCTAATACAATTGTAAATTTATTGTCTCTTGGGAAAATAAACGAAACAAATAATTAAATAAATGGTGGGCCCGCCGATGTTGCTCCGAACCAGGGCCCGCTAGCCTGTTGCTACGCCGCTGTCAGGACGTGTACTTTAGGTACGTTTACAAGTTTCATCAAAATAGGATAAAGATAAGGACCCGGTCAACAACTTTTTCGCTGGTTAATCGTGTTTATTCTCCTACCACCCTTATTTGGGGGGTGAGGAGGGTAAAAGTTACTGGATGTGTTTGTTTATGCAGTTGAATTGTCTCTGCCAAAACTAACCTCTTTTATTTTATATATTAACTTATCTACTTTTTTGGAAGACATCCTTGATTAAAGAGAGAAGAATAGTATAATACATAACGAGTGAAGAAAGTGACATATTTCACACAAGTGTAAAAGCTTTTGTGCGAGGCGTCAGCCGAGTGCGAAAATCACACGAATGTAATATTGTCACTTTCTAACGAGTTATGTAGTTACGCTATTTTTCGTACGACCACGCACCAGAAGCGACTCGTCAGGTGAAGTAGGTGAAGGGGCTCGACCGCCCGTCGCAACCTGCACCGCTCCTAAAAGAATCGAATTATCGAAAGCAAAGCAGCAACTGAAGAGCCAACATACAGCCAAGTGGCTTTGATATTCACCGTTGCTATGGTTACTCGACGTCAGCCATGCGGCAGCATGTAATAATTTGTATTGCGATTAGAGATGGACCAACCCGCGATTTTATTGAAGCAGTCACAAGACGTGACTGCACCAGCCGGGTCACGGTGACAAATAGCAGTGATTTTTTGGAGCAGTTTACCCAAAACATGTAAATGTAAATCGCGAACGAAAAAAATGTTGTCTATCTTGCAGCCAAAGAAATTTAAATTTGATTTGTCGTAGCGTCCTACTCCCGTTTTCTGCATTAATTGCGATGAATGAAGAGCAGTTAAAAAATAGATTAGTCGTATGCACTATTGTTTTGGCATTGCTTCACGAAACTTAACGGTTATAGTTATTATGCCACGCACAAGATATCAACCCGAATTTCCTTTTAATTTTAAAATTTACCTTTTTTACTTTCGTCCTTAGAGACGAAATATTTTCGTCAAAACAGTGGACCCAAAACACATCTAGGATCTATAGTGTGAGTCATTTTCCTATTCAGAGAAAAAAATATTTTCTTCCGTAGAGTGACGAAAATAAAAATTAGTATGCCTGTGATATATGGAAAAAGTGCAAATTTGGCTATTTTTATGTGGTCGCAGGAAAAATCATTTAATCTATTTTGTTTTTGTTAAGGATAAGTAAGACTTATTTTGTAACGGCAAAAATTGAACGTTACAAAAGTAGGGTGGTGCTGCAGTTGACCACTCTAATCACATTAAGTTGGCTTGTCGAGCACTTTCCAGGAAATCTCAGAATTTTCATAAAAATTTAAAATTTTCGAGTGTGGCAGCATTTTGTAACTTTTTTTTAATTAAACATTACTTATTTGAAAATTTCAGCCTGCGGCGTCATTATTATAGGTAATTATTTTTTTTTAAATCATTCATTCCTCTTCTTAAATTTTCAGGTGCTGCGTCTTTTGGGTCATTTTTTGAAAGCAAAAATTAATATTTTTGAAATGAAACATATTTTTCTGCAAAAATTTCGCCTGCATCGCCATTTACGGTCACTTTTTTACAATCAAACATTATTTTTCCTAAAATTTTTGCCTGCGTGTGTTCGCTAGGTATAGCAGGACTGTATATTTTGCTAAAAAAAACGAAATAACACAGATTGCTTCCACGAAAAAATTTCGTGACGCCCCCTCCCGTTTTAGAAAGTTGCGACCGCCACTGGTTCTATATATAGTGAAAAATTGGTTTAATTCATCATAAGTATATTTTTGAAAATGTTAGGCTTTTTATGGAAAATCAGGTTTTTTTGTCCTGGTTGTCCTCCTTGTGTTCGTACAAAAGAGGAAACTTTTGTTTTTGAAGTGATTTTCTTGGATTATGCCACTGCTGTGCATTAAAAAACCCATACGACAAGGACAAGTGACATTTTGCAAAAATACAGCGATAGTATTTCTTGACAAGTAAAAAAAATACACCGAAAATTCCACACCAGTACATTTAAACCAATCAAAATGGGTTTTTTGACAGGTCAACATGTATTTTTGCGAAAAATTTTTTCGCTTGGGTAGGTAACCAATAGCAAATTAAATCGGAAATTTTTTGGCATAATCACGCGACAACTGCCATCCTTCAATCATGATGTTACGATAAAGTGAACATATAAAAACTTAATAAAAACGAAAAAAAAGCAATTTCCCACCACTTAGTAGTAACTCAAAGCTTATGTAAAATTAAAGAATGTAGCGTCATCTATCTGTAACCACCGCTCATAACATATCTCAAAAAATATCCGACCGATTTTGACAAAATTTGGAACTTATGTTGAGTTTGGTTTCTATAGTTGGTCCCATTCTTCTATTTAAAAACGATTAAAATCAAACCCATAGCCAGTAAAAATGGTGGGGAGTTCTCAAATATTAAAATTTCTATCAAAATAGTATGTACATGGTATCAAATGAATAGTACTTAAGCCTAAAGTTAAAAGTAATATATTTTTAACCAGTGGTGTACAATGAGGGGGGGGGTCAAAATTATGTTTTCAATAAAATATAACTAATGTGATATCAAAAAATGAATGGCAATTGAGTCTAAACCCTGCCAAAAAAACACACCTTATCAGTTTTTATAAAGTTTATAAGCTTTTGTGAGGTTTAATTTTAGGATTATAAAAGTTTGTAATAATTTATGAGGTATGTCTTTGATTTTGGTAAGAATTTCAAAAAATTACAGTAGCACTGTTAATCCCCGCAAAATCCCCCAAATCAAAAGAAGATCGCCGCAATTCGGAAAATTCCCCATAAACTGGCAATCCCCTGATCTCAGACTTTATTTACCGGGTGGTGGCCCAGAAAAAAACCGGAGTGACTGCAGTTTTGTTATATCTTAACCGATTTTAATGAGTGTTATTTATTTATAGAACATGAAATTCGTCTTCAAAATTATAATAGAATCATAGAATCAGTTTATAATGAATTGAAAAAATAACACCGTTCTGAATCCTAGTCTCTACCAAGGTGATCGACGTATCGCTCATTAAAATCGGTTAGGTAATTTAGGATTATTGCTCAAAAATTTCTGAGAAGCTCTGGTGCTCTAAACGACAATTAAAAAACTCAATTTGGGAAATTGTCCGTCTTTTGGGTAGCTAAAAAAATACGGTCACCTTATTATACAAGCATCCTCAACCTAATTAATTCAAAACATTACATATTACTCAACATACGTAGGTATGTACCTACTTTATAAAATTTAATAAGAATGCCTACATAAAAAAAGAAGCTTATTTTTATAATTACACATACAAAATTAAAGAAAATATGCAAATTATGGGTTATTCCAAGGAAAGAAATTTTAATCTAGTTTGCGTCAGGTAAGAAGTACCATTTTTGAGTCAATAAAAAGAATAGGCTATATATATTCTAAAGAGCAATAAAGAGGAGAATAGCTTTTCTAACGTGATTTCTATAATATAGTAATTATTTTTGTATACATGGTGTTCATTTATAAACTTCCCACTACCGATATTTTGAGAACCAAAAGAGATATTTATATAATCTTAAAAACGTATCAAGGATTTCGAGGAAAAACTGATAATGTATTCACTGACTTGCTTTCTTACCCCTCCCCCCACGTACCTTGTAATACCTTGTTTGAAAGGGGTTTTCCTCAGTTTTAAAACGGTGTATTGCATTTCGAATTTAAACCAGTAGTTTTCGAGATATTAGCAGTTAAATTTCTGAAAATTTCAATTTCAAATTTAATTTTCTTAAAAACTAATGCATAAAATTAAAAAAAGGAGACTTTGTTGTAAAGCCCATGAGAACGCCTTTTTAAAAGGGTATTGCAAACAGGGTGTTTATTGGCCTCTTAAGCCCGCTTGACATGGAGCAATATAACTTGCAATTGTCTGCAATTTGGTGTCATTCCAAAATAATAAAGACGCAATTACAGAGACGAACATGCTCAAACAAAAAAGGAAAAGATCTAAAATTTTTTTCGTGAACATTTTTGTAAGCTTTTCTTTAAACATTTTGTTCGGGTAAATTTTTGAACAAATGATTGCTATCTATTCTGGAAACATATTTTTAAAGATGAGAATAAATAAAATTTCACATCAGTGATCAGTGATCTCAATTCTTTAAAAAAAATTGAACACCAACTTTTATTTTAAATTTTTGTGAAAAAAAAGCCGACGGCAAGCGAAACATTATTATTGGCTCTACTATTAGTTTTGTCACATGGATTAGGGTTACTTATAAATATTATATATCAGCAAAAAACTCAAAAATTGCACTTTTAAGCGGTAATCCGCGCCTCACGACTATCTATCAGGAGTGGTGGGGAGGGGGATTTTTTTTCAACATATTTTTGTAACATTACTTTACCCTTAGCTTTGATTGTTTTTTTTTAATTCCTCACACCAGATTTACCTAGTTAGTTTAAGGCCCCAAGGGTTGCTTAAAAAAGCAAAAGATTCATGAAAATGTTGAAGATATAGATATTTATTGTCAATTTAATGTAATAATCAAGGTCGATTACTGACACTGGACAAACAATATGCAAGGGGCAACATTCCGATTCAAAAGTCTAGTCTTTTACCACAGAGTACCGAACAAACAGGTGATCCGAGCTATTACTGCTAAATTATATTTTTTAGACAAGGGTCGGGATCGTAGGGTTGTAAAAGTGGGTAATAAATGGGTATTATTTAAAACGAACGTGCTTTTGTTCATATATTTGAGATTTAATAAAATGTGTATAGGTTTTTTAATTTGACTTAATTATTAGTGTAAAAGACTAAACTAGGAAGTAAAATAAAGAGATATTCTTTTAAACATAAATTTTTTATTTTTATTATTTTTTTTATTCTCGTTTTTTTTACAACCCCAAAAAACTTACAGTTATAATGGCATATCCCCTATAAAAATCAAATCAATCGAAGTTGTTTATGAGGTAAAATGTGAATTTTGGCATCAAATCGTTTTTCCGTCGGAAAGTACTTGATTAAAAATACCTTGTTTTAAAACTTAGTTTTTCATATTTCAATATATATTTTGAATTTGTAAGAAATTTCTATACCAACATTTCTTCAAACAAATTTTGCTCTAACATTCTCTCCAAAATTTTCGTGAGTTTTTTTGTACGAGATTTTGCTCGAACTTTTCTTTGAACATTTTGTTCAAGAGGCTCGTGTAAATGTTTGTCGGCATTTCAACATCAAAGGAAAGTTTGTCTGTGTAAATGCGCCTTACAAATTTTTTATGATCTTTTTTACTCCCTTCTTCTAAAAGTCTCAATTTGTGTTGTGAAAGGGAAATATAACAAACAACACAAATTCTGACATTAAGAGGGAGGAGTACAAAAAACCTAAAAAATTTGTGACATTATTTTAGAATGACCCTGAATTGCAGACAATTGCAAGTTATGTCAAGCCCCATGTCAAGCGGGCTTTACTCACCCTCCGATGCAGGCCACTCCCACCGAATATTAAAATACTTATGGTCTTTAAAATTTTGAAAAAAAAAATTATATTGACATTTCCGAAATTCAACTGCTGCTGGTTTTAATTAAAAATACAATGCACCGTTATAAAGCTGATGAAAAACTTTTTCACACAAGATATCACAAGTTTTTAAGAGTATGTGAATATCTCTTTTGGTCCTGAAAATATCGGGGGTGGGAAGTTTTCAAGTATAGAAGATTTAGATATCTAAAGGGTAAAAATAACACACGGCGTTTCATAATAAAATGTCAATATTTAAGGAGGTTAGTTTGTTTATCATTTTAAGACAAAAAGTTCATAAAGGTACCTACGTTCGTTTTGTCCTAATTTTTTGGTTGTAGGAAACAAAGTGCACTACTACAATCGTATGCAGGTAGGGATGTATTCTTTATTTTTTTATAATTTCAAAACCGTTTAAAATACGAAAAAAGTAAGAGTATATCTTGTTTGTTAAAAATTTTTTTTTCATTGGACACATTTTAGGAAATATTCGGGCGCCACTAATTAAAACTAAAAATTATTTTTATGGCAAAAGGTGCGTCCTACTTTATTCGCACATTTTTTCATATAATACTGTGTGCAAAATGTAGCTCATAAAAACTCACATTAAAAAGTTAAATAGTATATTGGGGAATATGCACCTGACTGGTGGAAATCTCATTATTATGTCAGATTTGGGACTAATGACATTCGTGAGTGGGTTTTCCGTATTGCAAAAGGTGCGTCCTGCTTTATTCGCACATTTTTGTTTGTGTGCAAAATGTAGGTCATAAAAACTCACATTAAAAAGTTAAATAGTATATTGGGGAGTACGTACCTGACTGGTGGAAATCTCATTATTATGTCAGATTTGAGACTAATGACATTCGGGAGCGGCTTTGCTGTCAGTTTGTTCCCTAATGTCATCACTGCATGACAAAACTGATAGAAAAGTGACATAAAGATGAGATTTTGATCAAACAGTACGGGGTTTCTTTTCAGTGACTACTCCTTCTCACCCGTTTCAAGAATTCTCGCACGCGTTCAGAATGGAAACGTGAGGTATTGTCATGAAGTTGATACTTTTCGAAAAAAATCACCAAACAAACTGGGGTGTTTGAAGGGGGTAAAAAGGAGTGTGCAGGCGTTGGATTCCCTGGAACTTTTAGAATGTTGCTATTTAGTCTTATATATTAGGAAGGTGTGCCCGTCCTCCGGTCAGGACAGGGTCTGGCAGCATATTAAATTTAAATTCAGGGGACCATATTATACAACTAAACTCAAAACCCCGATGGTATTTGATACATTGGATTTGTCCCTAACTTCGCATGTCTTATGAACGTGTTTTGGCCCATCGGCCTGGAGAAGGTTTGGCAGCATATCTAATTTGAATTCAGTAGGTCCATAAGACACATAGGAAACAAAAACTACGTTGGTATTAGATAAATTAAGTTTATCTCCAATTTCGGTCCTCTTACGGAGGCGTGCCCAACCTCTGATCAAGGGGAGGTTTGGCAGCATGACGGAATTTTTAAAGACGGCCTCATATGACATAATAAAAGTTAAAATAATTCTGGTATGCAACGGTGTAAGTATACGCCTGATTGAGTGCCTCTTTGGGACGGTATAGGTGCCCTTCTACCAATGAAATAATTGGCAGCATGGTGTAAATAATATCAGTACCTCTATATGACACAAATAACGTTTAGTCTATTCTGGTATGCAATAAAGTAAGTATAACTCATTCTCTGCATTGTTTCAAGGAGGTGTGCCTGCCTTAAGTAAGCAAAAAAGTTTGGCAGCATAATAAATTTGCTATGTGGAGGACCATATGACATATATATTATAAAAACGACGGTGGTATCTAATAGATTAAAATACCTTCAATTTATCGTGTCCTTAGGAATGTGTGCCGGTCCTCTACCTAGGTTAAACTTTAATAAAGTACTAAAATTCGTAATCTGGGATCCATATGACACACCCAAACAAAAAATTATTCTGGTATTTGATACATTAAGTATACCTCCAAAAGCATTTGACTTTAGAAAGTTGTGCCTGCCTTCTTGTCAAAAAAAGATTCGGCAGCATAAGAAATTTTTTGAATAGAAGGTGATATGACAAATATAAAGTATAATCTGCGCTGGTATTCGATACATTAAATGTGTCTCAATTTTTCATCTCTTTGACAAGGTGTGCCTGCCCTTCTTTCCAAAGTAGAGTTGGCAGCATTATAAATTTAATATAAGAAGGACCATATTACAGAAATAAATTTGAATCTACATTGGTATTAGATCTATAGATAAACCTCCTTCTTTTCTTCCTTTTAGGAAGCTGTGCCAGTTTTCTTGTCGGAATTGGCAGCACATTAAATTTTAATATATTACATACTTATGACACACAAAAAACAAAAATCATTTGGGTAATACATACATAAGATTAAGTTTAACATTTGTCAGTTTTAAAATGGTGTGCCTTCGCTCTTGTCAAAAGGACACTTGGCAGCAGTATGTACTTTCGTCGAAAAAATGCAAATAAAACGTGTGCCATAAAAATTGGGCTGGTATTAAATACAGTTATTTATACCTTGTTAGTGGGTGCTTTTTAAAGGTGTGCCTGTCATTTAACCAAGAATAACTTTGGCAGCATATTCAATTCCTATCGGTAATATTTAAATTACATTTATTCAACATATTTTTGGCTGGTATTAAAAACATAGGTATACTTTCCAGATGGGCCACTTTCGGAATGGTGTGCCTTGCTTTTTGACACGTGAAAATTAGGCAGCATGACATTTTCATATTTGATGGTCATATATTACATGTGTGCCACCATACTTACTCTGATATTTGACACCATACGTTTCGCTTACTATTTGACTTGCATAGTCGTGGTGTGCCTCGCATATGACCAAAAGAAAGTTTTGCAGCATTTTTAATTTATAATTGGTGGGTCAATATGACACCCGTATAATAAAAAAAATGCTGGTACTGTATGCATTATCTTGACTGTTAAGTTATGACAGTAATTAGCTTAATTCCGGCTCCCTGACCAAATATCGAAAAATGTTGTAGTTGGCACACACTATAACATATCAATGTGACACTTTTTAGTTATAAACTCTTCTGGTATCTGATACATAGACCTCTTGACGTCCAGCTCCCGGTATATTTAAATGACTGGGTCGTTCTACCAAACCAATTAAAACTAAATTTATTTAGGAACATTTAAGAAACCAAGCTACACATTTAAAAAAAAGGAAGGAAGGGAAAAAATATTACCTGGCATATATTTGAACGAGTAGGTCATTCTACCTAACCAATTAGAATTAAATTTAGCAGGAACATTTAAGGAACTAACCTACACATTTATTTAGCAAAAAAATTAACCTCCCCCCACCCTCAAATAAGGGTGTTAGGGACAAAATACTACCTGGCATATATTTGAATGACTGGGTCGATCTAGCGAAACAATAAAGTTTAAATTTAGTACAAACATTTAGGGAGGAAAGTTACACGTTTCTCTACTACCCTTATTTGAAACGGTGGGGTGTTGAAATTTTTCAACTGTCTAGCTTGGTCCCTTAAATGTTTTTACTAGGTCTCATTTTACTTGGTTCGGTAGAACGTCCAAGCCATTCAAATATATGTCAGGTAATGTTTGGTTCCTATCACCCTTATTTGAGGGGGTGGGGGGTTAAAACTTTTTCAAAATGTATAGCTTGGTTCGCTAAATGTTTCCACTTAGTTTCATTTTAATTGCTTTTTCAATATATGTCAGGTAATGTTTTGTCCCTACCACCCTTATTTGAAAAAGTGGGGGGTTGAAATTTGTCCCATATGTGTAGCTTGGTTCTTTAAATGTTTGTATGAAGTTTAATTTTAATTGGTTTGGTAGAACGACCCAATGATTTAAATATATGCCAGGCAATGTTTTGTCTCTGCCGTCCTTATTTGAGGGTGTGAGGGGTTGAAATTTGTCCCATATGTTTGGCTTGCTTCCTTAAATGTTTCTACTTAGTGTAATTTTAATTGGTTTGGTAGAACGAACCACTGATTCAAATATATAACAGGTAATATTTTGTCTCTGCCACCCTTATTTGAAGCGGTGGGTGATTAAAATTTTTGCGAATATCTAGCTTTGTTCTTTAAATGTTTCTACTAAGTTTTTTCTCTAAATCTGTAGCTTGGTCTCTTTAATGTTTCTACATTAAAGTTTTATTTTAATTGGTTTGGAAAAATGACCCAGTAATTCACATATATGTACCCTTATTTGAGGGGATGTTTCTACAAAGTTTAATTTTAATTGGTTTGGTAGAACAACCCAGGGATTTACTAAGTTTCATTTTAATTGGTTTGTTATAACGACCCAGTCATGAAAATATATGCCAGGTAATGTTTTGTCCCTGCCACCCTTATTTAAGGGGGTAGGGGATAATTTTTTTTTAATCTGTAGCTTGGTCTCTTTAATTTTTTTACAAAGTTTGATTGGTTTGGAAGAACGACCCAGTCGTTTAAATATATGCTAGGTAATGTTTTGTCCCTGCCACCCTTATTTGAGGGGGTGGAGGAGTTCAAATATGTAGTTGGGATCTCTAAATATTTCTACAAAGTTTTATTTTAATTGGTTCGGTAGAACGACCCAGTCGTTCAAATATATGCCGAGTAATTTTTTGTCCCTACCGCCCTTATTTTTGGGGGGGGGGTTATGGATTTGTTTTCTAAATGTGTAACTTAGTTGTTGCAATGTTCGTACTGAATTTTATTAAAATCGGCCTAGTAGCACGACACAGTCATCGAAATATATGTCAGATAATGGCATTTTTACCCCTACTACGCTTAATTGCGCGCGGTGGGGAGATCAATTTTTTGAGGGTTTATATCTTTGTATCCTTAAAATACTTGTGCCAAATTTCGTTAAAATCGGACTATGTAAACGTCTGGTCATTGATCAAGTGAATGTCATTCGAAAAAAAATCGATCTAATTTTTTTAAACAATTTTCCGCGACCCTTAAAATCTCTTTCAGCTCATCTATTTAATCAAACCCATTGATAAATCTGAATCTGCCTGAATTTGCCTTGGTACTGTAAATTGGCTATATGTAACTTCAGCCCTGGAGATCAGACAGCCTTTAAATGAAATGATGCCAACTTCTACCGTCACTATATAGTATGAATACTGATGGTGTATAAAGGCCGGATGCCATCTGGGAATTTTTCTTGACCGGATGCGATTTAAACCTACATATATATATATATATATATATATATTTATATATTAACCACCTGACCTCACCTATTTCTAGGGGTGTTAGATTAAATATAGTTGCATATATGAGCTCAGGGGAACTTCCTTTACCAGAATGTTAAAAGAGGGGAAATGATTTTTTTTCAAATCTTTTGATAGATACGATGGATAAGTTGTGGCCTCAGGCCGATATACAATCTGCTGATATGATCAATATCTTGCCAACTCAGGCATTGTTGCCAGTGTTATTGAGGTGACAACGTAAAGCGTTTTTCTAGCTAAATATAAACAAGGTGACAACGTATAGCATTTAGCTAGGTCAATATAAAGAAGGTGACAACATATAACCTTTATCTACCTATATTTTAGAATAAAAGTTAAAAAGTTTTAACTCTTTCGAGTACGGAAAATCTGGGGGCCTATTCCGAACTAAATGATATGAAAAAACGAATTTTACTAAACAAGGAAATTTTTGGATTTTTGGCCTATTCCACTAGCCCGACTGGTTGATGCACTAAAATCAGTTAGTCGTAGAACTAGTGAAGTAGGCCAAAAATCTTAAAGTTTTCTCTTTTGGGAAAATTCGCGTTTTTACATTTAACTCCACCATGGACATTGGGAATTTATTCCTCACTAACTGAAGACCCGCAGCTTCGCCTACGGTTTTATCCGTTTTTTCCCTTTTGTCGTTCTTTAAATTGTCATAACTTTTGTTATATTTAAACCGATTTTGTAGTGTCCCCACAAAATCGGGCCAGTAGTTTTTGCGTGATAATGTGATTTTGGGTGGAAATAACGAAAATTCAAACTTGGATGAGCATCCCACAAGGAACACACAAAAGATCAAAGCAAAAAGAGAAATGATTAAACGATGTTTCGCCCTGGGTTACCAGCGTGGGCTCATCAGTAGTTTCACTGGTCACCCTCCACTCATACAAATGATTTGGAGGTTTTTTAACTTCTTCTTTATAATGTGATTTACCCGTATTTTTCCGTGTTTCATGGGACTTCCTACTTTTAAATGAATATAACTTTATATACCGGGAGCTGGACGTCAAAAGGTCTATGTATCAGATACCAGAAGAGTTTATAACTAAAAAGTGTCACATTGATATGTTATAGTGTGTGCCAACTACAACTTTATTCGAAATTTGGTCAGGGAGCCGGAATTAAGTTAATTACTGTCATAACTTAACAGTCAAGATAATGCATACAGTACCAGCAATTTTTTTATTATACGGGTGTCATATTGACCCACCAATTATAAATTAAAAATGCTGCCAAACTTTCTTTTGGTCATATGCGAGGCACACTACGACTATGCAAGTCAAATAGTAAGCGAAACGTATGGTGTCAAATATCAGAGTAAGTATGGTGGCACACATGTAATATATGACCATCAAATATGAAAATGTCATGCTGCCTAATTTTCACGTGTCAAAAGGCAAGGCACACCATTCCGAAAGTGGCCCATCTGGAAAGTATACCTATGTTTTTAATACCAGCCAAAAATATGTTGGATAAATGTAATTTAAATATTACCGATAGGAATTGAATATGCTGCCAAAGTTATTCTTGGTTAAATGACAGGCACACCTTTAAAAAGCACCCACTAACAAGGTATAAATAACTGTATTTAATACCAGCCAAATTTTTATGGCACACGTTTTATTTGCATTTTTTTGACGAAATTACATACTGCTGCCAAGTGTCCTTTTGACAAGAGCGAAGGCACACCATTTTAAAACTGACAAATGTTAAACTTAATCTTATGTATGTATTACCCAAAGGATTTTTGTTTTTTGTGTGTCATAAGTATGCAATATATTAAAATTTGATGTGCTGCCAATTCCGTTTCTGACAAGAAAACTGGCACAGCTTCCTAAAAGGAAGAAAAGAAGGAGGTTTATCTATAGATCTAATACCAATGTAGATTCATATTTATTTCTGTAATATTGTCCTTCTTATATTAAATTTATAATGCTGCCAACTCTACTTTGGAAAGAAGGGTAGACACACCTTGTCAAACAGATGAAAAATTGAGACACATTTAATGTATCGAATACCAGCGCAGATTATACTTTATATTTGTCATATCACCCTCTATTCAAAAAATTTCTTATGCTGCCGAATCTTTTTTTGACAAAAAGGCAGGCACAACTTTCTAAAGTCAAATGCTTTTGGAGGTATACTTAATGTATCAAATACCAGAATAATTCTTTGTTTGGGTGTGTCATATGGATCCCAGATTACGAATTTTAGTACTTTATTAAAGTTTAACCTAGGTAGAGGACCGGCACACATTCCTAAGGACACGATAAATTGAAGGTATTTTAATCTATTAGATACCACCGTCGTTTTTATAATATATATGTCATATGGTCCTCCACATAGCAAATTTATTATGCTGCCAAACTTTTTTGCTTACTTAAGGCAGGCACACCTCCTTGAAACAATGCAGAGAATGAGTTATACTTACTTTATTGCATACCAGAATAGACTAAACGTTATTTGTGTCATATAGAGGTACTGATATTATTTACACCATGCTGCCAATTATTTCATTGGTAGAAGGGCACCTATACCGTCCCAAAGAGGCACTCAATCAGGCGTATACTTACACCATTGCATACCAAAATTATTTTAACTTTTATTATGTCATATGAGGCCGTCTTTAAAAATTCCGTCATGCTGCCAAACCTCCCCTTGATCAGAGGTTGGGCACGCCTCCGTAAGAGGACCGAAATTGGAGATAAACTTAATGTATCTAATACCAACGTAGTTTTTGTTTCCTATGTGTCTTATGGACCTACTGAATTCAAATTAGATATGCTGCCAAACCTTCTCCAGGTCGATGGGCCAAAATACGATCATAAGACATGCGAAGTTAGGGACAAATCCAATGTATCAAATACCATCGGGGTTTTGAGTTTAGTTGTATAATATGGTCCCCTGAATTTAAATTTAATATGCTGCCAGACCCTGTCCTGACCGGAGGACGGCCACACCTTCATAATATATAAGACTAAATAGCAACATTCTAAAAGTTCCAGGGAATTCAACGCCTGCACACTCCTTTTTACCCAATTCAAACATCCCAGTTTGTTTGGTGATTTTTTTCGAAAAGTATCAACTTCATGACAATACCTTACGTTTCCATTCTGAACGCGTGCGAGAATTCTTGAAACGGGTGAGAAGGAGTAGTCACCGAAAAGAAACCCTGTACTGTTTGATCAAAATCTCATCTTTGTGTCAATTTTCTATCAGTTTTGTCATGCAGTGATGACATTAGCGGTGAGCGATTTTGATCTCCAACTTTACACTCTAGGGAACAAACTGACAGCAAAGCCGCTCGCGAATGTCATTAGTCTCAAATCTGACATAATAATAAGATTTCCACCAGTCAGGTACGTACTCCCCATTATACTATTTAACTTTTTAATGTGAGTTTTTATGACCTACATTTTGCACACAGTATTATATGAAAAAATCTGCGAATAAAGCAGGACGCACCTTTTGCCATACGGCAAAGCCGCTCACGAATGTCATTAGTCCCAAATCTGACATAATAATGAGATTTCCACCAGTCAGGTGCGTACTCCCCAATATACTATTTAACTTTTTAATGTGAGTTTTTATGAGCTACATTTTGCAAACAGTATTATATGAAAAAATGTGCGAATAAAGTAGGACGCACCTTTTGCCATGAAAATCATTTTTAGTTTTAATTAGTGGCGCCCGAATATTTCCCAAAATGTATCCAATGAAAAAAAAAGATTTTTTAACAAACAAGATATACTCTTACTTTTTTCGTATTTTAAACGGTTTTGAAATGATAAAAAAATAAAGAATACATCCCTACCTGCTTACGATTGTAGTAGTGCACTTTGTCTCCTACCACCAAAAAATTAGAACAAAACGAACGTAGGTACCTTTATGAACTTTTTGTCTTAAAATGATAAACAAACTAACCTCTTTAAATATTGACATTTTATTATGAAACGCCGTGTGTTATTTTTACCCTTTATATATCTAAATATATATACCTCTATACTTGAAAACTTCCCACCCCCGATATTTTCAGGACCAAAAGAGATATTCACATATTCTTAAAAACTTGTGATATCTTGTGTGAAAAAGTTTTTCATCAGCTTTATAACGGTGCATTGTATTTTTAATTAAAACCAGTAGCAGTTGAATTTCGGAAATGTCAATATTAATTTTTTTTTTCAAAATTATAAAGACCATAAGGGGTCAGTTCTTGTATTTTAATATTCGGTGGGCGTGGCCTGCATCGGAGGGTGAGTAAAGCCCGCTTGACATGGGGCAATATAACTTGCAATTGTCTGCAATTCAGGGTCATTCTAAAATAATGTCACAAATTTTTTAGGGTTTTTTTTTACTTCTCCTTCTTAATGTCAGAATTTGTGTTGTTTGTTATATTTCCCTTTCACAACACAAATTGAGACGTTTAGAAGAAGGGAGTAAAAAAGACCATAAAAAATTTGTAAGCCGCATTTACACAGACAAACTTTCCTTTAATGTTGAAATGAAAGTTCGAGCAAAATCTCGTACAAAAAAAGTCACGAAAATTTTGGAGGGAATGACAAACTTTCCTTTGATGTTGAAATGCCGACATTTACACGAGCCTCTTGAGCAAAATGTTCAAAAAAAAGTTCGAACAAAATCTCGTACAAAAAGACTCACGGAAATTTTGGAGAGAATGTTAAGCAAAATTTGTTTGAAGAAATGTTGGTATAGAAATTTCTTACAAATTTAAATTTTATAGTTTTATGGGAATTAATTGCACTTAACTAAAAATAGAAAGACTAAGTTTTAAAAATTGATTAAGTGCCTTTCGACGGAAAAACGATTTGATGTCGAAATTTACGTTTTACCTCATAAGCAACTTCGATTGATCTGATTTTTATAGGGGATATGTCAGTATACTTGTAACTTTTTTGGGGTTGTAAAAAAAACGAGAATAAAAAAAATAATAATTGGCACTTATTTATTGCTGTTGCTGGGTTAGGAGAAGGTAAAAACCGTAGACTAGTGAGAGGGGGGTTTGGTTTACATTGATACACAAAATTACATGACAACAAACAAGAGTCAACGCAGTTGTTTTATGAAAGTTTTAGAACAAATCTTTCCATAAAGAAAGGGCTCTCCAACGCAAAACAAAAAAATTTCCTTGAGTACGCTTTAATTTGTTTATTTCGTTTTATTTTATTGACACGTAGAACTCGCATTTTGCATTTCACAGGTAGTAGGCCGGCCACCCTTTTGAATCGGAATGTTGCCCCTTTGCATATTGTTTGTTCAGTGTCAGTAATCGACCTTCATTGATTATTAGATTAAATTGATAGAGATTCACTTTGTTGATATCTATATCTTTAGCATTTTCATGAACATTTTGCTTTTTTAAGTAACCCTTGGGGCCTTAAACTAACTAGGTAAATCTGGTGTGAGGAATTAAAAAAAAAAAACAATCAAAGCTAAGGGTGAAGTAAGGCTACAAAAATATGTTTTAAAAAAATCACCCTCCCCACCACTCCTCATAGTCGTGAGGCGCGGATTACCGCTTAGAATTGCAATTTTTGAGTTTTTTGTCGATATTTGAAAAACTCAAAATTTTTTTGGAAGAGAAAAATTTTCCTGGGTTTTTTTAAATTTAGGAAAAAAAGCTTGAAAATAAAAAAAACGCAAGAAAATCCCAAAAAACCCCCGGGCAAAAAAATTCGGGAAAAACCCTAAGAAAAAATATTAAAAGTAACCCAAATCCATGTGAAAAACTGATGGCCAATAATAATGTTTCGCTTGCCGTCGGCTTTTTCTCACAAAGATTTAAAATAAAAGTTGGTGTTCCATTTTTTTAAAGAATTAAGATCACTGATCACTGATGTGAAATTTTATTTATTCTCATCTTTAAAAATATGTTTCCAAAATAGATAGCAATAATTTGCTTAAAAATTTACCCGAACAAAATGTTTAAAGAAAAGCTCACAAAAATGTTCACGCAAAAAATTTTAGATCTTTTGCACGAGCTTTTGTTTGAACATGTTCGTCTGTGTAATTGCGCCTTTACAAATTCAAAATATATATTGAAATATGAAAAACTAAGTTTTAAAACAAGGTATTTTTAATCAAGTACTTTCCGACGGAAAAACGATTTGATGCCGAAATTCACATTTTACCTCATAAACAACTTCGATTGATTTGATTTTTATAGGGGATATGCCATTATAACTGTAACTTTTTTGGGGTTGTAAAAAAAACGAGAATAAAAAAAATAATAATTGGCACTTATTTATTTCTGTTGCCTGTAAAATGTAATGATAAAAATTTACGTTTAAAAGAATATCTCTTTATTTTACTTCCTAGTTTAGTCTTTTATACTAATAATTAAGTCAAATTAAAAAACCTATACACATTTTATTAAATCTCAAATATATGAACAAAAGCACGTTCGTTTTAAATAATACCCGTTTATTACCCACTTTTACAACCCTACGATCCCGACCCTTGTCTAAAAAATATAATTTAGCAGTAATAGCACGGATCACCTGTCCGTTCGGTACTCTGTGGTAAAAGACTAGACTTTTGAATCGGAATGTTGCCCCTTTGCATATTGTTTGTCCAGTGTCAGTAATCGACCTTGATTATTACATTAAATTGACAATAAATATCTATATCTTCAACATTTTCATGAATGTTTTGCTTTTTTAAGCAACCCTTGGGGCCTTAAACTAACTAGGTAAATCTGGTGTGAGGAATTAAAAAAAAACAATCAAAGCTAAAGGTAAAGTAAAGTTACAAAAATATGTTGAAAAAAAATCCCCCTCCCCACCACTCCTGATAGATAGTCGTGAGGCGCGGATTACCGCTTAAAAGTGCAATTTTTGAGTTTTTTGCCGATATTTGAAAAACTCAAATTTTTTTTGGAAAAGAAAAATTTTCCTGGGTTATTTTTTGAATTTAGGAAAAAACCTTTGGAAATAAAAAAACTCGCAAGAAAATCCCAAAAAACCCCCGGGCAAAAAAATCCGGGAAAAAAATATTATAAGTAACCCTAATCGATGTGACAAAACTAATAGTAGAGCTAATAATAATGTTTTGCTTGCCGTCGGCTTTTTTTCACAAAAATTTAAAATAAAAGTTGGTGTTCAATTTTTTTAAAAGAATTGAGATCACTGATCACTGATGTGAAATTTTATTTATTCTCATCTTTAAAAATATGTTTCTAAAATAGATAGCAATAATTTGTTCAAAAATTTACCCGAACAAAATGCTCAAAGAAAAGCTCACAAAAATGTTCACGAAAAAATTTTTAGATCTTTCCCACGAGGTTTTGTTTGAGCATGTTCGTCTCTGTAATTGCGCCTTTATCATTTTGGAATGACTCCAAATTGCAGACAATTGCAAGTTATTGCTCCATGTCAAGCGGGCTTATGGGGCCAATAAACACCCTGTTTGCAATACCAATAAAAAGGCGTTCTCATGGACTTAACAACAAAGTCTCCTTTTTTTAATTTTATGCATTAGTTTTTAAGAAAATTAAATTTGAAATTGAAATTTTCAGAAATTTAACTGCTAATATCTCGAAAACTACTGGTTGAAATTCGAAATGCAATACACCGTTTTAAAACTGAGGAAAACCCCTTTCAAACAGGCTCAGTTAAGTTTGCCCCCCCAGATCGATTTTCTCAAAAATTTTTATGCCAAAATTTTGCACACATTTTGCACAATTTTGCACACCACAAATCAAATTTTGCACACCTTCCTACGATAAACTACAGCCCATTTTCTGTGGGGAGGGCAAACTTGCCTCCCCCAGTCAATATTTTTCAAAAATTATGATGTCATTTGAAAGGTCTTATTTTGCACAATTTTGCACACCCATTTTAAAATTTTGCACACCTCCCTGTAACCCACACGAGGGTTCTGAAAATATCAAGTTTGCCCTCCCCAGTCAATATTTTTCAAAAAGTTTGGTGTCGTTAGAAAGGTCTTATTTTGCACAATTTTGCACACCCATTTTAAAATTTTGCACACCTCCCTGTAACCCACACGAGGGTTCTGAAAATATCAAGTTTGCCCCCCCCCAGTCAATATTTTTCAAAAAGTTTGGTGCCGTTAGAAAGGTCTTATTTTGCACAATTTTGCACACCCACTTTAAAATTTTGCACACCTCCCTGTAACCCACAAGAGGGTTCTGAAAATATCAAGTTTGACACCCCCAGTCAACATTTTTAAAAAAAATTGGTGGCGTTAGAAAGGTCTTATTTTGCACAATTTTGCACACCCATTTTAAAATTTTGCACACCTCCCTGTAACCCACACGAGGGTTCTGAAAATATCAAGTTTGCCCCCCCAGTCAATATTTTTCAAAAACTTTGGTGTCGTTAGAAAGGTCTTATTTTGCACAATTTTGCACAACCATTTTAAAATTTTGCACACCTCCCTGTAACCCACACGAGTGTTCTGAAAATATCAAGTTGGCCCCCCTCCCATTCAATATTTTTCAAAAAGTTTGGTGCCGTTAAAAAGGTCTTATTTTGCACACCCATTTTAAAATTTTGCACACCTCCCTGTAACCCACAAGAGGGTTCTGAAAATATCAAGTTTGCCACCCCCAGTCAACATTTTTAAAAAAATTTGGTGGCGTTAGAAAGGTCTTATTTTGCACGCCCATTTTAAAATTTTGCTCACCTCTCTGTAACCCACACGAGGGTTCTGAAAATATCAAGTTTGCCCCCCCCCAGTCAATATTTTTCAAAAAGTTTGGTGTCGTTAGAAAGGTCTTATTTTGCACAATTTTGCACACCCATTTTAAAATTTTGCACACCTCCCTGAAACCTACACGAGGGTTCTGAAAATATCAAGTTTGCCCCCCAGTCAATATTTTTTAAAAATTTTGGAGTCATTATAAAGGTCTAATTTGGCATCATTTTGTACACCCATTTTAAAATTTTGCACACCTCCCTCTAACTCACACGAAGATTCTGAAAATATCAAGTTTGCCCCACCCCACCGTCGATATTTTTCAAAAAATTTTGTGTCATTCGAAAAGTCTATTTTGCGCAATTTTGCACACCCTTCAGTACCCCACAAGAGCGTTCTCAAAAAAGTTTGCCCCTCCCCCCAGTTAATATTTTTCAAAAAATTTATGTCATTCGAGAAGCCTAATTTTGCACAACTATTTTTAAATTTTGCACACTTCCCATGCCGTTTTCTTTTTGTGGCGTTTACGGTTAAACTTGGTCCTAAAATTTCCCAGAAGTATAAGCAAACGAAGGAGACCTCGATTGTGTAATATCTTTGAATATTGTTTAAATTTACAGATAATTGTTTATGTTTACATTTTTCTATAATCAAAAGTTTTTAATTTTTATGAATTTCCGGATTATACTTAAATTTTCATATCAAAAATGAACAGAAAAAATAGATGTAGACAGCGCATCCTGTCATGTTCGATGCCTTGATAATCGGAACCAGCCTATTTTGCCGGTTCAGAATGGTTGCGGTTCTCAAGATATCGATTTTCACAGGATGAAACCCAATTCTTTACTGATTTGTTGTCTGTCTGTCTGTCCGTCGCCTCGATATGCGCCAATGTAACTCAAAAACTCCTGCACCGATCATAACGAAATTTTACACAACGATTACGTGTATTGACGCGCGGAGCCCTATTGTTTTTGAACTTTCCTCCATTTCTCGCGTCGGAACTACCCCCAAAATACCTCATCCCTAAAAAAATCTTAAGACGTATCTCTATCTTGTCGGACAATTAACCAAGTACACTTTTAAATTTATGGCGAATGCATGACATCTCCAGCTGATCGAAATGACACATTTTTGTTGATAGAGCAACGTCTTGGGTGAAAAATACGTAACGTCACGTCTTCTTACGTGTTATCCTGACACGTATTGCAGGACAGGGTACCTATTCTTCAGTTTCGAGAGAACACTCCTATAGGAATGCTTACATTAGTGATTTGGACCAATAGGATAGTTTGACTGCTTGCACTAGCCATCCGATATCAGTCGAGCACCGCCGGACATTACCGGGCGACCGCATATCAAGAGAACTCTCCTACATCTTACATCTGCTGGTTATGAGGAAGAGAGCGGGTTCTCCTGCGCGGGCGCCGTGGAGCTTTTCAGCTTATCGAACGTTTCGTAACCGCATTGGGTCTTGCCTAATGGTTGAAATAAAGGATGTGATCGTTCCTACACGAAAGTTTGTCTAGAAACTGAAGAATGGGTATCCAGGGGTACTTTGATCAGCTGGAGCTGTCTCGCATTCCCCATATATTTAAAACTGTACATGGTTGATTGGTCCACTCGACAGAGATACATCTTAGGATAGTGGTAACTTTGATAATTGGCTTTATGTGTCTAATAAAATAAAAACGTTAATTTTAAGTTCCATGAAAGTCTTTGTCACGCAAGTTAGTCGAAAGTAAGTAAATCGTATTTGCGTGTTGTTGCACTTCTAATAGTAAACTTCGTTGATAGATAAAATAAACACTTTCTTTAAAAAAAAACGACGCTTTGTTTTCTTTCAGATCTTTCTACTTTCCCGCACGCATATTTTAATTCAATAATAAACCAAAATGAAAGTTATATATTATATATATTATATATATATATATATATATATATATATATATATATTATACTAACGGGACCGTGGAGTTAATAGGAGTACGCCCTAATTCAGTCCACGGTTCCGTAAGCTTGTTTTTATACAACCTACACTTTTCTAACCTGTATAGTTAACTTATAAAAAAAAAACAGAATTTTTTTCACGCCCAGACGTTTTCGTGCTTCTCGTCCATTAAATTCATTTTTTCCACAAATACACACTGCAAAGTGTAAAGACAAGATGACCAAGGTCCAAGAAACGTCAGAATTTGGTGCAGAACACCCAAAAATTTAGGTAGGTCCATTTGGGGAGTGAAGGACGAGGAAACTGTCACTTTCTATGAAGCTCTTACCGAAAATGACTAAGAACGCCTATAACGCCGCATTTCTATCTTTCTCTTTTACATGTCAAGAATACCAAAGGCTTATCAAATTTCTAGAGGGCTGCACTTACCCATTTTGGGGCAAGTTTCACCCGAGGTCGAACGCGCCTCCGATTTCATGGGTGCGTCCGAAAATTTTCATCTGGATAATGGTGGGATCACACCTTGCTATTTGCGGACAGCGGCTACGGTGATGACGCCCGCCTTGATTTTGCAGTTCACACCACGCGTTTGGCGTCTTGGTGTGTCATTAACTAGGTTTACATCAAAAAATTCCGTCCGTCAATAATTATAATTAGAAGAAGTCGTTTATTTATTTCTACACATGAACATAGACATTTTGTTTTTGTATTTCATGCACTTAAAATGGCAAATAAGAAAAAAATTATTATTCCTTTTATAGATCGAAAAAAAAATCAAATCGAATTCAAAATATATGTCATGTAAATTTGACTTAATTCTCAACCCAAAGACGGAAACAACGCCTGCTGCAAATGGGATGACACCAATAGGTAGAAAGTTAAAGTTCCATTCACACTTAAGGTCTTTGTTTAATTGGTCAGTGTTTTTGTCTCTTTCCTTATTATTATTGTTACTTCTGCGACTGCGCAGTTCCATAACAGAGTTCGGAATTTCCGGAGGAATTACTTTATGGTTATCGTTATTTTATTTTTTTCGTAATATTTTTGGAAAATTGATTGATGAGGTACGTATCATCGACTAAAAAAAGTAAAAAGTAAGTAAGAACGTTAGGTTATATTTACCGATAACCACAAAGTAATTGCGTAAACTGAGAGGTAGTACACTTATTACGTAACCCTTATTTTGCCCAATTTTGACCCCAACCCGCGACCCCCTATATAACGCTTTGTAACGTTTGGGACTACTCCAGTCTAAAATAACAAAACGTTTTGCTGCCACTTTTTTTTCACTCGAAAAATCCAAAAAGTTGTTTTATTTCACAACAATAATTTAAAAATTGCGTTACGTAACGGAACCGCGAAACCCCGCTCACCCCTACATAACCCCTATAAGCGTTACGCCTAGTTGCCACCTATGCGTGCTCACCCTGACATTAAAAACGCATCACGCGACACTTTTAAAAATCGGCAAATGCATGCATTTGCAATGCATTTTTAGAGTCAGGGTGGGCACGCATAGGTGAGAACCAGGCGTTACGTAATGTTATGTATTTTAAATAGAGGCGTTCACATTGACTTTCCTGCCGAAATGGAACGCCACCATTTAAAATACACGTTGCAAACTTCGGAAATTTCACCCGAAGTCATTCTGAATCATGAACACAAATAAAACTAGGCATTGCTAAGCGACATTTCAATATATTACATAAAAGGCCTTCGCGCGTGGTAGGTGTAGGTACGCACGCATTCCTCTTTACGGCACGTACAACCTCCCGCCTCCCGCGGATACCTGTCCCGAATTCAGATATAGGTGCATATACCTACCTACTAGTTTCTGGAGCTGTTTTCTTTTTTTAGCGGTTACGGTTAACCTTGGTCCTAAAATTTCCCAGAAGTATAAGCAAAATAAGGAGACCTCGATTGTGTAATATCTTCGAATATTGTTTAAATTTACATATAATTGCTTATGCTTACATATATGTGTCTATAATCAAAAGTTTTTAATTTTTATGAATTTCCGGATTATACTTAATTTTTCACATACTATGACATCATCTAACAAATGGACGTAGATAGCACATCCTGTGAAGATCCATACCTGGAGAACCGCAACCATTCTGAACCGCCAAAATAGGCTGGTTCCGATTCTCAAGGCATCGAACATAACAGGTTGCGCTGTCTACATCGATTTTTTCTGTTCATTTCTGATATGAAAATTTAAGTATAATCCCGAAATTCATAAAAATTAAAAACTTTTGATTATATACAAATGTAAACATAAACAATTATCTGTAAATTTAAACAATATTCAAAGATATTACACAATCGAGGTCTCCTTCGTTTGCTTATACTTCTGGGAAATTTTAGGACCAAGTTTAACCGTAAACGCCACAAAAAGAAAATGGCATGGGAAGTGTGCAAAATTTAAAAATAGTTTTGCAAAATTACGCTTCTCGAATGACATAAATTTTTTGAAAAATATTAACTGGGGGGGGGGGCAAACTTCATATTTTCAGAATCTTCGTGTGGGTTAGAGGGAGGTGTGCAAAATTTTAAAATGGGTGTGCAAAATGATGCAAAATTAGACCTTTCTAATGACTCCAAAATTTTTAAAAAATATTGACTGGGGGGCAAACTTGATATTTTCAGAACCCTTGTGTCGGTTACAGGGAGGTGTGCAAAATTTTAAAATGGGTGTGCAAAATTGTGCAAAATAAGACCTTTCTAACGACACCAAATTTTTTGAAAAATATTGACTGGGGGGGGGGCAAACTTGATATTTTCAGAACCCTCGTGTGGGTTACGGGGAGGTGTGCAAAATTTTAAAATGGGTGTGCAAAATAAGACCTTTCTAACGACACCAAAATTTTTTAAAAATGTTGACTGGGGGGGGGGCAAACTTGATATTTTCAGAACCCTCGTGTGGGTTACAGGGGGGTGTGCAAAATTTTAAAATGGGTGTGCAAAATTGTGCAAAATAAGACCTTTCTAACGCCACCAAATTTTTTTAAAAATGTTGACTGGGGGTGGCAAACTTCATATTTTCAGAACCCTCTTGTGGGTTACAGGGAGGTGTGCAAAATTTTAAAATGGGTGTGCAAAATAAGACCTTTCTAACGGCACCAAACTTTTTGAAAAATATTGACTGGGGGGAGCAAACTTGATATTTTCAAAACCCTCGTGTGGGTTACAGGGAGGTGTGCAAAATTTTAAAATGGGTGTGCAAAATTGTGCAAAATAAGACCTTTCTAACGTCACCAAATTTTTTTAAAAATGTTGACTGGGGGTGGCAAACTTGATATTTTCAGAACCCTCTTGTGGGTTACAGGGAGGTGTGCAAAATTTTAAAATGGGTGTGCAAAATAAGACCTTTTTAACGGCACCAAACTTTTTGAAAAATATTTACTGGGGGGAGCAAACTTGATATTTTCAAAACCCTCGTGTGGGTTACAGGGAGGTGTGCAAAATTTTAAAATGGGTGTGCAAAATTGTGCAAAATAAGACCTTTCTAACGACACCAAATTTTTTTAAAAATATTGACTGGGGGGGGGGCAAACTTGATATTTTCAGAACCCTCGTGTGGGTTACGAGGAGGTGTGCAAAATTTTAAAATGGGTGTGCAAAATTGTGCAAAATAAGACCTTTCTAACGACACCAAAATTTTTTAAAAATGTTGACTGGGGGGGGCAAACTTGATATTTTCAGAACTCTCGTGTGGGTTACAGGGAGGTGTGCAAAATTTTAAAATGGGTGTGCAAAATTGTGCAAAATAAGACCTTTCTAGCGACACCAAAATTTTTTAAAAATGTTGACTGGGGGGGGGCAAACTTGATATTTTCAGAACCCTCGTATGGGTTACAGGGGGGTGTGCAAAATTTTAAAATGGGTGTGCAAAATTGTGCAAAATAAGACCTTTCTAACGACACCAAAATTTTTTAAAAACGTTGACTGGGGGGGGGCAAACTTGATATTTTCAGAACCCTCGTGTGGGTTACAGGGGGGTGTGCAAAATTTTAAAATGGGTGTGCAAAATTGTGCAAAATAAGACCTTTCAAATGACATCATAATTTTTGAAAAATATTGACTGGGGGGGGCAACGTGAAGTTTGCCCCCTCCCACAGAAAATGGTCTGTAGTTTCTCGTAGAAAGTGTGCAAAATTTGATTTGTGGTGTGCAAAATTGTGCAAAATGTGTGCAAAATTTTGGCATAAAAATTTTTGAGAAAATCGATCTGGGGGGGGGGGCAAACTTAACTGAGCCTTTCAAACAAGGTATTACAAGGTACGTGGGGGGAGGGGTAAGAAGGCAAGTCAGTGAATACATTATCAGTTTTTCCTCGAAATCCTTGATACGTTTTTAAGATTATATAAATATCTCTTTTGGTTCTCAAAATATCGGTAGTGGGAAGTTTATAAATGAACACCATGTATACAAAAATAATTACTATATTATAGAAATCACGTTAGAAAAGCTATTCTCCTCTTTATTGCACTTTAGAATATATATAGCCTATTCTTTTTATTGACTCAAAAATGGTACTTCTTACCTGACGCAAACTAGATTAAAATTTCTTTCCTTGGAATAACCCATAATTTGCATATTTTCTTTAATTTTGTATGTGTAATTATAAAAATAAGCTTCTTTTTTTATGTAGGCATTCTTATTAAATTTTATAAAGTAGGTACATACCTACGTATGTTGAGTAATATGTAATGTTTTGAATTAATTAGGTTGAGGATGCTTGTATAATAAGGTGACCGTATTTTTTTAGCTACCCAAAAGACGGACATTTTCCCAAATTGAGTTTTTTAATTGTCGTTTAGAGCACCAGAGCTTCTCAGAAATTTTTGAGCAATAATCCTAAATTACCTAACCGATTTTAATGAGCGATACGTCGATCACCTTGGTAGAGACTAGGATTCAGAACGGTGTTATTTTTTCAATTCATTATAAACTGATTCTATGATTCTATTATAATTTTGAAGACGAATTTCATGTTCTATAAATAAATAACACTCATTAAAATCGGTTAAGATATAACAAAACTGCAGTCATTCCGGTTTTTTTCTGGGCCACCACCCGGTAAATAAAGTCTGAGATCAGGGGATTGCCAGTTTGTGGGGAATTTTCCGAATTGCGGCGATCTTCTTTTGATTTGGAGGATTTTGCGGGGATTAACAGTGCTACTGTAATTTTTTGAAATTCTTACCAAAATCAAAGACATACCTCATAAATTATTACAAACTTTTATAATCCTAAAATTAAACCTCACAAAAGCTTATAAACTTTATAAAAACTGATAAGTTGTGTTTTTTTGGCAGGGTTTAGACTCAATTGCCATTCATTTTTTGATATCACATTAGTTATATTTTATTGAAAACATAATTTTGACCCCCCCCCCTCATTGTACACCACTGGTTAAAAATATATTACTTTTAACTTTAGGCTTAAGTACTATTCATTTGATACCATGTACATACTATTTTGATAGAAATTTTAATATTTGAGAACTCCCCACCATTTTTACTGGCTATGGGTTTGATTTTAATCGTTTTTAAATAAAAGAATGGGACCAACTATAGAAACCAAACTCAACATAAGTTCCAAATTTTGTCAAAATCGGTCGGATATTTTTTGAGATATGTTATGAGCGGTGGTTACAGATAGATGACGCTACATTCTTTAATTTTACATAAGCTTTGAGTTACTACTAAGCGGTGGGAAATTGCTTTTTTTTCGTTTTTATTAAGTTTTTATATGTTCACTTTATCGTAACATCATGATTGAAGGATGGCAGTTGTCGCGTGATTATGCCAAAAAATTTCCGATTTAATTTGCTATTGGTTACCTACCCAAGCGAAAAAATTTTTCGCAAAAATACATGTTGACCTGTCAAAAAACCCATTTTGATTGGTTTAAATGTACTGGTGTGGAATTTTCGGTGTATTTTTTTTTTACTTGTCAAGAAATACTATCGCTGTATTTTTGCAAAATGTCACCAGGACAAAAAAAAACTGATTTTCCATAAAAAGCCTAACATTTTCAAAAATATACTTATAATGAATTAAACCAATTTTTCACTATATATAGAACCAGTGGCGGTCGCAACTTTCTAAAACGGGAGTGGGCGTCACGAAATTTTTTCGTGGAAGCAATCTGTGTTATTTCGTTTTTTTTAGCAAAATATACAGTCCTGCTATACCTAGCGAACACACGCAGGCAAAAATTTTAGGAAAAATAATGTTTGATTGTAAAAAAGTGACCGTAAATGGCGATACAGGCGAAATTTTTGCAGAAAAATATGTTTCATTTCAAAAATATTAATGTTTGCTTTCAAAAAATGACCCAAAAGACGCAGCACCTGAAAATTTAAGAAGAGGAATGAATGATTTAAAAAAAAATAATTACCTATAATAATGACGCCGCAGGCTGAAATTTTCAAATAAGTAATGTTTAATTAAAAAAAAGTTACAAAATGCTGCCACACTCGAAAATTTTAAATTTTTATGAAAATTCTGAGATTTCCTGGAAAGTGCTCGACAAGCCAACTTAATGTGATTAGAGTGGTCAACTGCAGTACTACTCTACTTTTGTAACGTTCAATTTTTGCCGTTACAAAATAACTCTTACTTATCCTTAAGAAAAAAAAATAGATTAATATAAATGATTTTTCCTGCGACCACATGAAAATAGCCAAATTTGCACTTTTTCCTATTTCAGGAAGGTGCATGCATATTTCACAGGCATATTAATTTTTATTTTCGTCACTCTACGGAAGAAAATATTTTGCTCTCTGAATAGGAAAATGACTCACACTATAGATTCTAGATGTGTTTTGGGTCCACTGTTTTGACGAAAATATTTCGTCTCTAAGGACGAAAGTAAAAAAGGTAAATTTTAAAATTACAAGGAAATTCGGGTTGATATCTTTTGCGTGTCATAATAACTATAACCGTTAAGTTTCGTGAAGCAATGACAAAACAATAGTGCATACGACTAATCTATTTTTTAACTGCTCTTCATTCATCGCAATTAATGCAGAAAACGGGAGTAGGACGCTGCGACAAATCAAATTAAATTTCTTTGGCTGCAAGATAGACAACATTTTTTTCGTTCGCGATTTTGATGTAGCATTTACATGTTTTGGGTAAACTGCTCCAAAAAATCACTGCTATTTGTCACCGTGACCCGACTGGTGCAGTCACGTCTTGTGACTGCTTCACTAAAATCGCGGGTTGGTCCATCTCTAATCGCAATACAAATTATGGTGCCGCATGGCTGACGTCGAGTAACCATAGCAACGGTGAATATCAAAGCCACTTGGCTGTATGTTGGCTCTTCACTTGCTGCTTTGCTTTCGATAATTCGATTCTTTTAGGAGCGGTGCGGGTTACGACGGGCGGTCGAGCCCCTTCACCTACTTCCCCTGACGAGTCACCGCTGGTGCGTGGTCGTACGAAAAATAGCGTAACTACATAACTCGTTAGAAAGTGACAATATTACATTCGAGTGATTTTCGCACTCGGCTGACGCCTTGCACAAAAGCTTTTACACTTGTGTGAAATATGTCACTTTCTTCACTCGTTATGTATTATACTATTCTTCTCTCTTTATCAAGGACGTCTTCCAAAAAAGTAGATAAGTTAATATATAAAATAAAAGAGGTTAGTTTTGGCAGAGACAATTCAACTGCATAAACAAACACATCCAGTAACTTTTACCCTCCTCACCCCCCAAATAAGGGTGGTAGGGGAATAAACACGATTGACCAGCGAAAAAGTTGTTGACCGGGTCCTTATCTTTATCCTATTTTGATAAAACTTGTAAACGTACCGAAAGTACACGTCCTGACAGCGGCTTAGCAACAGGCCAGCGGGCCCTGGTTCGGAGCAACATCGGCGGGCCCACCATTTATTTAATTATTTATTTCGTTCATTTTCCACAGAGACAATAAATTTACAATTGTATTAGGAATAGTCTAAAACCTAAATCTAAAGAACCTATAAATAATTAAATATTAAAAAAAAAACGACTCACAAAGTGAAAATTGAGATCGCCTAACAAACATAATGTGAAATAGTATATTACATAACAAGAGAAGAAAGTGATAAATTTCACACGAGCGTGAATATTGTGAACGAGCCGCTAGCTTAGTGAAACAACTCGCGAGTGTAAGAAAGTTACTTTCTATCGAGTTGTGTATGCCATTTTTCCTATGAACACTGATGAATTGCACTAGTTTTTGTTAAAAAAAAAAGGTCTTTCGATTACTAAAAAACCAAGTTTTGGGTGGATATTTCGATCGTATCGAGTGGAAATAAAGAAAAATCCTCAAAAAACACCGTTTTGCTCTAAAATATCCTAAAAAAATTCGGTAAATCGCAATATCCGAAAAAAATCCGATCCTTGAAAAAAAATCCGCAAATCGGATTTTTATCCGGTGATTGTTACCACTGATTATTTTTCATCGGTTTTGTTACTACTTCAGACACTTTAAGTTGGTCATGACACGTGCAATTTTCCAGCTCGGATGTTTCTGTCTTTTCTTTCTTCTTTCTGAATTTTATGTTTGTATAAAAGTTCGGATGATTGTGTTATATATTACTTATTCAGGGTCTCTGGGGGGGGAGGAAGTTGACCCCCCTCCCACTGCTGGCAACGCCACTTGTATTAGCATTGTTTAAATATTGTAAACAATAATATTAAAGCGGTGTGCCCAGGCTCTGAACAGGGGTAGGCTTGGCAGCATAGCAAATTTATAAATAAAATGTCCTTATGACAAGTGTGCCACAAAAATTGTGCTGGTATTCGATAAAGTAGGTTAGCCTTCAATATTGGATGCTTTTGCAGGGGTGTGCCTAGGCCCTGGGCAGGGGTAGATTTGGCTACAAGTGCGCCACAAAAAATACGCTGGTATTCGATAAAGTAGGTAAAAGTTTCATATTGGATGACTTTACGAGGGTGTGCCTAAGCCCCGGGCAGGGGTAGGTTTGGCAGCATAACAAATTTATAAAAACGATGTCAATATGACACGTGTTCCTCAAAAATCATGTTGGTATGGGATGGTGTAAGTAAAAGTTAGTTATAGGTTGTCTTTAGAAGGATGTGCCCAGGTTCTAGACAGGAGTATGTTTGGCAGCATGGCAATTTAAGAAAAAGGTATTCATATGACCTGTGTGCCACCAAAATTATGCTGGTATTCGATAAAGTGGGTAACAGTTCAATATTGAATGTCTGTACGAGGGTGTGCCTAGGCTCTGGACAGGGGTAGGTTTGGCAGCATTCAAAAATTATAAAAAAGGTGTCCATATGACACATGTTTCACAAAAATTATGCTGGTATTCGATGAAGTAGGTAAGAGCTTAATATTGGATGTCTTTACTAGGGAGTGCCTAGGCACTAGACAAGGGTAGGTTGGGCAGCACACAATTTTTGTGAAAAAGGTGTCCAGATTATACGTGTGCCACAAAAATCTTGCTGGTATTACATGGTGTAGCTAAAAGTTAGTAACTGGATGTCTTTATAAGGGTGTGCCCATGTTCTGAAAAAAAGTAGGGTTGGCAGTATGTTAAATTTGAATTTGCTGCATCTATATGACACACGTACCGCCATAAAAATGCTGGTATCAAATAAAGTAGGTAGTCGATAGAGGTCTATCTGTTCTTTAGCGCAGAGAAGGTTTGGCAGCTATTTGAATTTTTATTTAAGGTGACTAAATGACACATAATAAACAAAAATTATGCTGGTAGTAAATAAAGTAGGTAGATGTTTAAAAAACCAACTCTTTAAGGAGGTGTGTCTATCCTCCTGTCAAGAGGAGGTATGGCAGCATAGCCTTTTCGTATCAAAGAGGTTAATATGACACTCATAAAAGAAAAGCCATTTAGGTATCTTATGACTTAGGTTGGAGTCACGTATGACAGCAATCTATGGTAGTGTGCCAATTTTCTGGTCTAACTCAAGTTGAATCTACTAACGGTTCTACAGACCGCTTCAAGCTACTGCGAACATAGGGCGGAAGAAGTCTAATTTGCCAGTGTACGTACATGCAGAGACACCGCACGCCTATCAGTGAAGCAACCAATACTCAGGCTTGCGATCGTCTTTCGTCGCCGTTCGCCGCCATTCGCAGCTTATGTTTAGTACGCCTCCAACCACGGTGCTGTGGGGAGTGTAGTCAATGAAACCGGAATTTGGTCAATAAATACGCAAATTTTTATAACGTAATTTTCTTATTTTTTGTCACTGATAAATAAGAGCGTTTTATTGTCAACTGCTCAGATTTATCAGTGACGACGTGTTACAATGAAAATAATAAGGAGAAACAAAATAAAAGCAAGTTTTCAAAATAAAATAATACATTCTAAGAACCAAAAAGATTCTCCCAGTCAAAAAAAAATTAGAGCAAATGTTCGAAAAGTCCTCCTTGCTCGGCTAGACAATATCCGAGCCTACTATATAAACCCCTTCTAACGTTTCCAAGCATGTTAGGGGTGATAATTTGAAAAGCTTCTTCAAAAACAGATAGAAGTCATTAGGAGCAAGATCGGGAGATCGAGCTGGCCATAAAATAGTTCCCCGTGTACTTATAACCCGATTAGGAAATACATTATCAAGATATTCCCTAACAAGGCCAACATTGTGAGCGGAACAACCATCTCGTTGAAACCATGTTTCACCAAATCTTACACCTAACAACTGCCTAGCAGTTGGAATAATGTGCTGCTGCAGTAGATCCAAGTATCTAGGACCATTCAAATTGCAATTGCCGGTAATAAAAAATGGCCCAATTACGTATTCCCCTACAATACCCCCCCCCAAACATTTAGTTTTTGGGGATACTGTGTTCTTACGTCAAAATACAAATGCAAATTTTCCCTCGACCAATATCGAATGTGTGTTGGGATATGACGATTTGACCATCTGCACTTTTTCGGCAACTTCGTAGACATCCATTTTTAGTTTTAAAAATGTATTATTTCAATTAAGAACTTACCCATCTGTTTCTCGAGCAAGGTAGAAATAAAACAAAATAATAAAAACAAAATGAATTTCCAAAAGATAACACTGCAGCGTGCTTCGAATCCACCTCGGTCGTACGGCACGGAGAGTAAATTGGACTTGATTCCCCCTATGTTCGCAGTAGCTTGAAGCGGTCTGTATACTCACTGCTTTAAAATGACATTCTTAAAACAACAAATATGCTGGTACGTAATTCATAGGTAGGCTCGTAAGAAAATTGACATATATGTGGGCGCAATTTAGGTCTGGACAGGATGATATTAGGCAGCTTGGATATTCTCAATCAGGATTCCAGTATTACATGTCTGACATCAAAATAACAGTGGTATGAGTTACCATAAGTCTAAGTTAGTAGTTGCCACACTTACCAGTGGTGTGCCTCGCATATGACCAAGAAAAAGTTTGGCAGCATTGTCAATTTATAATTAGTGGGCCAATATGACACCTGTATCATAAAAAAATTGCAGGTATTCTATTCATTACCTTGACTGTCAAGCTATGACAGGAATTAGCTTCATTCCGGCTCCCTGACCAAATTTCGAAAAAAGTTATAGTTGGCACACGCTGTAACATACGAATGTGACACTTTCTGGTTATAACCTCTTCTGGTATCTGATACATAGACTTTTTAACGTCCAGCTCCCGGTATATTAGTTTTAGTTTACCGCTTTTGATGAAATAAAGCCTATATCCTGCCCCGAATCCAGATGTCAATATCTGTTTAGTAGTTTTTGCGTGATGCTGGAACAAAAGACCAAAAATTCGAAAAATCGTATTTTTGATATCTATAATATGATTTGTTTAGAAGCCCAAAATAAATCTAGCTGGGAAAGCTGGAACTAGGCGAAATCGATGAATACTGACGACCTATCAAACATAGCAAAAGTCCTGACCCCCCCCCCCTCAACAGAAACATTATCAAAATGTCCGTCATCTTAACTTTTACAATTTTTTTCCGACAGCTCAAAAAAGCGTTTTTCAGAAAAAAACAAATTAAAAAATCTTGGGAGCTAAATAACAAACAAAATTTCATAACTAGTGCGGAATGTTCAAGGGCGGAAAAGTCACTTTACGCGCTAGTTTTTTCTACGAGCGTGCGGAAAACATAAAAAATGTAATATGTATATGCCAACTTTCGTACCATTTTTTTTCTGGGCCCTAATTCTTGAGCAGGGAACGACAAATATTTGTGTCGAATGATCCCAGACGTCAAGCCCATTTCGTATTCTTGAGCAGTGAGAGCTCATTCCATTCTATCAAAAATTGGATGTTCGCACTACCCGACTCCAAAACCAGGGATCGGTACCATTTCTCCGGCAAGCATGCGCGTAAAATCTATATTTTTCAATCTAAAATTTCGAAGACGTTTCAAGGAAAAGCATCTTTTCTTCGAGGGATGACACCATTCCCCGGGATTGATCCCTTTTCGTGAGGGATCATTCCTTTTCTCGAGATTCAAGAACACTGTTCAACAAATTTTTTTTTTTTGTTTCCTTCAACTTATGAGTTAATTCCTACCAATTTTGGGTTGCCAAAAACGAATATGACAAAGAAATTTTTTTATTAGCTCTAGTTTCTGTGATAAAAAATAATGAGTTTTTCATTTAATAAGGATTATGAGGTAACGAAAAATATTAATTATGTATGCTAACAATATTAAAAGGTGTATTTTTAATGACAGGTACACACTATAAATGACAAGAGAACACACCGGTGGTTGAATATATAAAGAATTAATTGGGGGCTTCATGAGATCGCTGTCTTTTGGCTTTCCTTTTGTAAGTAATTTCTGGAGCATCCCTATACATAAACCAGCAGTATGGATAGTCCACAAACCTACAGACCTGTTTCATCCTTATCTGGATTCATAGGACTGTACCTGTATCACTCTCAACAAATTTAAACAAAACTTGTCCAAAAGCGTAGGACAAGTTTTGTTTTTTGAGCTGGATTTTTGACGGATGTTACTTACACACCGGCGTATACAAAAGGGAGAATTTCCTCTTTGCTTGTCTTGACGTTGAGCGTTAATGATGCCATCTCGTCCTCCACTACTACTACGATCAGATTGCTATGTTTCCGCTCTTGTAAGTATCACCAGTTTAGGAATCCGCTAAGTATCACCAGTATACTATGAATCCGATCGTAGATAGAAAATACCGAAGATATGTAACCTTACGGGCTAAAATGTTAACAAAAATTGAAAGTTCGTGGATAACTCCCCAGAGCGCGCATAGTCGCTTTTCGACAACTCGACTGTCATCAGCCCAATGCATTTCGCCGCATTGAAATCTGTAACCATAGAAGATTAATGAATTTTCCTTTGCAATCCGTAATAAAATGCTCCAGTGTTTCACTTCACTTCGTATAGGTGGCGCATTAACTTAGCCCATTCCTCCTGCGCTAGATATCGTAGAAAATAGAAATATCCCTGCCATTATTAAAATTTGGTTGAAGCTGAACCGTATATCGTTAAAATTAACTTTTTATGACGACATAGAGAACATTCTTCTTGTTTTTATCAGTACTTTTGTTGTGTGATTTAGTGTTAGCAAAAAAAATATTATCGTGTTGATTGTGTGATTTTTTAAACACAAACAGTTTTATTTAGGTTTTTGTTTTATGTACTAACAAAAAATTGTTTGTAAATGTTTTTTAGCATTAATAATTAAGTAGGTAGGAACTATTTCAAAAAAACATCCGGCAGTTTGGGAATTTCCTAGAAAATTTCAGTTGTAAACAAAATATTAAATATAAATAAATTTGGCTTAAAATATTTTAGCATAATTAAAGGGGTAACGTTTTTGTTTAAGCAATTTTTAGTATGTTTTTCAGATTTTTATGCCATGATTTTGCTCCCATTGTATAGCCTTCTTTCCAAACTTTCGATTTTTAGAACAAAACACTCAGTTTTTTCAAGTTTTCATTGTTTTTTTTAGCGTTCAAAAAAAGTACTGCAATAAAATCATTTTTCTCTGTTAAAATGAAAAATATTTAAAGTTGTTGAAGAGAGACAGCAGGCTATTAAAAAGTATTTTAGAGAAAGATGTAAATAATTTAAGGCAATTGTTTACTAAAAATTTTTATTATGACATCTTTATCCAAAAAACGACAAAAATTGTAATTGTTCATAGTGTAAGTCATAATGTGGTATTAATTTATTTCAATCAAAGTTCTTTATAATGTTTAAAATTATCAAAAAACGTGTCCTACTATAAGTGTATTTTAGCACATCTAAAAATAATTGAACAGGTATTTATCTAAATTATTTTAAGGTTCATCATGGTAGACGTTTCTATTTTGGAATGTGACCGCTAAATATTTAAATTTGAGAGGAAATTGTTAAGTTAAAATAAAAAAGCATATTTAAAAAAATAAATACAATAAATACCTATAATAGAAATAAAATTATAGCATTTATTATATTTATGATCATTTTTTCCGAAATATTTCTGCAATGCTTAAATGCGACACTTTTGTATCCCAAAACTAATTTTTTGTAAAAAAGGAACTTTAAACCCAAATAGCTACTGTAATAGGGAGGAGAATTTATGCAAAATGCATAATGAGGATATTATACAAACTTAAGAGTAAAAAAAGAAATATTAATATCCGTAGTTTGCAATACACAAGTGTCGTTTGCAATACATAAGTGTGTAAATTATCACTAACTGTTGATATTCACAAACATCAATCGAAATCAAAACAAAATTATGATTGTTTTCCACAAAACCAAAACTACACTTTTTTGAACTCGACGCGCGTTTCGCTAACAACGTTAGCATCATCAGGAGACGATAAACAATGAACTAAATTAATCTACGCTCTATCTTATATACAATCCTTTAGTGGGCGGAGATAAGACTAATAATTTGTGATTGATCACGATTTTTAATCCTATCTCTTCTCAACCAAAGAATAAAGTGTACTAAACGGAATGGGTCCTCTATCTTTATTTAAACTATTTCTGGATTTAATGATTTCCATACTTTCATATGCATTCAAAAGTCTTTTGTTTGGTACACTTTTTAGAAGTTTTAGGTTATCTAATGTGAATCTATGATTGTTTTCAAAAGCATGCTCGGCCACACTTGACTTTTCTGTTCTTCCGTATTTTAAGTGTGCTAAGTGTTCTTTAAAACGTGTTTGAATAGAGCGTAAACGAGATTAAAATTTCACCTTCTTGGAGTGAAATATCTTTAACTTTGTTGATAAATTCAAGGGAATTTTGATCAGAGAAACCTTTTTCCTTTATCGGTAAATTTACTATGAAACAGAGAACAACAGTACACTGCCATTTCTAGACACTTTAGTTATAAGAAATAACAATAAATTGGACTTTGACCTATACAGAAAAGGCACGGCCACCAACAGGTATATTCCAAATGACTCTTTTCATTGCTTACAACATAAGCTTGCAGGTTTGCACTTTTTAACATATAGATTAGTAAATTTCCCCTTAAACAAAGAAAGATTTGAAGCAGAAAAGAATAGGATTAGGAATATAGCTGGCGAAAACGGTTACGACGAAGGATTAATAAATAAGCTGATAAATAGACATTCTTTTCAAAAGACCTTTCGTAATTCTACCTTTTTCAGACAAAAAGATACCTGCGACTCAAAATTTGTATCAATTCCTTTTAATCCTAATTATACGAAAGGATTACACAAAGTATTTAATAACACCGGTCTTAAATTAGTATATCAATCCGGTAACACAAATAGAAGCTTACTAGGAAATCCCAAGGATAAAACTACAGTTCTAGAAAAAAGTGGAATTTACGAAATTAGTTGCATGGATTGTGACAAAAAATATGTTGGCCAAACGAGACGCTCTATTCAAACACGTTTTAAAGAACACTTAGCACACTTAAAATACGGAAGAACAGAAAAGTCAAGTGTGGCCGAGCATGCTTTTGAAAACAATCATAGATTCACATTAGATAACCTAAAACTTCTAAAAGGTGTACCAAACAAAAGACTTTTAAATGCATATGAAAGTATGGAAATCATTAAATCCAGAAATAGTTTAAATAAAGATAGAGGACCCATCCCGTTTAGTACACTTTATTCTTTGGTTGAGAAGAGATAGAATTAAAAATCGTGATCAATTACAAATTATTAGTCTTATCTCCGCCCACTAAAGGATTGTATATAAGATAGAGCGTAGATTAATTTAGTTCATTGTTTATCGTCTCCTGATGATGCTAACGTTGTTAGCGAAACGCGCGTCGAGTGCAAAAAAGTGTAGTTTTGGTTTTGTGGAAAACAATCATAATTTTGTTTTAGTGCAACCAAAGGTTCCAAATTCTCAACATAATCAATCGAAATGTTTATCACACACGTAAAATCCAATACATATTTGACAAAAAATGCACCATTATAGTGCGCCACTGAGGCAATTTTTGGCTCTACCATGATGAACCTTAAAATAATTTTGTTAAATACCTGTTAAATTATTTTTAGATGTGCTAAAATACACTTTAGGTGGACACGTTTTTTGGTAAATTAAGAGACTGTAAAGAACTTTGATTGAAAGAAATGAATACCACCTTATGTTTTACATTTGAAAAATTAAAATTTTGGCTGTTTTTGGGATAAAAATGGCGAACTAGCGTACAAAGGGGTATGTATATTCTCAATCTACTCTACCAGAAAATTGATGTCAAAATTTAAAGAAAAATTTATTTGTGTTTTTTTAGTACCTACATTACTAATTTAAATAAATATCAACGTAAACTCTTTTAAATGTCCCAAAGTAGACACAACATAAACATATCCTGGTATTTTAATTTTTTTTTATAATTTTTTATTTTTAAATAGGCAATTATTTTTAGCTACTATTCGTAAAAACTGCTATTTTTACCCATTGCTGAGGTGTTTTTCACAGCCTTTGATGTCCTTAACAAAAGTGCTTGGTTAAATAATATACAGGGGGTTATATAATTAAATGTCAATATTTAAGAAGCTTAAATCTCATAAAAAAACACACCTGTTTTTTATCTGATTTTATAAGGTTTATAAGCTTCGATGAGGTAAAATTTTAGGTTTATTGTTTGTAATAATTTATGAGTTACCTACGTCTTTGATTTTGGTAAGATTTTGTGCAGTTTCATATATATCTGTTTTTTACCCGAGCCAATCTAACAGACTTATAAATATACATAAATATTTATAGTACAAACGTTTTATTTTCAAATATTTTATAGGTTTATAAAAGAACCATTTTCTAGGAGATTTTATAATCAATCATTTTTACAAGACTTTTGGGATATTTTATGATCAGCCAGACTAATAAAATTTTAAATGTTTCCCTCTTATTAATAGTTTGCTATGGGTTGGTATAAACACAAGTCTTCCTATAGATTATATAGTCAGACAAACTCACAAAATTGTATATGCTTTTATGTGTCCATGTTAAAAAATAACTATGGCTTTGAATATATCCACAATTTTTATGGGTTTTTGCCGGGGTATTTTATAATCTAACAGGCTCATAATATTTTATAAGTTTCTATAATAAATTCTAATCTTTTATAATTTTACTTACTACATGGGTAAGACCTTTGAAACAGACTAATTTCATAAAAACTTTGTTTTTATCGACCACCTGAAAACTAATTAAAAAAGGTATACTTGGTATACTATCGTAAAGCCTCACAAAATTTCATACAAACTTCTCGAAGAAATAAGATCTTACCTGCCCTAACCTATGTGCCCTTTTAAGTCGTCAATTTTTTTTTTGGACTGCCTGAACTTATATAATCCTAAATAAATATAAATTTATTAATTATTATTATTATTAAAATAATAAGTATAATCACATCATTCGTCGTAAATACTTTTACAAAAAAAACATATTCTTTGGCTTATCAAATCTTGTAGGTTTTTCTAAACAATACCTCAAACAATCTCAGACAAACTTATCACAGTAACCCCCAAAGGTGGTAAGGTGTATTTGCTTTATTGGCAATATTGGCCATTGGTTATTTACTACAGTAGTATTATTGGCAAAATTGCGCTATTTTGCCAATGATTATTTACTAGTGCTGATGTATTGGCAAATTTATGTTATTTTGCCAATAACTGAAAAACGTGTTTTACATACCAAGTGAAACGCAATCATTCCTTTAAAAATTGCATGCATTTCTAAACCACCTTTCCGGTCCGATCAAACGCATTGCCGGATATCGTGTCTTTTGAACGCCGCATTTTTTAAATTTCCCGCGCGATTGACATCTTTTGTGCGGTTGACAACTTGACGTACTTGCCGACGCATTTTAATAATATTCTGCGGATTCTTCCTATGTGGGTTCCTTTTGGTGGTTTGTTTTTTGTGTTTTGCAAGTTTTCTTTTAAAATTGGCTTAAATTTAGTTTGAGTTTCAAGTCACCATGGATGTGGAAGCCGATACTGCGTAAGTACTCATATTCTTTTGTTCTTAAATAAGGTCGGCCTAGAGTGGACTTAAAAATGTTCAGAACTACCAGTAAAGCGACCAAAAAAATCGTCATTTTTGCTGGGTTTATACAGGCATATAAAAATTAATAACTTTGAACCGAACAGCACAGAGCTTCTGCACATGTATACAAAAGTGAATGACACCAATAGTTGAAATAATTAAACTAAACTCCATCATGCTGTTTTCCTTAATAATATCTGTTAAAAACAAACCAAAAACTGCAAAAAGCCCCCATTTAAATTACAAAAACAAATGAAAGTGAGGTTATGTGCCTCAAAGGGGCATGCTCAAATCCGTTTTAAGATAAAAATAAATGTTAAAAGTTACTCATCTTTTTATTTATGCTGTATAAATGCCTACACCGTTTCCCATAAGCTCATTCAACTTTTATTTTAATTTTAATTATTATTTTTTTTTAATTTTTATTTTGATTTGCCTGTATAATTAAATCGTGATCTAGACGCCACTTTACAATAAAATCAAAGGTCACATCATGATTTCCAATGCTTAAGCGATACTGACACTAATAATTTACAAATTTCTTTCGTAATCGAGCAAAACCGTTCTCAACTAAAAAGCCAGTTAACTGCTACCTGTGTTCAGCCTTCAGTGCCATTTAGCCTACTGTTGCCGCCATTTTTATAACCAAATTGACAGGTAAAACAGGAATTTTCTCTCAGTTTGGTGTCACTATGGCCTCTATAGTAGGCTAAAAGATACTATATCAAAAAAGAGTTAACTGGCTTTTTAGTTGAAGTGTTGGATCGAGCCATCTAAAGATTCATCAATTCAGTCTACGTCCAAGTCATTTTGTAACACTGAAATTTCTCTTGCTGACCCAGAGAATGATGACCCTTAAATTTCTTGTGAAACCGAGCTGTCTTTAGTTAATATCTTAAAATCTTTTTTAAAATTAATTTGAAAAAAATCGTATGGGGTACTATTTTTTTATTTTAACGTAAATTTGGCAATAAAACAACTAGATTAAAGTTTTTATTTTTTTTTTGAGGTACCGATATTTTGTCACTTTTTAAGCAAAAAGTGCTACTTTTTCCTAAAACAAAATACTGGTTTATCCAAAAAAAAAATAATTTACAGCTATACTTACTACAATTTAACTTTTTTAGATTCTGTAAAAAATCCTTTAAAAAGTCAACTATACTTACCACAATTTAAACTTTTTTAGATTCTGTAAAAAATCCTTTAAGTCAACCAACTTTTCCTCATTCTGTCGTTGAAGATGCTACTAAGGCTTGGTTACGGGGTGCCTGTGACTGGAAAGGGGGCAGAACATCCAGGAAAAAAGATGCTGAATAAATCTTCATCTTATCTTATAACAAGAAGAAGGAAGTACTAAGTTTTTAAATTTTTGGCCAAGGAATTTTTATATAAAGCAACTGAAGCAAACCTTATTTTTTTGATTCACAATCAAAGAGATTCTAAATAAAATTTTCCCTGTTGCAATTTACTGTTGTATGGAAAACCTCCTCTTAATAAATATTTAAATCAATTTATGAAAGAATTTTCCTCTATCTTTGGCATGACCAAGACGACAAATATTATTCATATGGTTTCCATTCCTGTCTTCATGTAAGGATATAAATATAAGTGTATAAGTGTTTGTTTATAGTAACATTTATTTATTTATTACAATTTGTTTTTCTAGGAATTTTTGTTCGTTTAAGGATAACATAAAATAAATGTGCATTCGTAAATTATGTGCATTATTTTATTTTTAATCCACAATCATTACAATTTTTATTTTATGCATAAATACTTTAAATACGGAGAAAAAGCCAATTATCAGTGGTATCGGAATTTGCATTTTCTTAAAATTTGTGAAAAACTAAGCAACTTTTGCATTATTTTTTTTTTCTATCTTTAAGAATAAATGAGTTATGTACTTGGGAAAATATGGTGAATCACCCTTACCACTAAGTGCCAAACCCACGCAAAAATTAAAAGTTTAAAAGTGCACCTCCTTGATTGGTCAGCTCAATAGGGATACAGATGCAAATTCCGATACCACTGATAATTGGCTTTTTCTTCCTATTTAAAGTATTTTTGCGTAAAATAAAAATTGTAATGATTGTGGAGTAAAAATAAAATAATGCACATAATTTACGAATGCACATTTATTTTATGTTATCCTTAAACGAACAAAAATTCCTAGAAAAACCAATATGTAATAAATAAATAAATGTTACTATAAACAAACACTTATACACTTATATTTATATCCTACCATAAAGACAGGAATGGAAACCATATGAATAATATTTGTCGTCTTGGTCATGCCAAAGATAGAGGAAAATTCTTTCATAAATTGATTTAAATATTTATTAAGAGGAGGTTTTCCATACAACAGTAAATTGCAACAGGGAAAATTTTATTTAGAATCTCTTTGATTGTGAATCAAAAAAATAAGGTTTGCTTCAGTTGCTATATATAAAAATTCCTTGGCCAAAAATTTAAAAACTTAGTACTTCCTTCTTCTTGTTATAAGATAAGATGAAGATTTATTCAGCATCTTTTTTCCTGGATGTTCTGCCCCCTTTTCAGTCACAGGCACCCCGTAACCAAGCCTTAGTAGCATCTTCAACGACAGAATGAAGAAAAGTTGGTTGACTTCTTAAAGGATTTTTTACAGAATCTCAAAAAGTTTAAATTTTGGTAAGTATAGCTGTAAATTATTTTTTTTGGATAAACCAGTATTTTGGTTTAGGAAAAAGTAGCCCTTTTTGCTTAAAAAGTGACAAAATATCGGTTTCTCAAAAAAAAACTTTAATCTAGTTGTTTTATTGGCAAATTTACGTTAAAATAAAAAAATAGTACCACAGACGAGTTTTTTCAAATTAATTTTAAAAAATATTTTAAGATATTAACTAAAGACAGCTCGGTTTCACAAGAAATTTAAGGGTCATCATTCTCTGGGTCAGCAAGAGAAATTTCAGTGTTAGAAAATGACTTGGACGTAGACTGAATTGATAAATCTTTAAATGGCTCGATCCAACACTTTAACTAAAAAGCCAGTTAACTCTTTTTTGATATAGTATCCTTTAGCCTACTATAGAGGCCATAGTGACACCAAACTGAGAGAAAATTCCTGTTTTAACTGTCAATTTGGTTATAAAAATGGCGGCAACAGTAGGCTAAATGGCACTGCAGGCTGAACACAGGTAGCAGTTAACTGGCTTTTTAGTTGAGAACGGTTTTGCTCGATTACAAAAGAAATTTGTAAATTATTAGTGTCAGTATTGCTTAAGCATTGTAGATCATGATGTGACCTTTGATTTTCTTGTAAAGTGGCATCTAGATCACGATTTAATGCTGGGTTCATACAGGCAAATCAAAATAAAAATTAAAAAAAAAATAATAATTAAAATTAAAATAAAAGTTGAATGAGCTTATGGGGAACAGTGTAGGCATTTATACAGCATAAATAAAAAGGTGAGTAACTTAACATTTATTTTTATCTTAAAACGGATTTGAGCATGTTCCTTTGACACACATAACCTCACTTTCATTTGTTTTTGTAATTTAAATGGTTTTTTTTTTTGCAGTTTTTGGTTTGTTTTTAACAGATATTAGTAAGGAAAACAGCATGATGGAGTTTAGTTTAATTATTTCAACTATTGGTGTCATTCACTTTTGTATACATGTGCAGAAGCTGTGTGCTGTTCGGTTCAAAGTTATTATTTTTTATTTTAATTTTTATATGCCTGTATAAACCCAGCAAAAATGACGGTTATTATGCAGTATACGGTTTTCTGCCATTTTTGATTTTTTTTGAAAAATTCTTTATGGGGGCACCTTCTAGGGTCCCTAGGACCCCAAATCCGTCTGCGCCGGTTGGTTTTTTTTTATTTTTTTGTTTTTTTTTTAATTTTTTCTCGTAAAAAAAAAATCGGGCGCAAGCGGATTTGGGGTCCTAGGGACCCTAGAAGGTGCCCCCATAAAGAATTTTTCAAAAAAAATCAAAAGTGGCAGAAAACCGTATAATGCATAATTAAAATGACGATTTTTGGTCGCTTTACTGGTAGTTCTGAACATTTTTAAGTCCACTCTAGGCCGACCTTATTTAAGAACAAAAGAATATGAGTACTTACGCAGTATCGGCTTCCACATCCATGGTGACTTGATACTCAAACTAAATTTAAGCCAATTTTAAAAGAAAACTTGCAAAACACAAAAAGGAACCCACATAGGAAGAATCTGCAGAATATTATTAAAATGGCGTCGGCAAGTACGTCAAGTTGTCAACCGCACGACAGATGTCAATCGCGCGGGAAATTTAAAAAATGCGGCGTTCAAAAGGCACGATATCCGGCAATGCGTTTGATCGGACCGGAAAGGTGGTTTAGAAATGCATGCAATTTTTAAAGGAACGATTGCGTTGCACTTGGTATGTAAAACACGTTTTTCAGTTATTGGCAAAATAACATAAATTTGCCAATACATCAGCACTAGTAAATAATCATTGGCAAAATAGCGCAATTTTGCCAATAATACTACTGTAGTAAATAACCAATGACATTCACTTGCCAATATTGCCAATAAAGCAAAAATGTTTGTGGGGATGTAGTGGGAAAAATATGGTGAATCACCCCATACATTTTTTGCCAATATTGCCTGCAATGCCGGTATTTAGTATGCAGTGCTCCTCTACATTTAAACCATGCTAAGTGTGTATTTGCCATCATTTTAAACGTATTCGTTGCCGTCGCTCGGCCGGTGGCTCACACAGGAGTGTTTAAGGTATTTATAACGCACAGATTGCCGTGCATCAAATTCTCATAGCTTCTGGGGAAAAAAATAAGTATTTATGCGAGAACAGTTTTTTATTAGATATGGTGGGTTAAGTCGTCATAGTTTATAGTTTACGTTAGGTTATAATTTAGATTGCCTGTATTAATCCATATTTTATTACTTCTACTACTATTAATACCACTGCTAAAATTGTGCCATAATTTTTTTTTAGAATGCTGCGGGTAGATCTTATAGAATCCCTTAAACCTTTATGAGGAATAGTCATATTAAAATTGTAATCTTTTATAAACCAACTGGCTATATTTGTTTTTCACTTTCTTTTGTCAAAACTTATAAAATATCATAAATTTATAGATCATGAAATCTTATAATGTTTTATTTTTTATAATATTTTATGAGGTTCTTTTGGCAGGGATGTCAACGTCAAAAAATTGATTCGATTAAATTTGGAGTGGATGTAGTCTTCAGTTTTATAGATATGCATTTTGTTTTATCTTTTTGCTTTTGTTTTGATGTTGTTTTATTGATCCTGTCCTTACATAGAAATAATACACTTTAATACACTTAAAAGATATTATGTAGTTTCTATAGATATTAGTAATGCTCGTATCCGCCAAAATGTTCGATTAGATTTTAATCATGATTATATACTAATCGGTGTTTAGAATGTGGTGTTTTATATTGAAATTTTCTTTGCCAAGACTCATTCCAAACTCCGATTAGTGTTAATCATAATTAAAGCTTAATGGAAGAATTTTCACGTTAGTGAATATGGATTAAGTTATTTATTTAATTCGAGTAGGGTGTTTGCTTATGTAGCTTCCCAAGTAACAATTGTATGACCTACTGGTTGTGATGATTAAAAACTTAACCAATATTAACGTTGTATTTGGTGGAGAAATTGGTTATTTTCGGGACGACCTTTGTTAACGAAATAATTACCGACGCCTAAACGTTAATTTTACCCTTTAGTTAAACTGCAACGTTTTGTTAACGTTTTCGTATGAATAATGAGATTTCGTAATTATTTTGGTGTCAAAATAACGACCACAAAACGTTAAAGGGTACACGTCGCGCATCCTACGTAATTCTTCGTGAAATTTACGTTTTTTGGTCGTTATGTGGTAAGAGCACGTAAATAGGTCTATTTTATGCACCAACCATTTCTGATCGTTCTGTGCAGAGAATGGGAGTCGTTTGGTTTGGTATTTCAAGTCTTGTTATCAACACAGAACTTCACATTTTTTATTTTTCATTTAATTTTTTATTCTAAATTTTATTTGTTTCATAAGGCCTATTTACTCAAGTTTTAATGGCTAATCCTCAACGCGTAATTTTTTCTTCTCTCTCTACTTTTTGAAGGGAAATAGAAATTTAAGCATTATATAGGTATTAAAACTTGAGTAAATAGGCCCTTGCTTACGTATCCTTAATAGTTAAAAAAAAACTATATTTCTTTGTGATCTTTTTCAGTGTGTATGTGTCAAACTTTAAAAAAAAAATTTTGAAACAATAAAGAAAAATAAAACCTTTCATTTGACTAATTTTAATACAAAATACACATTGCACAAACACTACAAAATATAATACAAAACACAAAGTAGGCACTTAGATTGTAGCTTCTTTAAAAGTACAGAACACAACTAATAAGGACAACATTTTAACGAATGAGCAAAAAGAAAAAACCTTTTTTTTGCTGAATCTATCTAATTATAAAACTAACCTAAACAAAAATAAAGAATATATATTTTTTTAATTTGAAAAAATATTACAAGCTTTTTTAGTACATTCAGTATAGGTACTCACACAAATACCTAAAATACTGAAATAGCTTCAATATTCAGCACTAAGAGGCTGATAGCCCCCATTGTGAGCCAGCTCCGGGATGAATATTTTAGCTCTGCACACAAGTATTTATTTGGGTTGTGTACCTATTTATTATTTAGAAATCTCAAATAGGTATGTAAAAAACACTAGTATCTACTTAAATGATCAAAGGATTATCCCCTTTTTGAAGTTCTTCATCCAAAGTATTGTGTGCCTCTTTAGATCCAATATTTCATTAGCCTTCGGTGTAACTTTCTTTATTTAGGTCTTTAAGGTGGTCCAGTTTTACATCCATATTGTCAATTTCTTCGCACCTAAGAAAATAAAAAAAGTTAAGGAAAATTAAACAAAAAAGCAGTACTCAGAGAATTTTTAAATTAAATTAATTAAAAATAAAACTTCCATGACTGAACTAGCTCTGCTTAGCTATGCTCTTAATGTTCATAAAGTAAAAATTCTGAGATTATGTATTAATCATGATTAGATACTAATCGGGGTTTAAAATATGATGTTTTATATTGAAACTTTATTTGTGAAGATCCATTTCAAAGCCCAATTAGTGTTAATCATGATTAAAGCTTTATCAGAGAATTTTCATGTTGGGAGATATGGACATAAGAGAAGTTATTGTGTTAAAGAAAATTAACCTACAAAATTGAATTTGACTGTGTCATATAAATCTGTCATTTAAGTCTTGACAGTTGTCAATAAAAATCAAACGTATGGATACTGGGTGTTTACTAAAAATAAAAGAAAACCAGTAAAGTTGTAGTACTTACATGCAGCTATGAGGTTGCAAAGTTCGTTAAGCTTTTCAAGAACATCTGGACTTCTTACGATCATCAGGTGTGCCTGTGGGACTTCATTATGTAGTGTTTCTAAACTTTCAACTTGTTGAGCATTAACTTTGCATAATGCAACAGTTTTTACAAACTTTTTCTGGGAATGAATCTGATTTTCTTGCAGCTATTGCTTTGATGGTTCAGATTAAGATTTTATAACTTTATTCACACCGACAGCCTCTGTAACTGCCCTTTTTGTTAAGGTTTTACAGCTGTAAGTAAAACTCTTCCTTTAAAACACACGGGTAGGTACTGGTGTCATGAGCAGAGCTCCGGTACCATCAGACTGAATTCTTCTCAACAACCTCAAAGGTGGCGGCGAAATTTGGCAAAAACCATCGAGCAGCAAAAAACATTTTTTTTTAAATCGCGGACAGATGAAATTGACTTGGCAGCCTGTCAGCTGTCACCCAAGGAAAAGATTTTGGTACATTGACATTAGGCGCATTTTGGTGAAGCAGCTGTCGAATCTGTTACCAAAGGACGTTTTTTGGTTGGCAAACGGTAAGTACGGAACGACGGATAAGCGCCATGTTGCTTTTTGCAATCAGCTTTTTAATTTGAAGCCATATTGCCAAACAGAATGTAAACAAACTCGTTAGGAGTCTTTTATTAGTTTTTTCTAGCAATTCGTAGCTGTTATTAATGTTAAATCACTAATTTAGTTGTATACAGACGTAAAAGTAGTTCTGCATCAATTTTTTGTCTTATATAAAATTTAAAAAAAATAACTTTTTTTCTAAATCTGCCATATATTTCAGTCCCGCGTTTTTTTTGGACCTAAAAATATCATATTTGACAGTACACTAAGTTGCGTTTCCGATTATAGTGTACAGAAAGCCCTTAAAACGTACATCTTGTTCATGATTATTAATTTGGAAAATATTGATTATTATTACTCTGAATCTTATGATAGATGATTTTTGGTGGAGACAAAATATAAAATGTTCCCCACAAATAATGAAAGGTGGTAAGGTGTATTTGCTTTATTGGCAAGTGAATGCCATTGGTTATTTACTACAGTAGTATTATTGGCAAAATTGCGCTATTTTTCCAATGATTATTTACTAGTGCTGATGTATTGGCAAATTTATGTTATTTTTTTAATAACTGAAAAACGTGTTTTACATACCAAGTGAAACGCAATCGTTCCTTTAAAAATTTCATGCATTTCTAAACCACCTTTCCGGTCCGATCAAACGCATTGCCGGATATCGTATTTTTTGAACGCCGCATTTTTTAAATTTCCCGCGCGATTGACATCTGTCGTGCGGTTGACAACTTGACGTACTTGCCGACGCCATTTTAATAATATTTTGCGGATTCTTCCTATGTGGGTTCCTTTTCGTGGTTTGTTTTTTGTGTTTTGCAAGTTTTCTTTTAAAATTGGCTTAAATTTAGTTTGAGTTTCAAGTCACCATGGATGTGGAAGCCGATACTGCGTAAATACTCATATTTTGTTCTTAAATAAGGTCGGCCTAGGGTAGACTTAAAAATGTTCAGAACTACCAGTAAAGCGTCCAAAAATCGTAATTTTTGCTGGGTTTATACAGGTATATAAAATAAAAAATTATTCTGGTTTATACAGCCACATAAAAATAACTTTGAATGGATCAGCACACAGCTTCTGCACATGTATACAAAAGTGAATGACACCAATAGTTGAAATAATTAAACTAAACTCTATCATGCTGTTTTCCTTAATATCTGTTAAAAACAAACCAAAAAATGCAAAAAAAAACCCATTTAAATTACAAAAACAAATGAAAGTGAGGTTATGTGCGTCAAAGGGGCATGCTCAAATCCGTTTTAAGATAAAAATAAATGTTAAAAGTTGCTCATCTTTTTATTTATGCTGTATAAATGCCTACACTGTTCACCATAAGCTCATTCAACTTTTATTTTAATTTTAATTATTATTATTTTTTTAATTTTTATTTTGATTTGCCTGTATGAAGCCAGCATTAAATCGCAATCTAGACGCCACTTTACAAGAAAATCAAATGTTAAGCGATACTGACACTGATAATTTACAAATTTCTTTTGTAATCAAGCAAAACCGTTCTCAACTAAAAAGCCAGTTAACTCCTACCTGTGTTCAGCCTTCAGTGCCATTTAGCCTACTGTTGCCGCCATTTTTATAACCAAATTGACAGGTAAAACATGAATTTTCTCTCAGTTTGGTGTCACTATGGCCTCTATAGTAGGCTAAAGGATACTATATCAAAAAAGAGTTAACTTGCTTTTTAGTTGAAGTGTTGGATCGAGCCATCTAAAGATTCATCAATTTCAGAGAATGATGACCTTTAAATTTCTTGTGAAACCGAGCTGTCTTTAGTTAATATCTTAAAATCTTTTTTAAAATTAATTTGAAAAAACTCGTCTGTGGTACTATTTTTTTATTTTAACATAAATTTGCCAATAAAACAACTAGATTAAAGTTTTTAATTTTTTTTTGAGAAACTGATATTTTGTCACTTTTTAAGCAAAAAGGGCTACTTTTTCCTAAAACAAAATACTGGTTTATCCAAAAAAAATAATTTACAGCTATACTTACCACAATTTAAACTTTTTTAGATTCCGTAAAGAAAAATCCTTTAAGAAGTCAACCAACTTCTCCTCATTCTGTCGTTGAAAATGCTATTAAGGCTTGGTTATGGGATGCCGGTGACTGGAAAGGGGGCAGAACATCCAGGAAAAAAGATGCTGCACAGATCTTCATCTTATCTTAGAACAAGAAGAAGGAAGTACTAAGTTTTTAAATTTTTGACCAAGGAATTATTATATAAAGCAACTGAAGCAAACCTTATTGTTTTGATTCACAATCAAAGAGATTCTAAATAAAATTTTCCCTGTTGCAATTTACTATGGTATGGAAAACCTCCTCTTAATAAATATTTAAAACAATTTATGAAAGAATTTTCCTCTATCTTTGGCATGACTAAGACGACAAATATTCATATGGTTTCCATTCCTGTCTTCATGCTAGGATATAAATATAAGTGTATAAGTTTTTTTTTATAGTAACATTTATTTATTTATAACATATTGGTTTTTCTAGGAATTTTTGTTCGTTTAAGGATAAAATAAAATAAATGTGCATTCTTAAATGATGTGCATTATTTTATTTTTAATCCACAATCATTACAATTTTTATTTTGTGCATAAATACTTTAAATAGGGAGAAAAAGCCAATTATCAGTGGTATCGGAATTTGCATCTGTATCTCTATTGAGCCGACCAATCAAGGAGGTGCACTTTTAAACTTTAAATTTTTGTGTGGTTTTGGCACTTAGTGGTACAGGGTGATTCACCATATTTTCCCAATTACATAACTCATTTGTTCTTAAAGATAGAAAAAAAATTAATAGAAAAGTTGCTTAGTTTTTTACAAATTTTAAGAAAATTTAACCAAAATTTTCAAAATGTCAAATTTCGACATCAACTTTCTTATTTCAAATGGAACACCCTGTATATTTTTCAAGAAAAACGTTGCCTTAAGAGCAATGTGTTGAACAAAAAGTTACCTAGACTATTTTTCCTTGGCTAACACATCGCCCTTATGGCAAATTATTTTGTATTTCACTCGAGAACCGCTAAAAAGATAAACCCTACATATGGTATATTTTAAGAATCAGGAAAAAAAGATCTACCGAAATTTAAAAAAATATACAGGGTGTTCAATTTAAAATAAGAAACTTGTTGTTTAAATTTGACATTTTGAAAATTTTTATTGAATTATCTTAAAATTTGTGAAGAACTTATCAACTTTTGTATTTAAACTATGTTTCTATCTCTAATAATAAATGAGCTATGTAGTGGGAAAAATATGGTGAATCACCCCATACATTTTTTGCCAATATTGCCTGCAATGCCGGTATTTAGTATGCAGTGCTCCTCTACATTTAAACCATGCTAAGTGTGTATTTGCCATCATTTTAAACGTATTCGTTGCCGTCGTTCGGCCGGTGGCTCAAACAGGAGTGTTTAAGGTATTTACACTTTGCCATGCCGGCATTGTTTGTGGGGATCACAATCCGGACTAAAGGGTCAAAAAAATTTATTGTGTATCGGTTTGGATCTCCGGGGGGGGGGGTTAACCTCGCTACGCCACTGTAATAGTTACCATTAAAAAAACGATATTAATTGAAAAGCGTTGCAATCCTAAAAATTCAAAAATATGGTTATGTTTAGTCCTTTATATTGGTTTCTTATTATACCAATAGAATGAATAGATGAATATGTTATTTTGTATAGATTTAGTGATATTCTAACTTTGATCTCAAAAAAGTTTGATACAGAAGAAAATCTGACAACACCGCTTCGTTGTCTTTGTCTGTCTTAGGTTGATGAATAGAGACTTCCGACTTGAACCTGTCGCATTCGAAAGGTAGAATTTGGACCCCAACCCCTGTCGATTTTTGCCCATATCAGAAAGATCGCCCAACTGTAATGCGTTTTCAGCAGCATCACCTAATATAGCAATCAGGATAAGCGATTTTCGCCCGCAGGAAGCTTCTGTTTTAGCGTCTGAAATTTCCTGGAGGGAAGAAAACGCTTCTTTTCCGGCATCGTTATGAGTGCCACGTATAAATTCTCTTGTCCAAGAATACCGGAAAAAGTCGCGCCGATGGCGACCTTTGCAAACTGAAATTGTCGAAGACGGAATCCGCCTAGGTCCCATCAAAAGAAGAGTCTTCGTGGAAGTACCCGTTGCCTGTGTTTGGCGTTTGATGGTGGCCACTTTTGAAGATCTCCTTCTTTTCGTATAGTTTACGGACGACAATGGCCGGCTAGACCGTGGCTTATCAGCCGATCTATGGTTGAGGAGGCCTCACGTCAACTGCCTGTTCGCCTGGGAGGTATTAGGTTACCTGCCATGCGGAATGTCGCCCTCAGGATGATTTGAGGGTGCTTGGTTCCGGTGTACAGCCATGGGTGGTCCTAGTGCAGACTTTCAACACCATGCATTTCAATTCCCATCCTGAGTGCTGCTTTGCCTTGGCCTAGATGCATAGTCCAGTCATGGGTCCTGTGTACCTATTCCAGTGATGTTTAGCCCTGTCATCGTCTAGCTATGTGGAAACAGATAAGGAATATTTCCCTGTCCAAACCTTTTCATTTTAATCCCTTTTAAAAAACAGTCATAAAAAAACTCGTAAAATGTAATAAAAACTTATCAAAATAAGCTCAAACTTCATTTTTTTTATATGAGAACCATTTCAACTTTTTTATATTTGATAAAAGACCTTTCCATCATTGAAATTAATCATAAAAACAAGAGGAAAGACCCCTAAAATGTTAGTTTTAAAAACTATTTTGTTTGTTAAAATTTACACTTGTTGCTTTACAAATATTGCATGCCTTTACTAACCTTTAAGATTACAACAAGCGATTTACACTATTTTACAACAATATATTCTGAGACTGTATAACCTGGTGTTTTATTGCTAAGTGCCCAATAACTGTCTGCTTGCTCAAGAATGCAAGGCTCGATTTTATAGCATTTTATAGTATAGCATTTTGGAAGTTTCTTTTTTTCTATTTTGTTTTAAAGAATGTAAGGCTTCCCCATTTTTTTTGGAACGTAACAAAGTTACATCCTAAAAAAATTCTATGTTGGTCGCTTAACTGTACATGTTCGCATCCATATCTACGTGGATGTTCTTGCGCCAAAGCTCATTTTCTTTAATTTTGAGATGAAGATTGAGACGCGTGCCGCAGGCGAGTGTCTTAATTTATCTGAGCGTGTAATGACCATAACATGTAAGTTACTGTACTATGCTTTACCTACGACCAATCAAAATATCATCATAAATATCACAAATTATTAAAAATATCAAACGCGGACACTCTTAAGTCAACTTTCCTTCATAACTTGAAGTTTCAATGACGATCTATCTAAAATATTAAAACAAATAAGGTTACTAAGGGACTTTTCATATACCTTTTTAAAAATAAGTTTTTTTTTCTTAAAAATGCGTAATATATCAGTTTTACGGGACTTATTTTTGGTTAGGTACTAAAATTATATTGGATTTATTTACGTTTATTACATATTTATTGTCTTAAAAATATAGAAAAATAATTCACAAATAATTCACATTTTTGCGTCAATTAGTGCTCTTATAAAATAAAGTTTCATGACTTGTCACGCCATCTTGTGGTTTACGTCTAAGCTTTATTATTATTCCAGGACCGTAAATGAGCCATTAAAATCGTGTTGAAATGATCAGAAAATTAGTATTATTCGCAGCAAAAGTAAATTACGTGAATTAAAAACTGCTTTACCTTTTTGATAGGACACGGTACAGAGGATAAATGAATACCTCCAAAAATTTTGGTAAAGTAACCGTTATAATAAACGAATCAATATCATGGATGAGCTATTCACTTATTTGAACGTCTTATCCCATATAGCCCCATCAGGTCGCGCTAAATGTAAAATAATGAACCGATTTTTGATAGAGTTTAGTTTATCATAAAAGCTACGTCACACCAATTTAATTAAAACATTCGGTACAGCATACTTACCTTTTATGGAGACATTTTGCCGCGGAACGTTTTACTTGGAAGACGTTCTGCCGCGAGTCTTTTGCAAACGATAAAAAATTATAAACTAACTAACCCAATAAACCCCAAAACAAACAACATTAACCTCACTAAACCTCCCTTACCGCTGCGAAACGGCAAGTGTGTGGATTAATCGCTTTCGGTTAATCTCTAACATATAAATCAGTCAATTGGTTTTGGAGATATAAGTATAAGTTTTTTGTATGCTTTCAGAAAAAAAGATGGTTATATCAGACCTTCTTGACTATTTTCTTTTTTTATGACCATTTATGTGTCTTATACAAAAAAGATAAATAAACCATAGATTCAGTTCAACCTTCGAAAAATGTTTATATAATATATAATCCTCAAATTCTCGTTTCGGATAACGTACACTTAGTACCCCTACTAAAAATTGTGTCGTCGTAATCCAAATGACGATGTCAATTTATTTGTCAAAATTCTAAATATGGTTTATTTCGTAGTAAAAATCCACTCAAAAAGCGCAACTTTATAAAATCATATCTCGAAAACCTTAAGACCTACAAGATTTAGGGTAACTTAAACATTGTTGGAAATTTCAATATCTACAACATATAAAAATTTCAAGCCCTTTCACTGATCCGAAATTTCCCATGTATCGTGTGCGTCCTCCTTTCTGGTCGCTAAGAAGAATTGAAGAAAACGTTAAAAAACCCGTTTATTACATACTAAAAAAAAATTAGGCGACCAATGACCATATCAAACTATACATAATCGATTATTTTATTAAATATGCATGTCTTATCTAAGCTAATAAAAAAATATGAACTTTTATCAATTTAAAATCGGAAATTTGGGTGCCATGTCGTCCGCAGCGCCGCCTCTCTAAATATTTTTTGCTTTTTTAAAAATTTTACTTTGACTGGCATAGGTATAACAAAACCAATGACCTTGTAAGCAAAAACTCAATTAGAAAAGTTATTTTGATGGTCTTTCTAAATTATAAAATTACAACAAAAGACCTATCGCGGCTTACAATTATACTATATAATAAAAAATTATCAAAACAAAATTCTCAAAATGCATTTTTTTAAAATTAAATGTCACTTTTCAAGGACGATAAAGGTCATATATATAAGATAAGAAATTAAATTCTTTACGGGACACGGAAAAGCACCCCCCCAAGTATCCGAATTGAAAGCAGCATGCAACTTCCACTCGGCCTTGTCAAAACTGTACTAAATCGGAGCTGTCCTGATTCAAATAAAAAAAGAATTATGAATATTGGTTGGGCCTTTTCAAAATTATACTGCAGAAAAATGAACTCGTTCGAGAACAATGGGACTTTGTTTTGTCTTTTTAAATCACCGGTATTACTGGAAAGTGAAAACTTCAGATACATTTTGAGTTTAAGCCGTTCAAAAGTCATTTTAGAAATCAAACCCTTTAAACATGTTGTATCACTATGGCTTTCGAAGATCAGTTCTGGCTTGGTTTAGCTCTTACCTAACAGATCGTTGCTAGCGCGTTACGGTAGGTAATAAAACCTCTAGGTCTGGTAAAAATGGAGTGGGGCGTTCCCCATGGTTCCGACGAACCTTATGTGTTTAATTTCTGGGTCTTATTATTGACTCTCAGCTAGTACTTGAGAACCATATTTCCATTTTAAGCAATAAGATTGCATTAGGGCGTTTTGCGGATAAGACCACGGAATGAATTGAGCTATAATCTAGCCAGGACTGTCTACTTTGCACTGATTGAAGGCTATCGCCGATATGATATTGCTTTTTGGCGATCAACCTCTAATAACTTTTTTGATATCATATTTGTACTATAGAAACGTGCAAGCTGTTATCTTTGTCGTTACTTTTATATAATCGTGTAAACCTCTTTTTAAATGTAAGAAAATTTTCACTCTCATTTGTTTATATATTCTTGAATCTGTGTATATCATATTCATTCACCAGAATAAGTTCTTACGTTCTTCATCAGGCTACAATACAAGATGTTGTCAGCAATTTAAGATCCAACTTCCCATCCCTAAATCTTCTTTTGTTCATAGATCCGTTTACTTTAATAGGATCAAGATGTTTAATCATCTTCCAAATAGCGTAAAACTATCTGCAAATCCAAATATGTTTAGAAAAAAGTAAAATTTATAGTGATTCCTGATTATAGTTTAGAAGAGTACTTTGACGTGAATTTTAAATTAATGTATTTCCTTTTCTTTTTAATTTTTTGTGACGAACATTGTTTCAGTAAATTTTGAATTTATATATTGTTGGAATATTTTGAGAACAGCCATTTGAGAAGTTGTTTTTAAATTAAATGTGTCCGGTTTTGGCTATTTGTTTATATAATTTAAATATTTGAAAGTACCCCTGCTAAAAAATCGCATAGAACCTCATAAAAAACATACCTAAATTTTACCAGTTTTTATAAGATCTATGAGCTTTTTTGACGCAAAATTTTAGATTATGAAAGTTTGTAAGAATTTATGAGGTATGTCTTTGATTTTGATAAGAATTTATGCAGGTTCATATGTGTGTTTTTTATCTGATACTATAATCAGTCAGGCTTATAAATGTTAATAAAATTTGATAAGTGCAGATATTTTTTTTAACATATTTTATGGTTTTATAAAAGCACGATTTTCTAAGAGATTTTGTGATGAACCGACACATCAACTTTTATGGGTTTCATAATTACATTCTTTTTCTTTTATGATGTATTATGGGATTATATAAACCGATGTTTTTATAGTTTTCTGACAGATTTTATAGTCAAACCAACTCATAACATTTTATGTGTTTCTATGGTTACACCCTTGTTTTTTTTATAATGTTTTAAGAGTATGTCAAAAAACATTTTTTTTTTTAAATTTTGGGATATTTTATGGTCAGACCAACTCATACAATATGACAGATTTCTATGAATATATATATATATATATATATATATATATATATGTATATTCTAGGAGTTGGTAAAAACAATTTTTTTATAAGTCTTTAAATAGATTTTATAGTCAGACAAACTTACAACATTTTATAGATTTTTATGTGTCCACCCCGCCAAAAAAACCTCATTAAATCTCATAAAAAACACATCTGGTTTTTATCAGTTTTTTCGACCACCTTAAAACTAATTAAAAAAAGCTATAAAATTTTTTGACTCATGACCAACCTGATCAAAAATTCATAATCACCCTCCTTAAAAACCCCTGTATATCAATTTTGATTGAAATCGAACAAACTAAATCTTTTTCCCCCTCCACTTCCCTCGTTAGAGGGAGGTGGGTACCTGAGAATACCATATTGTTGTATTTTCACCGGAACTATAAACGCGTACCAAATTTGAACACAATCGGATGTGGATAAGTCAGTTAAAATTGGTTAGGAAAACATGATCGAAAATCGTCCATCTTGAATCCGCCATATTGAATTTTTAAAATATGATTAAAAATTCGTATTTCTTATCCCCAAAAGTGCCCGTGTAACGAAGTTACTAATTTTATTTATTTATTTTAGCTTTTCTTTTTAGGTACTTCATGTCTCATAATTTCTATGACGTTTTATTATTTTCTATTCTTAGACTCTAGACATCGCTTTGACTCGCCACGTTTCCCTTTCCTGCTATGCTGCACGGTCAGCGAGCTATACCCCACCGCTTTGCGCGCACAGCCTGCTCGACGGGAGTATGGTAGGTGGGGATACGCGAGGCAATTTAAAGCGATGTCGAGCGCGTTTCATGGGATTCATTCAACCGACCGCCCGCCGTAAACAATTCCACCTGGGAATTCATTCCGACCGACCGACCAGTAAACATCACCTGCCAGAACGCGATAGGTAAGCACCTGACCAGTATAGCGGGGTTTTCTATACATACCGTAAAATGTAGTTTTCCGTATGATAAGTAGAGGTGAGATGGGTTACCGCTGGCTCGGAATACGGGTAACACATCTCTCTCTCTAGCACCAGGCGAAGCTATTAATGGATTTGTCTTGCGCTGTCTGACCGGTTAGTGAGTGAGAGGGAGACAGTGCTATCGCTGGATCGGATTACCTTTAGGACTGTCTTTTCCTCTCTGCATCTCTCTCTAACACACGGTTTGACAGCGTATGGAGTAATTCATTGAGAAGCAGCGCCACCGGATCGTTTTATTTAAGCATGTGACGACAAAGGCACTGTAATTGGAGGTTAGGTGTATTATCGCTGGTTCGGAATACGGGTAATACATCTCTCTCTCTAACACATGGCTAAACTACCTAAGTAGGTCGATCCTGTGTTGTTTGACCGGTTAGTGAGTGAGAGTGAGACAGTGCTATCGCTGGATCGGATTACCTTTAGGACTGTCTTTTCCTCTTTGCATCTCTCTCTAACACACGGTGGAACAGCATATGGAGTGATTTATAGAGTAGTGGTGCTATAAAGGTATCTTTGTCTGACACACTAATTTCTTATTTCTCTAAACCTGCTATGAATTCTACATATGTAAATTCCGCTATGTTGGGGGTGCCGTATTAAGGAGCTTTCTACCGTTAACATTAAATATCAAATACCGGGGTTTACCGTAAACGTTATGAGACATGCAAGTTACCGATTTTTCTAAGATTTTCCGTCCTTTTCTATTATATACCATTGAATGCTAAATAAAGAGACCTGTTGATAATAAATTATAAGTTATAATAAATCCGCCATGTTGGAAAATTGGTTGTTTTACTCGTGTTACTTAGGTTAAGAATCGAGACAGCTAGACCCCTGGTTTAACCGTCTCCACTGTTTAAAAGCTACCCGACGCTGTGGGCCCTCTACCACATAAATCCAGAGGGTGGCGCCCGAGATGCCTGTTGGATTATCTCTCAGAGGAGTAGTTAATCTAACAGAAACCGATGCCTACCGCTTTAAAACGTAAACAACGTTACAAATTTGGCGCCCGAGCAGGGACCGGCCAGTAAACAACCGTTTTCCGCCCGTTTTGAGTGCGCATGCGCAAAACCGAAAATCCGAGTTATACCTCTATTTATAGTATTTTTGGTATGCAGGATCCGAATTTTAATGTCTTAATGGCCCACAACCAAACCGAAGCAAGATAGTACCGATTTTTATCAAGTATATGGTTGTTTTTTATTACGGGGACCGTCCGTTTTACCAAAATTACAAAATTTAACCCCGTGGGCCGTATTTAACGTCAAGTTGCACTGCGCATGTGCAACACTTAAAACTAAGTTATACCTCTTTTTACACGAAGTCGAGGTTGCTGAAGTCAACTCCGCAGTCAGAAAAATTGCAGCTAATAGGGTTACCGAGTTGTGACAAAAATGTTCCCGAAATTTTACTAAAAGGTGGAGAGGGAAATCATGCGCACCGTCTTACCAGGCCGTGATTTTATCCCCTCTCTATTGAGAGTAAATAAACTTCTCTAACCAGAAGGAAAAGTGGGAATTCGAAGCCCGACCGTCAGACAGTAAACATCAAAGCGTCATAATTCTATATAGTTTCTAGACTGAACCAGTTTAACACCGCCGTATTTTTCCCACCATTTTCTAGTCCAGTAGTGGGAGAATTTTAGCAGTGGTAGGAGTAAAATCCGACTATAAATTCGAAGAAAAAGCCTTTCGAAGGGGACATTAGTTTCCGACCTGAAGCAGTGAACATCTACGAATAATCGACCGAACTTTAGAAAACCGAACTTAACTTTTCTGATTCCAAATCCGTTACCGTACCAGAAACCAGTTTACCAGATATCAGTTACGACCGTTTGGAATTGGGATTACTAAGCAAGGAAAAACTACAGTGAGTCCGACGAAGTCTACCGCCGCGACGATGACTACGACTACAGCTAGTGCTCCAACCATCGATAATTCAACAACCAGTCCTACTATTGTAACGACGACAAACGCTACTACGTCTCTTGCAGGCGACCCGTATGCCAGCGATGTTCGTGTAAGCTGGGTTTACCTGCTGAAGAAAGACGATTTAATTGCCGAATTAAACAAATTTAAATTAGAAACAACCGGCACCGTAGAAACATTAAGAAAACGTCTAGTGACTTTCATCCGAGATGGTAGAACCACCCCGACGCCGACAACGGAAGCCTTTAATTTTTCTACAACCAGTGGGCAAGCCAGTATGACGCAACCCGCGCCAATTCAACCGGGGAATGTTACGACACCGGTGCCCGTAACCAGCCCAATACCAGCAATTTATGTAAACTCGACGCCATCCGCATACACAACCGCTCATCGAATGCCACCGGCTACCGCATACTCAAAAATAGACATTTCACAGCCAACCACAACCTACCGTCCGACCCCGTTGTATATGGGAAACATACCCACCGTCACAATGCAAGGTCCGTTACCGTCTCAGTCTACACATAGTTACGCATCGACGTCAGCTCCGCAGGCAGCAAATCAACTCAAAATTCATAAATGGAACATACATTTTAGCGGCAGAAATGATCCGGTCACTTTCATAGAAAGATTGGAAGAAATTTGCACGTCGCAAAATATTGTGGTTGATACATTATTACCGCACATGCCGGAATTATTGCAAGGTGACGCTGCTCTATGGTTTCGCAACAATCGATGTCATTGGCGTAACTGGGACGACTTTATTGCCGACTTCCGTACCTTCTTTTTCCCACTAAATTATGCTGAGGATTTAGAAGCTGAAATAAGCCGTCGTTTACAACGAACAAATGAGCCGACACACCGTTATATAACCGAGTTGCAAACCCTTATAAGGAGGCATGGCAACATAAGTGCCGATCGAGAACTACAATGGTTATACCGAAATCTTTTACCAGAATATCGGCAACACATTAGAAAAACGGATTTCACCGATGTAATTAGTCTTTTTAGGCTCATAAGAGAAACCGAACTTTTGTTAACCGAGTTAAGACGTACCCGTCCCACATCTTCAAGTAGTCAAAATTTCTACAACCGGCCGTCTGGTGTTGCTACTACAAGTACCAGGCAAACACCACACAATTCTAGACCGAACGGAGGACCCGAATATCCGACCACATTCGAACGGAGTAATACAAATCCGAGTACCGCCCGAGAATGGTCTAAGGAAAATATATGTTGGAGATGCGGAGAAAGGGGCCATTTTCGCCACGAGTGCAGAAATCCGTTCCGTTTGTTCTGCTCGAGATGTGGCAAAGATGGAACATTGACAAGAAACTGCAACTGTTCGGAAAACCGGCGCTGTACCGCAACGAGGTCAGTCCAGCACCGTCGCCGAAGAACCTCCGCACCGTATACAACCCCATTCCGATTATCCGATATTAGACCACATGTCTGTTTATTTATTGACGAAGCTCCGTTTTTAGCTTTAATAGACACCGGATCCGCACATTCCTTCATAGGCGATTTCGCTGCAGAAATGTGCCAATACTACAACTTACCGAGGACTCAATCCACCGTTACGATGGCAAAAGCGGCTAACGGAAGTTTGACTCAGATTTCCGAAGCATACCAGATACCGTTGAAATTAGGACATACCGTCTTCACTGAAACACTTTCACATCAACTTTCGAACGGGAGACATTTTTCTGAATAACCAGCTAATACCACCGCCTACTCCGATAACCAGTCCCGTAGGTCAGGTGGATACTAGAACGAATTTAATAGAATTAACACCGGACGAAGATTTACGGCTACAAGATTTCCTAGACAAGGAATTAGCTAAGTTCGACGCAATTAAGGGCACGACGCCCCTAGTTGAACATACTATCCGACTTGTAAACCCAGAACCAATCAAACAGAGATATCGACCGCAAAATCCTAAAATGCAAGAAATTATTAACACCGAAGTAAAAAAGATGCTAGAAGACGGAATAATCGAACCGTCCAACAGTCCATGGAGTTCCCCCGTAGTGATAGTCCGCAAGAAGTATGGGAAATACCGTTTTTGCATAGATTTTGTTAAGGTTAACCTCCAAAGTCGCAAAGACGTTTACCCTTTACCCTTCATTAATGCCATTTTGGATAAACTCCGTAGGGCCCGATATATCTCAAGTATAGACCTAAAGTCCGGTTATTGGCAGATACCGCTGTCAGAAAACAGTAAACCGATTACTGCTTTCACCGTTCCCGGCATGGGTTTGTATCAATTTCGAGTCATGCCCTTTGGACTTCACTCCGCCCCAGCTACATTTCAGAGACTGATGGACCGAATTATTGGACCCGAGTTAGATCAATTTGCTTTTGCGTATCTCGACGATATAATTATCTTGGGAGAAACCTTTGAGGAATATTTGGCCAATCTTAAAGAAGTATTCCGACGTCTCCGAGAAGCTAATTTAAAAATCAATCCGGACAAGTGTGAATTTGGCCGTAGATCGCTAAGATATTTAGGACATCTTGTCACCAGCGAAGGCATTTGCACCGACCCTCAGAAAACCGCCGCCATTCGCGATATGCCACCCCCTCATAACTTGAGAAGTTTGAGACGATTTTTGGGAGTCGCTTCCTGGTACAGACGATTCGTACCACATTTTTCACAGATAGCCAGTCCGTTGAACCGTTTATTAAAGAAGGGAGTGCGGTGGTCTTGGAAAGAAGTCGAACAAGATGCACTTGAAAAACTAAAAGTTTGTCTTACCGAATCACCTGTGCTCGCCTGCCCTGACTTCAACAAACCGTTTATTTTACAGACCGACGCATCCGATAGTGGACTAGGAGCAGCTTTAATTCAAAACGGAACCGACGGTGATCACATAATTGCTTACGCCAGCCGTAGTTTAAGTCCGGCAGAGCTCAAATTTTCCGTAACCGAAAAAGAGTGTTTAGCAATAGTGTGGGGCATAGAGAAGATGAGACCGTATCTCGAGGGGTTCTCTTTTACCGTTCAAACCGATCACTCCAGTCTTAGATGGTTGCATTCCATTAAGTCCCCGAGTGGTAGATTGGCTCGATGGAGCATATATTTACAGCAGTTTGACTTTAATATAAAGTACAGGAAAGGAGTCCTTAATAAAGTCGCTGACGCGCTTTCAAGAGAACCGGTTGAGACATACACCGAGTAACACCAAAGCGAACAGGTGTTAACCTTAGAAGGATTTGAACCTTGCACCTGGTACAATAACAAGAAAACCGCCGTTGAAAATGATCCTGCCTCTTACCCCGATTATTGTTTAAAGGAAGGCAAATTATACCGACATTTTTGGGACATGTCCGATCCTACCGAAATCGAAATGTCTGATCCGTGGAAGTTGTGTGTTCCAAAACCAGCACGACAAACCGTCTTACGAGAAAACCATGACTCACCGTCAGCGGGACATCAAGGCATTGCTAAAACCAATGCAAGAATCGCCCGTAAGTACTACTGGCCCGGCATGTTTCGTGAAATTACCCGTTATGTAAGAAGTTGCTCTTCTTGTCAAAGGTACAAAACGTCACAGCAAAAACCGGCCGGACAGATGCGACCGTCAAAGAACCGCCAGCCTTGGGAAACAGTGACTACCGATCTAGTCGGCCCGTTACCGACTTCGACGAAAGGAAATAATTATCTGGCTGTATTTCAAGACCGATTTACGAAGTGGGTACAATGTCGTCCCCTTCGTAAAGCCACGTCAAAGGCCGTTACGCAAGCGTTATACGAAGAAGTGGTTACCAGATTTGGCTGTCCTCGTGTTGTCCTCACAGATAACGGCACGCAATATACCGGTCGTCCGTTCCGAGAAATCTTGAGTAAAATGGGTATCCAGCACCGCCTTACCCCAGTTTACACCCCCCAAGATAATCCGACCGAACGAACCAACAAGACAGCCAAGACTGCAATTGCACAGTTTTGCGAAGAAAACCACAAACACTGGGACAAACATCTAGCCGAAATCGTGTTTGCTATCAATACTTCACGTCATGACTCAACGGGATATTCGCCTGCTTTCCTGAACTTCGGTAGAGAATTGGACCCGCCGAACGCCATGTACCAGAACCTCTCCGAAGACGATTCCAAAGAGCCCGTGATATTTGACGAACCCGAAGATACTGACCGCCAAGCCGTAACTACGCAAGCGCAACGACTACAGAAGTTAAACGAAGTATATGAATTTGTCCGTATTAATCTAGGCCGAGCGTTCACCACACAAAGCCATCACTATAACCTCCATCACCGAGAGTGGAGATGTCATGTGGGAGATAAGGTGATGAGAAAAGAAAATCCGTTGTCATCCGCAGCAAAAGGTTTCGCAGCTAAATTAGCTCCGAAATATTCAGGACCGTATACCGTGGTAAAAGTCGTGTCTCCAGTTGTCTATGATTTAAAAAATCAATCCGGTCGTCGTCACATTCACATAAAAGATTTAAAACCAGCATACTAACCACGCACCGTTTCCATTGGAACTCAGTGTTGCTCTCGTCCAATCCGATACCGACCGTATCAACACTGCGGCTGTCCGTTTGGCCAACCGTTTTTCTAGAAAGTTTACTTACTCCCAAATCCTGAGGAGCCGACTGTTTCACCCTGGTGAGGTACCAGGATAATGCCTGAGGAACCACCAGTCAACGTAGCCACGACGACTGGTGAGGTACCACATATGACGAACGTCATACGTGAGGAACCATCAGGTTTTTGTTCCGGTTTGAAGAATAGTTTGGTTTTAGTTTCGCGTATTAATTTTAGTTTCTTTTATATTAGGGAACCCGGTTAGAAACATTTAATTTTCCTGTATGTAAAATTTTAGTTTGAAAATATTTAAGTGAAATATTTTCTTTTAAAGAAAGGGGGGTGTGTAACGAAGTTACTAATTTTATTTATTTATTTTAGCTTTTCTTTTCTTTTTAGGTAATTCATGTCTCATAATTTCTGTAATTTCTATGACGTTTTATTATTTTCTATTCTTAGACTCTAGACATCGCTTTGACTCGCCACGTTTCCCTTTCCTGCTATGCTGCACGGTCAGCGAGCTATACCCCACCGCTTTGCGCGCACAGCCTGCTCGACGGGAGTATGGTAGGTGGGGATACGCGAGGCTATTTAAAGCGATGTCGAGCGCGTTTCATGGGATTCATTCAACCGACCGCCCGCCGTAAACAATTCGACCTGGAAATTCATTCCGACCGACCGACCAGTAAACATCACCTGCCAGAACCCGATAGGTAAGCACCTGACCAGTATAGCGGGGTTTTCTATACATACCGTAAAATGTAGTTTTCCGTATGGTAAGTAGAGGTGAGATGGGTTACCGCTGGCTCGGAATACGGGTAACACATCTCTCTCTCTCTAGCACCAGGCGAAGCTATTAATAGGTTTGTCTTGCGCTGTCTGACCGGTTAGTGAGTGAGAGGGAAACAGTGCTATCGCTGGATCGGATTACCTTTAGGACTGTCTTTTCCTCTCTGCATCTTTCTCTAACACACGGTTTGACAGCGTATGGAGTAATTCATTGAGAAGCAGCGCCACCGGATCGTTTTATTATGTGACGACAAAGGCACTGTAATTGGAGGTTAGGTGTATTATTGCTGGTTCGGAATACGGGTAATACATCTCTCTCTCTAACACATGGCTAAACTACCTAAGTAGGTCGATCCTGTGTTGTTTGACCGGTTAGTGAGTGAGAGTGAGACAGTGCTATCGCTGGATCGGATTACCTTTAGGACTGTCTTTTCCTCTTTGCATCTCTCTCTAACACACGGTGGAACAGCATATGGAGTGATTTATGGAGTAGTGGTGCTATAAAGGTATCTTTGTCTGACACAGTAATTTCTTATTTCTCTAAACCTGCTATGAATTCTACATATGTAAATTCCGCTATGTTGGGGGTGCCGTATTAAGGAGCTTTCTACCGTTAACATTAAATATCAAATACCGGGGTTTACCGTAAACGTTATGAGACATGCAAGTTACCGATTTTTCTAAGATTTTCCGTCCTTTTCTATTGTATACCGTTGTTTAAAGTAAAATTGGTTGTTTTACTCGTGTTACTTAGGTTAAGAATCGAGACAGCTAGACCCCTGGTTTAACCGTCTCCACTGTTTAAAAGCTACCCGACGCTGTGGGCCCTCTATCACATAAATCCAGAGGGTGGCGCCCGAGATGCTTGTTGGATTATCTCTCAGAGGAGTAGTTAATCCAACAGAAACCGATGCCTACCGCTTTAAAACGTAAACAACGTTACACCCGTATACCAATTTTGGTTGAAATCGGACAAACTTAGATGTTTCCCCCCCTCTACTCCCCTCGTAGGGGAGAGGAGTGCCTAATAATGACATATTATTGTATTGTCACCAGAACTATATATAACTATATATATAAAGCAATCGGATGTGTATCAGTTAGTTAAAATTGGTTAGCAAAAGATGACCAAAAATCTTCCGTCTTGAATCCGCCATATTGAATTTTCAAAATTTGATGAGATGAGAAATTCCATTCCATCCCCAAGTGCCCCAACACACCTAATTTCTACTAAATCGGGCGTACTTCAACTGTACCACCTTCCACCGCCTTCGAGTAGGGGGGAGCTGTCAATTTCATCACAATATATTCTTGTGTTCTTCAACTGTACCCCTCTTTACCCTTTTCATTACACTATATTCTTGTGTTGTCACCGCAACTATATAAGCATGCCAAATTTGAAGCCAATCGGATGTCGGGAAGTTGGTCATAATTAAGTTGCAAGATTCCACCCGAACAAACATATCTTGTTCGTTACATAGATAGATACATTGCAAGCTAAATAAAAGCTTGTAAAAAAAAAATTAGTTTTTGGCTTATGAAACCTCATAGAAATGTATCAAAGTAACATCTCTCCCACAGCTCCTGGCGATAAATAAGTACTTATTCGAGAACAATTTTCTATTAGATATGTAGATATTGTGCAACCTCCAGGAGTGTTATGGTATTATAGTGGGTTAGGTTGTCGTAGTTTATAGTTTAGGTTAGGTTATAGTTTACTTTGACTGTATATTAATCTCTTACATTACTTCTACTACTATTACTACTACTACAACTGCTAAAGTTTAGCTGTAATTTTTTATTTTCGAATGTTAAAGGTAGATCTTATAAAATCTTATAAACCTTTATGACGGCAGAATTGTCATATCAAAAATCATAAAATATTGTAAACTTTTATAAGCCAACTGATAAAATATGATGAACTGCTATGCGGGATTTGTGTTTCACTTTCACTAGTCAAAAATTATAAAATATAAATTTATATGAGCATAGATTATAAAAACTTATGATGTTTTATCTGTTTATGAGGTTTTTTTGGCAGGGACAACATGTAAAATACATTGTATCCTTTTAAATTTTAAATATTTTTTGTTCTCGACGCTTGTCTTTTAAAGGAAAACTTATGTGCAGAATATTTATATTTAAAAATTTTTATATTATACTTTTAAAATTTATTAATAGATATTTATTGTAAACAATTTATTCCTAAGCTTTGTCCATTAAATGTATAACCAATGGTTATTAAATCGTATAGATACGCAAAGACCGAGTTTCTCTGTGCCCTCAATTTTTAAAATTGGGTAAAGGAGCTAGACCCAATCAGCCTTCATTTTCTAATAAATTCAACTCAACAGTCGGTTAGGAGCGAACAGCAAAGTATAATAATACGCGACGCTCACGATTTAAAAAGGTATACACATCGGTAATATTAGAGACATAAAGCTATTTGTAACTCATCGCGGTATACGTATCCGCATCTAGTGAGAACCAAGCACATTGATTGGTCAGAAACTTGTAGCACGTTCGAAAAGAGCAGATATATGCTAATTTAAGGTGTTTCTGAACGCAATAGGTGCTGAGATACGATACGTGTGCCGTAACGATACGTGATACCTAACGCATCTCAACACCTATCGCGTTCAAGAACACCTTAGATTAGCATATATGGGTGATATCTCAGACCATCATTTAATTTACGCAGAAATAAAAATTGATAAACCAAAACGTCCAATAACGTATCGAACATACAGAGACTTTACTTATTTTGATAAAAATATCTTTTTACATGATATCTTGTCTGTAAATTGGGATTTAATCTATAGCATGGCCTGTGCAGATGATATGGTCTCCTTTTTTAACAGTAATTTAAATAAAATACTTGACGTTCACGCGCCGTTTAAAACGAGCAGGATTACGAAGCCTCCGGCGCCGTGGCTAACAGAAAATATCCGGTTTTTGATGAATCTAAGAGACAAAGCCCTTTCCAAATATAAATTAACTAGAAAAGACAGTTTTTGGTCAGAATATAAAGATTTAAGAAATTATTTAACGATGGCTATTCGCAATGAAAAAAAGGCTTATTTGCAACATAAATTTAAATCTGATCCAAAATCTTTCTGGAAGACGCTAAAGTGGCTTAATCTTGGTGCGCAGGCGCAGTCCCCTCCTACTAATAATTTGGGTGATTCAAACTCATTTAATAATTACTTTATAAACTCATTGCATCTTATCGCTTCAAATAATGAACAGTTTCTGTATGATACTTATAACAACAGACTTTATCCGGGGGTAACGTCCAAGTTTAATTTTACCTTGGTTTCTACCCGCGAAGTTGAGTCAATTATTTTAAAAAAAATCAAAACTAATGCGGTGGGCATCGACGGCATTAGCATTAAAATGTTGCTACTTATAATACCCCATCTCAGCGACCACCTAACCTTTATTATTAATCACTGTCTTTCCTCAGGCGAGTTTCCTACTGAGTGGAAGAGTGCAATCGTGGTTCCTATTCCAAAGGTTACCAACCCTAGTTCAGTCTCAGAATTTCGGCCCATTAGTATCTTGCCTACGCTGTCCAAGGTATTGGAGAGGATAATTCACTACCAATTGTTTGAGTATTGTACCAAAACAAAAATTATACCTACGACTCAATCTGGTTTTCGACCTAACCATAGCACTACTACAGCTTTGCTTAATGTCTCCAACGATATCTACACTGCTTGCGACCAAGGTAAGATTACCTCTCTGGTACTTTTGGACTATAGCAAGGCATTTGATACGCTTGATCACAATGTGATGTTTACTAAATTAAGGTACTTTGGATTGGACATTACTCCTTTGACACTCTTCCAAAATTATTTTGGGGGCAGAAAACAAAATGTTAGACAGGTTGCGGAGGTGTCGGAATGGCTGCCGTTAAGCAGGGGCGTCCCTCAAGGGAGTATCTTGGGGCCTCTTCTTTTTTCTGTGTACACGTCGGATTTTTCCAAATTTCTAACGTCATGTAAGTCACATCAATTTGCAGACGACTATCAAGTGCATTTTTCTTAAATCGCTCAAAACAACATTAACAACGACCTAAAAATTATTAGTCAAATATCTCAATATCATTGTCTTTCTCTTAATCAAAATAAATCTCAGCTAATACATTTTGGATCTCCAGCAAATTTAAACAAGCTTACTGATATAAATGTTGAGATAAAGATTAGTGATATTATTTTAACTGCCAAGAACACTTGCAAAAACCTTGGCATCATGTTTGACTCGACACTTAGATTCAAAAATCATGTTTCTAATCTATTAGAAAAATCATTTTTTAAGCTAAAAACGTTTTATATGCACAAAGAATACTTAACAACAGACATTAAACTAAGGCTATGTGACAGCCTTATTCTCTCACAATTAACTTACTGTGATATCATGTACTGGCCGGCTCTTATAGCAGAAGACCGACAAAGTTTGCAAAAACTTCAAAATGCGTGTTTAAAATTTGCATACGGAGCTAAAAAATTTGATCATGTCTCACCCCTCTTACTGGCTTCCGGGTGGCTAAATCTGGACGAACGATATACGGTCCATCTAGCAACCACCACATTTAAAATTCTTACTAATAAACAACCTGGTTACCTTTTTGATGGATTCATAAAACACAGTCAGGTACACGGCAATCAAACTCGAAATCGACATAAGTTTATCCTACCGAATCACAAAAGCTCTATTTTTCAAAGATCCTATTTATACAACGCTCCTAAATTATACAACTCTCTCCCAGAAAATCTACTATCATGTACTTCTATAGTTAACTTCAAAAAGGAAATTAAAAAATATGTTAAACAGAATAGAAATTAGTAACTAACAAAAATGTAATTAATGTGCTATTTTAGTTTATATCTTAAATTTGCTGGTTTATATCTAAACATTTATTCTTATTTGTCATATTTACTTAGGGTTTGTTTAAACTTTTTTGACACTGTGTAGTATAGGTTACATTTTTTTTTACTTAATATTTTCTATCATTTTAATTCTATTAGGTATTCTATTAGGTTAGCTAAATCATGCTCAACTTTGATATAGCAAATTAGTTTAACTTATTATTTTTTTTGTTACTTTTATTATGCTTATTTTTTTATCTTTACTGAGGCGGTTAGATATGAGTAGCCCTGCTAGATCTCGCCGTCGTTTGTATTAATATTTGTAAAAATAACTTATTTTTGAAATAAAGACACATTGTATTGTATTGTATTGTATATATCTGCTCTTTTCGAACGTGGTACAAGTTTCTGACCAATTAATGTGCTTGGTTCTCGCTAGATACGGATACGTATACGGCGATGAGTTAAAAATAGCTTTATGTCGCTATTAACAAAATAATTAGCTACATTATTGTATTTTTTTTTACGATGTTAACGCTTTGGTTCGGAAAAGATACTGTAATGTCATATTATCTAATAATTATAATTAGGTACACTTCCAATTTTATTTACAATGTGATTTACAAAATAAAAAACGCTTTTTCATACCTTCATCAAAAACATGTAGTCCTGCAGCCTATGTAACACACTTTTTTTTACAGGAAATGCTTCCACAATTAATAATTTCTATGATGGAGTAACGACATTTTGTGCAAAGGGTATCTATGACGTCATCAAAGATGGCCGTCGTTTTAACTACAAATTAATGGTGTTAAAACGGGTTTTCGGCAATAACTCCGCACTTGTGTAATATAAAGACGCCAAACTTGGCACATATTTACTAGACATATTGAAGACAAAATATGTAAAGTTTCAAAATAATGCGTCTCATTTTGATAAAACCAGAGGCAATTTAAGAAATATTTTTAAAAACATTTTGGGACACATTATTTTTAAACCTTTCTGACTGACAGCCGCTTTGACATATGTCAATATTATTTACGTTTTTGCATTAAAATTACTTCCAAATTTAGGAATTTTCATGGTGGAGTTGTGAGATCTTATGCAAAGGGTACCTATAGCGTCATTTAATTTTACGGTTAAAAAAATCTTTTATGATTTCATTTATTCATCGATACAAGATTTTTTACCGTATTACTAGATTGACCACAGATACTTCGTTTAAAGTTATATTAAAAATCTCTTGATATTTTTAGTGCAGTGGCGTAGAAAATTACCAGTTTTTATTAATAAATTCATTTTATCGTATTTATTCAAATATTTCTCACGCTCTTTTGACATATGTCAATAAAACTAATATTTTTGCGTTGAAAATAAGTTGAAATTTAAAAATGATTTTGCAAGTTTCAAAAAATATCAATTTTTTCAGAGCCAGTGACCTTCAAAATTAAAAATATATATTTGATTATTTTTTCAATACCCTTATTTAAAAATATTTCTCATTGATGTTGTTTTAACAGATGTCTGCACGATTGATCGTTTTAGATACAAATATTATCCAACTTTAAAAATTTGTGTGGTTGAGTCACAAATTTTTCGTTTCAGCGGCGTAGGAATTTATGGAAATATTTCTTTAACTTCATGTACCTATCCTTTTTTCAATATCCCTGGATGACAGCGGTTTTGACATATGTCAACCAGATTGATAATCTTGAATTAGGATGACCTTCACATAACAGAATTAATATAGTAAAACGGCAATATATATTGCCAGTGGCTTTAGAATTTACAGTTATATTATTTCATTTTTATTATAACACCTTTGCACAAAATATTCCTGATCGAGCTATTTTTGACAGATCTCTGCACGGTTGGTATTTTTGCATTCAGAATATTCCTAAATTTAAAATAAAACTACCAGAGGCATAGAAATTGATATAAATATTTGTTAAGGCATTCTAATTTCAAAAATTTCGGACTGGCAGCGGTTATGATATATCAGCCAAAAGGACATTTTTTTACTAAAATTACTTGTTACTTTAAAAATTGGAGTTTTAAGATATAGGTATTGTTATATGCTGGTGGCATAAGAAAGAGTCATATTGTATAAATTTTATTATTGCACTCCATTAAATTTAATCGTGTTCCACGTATTTTTGGTCTGCACGATGGGTATTTTTGTACTCGGATAGAACCCAAATTTTAAGATTTTTATAGTCGGTTAACAAGGTATAAATATTATTACTGCCAGTGGCGTAGTAATTACAGAAACATATTTTAAGTTTCATTTACCTTACACAATATATTTAAAAAAAATAAAAGTTATACCGTAGTTACACATATAAATATTCTTTCCAACTTAATTTATTTACCTAACAAACTGTAAGGAGAAATAAAACTGGCGTCAAAAAAACATTTTGCTTTTAAAGCGGAGAATACCTTTTACTATGTAGTAAAATAAGGTTTACATAAAAAAGGCCGACCATATGCTAACATAATTTCTACAGTATTTTCGACCAAAATTTGGGTAGCCTATATTATCGCGTAATTTTATTTTTATGAGCCTAAATGAACAATCAAAACTTGTTTAAGTTACTGAAGTCGTTTCCCTCCTTTTCGTTAAATATCCTTTTCGTTGGCGGTTGGTAGAGAGTGTTCTAAATTTTCCAGCGTCTCAAAGGATAGATTGCCATTCATCCGACCACCTATCGACTCTCAAACTCAAATTCTGTACGTCCCAACCAGGACGGAAGAGGTCCCCTATCTCCATCCCGATCAGATCCTACGGACCGCCTAAACAAAAAAACTTTATTGCCACTTAGTAGGTAGTATCAGGTTCCAGAACCTATCACTGAATTATACTCAGATAAAAGGTTCTAAACTTTTACAGTGGAGTCATCACCGACAAGAGCTAGGTTTCAAACTCTGATACTGATACTTTAATAACCCGAATTACTTACTTCCTGGCTGGTACGCCTATTGTGAACTGACTTTCGCATTTACAGTTACTGATTATTTTTCACCCTAGACCTATAACTATGTACAATCACTAAGTTAACCTAACTTATGACACTTAGTCATCTTTTACTATGTGTGAGCTAAATAACTTAAACTTTAAAGTCTTCACTTTAAGTACAGATCTGGCGAAAAAAAAGTAGGACATGTAAAATATATATTTGCTTTTTTTAGTATGTCACCTATACGTTCAGATATTTATTGGTTTGGCCATCATTCGTCAACATCTTGAAAGGTATATCTCCCTTGATTTATTTACTATTATGACAAACACAAGTGTCAAATGTATCAAGGTAAATAACGAGAGGTTAACTAACAAATGACTAACAATGTAAATTTTCATTAATATAGGGTGTTATATTTACCCATATTTCAATTCCGTGTCCTACTTTTTTTTCGCCAGGAGTGTACATCACACCATAGAATTGGTTTAGTCCTTTCGGCGAAACATACAAACAGAATGGTGAGATCACAAGATCTTACACCTATCCCGGAATGTTGGGAAGATTATTCCCTGTCTCAAAAGTTTCCATTCGTCAAATTATGGTGCGTGATTCATTGATGCGACAAGCGTTTTTACAAAGGAGCTAAACGGAATGTCTTCGGGACCAATAATCAGACTTTATTTAAAAATTTGGCAATCAGAAAAAATACCAATAATTTTGGCAAACAGATTTTATTTGAGCAAATGTAGCATCAGATTTTGTATAGACCATTTCAATTTAATTTTTGGAACAAATACGTTTATGAAAAAACGAAATGTGAAATGTCCAATAGTTATCGATGACACAAAAGTGAACATAAAGTGTTATTGAGAAAGGTGTCCGACCTTGTGAGTTCATTTGGAAAATACAGAAGAAAACTCCAAGGCAACAGTGTGTCGCCAATAAGAAATCTATGGAACCTTTTAGAACACTCGCGGTTTTGAAATCTTAATTAACTACTGAAACGATTCCTGAAACTTGATCGAGAACTTATTGGACGGAATGGTCTTTCGGAGGGGGGGGGGGACTTGTTGTCTTTCTTTCTGAAGGTATAATTATTTATTCATCATCGCAAACGCTATCATCAGAATCTTGATCAAAACGCGACATACAAAAACACGGTGAATCGATCCTTTAACCAAATTTAAAACATAATATCTCAGTACCTAAAACATCTAAAGAAACGTTTTTTTTTGACAAATTATTTGTCAGCGTTTTGAATATATTAAATTAAGGAAATATTTTTGTAAACTACCACAACCCTGATAATACCATCCATTAACCATAAACCACGGTAATGTTTTTGAATCTAGCCGAAGACCCCGCAGCTTCGTCTGCAGCTTTACGCGTTTTTTTCCCGTTTTTATTGCTTGAAATGGTCATAACTTTTGTCCCCGTCAACCGATTTTGATGAAATGAAAGCCTATGTCCGGCCCATGAGTCTCAGTAATCGTAGTAGTAGTAGTAGTAAAAGTTTAATTCAAAATCGGTGTAGTACTTTTTGCGTGATGAAACAGACAGACAAAAATTGTGAAAATTGTAATTTTGCTATCTATATGGTTTGCTCAGAATTCTCCGTGTCAATTTCAATATGGCGGCTGACATTTAAACAAAGAAGTTAAATGAAAATGTCAGTGTCAAAAAATTGGTCCGGATAAATTTGAAATGGAGTATAGATTATATTTAAAAAATGTAAGCGTATAGTCTGGCGGCACTCTGGCATTAACAGTAATAATATCTTGCCACTCCACCTTAAAAAATCTTATATTTTAAAGTAATCTTAATAAACAAATTTCAATCTGGTTGGTGCTTGGTACAATCGCTGTCGGTTAGCGATTTTTTAAAATATATTGTAAAGGTAAATGAAATTTAAAATATGTTTCTGTATTTACTACGCCACTGGTAGTAATAATATTTATACCTTGTTAACCCACTATAAAAATCTTAAAATTTGGGTTCTATCCGAGTACAAACATACCCATCGTGCAGACTTCTGTCAAAAATACGTCGAACACGATTAATTTTAAAGTTTAGTGCCATATAACAATTCTTACATCTTACCACTTCAGTTTTTAAGGTAGAAAGTAACTTTAATACAAAAATGTCTTTTTGGCTGACCAGTCAGAAATTTTTGAAATTAGAATGCCTTAACAAATATTTATACTAATTTCTACGCCTCTGGTAATGTTAGTTATATGTTGCTACTCTACCATATATTTTTTTTTTAATTTAGGGATACTCTGAATGCAAAAATACCAACCGTGCAAAGATATGTCAAAAATAGCTCGATCATGAATATTTTGTGCAAAAGTGTTATAATAAAAATGAAATAATATAACTGTAAATTCTAATGCCACTGGCAATATATATTGCTGCTTTGCCATATTAATTCTTTTATTTAAAGGTAATCCTAATTCAATAGTATCAATTTAGATGAGATATGTCAAAACCGCTGTCATCCAGGGATATTTAAAAAAGGATTGTTCCATGAAGTTACACAAGTATTTCCATAAATTCCTAAACCGCTGTTGCGAATAATTTGTGGCTAAACCGCACAAAATTTTTAAATTTGGATAATATTTGAATATAAAAAGAACAATCGTGCAGAAATCTGTTAAAATTACGTTAATCTGAATTTTTTTTTAATAAAGGGTGGTGGAAAACTAATAAAAACATAGCCAGGTATTTCTAATTTCAACTTATTTTCAATGCAAAAATATTAGATTTATTGAGATATGTCGAAAGGGCTGTCAGTGAGTAATATTTGAATACTTAAGGTAAAATGAACTTATTAAAAAAAAAAACTAGTATATTTATACGCCACTGGTACTAAAACTAGCAAGGATTTATAATAAAACTTTTGACAAAGTATCTCTGGTCTATCTTGTAAAACTGTAGCAAATCTTGTGTTAGTTGGTCATTTCGGAGAGTAAATAATAAAATAAATCGATTAATAAATGAAATCACACAAGATTTTTTGAATCGTAAAATTAAATGACGCTATAGGTACTCTTTGCAAAATATCTCATAATTCCACCATGGATATTCTTAATTCAAGTAATGTTAACGTCAAAACGTTATTAATGTTGACATATGTCAAAGCGTTTGTCAGTCAAAAGGGTTTAAAAATAATGTGTCCCGAAATTTTTTGAAAGATATTTCCTGAATTTGTACGCCTCTGGTTTTAACACAATGAGACGCATTATTTTGAAACTACATACGCTTTGTCTCCAATGTATTTCATATGGCTGTGCCAAGTTTGGTGTCTCTAGATTATACGAGTACATTTCAACACCATTAATTTGTGGGCCATCTTTGATGACGTCATAGACACCCTTCGCACAAAATGTCGTTACTCCACCATGGAAATTATTAATTGTGGAAGCATTTCCTACAAAAAAATGTATGCCCCAATGCGTCTAAACGTACGTGATTTTTAACACAGGCTCCAGGACTAATGACTTTATTAACTGTCTGCAGATAACTAAAACATTTTCGGTTACCTATGTAAAGAATTTTTTTTTTTGATCAGAGGTGCAAAAAAAGATTTCTGTCCGTTTTTTACCCAAACTTAAAGAGAAAAAGCGGGAAATAGTAATATTGTTTTCACCAAGTATTTACGAAAAAATCATTTATCAAAATATCAAACTGTCAAAGATTAAAATGTCGCAACATTGAAAGTCACCGAGTAAAAAGGCACATTGCTATGGAAACCATTGTTATTTAATTTACCAGCCGCTTAATTTATAGTGTAAAGATGGTTTGTTGCGAGAAGTCCGATTCGTTCGAGATTTTTAAAAGTATTTTAGTTTTTTATCTTGAATTTTTTTGATAAAGGTATTAAAAAAATAGTGCCGACAACTCGCGACTAAACTGTGCTTTTTTTACTCACGTTTTTAAATACCTCGCTGCGCTCGTTATTTAAACCAACGCTTGTAAAAAAACACTATTTTTAGCAACTAGTTCTGAAAACTACTATTTTACAGAACACCAAGAGTGTTATCTGTATAATAATAAAAGAATAATAGGTAGGTATCCATAATTATGCTTAAATTCCATTTCTTATACATTTTGAATACTATTTAATAAACTGCCTAATAGCGTATTCCATTGAGACTTTCAGTGCAGCACTCGGATATTTCTGTCCTTTGCGGTTTTAGATAAAAACAAGAGACAGATATATCTCAGTGTTGCACTAACTAAAATTGCAACAATCAACACGTTACAGCGCGCAAGCAAAAAACCATAAATTATTAAAGGCATTTCTCGGTGGCGGCTCCTGGTCAACATTTTAAAGTATTCTGCAATTTGTACAGTAATCAAAAACTTTCCCATTTTTTAAATAAATTAAATCTATCCTACGTTCCTTTTTGTTCGCAAATTTTGTAATCACCTGTTACGGTAAAACTCACGTTTTACGTAACTACTATATTACCACTAAAACTTGTTAAAAAAAAACTTAAAATTAATAACTTTAATTTTATAAAATACGCACAAATACAAATATTATATTATAATTCTATTCTAATACCTAAAAAGCAAATGTAAAGATTTTTGTGTTCTCTTTAAACATCACTAGAACTAGATTCCTTATTTTAACGAAAATATAGAGAGTGAGCCAATTTTAAAGTTCCTTAAAATTCATATAAAACAGCTTAATAATAATAAAAGACTCATTAAATAATGGAATAAAATATAACTACTTCTTTCATATTTAAATAAACAATCTTGATCAAAATATTCCAATATAAACAAATTTTATAAATATGCATTGTGAAGCATTTAAATTTATTAAGGTTTTACATTTGGTTTTGATAGAACTCATCTGGGATAACTTCATTGAAAATTGGGTAATTTTCTGTTAGTGTATTAGAAATTTGGTTGTAAACATAGATTCTTAACCTAGAAACAATGCAGCTAGGAATGTCAAACTAGGTATAAACAATATTATTGTGTATTGGTGTAATGGATTGAGTAAGCATTTTGTGAAATATTTAGCAGCCAAGACAGAAAGTGGATATTTTAAAAATTGTAGAGTTATCCAGTGTCCGTGCTTTTCCTTAAAACGAATTAACCTCAGAGACTCACAAACACTCAAAAAAATGGGATAAAAAAACAGTTTTTCTCTTAAATCTTGACTGCTATTGGTCCAAGAATTTTAGGTAGGAAACATCAACCGATTTCTAACTTGAAACGTTATCTTTTAGGTGCAGCACTTTAAAAGGCAAGCCTTTTTTTATTATGTTCTAAAAATTTATAAATTTGACCATTTTCGGTTAACTTTTTTTCTTTAATTCCTTCGGGAATTAATCAGCAAAATGTGGAAAATATTTTGATGTAGTCGTTAGTGCATGAGACTCTTAATCTCAGGGTCGTGGGTTCGAGCCCCACGTTGGGCGCCAATTTGTTACAAAAATCAATAGCGTTGGGTGCCAATTTGTTACAAAAATTTTATTTGTTACATTATTTAGTTAGTCGTCAATTTGTTAAAATAAAGTTTTTTATGGACCAATAAGTTGAGTGATCTTTTAATAAACCTTTGCCACGACTAAATGGGTCGTAGATTCTTTGCAATTGAGGAAAATTTTCTTTGCTTACCTATTTGGTGTTTTCTTTCTCACTGTCGTTTACTTTTTATCAAAACACACTATTTTGTTGTTTTACAATTGAAACAACATATGACTTAAAATCTATAGGGTGTTTAAAATAAATTTGGTGATGCAAAATAAAAGATTTGGTTGGAAACAAATAAACAATGTATTTATCACAATAAAAAAAAAACATGAGATGACAAAGTTCAACATTGGTGGGCTTGCTGACTGTGCAGCAGCATGTCCACGTTAATAAAAGTCTCGCACAGGCATTTTCTACTCTGAGATCCTATACTTTCTAGGACACATAAGACCTTGAAGTCCACGCACACCAAAGTCTTTCGGCGATCGGCAAGTTGCGACGAGAGCAGGACAGTGTAGCCTGGAAGCTCTTAGTGACAAACCGGCATGAAAGCGGAGGAAGTGTGAATGCCGTTTTGCTCAAGGATTGGCTGTAGAGCAACTCGTGTGCTGCATCCGTGACTGAGCAGCCCTATTTAGGACCCACTCTGCTCACCCTGAAAGGGAAGGGGCTATAAAAGGGTCAAAACAAAAGAAAAAGAAATCCAATGAACTTTGCCACATGGAATATCCGTACACTTATGGATACAGACACAACCACAAGACCACAAAGAAGAACGGCAATAGTGGCACGTGAACTAAGGAAATATAACATCGATATCGCTGCTCTCAGTGAAACTAGAAGAGCAGGCGAAGGCCAACTTAAAGAACACGGAGGAGGCTACACATTTTTCTGGAAAGGAAAAGAAGATGGAAGGGCGTCATTGGCAAGGAAGGTGTTGGAAACATGAACTCAAACGGACTGCGCCTATTAACCTTATGTTCGGAATATGACCTCCCAATCTCAAATACAATTTTCCAACAAAAAGACAAATTCAAGACCTCCTGGCAACACCCGAGGTCAAAACACTGGCATCTGATTAATTACATTATTGTACGTTCCAGAGATCAAAAAGACGTAAACATTAAAGAGCAATAACGAGTGCAGACGACTGCTGGACAGACCATCGCCTGATACGAGCCAAAATGAACTTGCACATTCCACCAAGAAGTAGCCGTCAAAAAAACCAAATCAACAGAAGATTCAATGTAGAACGCCTTAAAGATGATCAAACCAGAACAAAATTCCAAGTTTCTTTGAATCAAAAGTTGGGTACTTTAGAATACCCGGAGAATATTGACGATCACTGGAGAATTTTGAAGACAGCAATAACATCTGCCTCCGAAGAAACGATCGGCTGCACACAAAGAAAACATCAACACTGGTTTGATGAGCACGAGAAAGAAATTCAAGACCTTATTGAGAGGAAGAGAAAAGCCCATAATGCTCGGAAAAGCCACCCTAACTCTAACAAAAAGAAAAGGCAATATCAAGAAGCCAAAGCAGAAGTACAAAGGCAAACACGTAGATTAAAAAAAAACTAATAGTGGACAACAAAATCACATGAAATGCAACATCTAGCTGAGTCCAACAACACCAGAGCCTTCTTTCAAGCTACTAAGATGATATATGGTCCCACTACACAAGGTATCAATCCCCTACGATCCAAAGATGGAACAAGGCTGCTTAAAGACAGATCCTCTATCAATTCAGGTCGATAATGACATCTTCTACACACAGGTATCAATCCCCTACGATCCAAAGATGGAACAAGGCTGCTCAAAGACAGTTCCTCTATCAATTCATGATGGAAAGAACACTTCCAAGAACTACTCAACAGAGAGTTTCAAGTCGATAATGACATCTTCGACAAAATTCCGGAGAAAAATACACAATAACACCTAAGTGAGATTCCGAGATTAGAGAAGGTCGAAAAGGCAATCACACAGCTAAAGAATAACAAGTCAACAGGCACAGATAGTATCGCTGCTGAAGTCTACAAACAAGGTGGTCCCGCACTTAATTCCCAAATGCACATTCTAATAAGTAAAATATGGACCTCTGAGACCATTCCTGCCGAACTCAGAAACGCCTCTATAGTTACCATTTTCAAAAAAAGCGATAAGGCTCAATATGGAAACTACAGAGGTATATCTCTGCTTTCTGTTGCTGGAAAGATACTTGCACGGATACTGTCAAACCGATTAATTCCGATTGCTGAACAAAATCTGCCAGAGACACAGTGTGGATTTAGGCCCAATTGAGGCACAGCTGACATGATCTTCAGTGCCAGACAAATACAAGAGAAATCTAGAGAACAAAATCGCCCTCTCTTCGTGGCCTTCTTAGATCTAGTCAAAGCATTTGATTCGGTCAACAGAGAATCTCTTTGGAAAATACTGGCAAAAGCTGGATGCCCTCAAAAATATATTCAAATTCTTAGACTACTACACGACAATATGAATGCAACAGTCCTAAGCAACGATGGACCAGGAGAGTCATTCCAGATTACGACAGGCGTTAAACAAGGGTGTGTTATTGCGCCCACCCTACTCTCTATATTTTTAGGTGCCATGCTTCACCTTGTTGAGGAACATCTACCGCCGGGAGTGGAAATTCTATATAGATTCGACGGTGGCCTACTTAACCTAGGCAGACTGCGAGCAAAAACTAACGTCCCGACAACCTCGGTAATCGAACTGCAGTACGCCGATGACAACGTCGTAATGGCCGATACAGAGGAAGGTCTACAACTGGTAATCAACTCATTTAACCAAGCCTACAAAAGCATTGGCCTAGAGGTCAATCTTGCCAAAACGCAAATTCTCCACCAACCAGAACCAGGTACGAATCCCCAAGCTCCAAACATTTCCATAAATGGCCATCCTCTGCAGAACGTGGAAAATTACCCATACCTTGGGAGCCACCTATCATCAAATGCAACTATTGACGCAGAAACACAGCATCGCCTAAAATGTGCTAGCGCAGTGTTCGGACGGCTTTCGGAGAGAGTCTTCAACAATCACGACATCAATGCGGAGACCAAGCTTCGTGTCTGCAACACAGTTATAATACCAACTTTAACATACGGATGCGAAACGTGGACCACCTACAGAATTCATATCAAACGACTAGAAAAATATAACCAAAGTTGTTTAAGACGAATACTGAGAATCTCGACGAACAAACATAAGTGTCTCCCAAACACGTCTCCCAAAGCAGATATTTTATGGACAACTGAAGAAGGGAAAGAGAAATCAAGGTGGTCAACAGAAAAGGTACAAGGACGTTCTCAAAGGCAATATGATGAAGGGTCACATCGATATAAACAACTTCGAGACCACGGCAAACGATAGAGCTACATGGCGCCGAACAGTCCATGAGGGAGCACAAACTTTTGAAGAGCAACGACGTAGAATAGAAATGGAAAAGAGAGAACGTAGAAAGGAGCGACAGAATGGAAGAATGGATGACCAACAACACCCGGCTGCTGCCGGAGACTGGGTGTGCCAGGACTGTAGAAGGGTGTGCGGCTCGAGAATTGGCTTAAATAGCCATCAAAAAACGCACAACAGATAGCGATGATACAGAATAGAGGAAAATCGGTATCGAGTGATTGCCTATGATAATGATGAAACAATAAAACCAAAATTACTGACAAGGTCAGAAAGAAAGACAATCAATAAATGCTCTCATAGTGTTCACACTAAAATCGGCAAGTGGTTAAAAAAAATAGATATTTTTATTTAAAAATAAAATGTAGGAAAATATTTTTTTGTTAGGTATGGATAAGTCTAATCTAGGTCTCATTTACCAAAGAAAAAAAAAGAGGTACAATATAGAGAAAGCAAGGCAAGAGGATTTTTCATGGCAATAAAAGGTAAAAATCAATGTACTCAGCAGGGTTCTTCAAAACACTCTGTACTGGCTAGCCAACATTATACAAAGATATGCATAGCGCACATTGATATAAATAGCAGCAGCAGGAGGGCGATTCAAGTGGCGGCTATTTTTTATAACGACCCGATTTTCCGGTATCTAGGGGTGAACGCTGGTAACATCGCATCTTATGTGGTAAATGTTGACTTCCACAGTTGTCTTTTGTCATTTTTGTTTACTTTTCTCTTCGTGAAGTTGTTTTTTTTTTAATAAAAGTGCGGTTTTTTAGTTTAATGCACTAAAAACGGACTGGGAATTTAAATTTTTTATCCAAGAAAGATTCAGAGTTTATACGCTTCCCGAATATGTATTTTGAGACCCACCTTCCCCACAGAGTACCAAATTCAATGCCGGCACTCATTTTCAAACCAAAAAGAAGAGAAACTTGACTAAATTTTACAATATTACAATTATAGCAGTCGTCCTTATCGTTTTTTCGCAAAAAACTGTTTTTTACAAGAAGGTTAACAAAATTGATAGATTTGAGGTTTATTTTGGTAATTATGCAATGTACGGTTTTCTGCCAGTTTTGATTTTTTATGAAAAATTCTTTACTGGGGCACCTACTAGGGTCCCTAAGACCCCAAATCCGTCTGCGTCGGTTGTTTTTTTAAAAAAAATTTGTGTTTTTTTTCCACTAAAACAACCCAATCCAACATAGCCCAACCCAACCTATTTCAACCCAACCCAAAACAATCAAAAAAACACATTACAACCCCTTCCGGCACCCTTTTTCTCTTAAAATAAAAACAAAAAACGGAGCAGGTGGATTTGGGGTTGCCCACTGGTTCACCCAAAGGAAGCCTCATATTAGACACACAAAGTATATTATTACATCTATTGGTATTCGCATACCTAACACGTTCAAAATAACCCCAAAACTCGCTACATTTTTGACTACTAAATTTTGACCGAAATTGACTGAATACAAAACAGCGCTATCCAATTGATGAAATGAAACAAAAAACTGTCAGTCAGTTGGTGTTTGCATGGTGCATACATTTTTTTTGCATTTTAACTTGTATACTTTTTAGCACTAAGTATACTATTTTTTAAGAATAAGTTTATTCTATAAAAAAGTCAAAGCAGGACTCTTTATATCACTGAGCCTTTATTTTTGGGTACACACTTACCAAATGTGATAATTTTTCTAACACAAAAATAAAATCTAGGAGAAACATAACTTATGAAGGTGAATTTGAATTGAATTGAAAAAAAAAATTTTCAGCCATAACTTATTATCTTCTTTCTCAAGAAAAAAAAAGACACGGAAAACGTGTATTGATAAAAAGTAATAAACATGAATTCTCTCTTGGGTGTTGGAGCTGAAAAGCCTGAAGCCCATTGTGTCCAGGGAAGAAGATAAATTCTCTCCAATCTTGAAGAAAAACGAGACAATAAATAATAAACATTTTTTACAAAATCATTTACTTAACTATGGTCGTTTTTTTGTTTTACATGGAGAAAGGTGCTGGATCTACTCTTGGTTCTACTGCAGAGATAAGAAAGTAGTGGCAATGATTGCCACCATAATGATATGCAAAGACATTTTGAAGGGGATATTACAGTGTCTTGCTGTCTTATCCAATCGTATTTAGAGCACAAAATGTGGGTAAATTTTTAAATATGATGTTGATTAGTCGATTAGCTGATTTATATAGGTATGATTAATCACGGCCGACTGAATACAGATTCAATACAATTCCTTGTCAAATCCATCATGAAAACGCGAATTGAAAGCGTAGCTAGTCAAATCCGCTTTTTTGGTATCGGAATCAAGCCGCATAAAAATATTCGCTTTTTATCTCTCTTTTTTACTTTTTATCCCTCCTTTAGACATGGGGACAAAAAGCGACACTTACATGAAAAAAGGTCTCGTTTTATGAAAACAGAAAAGAGAATGTGAAAAATGCAAGATAGCCGAGTAAATTAAATATTAAGTCTTAAGAAATGGCGGTTTAAGTTCGTCATAGAACTAGACGTGGAATGTAGCGCAATATTAAAAATGTCGGTTGAAATGAAATACCAGAATCCCATCTCTGCGGTCTTGCGTAGACAAGTTCACGTTTACCGCATGTATAACGTTAAGATCAGACGCTAACTAACGTAGTATTACGTCTACGTCATGTTGAACCGAACAGTAAAAAAATCAGTAGACTGGTAATACGAATAGGGCAGAAGAAAAATAAAGCAAGATAGAAATAAACTGTACCAAAATGTAAAGGACAGAAACGTCCGATACGACAAATTTCACGTCTACGCCCAGGCACCTCTTACGTACGTACGTACTTAAACGTACTTAAACTGCCTAATGGCTGAAACCTTGTTTTCCCACCCTCTATATTTTTGTTAAAAAATATATTTTTGTTCCACTATTTATAAAAATCGGCTCATTCGTTGATAAGTTATAAGGTTTCAAAGTACCCACCCTTGCTATAGAGCAAGTTTCTTATAAACTCAAAAATCATTTTTGTTTTCTAATAACTTGTTTATTTTTTATCCGATTGTCACAACTTTTATATGTTTGAAATGACAAAGAATCAAGATTTCCTATTTTCTAGCAAATTGAGTTGGTTAAAGAATTAGCTCGACAATTTATTTTACTACTCTGTATTTGTCTTACCTAAATAAGACTACTTACGACATTTTACGTAAAGTTTAGTACACACCTCACATATTATGGTCTTTACACGTTGAGATGACTTAAGATACTCGTTTAATGACCATCATAACATGCTTGTTATGTTAACTATTATTATGACAAATTTGATAAAAATCGGTTAAGTGGCTTTTGAGTAATCGTGGTACATATTTAGTGGAAATAGAAAAAAAACTTTTTTGCGATCATAATAGGCTCCATAATAGTTTGGAGTCAGCCCTTTCTAATTTACTCTCATTTGTATTATTTAAAAATATTGTATTTATTTCCATTGTCTAATTAAATATTCTTTGTTTTTTATAAGTTTTTCACCATATATATAAATTTTAATGTATTTGTTTTAATAAAATGTCTTGTTTTTTTTTTTAAATGTATTTTAAGATTAATGTTAATATAATTTTTGACTAAACTGTTTTCAAACGTTTTACACTTTTATTATTTTAAATTATTTGATTTATTTATGTTGTCTTTGTAAAACATATTTCTTCTTACTGAATCGGGAACATAAATTGGTAGACATCTTTGAAGGATTCTATGAAGTATTATTCTCCCTAAAAAAATTAAATAAGCTTTTAAAATAAAATTAAAATAACGAGGAATAAAAAGTCAACAGAACTTTATTTAGTGTATATAGTTAGGTACTAAAGCTAAAGTGTGAGAGAGGCAAATACTCGCCGGTTTATGATTGTAACTTTTGCTTGGGTGAACCGTTGATAAAATTAGGAATGCATTAAACAACCAAAACAAATATAAATTGGTTAGATTTCAACGTCACGAATTTTAAAAATATATTATATGCATTTACAGGATGTCCACTATATTTTGAATCTTTGACCCCCCCGTTAGCGCCACTATTATTTTTCAAGCTACTTCACTTCTCATTTCCATAAGCAACTTTTAACTGTGGCCAATTTTTCATTTTTATTATTAAGCAAAAACCTTTTCAAATTAGTAATAGGTAGGCTTAATCAAGCTACACCCCCTCCTCAATAAAACTCAATTTGGATATTGTAATTTAGTCCTCTTTTAAAAAATGTTGTACTTGATGCTTAGGAGACAGATTTAATAAAAGTTGATATGTCGTAATTTTGTACTAATTATATATTCTTAAAGAAGGGTACTTTTAGTTTACAAAAACCATTGGTTCCTAAGATTTTTGTTTGTTTGTTATGGGGTGTGTAGTTTGATATCAAGGTACACTCCCCCGGGCTTAGAAAAGAGATTCGACCAAAAATGACTATGCCAGAATTTGGTATTAATTATGTACTAATTTCGTCCCCTTCTAAAAAATTTCCTGCTATTAAGAAGGCACAACCCCCTCTGCTTAAGAAATAGATTTGAAAAAAAGCAATTCCGTCAGAATTTGAGAAGCTAATTCCGTCCCCTTCTAGAAAATTTCCTACTATCAAGATAACTTCATTTTTTTTCAAGGCACACCCCCCTCTGTTAAAGAAATAGATTTGAAAAAAGCAGGACTTAATTTTATAAATAACCGGAGAATAAGATGTTAAATTTAAAAAGGTAATTATTAGGTTTGCATATAAACAAAAAAAAAATAACTTATCATGAGAGTAGGCAATTTTTTAAAAAGAGACGAAATTAGTACATAATTAGTAGCAAATTATGACATAATTACTTTTTTCCAAAATGAAGTTATCTTAAGAGTAGGCAATTTTTTTAAAGGGAGTACGAAATTAGTAACAAATAAGCTTTTTTCAAATCTCTTTGCTAGGCAGAGGGGCGCATGCCTTGATATCAAGATACATACCCCATATAAACAAAAAAAATGAAGTTTTCTTAAGAATAGGCAATTTTTTAGAAGGAGACGAAATTAGTACATAATTAGTACCAAATTCTAGCATAGTCACTTTTGGTCGAATCTCTTTTCTAAGTAGAGGGGGATGTACCTTGATATCAAGCTACACACCCCATAACAAACAAACAAAAATCTTAGGAACCGATGGTTTTTGTAGACTAAAAGTACCCTTCGTTAAAAATACATAATAAGTATAAAATTATGACATATCAACTTTCATTAAATCTATCTTTTAAGCATGGGGGGTGCAGCCACACCCCTCACTTTGAAGTGCGAATAACTCCGTTATACATTAAGTACAAAATTTTTTAAACGGGGACTAAATTAGTACATAATTTTTACAATATCCAAATTGAGTTTGGTTGAGGGGGAAGGGGAGTATAGCTTGATTGAGCCTAATAGGTGAACTTAAAGATACTACCAAATTTATTGGTTAAGTAGTAGCGGAAGGGCGCCTTTTTAAGACTGGCAATTAGGCTTTTATAGACTCTTTTATACACGTGACACTTAAGATATAATTTTGCCTGACACCTCTTCATCACAGGCAGGGATCTTAAGACTCCCTGAAAAGTGATCCTACTAACATCGATACCATCCCAGCAAAACTTGGTTTTAACAGTAGACTTTCAACCCAGCCTTCGGCAGTCATATTAACTTGACCCCAAAATCGAAGGTCAATGCAGGTTTCAAAGCGAAGGTCGCATCTTTTAGGTCACCTTATGTTGATATTTACTCCAAATATATTTTTCTTCAGTTTTTTCACTTAAAATCAGCAATCGAATTCTTAATATATGGTACCTAGGATAATCAAAATCAGTAACCAGAATAATTTATGAACAGCTAGTCGTTTTGAAAATGGATACATAATAATATGGGTTTCGTTTAAACACACAAAGTATATGTCCATTTGACATTTGCTATGATATTTGAATTTTATTGACAAAGATTTGCAAAAAATTATAAAGCTTTTGTATTTAAATTTTTTTCTTAGGATCAAAATATAGCGGGACATTGCACCTGCATATAATACACGAGAAAATATTTTTGTGTAGTGCTGTGAGTTTTACTAGTACTAGTCGACCAAACTCTTGATATTTACCTAATAGAACAGATTTTCGACATTCTTCATCCTCAAATCGTTTGTTTATAGGGCTATAATCTAAAATGGTAAACATATTCCGATATCCCGGAGTTCAAGCAGAACACCGTCCATCAACTAACTAATTGTGAGTAACATCCTTTAGGCTTCTGGATATCCTTTCATAAACGCCTAAAAAAGGAAAGCATAATATTTAAATTTATTCTTATTAGAGGAACAAAAGTAGTAAAATTATAATCCATTATATCAGAATTCAAAAAACGAAACTGAATATAAAGAGAAATATTCCGTGGGTATACTTTTGTTTTTCAAACTCGCACTTAGAAGGAAAAAACATATTGACGTCACAGTCAGTCAAGTCACCTAAGGTGAATTTTAAAAGAAAAAAATGGTGCTAGAAAGCACGGATAGTCCAAAATCAATTATTTTATGTTTAAAGGAAATTAAAATATCTCGAAAACTGTAGGCTTGAAAGATTTGAACCTTATAACAAAATTTTTAGGTAATATTTACGGAAACTAAAATTTGAAAACCCCACATCATCATCATATCTGCTTTACTTATAAAGTTATAATTTTTTTATATATTTGAACGTTTTTCCAAATAACTCGGAAACTAAAGCTCCCACGAATTTGGACTTTATAACAAAATTTGTAGTCCATATTCATGGAAACTTAAATCTGAAAACCGTATATCGATACTTGCTTTTGTTACAATGTTTTTTAAAATACGGAAGAACAGAAAAGTCAAGTGTGGCCGAGCATGCTTTTGAAAACAATCATAAATTCACATTAGATAACCTAAAACTTCTAAAAAGTGTACCAAACAAAAGACTTTTGAATGCATATGAAAGTATGGAAATCATTAAATCCAGAAATAGTTTAAATAAAGATAGAGGACCCATCCCGTTTAGTACACTTTATTCTTTGGTTGAGGGGAGATAGGATTAAAAATCCTGGGTCTCCTGATGATGCTAACGTTATTAGCGAAACGCGCGTCGAGTGCAAAAAAGTGTAGTTTTAGTTTTGTGGAAAACAATCATAATTTTGTTTTACAATGTTTTTAAATATTTTATCCCCTTTTCCCCCTTCAAACCCCACCACCCTACCCAAAAGTTAATCAGTTCATGGTCATCCCATAGAGGATTTTTGTACCAAAAGGCGTTCTTGAGTTATCATGTATACAAACCGACAACAGATCAACCGACAACTTTTTTTTCGTCGATAAAGGTGTTTTGGAACCTTAGTAACTCACTTTTGATAAAATTAAAAAAGTCAAAATATCACGATTTTATTAGTCCCATATTGGTATGGTGGACTAACAAGTTTAAAATGAAATAGTCGGCAGTGAAAATTCCCCATATAACATTATAAATCGATACCTCCAATATACAGGCCGGTGAGCGACATTTTTGACACTGATGACAAATGGTGACCACAAAAGTTAAAAGACCACTGAAACAATTAGTAATTGAAATGAGTAAATTGTTAAGAACTTTTTTAAAACAAGGCTACAAGTAAGTTTTTTTAAACATGTCAAAAAGTTGTAAGAATGTGATTCACTTTATGAAATGAAATTTCAACACAACCTTTAAAAACCTAAATTTTTAAAATAAAGAAAAATGTTAGCACCCTAATAAATTAAATTGTTTGATGACCTCCCACTAGGATAGCTTTTTTCGAGGTTTTTTTACTGTTTAGATTTTTTCTACGGCATTTCACCATACACCACATATTATTGAAGCGATATTGAAATAAGCCACTCATAGCATAGCTTCTAAAAAATTAAAACCTAAATGATTTAAAGGTATTTTTAGGGGATGGTGGGGTATAAACTTGCATTAAGGGCTAGTTTATCAATAGCGAGTTAGGCATTGAACTCTCGAGTTCAAGAAAAAGATAGCTGACATATACCAAGTGCCAGAATGAGACAGCTGAAGGTTAACTCGGGAGGTAAATGCTTAACTCGCTATTGATAAACCGGTCCTAAGAGTGTTACCCATAACCTTATTGTAAAAAAGTTCCAAACCAAAATAAAATAAAATTATTAGTCATTTAAATTATCAAGCACTCCACTGGTCCTATGAAACAAAATGATATTTACTATTTTAAGTGATTTTATTATTTTCGACTCATTGAAAGAAAAATGCACTTTTAAAGGTAATTTTAGGGTTCACCCACCTCTGATTTTTAGTCCTGGCCCCATTGTATACGCCCGCAAAAAAAATTTAGGTCCGGAGATTTTGACTTTTGAATCATGTTTCTGGATCATTGTGGCTGTAATTTATCTCGGGTAGACATTGAACACCCATGCTAAACTATTTTAGTGACCACCCTGTATTTTTGTATTAAAAAGCTTAAAATTTGCATTTTTTGTGTATTTAAAAAAAAACAACAGGTTTTTTAAAATGCATAAAATTGTAATTTTTACAAAATGTCATTTTTTGACATTTAGAAAAAGAATTGTTAGCATCTGTAGAGTCTCCTACAAAATTAGCGAAAAGATAACAAAATACGGTTAACTTAAATTTTTTTAGCAGTTTTTTTATTTCTTTATAGAATGTATCAAATGATACATCTGTTTACAGAAAATAAATAGAAGTTTTTTTAGTTGCAAAAAACACATACAAAGTGTCTCAAAAAAAACCCAACGGTTTTTTAAGATGCATAAAACTTTTGGACGTCCGCCATTTTAAATTTTTGATAAATGTAATTTTTTGACATATTTGCAAACTCTATTTCAAAAACTTTTTTTTGCATTAAAATCTGACAATAAATAAAAAATTTGCAGTTAAAAACAAACCAATTTATTGTTTTTATTTTATGCAAGAAGTTGGTATACGAAAAAAACCCAGTTTTTTATTTCTAAATAGAATTTATCAAACGATACATCGGTTTACAGACAATAGATAGAAGTTTTCTGCAGTTTGCAAAAAAATATACAAAGTGTCTCAAAAAAAAACTCAACGGTTTGTCAAGATGTATAAAACTGCCATTTTTAATTTTTGATAAATGTCACTTTTAGACATATTTGCAAAAAGTCTATTTCATTTCCTTTCCGAAACTCTTTTTGTGTTAAAATCCGACAATAAATAAAAAACTGCCAGTTAAAACAAAACAGTCTGGTTTTTTGTGGTCCCCCTATATATAAATGAATACTATTCCTCAATATTATAAAGAAAAATCAGTAGATCGTGGTCAAGAAAATTCACATAATAAAGATTTGCAAATGGGATTTATAATTTATTTAACGGCTTCTAAGGTGTTTTTTTGGCTCACCCTGTTTAGAAATTAATAGATTGTTACCTTTGGGAAAAAAATACAATGACAATCTAAAAAATCAGGAAGCTCTACATCCAGCTAGTCGCTATGTTACACGTCGATTCGATAATCTGTCATTGCCATTGCCAATTCCAAAGTTAGCTTTAAGAAAAAACTTTTGAAATTATGAAGATAAAACTCTACAACCATTTGCCTTTGATAATAAGGAGAATTAATGTGATGAAGCAATTTAGAGGTACTGTTTGATTCTGTTTTGAGGACAAAGCTTTTTACAGTTTTGATGAGTATTATAGGGAGACATTTTAGTGTTGTTTTGTAAACCACTATACACTTGTATTTGTTAGTGTGTCTCAACAATGTCCCCTTGTGATTTTTTCATTTTATGATTCTAAACTTTATAATTCTTTTTAATATACCAACAATGAATCTTTTAATATTAGTTACAACCTTACTATATTGTATAAATATGTAGAAAATATAGATTGTTAAAATGCCTTTGAAAAAAAAATCTGACTATTTTTAATATTATACTTTGACCAAAAAACCATAATAATATAGAATGTAGGTACATCTTTTTAATTTAGGATTTAGGTAAGTTAGTTACTAATTTTTTTGCTTTGTCAATAAAACTATGTCTTCAGATAATAAACCATAGTTTGATTTGATTTGAATGCCTTGTATTGTCAGAAAAAAACTTTTATTGTGTTACTCTGCTTTGAAAATTTATTTTAGAGAGTGCATTAAGGGTATTTTCAAACTTTTCCTTTTGGGTCACCCCAAATATATACAAAGATAAGTGTCAAACAAAAATTGGTGACAATGGCATGTACAATCATATGTCGAAAGGAATTTTTAATAAACCTCATAGTTTTCTCATAAACCAAAGTCCAAAACGGTCATTAACCCAACCCTTAATTTCTGGCTCACCCTGTACAATTACAGATAAATGGCGATGACAAAAAATATTTGTTATCACACTCTATTACAAAAATTTACCAATATTTTAAAAACTTTCATTTAAAGTCGTTTTTTAAACACCCTCTATATTGTTGAAAATTATTTTAATTTAAATATAGTTTATTTTGGCTTAACGAATAAAATCTCTAAAAATAAAAAAATCGGAAAAGCTATGCAAATTTTTTTGGCTAGTTTATCAAAACGTACATAATTTGGTGTAACCATCCTGTTTATCTCGGTTTCCATGGCAACCCTTATCTTTAAGAGACATAGAACATAATACATAAAACGCAGAAAGAAATTATCTTTCAATCAGTGGTTTTCTTTTTTTTTCGATCGGCCAAGTACTTTTTCATATTTAGCCTTTTTCCACACAAAAAAATGCAAATTTTAAGCTTTTCAATACAAAAATAGTTTGGCCCAGGTGCTCAATGTCTACCCAATGAATGAATGAATAAATCTCTGGATCTATATTTTTTTGCGAGGGTATATGATGTGTCCTGGACTACTTGGAGTGCTGAGGAATTTTTGTAAATTAAATATTACTAGAATTACAGTATAAAATGTTGTTTATTTACCTTTTTTTGCCAGCATATCCTCTACTCTGGGAAATATTTCTAATGTAAGTAGTTTATACGGCTATTATAGAACACCCCCACCCTTCCACCCTAGGCTCCTTCCACTTCCCCCTCCACTTCCCCAGGAGGCGTGGTCACGCCTCCAAGATGGCGGCCGGCCAATGGGAGGTGTGCTCTCCCCACCCCCAAGATGGCGGCCGACCAATGACAAGCAAGCTCCCCCCACCTTGCGGTAGGCGTCAAGATGGCGGTCGACCAATCATAAGAGGGCTTTCCCACGTGGAGGAGGAGCTAATATGGCGGCCAACCAATGAGAGACGAGCTTGCCTCTTAATGGCTGACCAATAAGAAGCTACAAAATGGCGGCCGCAGGCCCTATCTGAGTTGCGTACCTGGGCGAAGGCCTAATAAAATAAAAAATGGCGTCGGACGAATAGGAGACGCCACCAACTTTCCCCCCTTCGGCGGTTGACCAATGCAGGACCGGCTACCAACTTTCCCCCCCTCGGTGGCGGACAAATAAGAGATCCGCTACCAACTTTCCCCCCTTCGGTGGCGTGTCAGTCTATACTTTCTCTTTTTATCTTATGTATTTCTGCTCTATCTATTTCTGTATTTCTCTCTCACTCCCACTCTTTCCCCCTTTCGGTGGCGTAACAGTCTATAATTTCTCCTTCTATCTTATGTATTTTTGGTCTATCTCTTTCTATATTTCTCTGTCAGTCCCACTCTCTATTTCTTTCACTCGCACTCACAATTAACTCATTTTAATATTCTAGCATCAGTTCTTATATATGCATTGATATTTATATATTTCTCTCTCACTCCCACTCGGAGAACTCATTATTTCTCTCACTCGCACTCACGCTTAAATATTCCAGGGTCAATTGTTTTAAATATATAAATAAAACGCGTATTAAAAAGTAAATTGTTTATTTTTTTTTAAACATATAATTCATAACTTAATAGTAAAAGTTATTACATCGTATTCCAAATCCTAACATTACCTTCGAGTGCATTGTACGTCAGAAATGAGTCATGAAGTATTAACGCATATGCTCTGGTATTATCAGGAAATGATGTCTTGCTTTCGAATTCGATTTTAATGTCCACTGTCCCTGCTTCGTTCAACTGCAAAATCAATATACAACTCACTCTTTATTTCACACTTTAATGTATTATTGTTTGCGGATAAACTAAATGTTCCTGACTTTACAGACTTTTTTTGTAATTCCGTAGAAACACCGACTAAAATTGCCTTATTAATATCAGATATTTCATATGCGCCAGGCGGAATTCGAACTAATATTATTTTTGACTGCTTATTCTCTCTAAAGCCAATGGAATTATTTTCTTTGTGAATATTATGTATTGAATTATACGAATAAAACCCTAATAATCCTAACCCATAAGAACACTCTCGTTGCAGTTCTATAGGCGGGAAAAAGTTTGCAGCCAGCACACTGCTATAACCTGACAGGGTGAAAGTAAAAGACATACTGACATAAAGATATATGCATTTTTATTTATATAATGGAAATTGGTATTACAGAAATCCTAAAAAATACTACAGATGTCACGAGATTCTTCGGAGACATTATACACAGAAGTTTTCGCTTTTACTAAACATCCGCAGCAGTACAATCTTCTGGGGGGCATACTGCATGTGTCAACATCGCTATCTTCGTCATTTGGCCAGTGTTCATAACATAGCAGATGAGATTTTATATCTTCGTCATTTTGCAGATATGTAGGTAGCTTGTGATAAACGTGTTTAATCTCATGTGATGCCATTGCTAGTATTACTTCTTTTGGAAGGTATTTTAATTCTTCGATGGTCAAATTTAATAAGCTTTTTTTAATACATAGAGCTTTTAAGGACGCGGCATAAAGCTTAAGGTCTTCGCGCTTCATTTCTTCAATATTCATTGTCACTTTTGAGACAAAACAAGAAACTTTAGACACAAGTGCCCACAACGAACTGAATCAAAATCTTGCTCACTAGCATAATTATATAGAATCTTTTCAGACTTGTTAGGACCTGTCTTTAAGTATTTCACAATTTCTTCTGGTGGTGGTAAGTTACCATAGCTGTCGAAATACCACGTACTAGAATATTTCTTCTTCAAGGCCACCCAGTGTGTCCCTCTCCCTGATGTTTTATCTACATTTACTATTGCGCATTCGTTTGATCTTGGACCTTTTTTTGGTAATGTGTCTTTCATAAAAACTCCTCTAAAATTGGGTATCTTTAATGATTTTACGCAAGTTACAAGATCAAAGTTTGTAAGCGGTCTGTCAGGAAGGCAGTCTAAAAGTTTTTTGAATTATAATTTTTAAGGTAAAATCCTAGTCCTGATTTGTAAGGTTTTAGATATAATCCACTACCATTCTTACCTAACTGAATTTCTTCAATGGCCGTATTGTGCCTTTTATTTTCCAAAAGTGAATCTTTGGCCTTTTTTACAGCATTAACTGTTCGCGCTACAGTAGCGGCACCAGAAGCTAATGATCCAACTGCGCTTAAACCAGCAAGTAATGGTAAAATACCAATAAATCCTCCAGTCTTAGGTAACGGTATTATTCTCGGCTTTAAAATCTTTTTTTTACCACCAGATTCCTAACAGATTTTTTCGCAACTTTTAATGCAGTTTTAGTTAACCAAGCCTCTGCTCCGGTGACTTTGCAATTTCCCAATATTATTCCAAGAGTACTTTATCTGCAGTGTGTCTTTTATCTAGGTTATTACTATTAGCGTATGCAATATCGTGTTCTCGTGCTAGGCTTTCAAGCTTATTTTTAGGTATGTCTCCCCTAGCTAATCTTTTTTTGTAATTTTGTTCCGGGCCCCATGAAATTATGGCAGTTTATTAATTAAGGTGTTTACTAATCCTGTGCCAGTCTTTTTCTTGCGTTCGTTTCGCAAAGGTCTGTTTCTTTTGAGAGCCTTCATTGAACTAATATACGCTACAGATATCTAACCTTTTTATACATTATTTTTCCGAAATGATGATTAAGCAGTTAAAAAATACGTTTAGTGTAACGAACTTTGATGAAGCCGCCGGAGATGGACTTGAATCACAACAAAAAAGACACGGGAATTTATTTCCTAACGATATACGTGCAATATTTGCGGGAGGAAGCGGATCAGGAAAAACCAATGTTTTATTATCGATGCTGACCCATCCTGAAGGACTTAGATTCGAAAATGTGTATATTTTTTCAAAGTCTTTATATCAACCAAAGTATCAATATTTGAAGCAAATTTTACAACGAATAGAGAGCTTAGAATACCACGCGTTTGAAAGCCCAGACCAAATAATGCACCCTTCTGAAGCTAAAAATTGATCTGTTATTATCTTTGATGACATTATGACAGAATCGCAAATACCAATAAGAAATTACTTTTCGATGGGAAGGCATAAAGAAATGGATTCATTTTTACTGATACAATCATATTCAAAGGCGCTGAAACAAGGACTGAGAGACAACGCTTCGTTTTTAGTCCTGTTTAAACAAGATGAAACCAATCTTAAACATGTTTTTACCGACCACGTGGCAGGTGACATTCCTTACTCAAAGTTTTTAGAAATGGCATCCTATTGTTGACAAGAAAGATATGGTTTTTTTGTAATTGACAAATCAAGAGAAAGACCAATTTATACTGCCTGAATAAATTATTTATGTCATTAGCCATCGAGACATAGAAAAGTCAACATCTAATTTACGATGGAGAATAACATAGATTTAAATTTAAAAAGAAAACTTTTGGAGGTCACCCAAGCAGTTAGAAAAAAACTTAAGGATTTAAAACATAAAGATCTGGAAAGTAAACATGATTTGGAAGATCTTTTTGAACCTGTCACAACGCAGCTGAAAAACCTAAAATATGCAAATAATTCTAGGAAACTTCCGAGTCTTAATTCTAGTAAATCTATTAATCAAACGTCTGGCGATTATTTAAAGGAAAGTGATCAAACCGAAAAAAAGTCAAGACAAGATTCACCCAACTGTAGTCAGTTATCAGATCGAAATCAGTATCTGGAAGATGAGTCAGATCAGCAATACGAGTCTTCACATTATCAGAGTTTTTCGCGTTCGGGCCTTTCTCCAATAGGTAATAGTACACATACAATGTTACAAGAGAGTTCAATTAAAGAAAAAAGTTTTCGGAGCAACAATTTATCGAAGATGTAAAGTATCAAAGGGATGAGAAAAAGTACGATACGGTATGTGGAGTGAGGGAGACCCAGACAATCGGAACCGTTTATTTTTTGGTAATTGCGAAGTAACATTTCCGAAAGGTAATGCTGCTTTTTATCCGTCAATGTTAATCAAAGGGGAGAAACCTATAAGCAATAACATTTTAAACGTGTACAAAGACATACTAAGTTTAACCAATGCAGCTTACAGAGGATATGTTAAACGAAATTATACGTTTATATTTATATAAGAATCGAAAATTTAAAGTTCAGGTATTAAAATTAATCAGAAATTTAAAATTCTTGACTCGGAGAAGAAAGTAGAATATGTTTGTTGGAACACTGTTAAAGAACTTGTAGAAAGGCTAAAACTTTTAGTGGCATCGTCAAACGCGGGAAACTCGAGTTTGAAAAATCAAAATGAGATCTCCAGTATATTGGAAGAGTTAAGGGAAAATAACATAATTTATTGACTGTATAAAAACCGAGTTGGAGCTAATATTAAACCGACTGTATTAAAGGGTACACTTGGTATTGGTTTCAAGCTGACCGAAGGTAACAACTTTGACATCACAGGTAGACGGCTGTGTAATGTGGCTGATCCTGTAGGTTATAAAGAGTAAATTAAGATTTTCTTGAACATAGAGTGACGGTACTTACAAACGATCTTCAATTAGCGGTGACTCAATCAGCTGATGCTGTAAAGGATAACTTGGAAGATTATATTTCAGACAAGTTAAAAAAAATTGAGGATAAGCTTACATTCTACATAAAACATCAACACGAATTGCTAGAAAGAGTATACAGAATTTATCAGATTATATTAGAATATCACCCTAACTGCAACTTAGAAATAGTAATTTATTTACTATAAAGAAATGGAAAGAAAATTAATTATAAATGAACTTTTGCGACCTGTAGGAAAAATTTTCTTCGAAGAAAAACGAAAATCCTAGGTTTTGGCGATCTTTGGCAGATAGACTTGGCCGACCTTCAAAACCTTTCTGATGAAAACCGTGGGTTTAAATATATATTAATTTGCATAGACTGTTATTCAAAGTTTCTCTGGACTATACCTATTAAGTCTAAATCCTCTGATGAAGTGCTATTAGCTATAAAATCTATTTTTAAGAAGGCTCGGTATACCCCTAAAAATTTACAGTTCGATGCGGGGGGGGGGGGGGAATTTGTTAATGCAAAATTTCAAAGGGAAATGAAAAATTGAAAATTAACTTTTACCAAACCTACTCAACTAAAAAGGCTGCTATTGCCGAAAGAGTTATACGAACTATTAAAGAAAAACTTTTTAAAGAAATGGCACTTATGGCTACGCATAATTGGATAAACCTATTGCAAAAAATTACAAAATCATACAACTTTACCAAGCACAGGACTATTAAAATGGGACCAATTGATGTAACAGAAAATACCAAGCTTCCTATGCTTTTGTTTCCCAAACTAAAAACTAAAAAACCTAAATTTCATGTAGGCGTATTAGTTAGAATTAGTGTATATAAAGGTGTGTTTGATAAAAGTTATCTAATTAATTGGTCTTCTGAAATTTTTAAGGTAGAGCCTACATTTCCAACCACATAACTTTTACAAGACTTAAATGGTCACGATATAAAAGGTTCGTTTTACACACCTGAACTACAAAAAGCAAAGTCCAAAAATATTTACCTCATAGAAAAAGTCATAAAAACAAGAAAGAAAGGAAGCAGAAATCAACTTTTTGTTAAATGGCTTGGTTTTTCAAGCAAAAATAATAGTTGGATAAATTCCATAGATTTAGTAAAATAAGTATTTATTAGTATACCTATATATATATATATATATATATATATATATATATATATACATTAAGTTTTTTATTAGATTAAGTTTATGATGTAAAATTTATTTAGATTCATTAATTAATGTTAAATTTAGGTTTCCTCTTTATATAAATAAAACACCATTTACTAATTACATTATTTTTATTTTATATAATACCTAATATAATACAATATTTAAAAATTCAAGTTTAGAATTGACTAACTTAACTAAAAATATATACTTAAAAGGTGAAATTAAAATAGTCAATTACATCCCTAATGATCTGATCTTTTCCAAAAAACATATACTCTAACATACAATAAGATTCTTGAGATGGATGCAAAGTACATAATTCGGTTAGAAATGTAATTCTCTGGTCAATCTCTGGTACTCTGCATTTCACAGCATGTGAAATAAGATTAAAATAAAAAAAGTTAAATTTTAAATCTTGTAGCAATTTGAGTCTTGTTGAAATTACATGATTTAAACACTCAATAGTTTTTATCCATTCACTGCACAAAAAAACTGTTCCTTCAGGAGTCTCCACTTTTATTAGTTATTCCCCTTCCACCAACATCGGAACCATTGCAATGTTTGTAAGTAAATGCTTCGGTTCTCCTTCAAGTCGATCGAATCCATATTCGAATAAAAATCCAACCAATCAAGTTGATCAAAACTAACACTGGCTTCCACCGTTCCAAAGTATGTCAATTTAACAACAGGTTCAAATCCTCTAGCGGGGCTTATTCCAGTTTTGATTTGTAGTTGAATGTTCGGTAGCACTATTACTAATTTGTATATGTATTTCGTTTCTTTTTTAACTAAACCCCAAAAATTATAGTCAAATTGGGGAAACATTCCACTTGGTGAACCCGACATTTTTGTTTCTACTTTTGAGAGTATTCAAAGTTCGGCAGAGAACTAACAGTGAAACTATACATTGCCCATGTTAAATAGGTCCCCACTACCTCTTGTATTGTAGGTAGGTTTTAGGTTCACGACTTGTTGAAACTTGCGTGATTAGGGAGCTAGCCTCTGCTGCAGGTGTTCCGATTATGCTAATAGTTTTCACGTTCTGACTTGTTTCCTATACGTATTCGTTGCTCTTTTCTTGTTTGATCTTGTAGTTTTACGCCACCCTTCTGAAATTTATTCGTAAATTGTATGGTATAGGTCACTAGCCTTTTTTAATTATTCGGAAATAAGTCGTAACGCGTAAATTTTAACTTTGTGTACCATTTTGGTAACCCAACCTAAGCAATATATTATAATGTACATTGTAAGACGAAAAAAAAAAGATAAGCGAATGAAAATGGGTGACCAACTTATTATTTTCACATTAACCAACCCACTTTAATACGCTTAATATGGTTAGCCTAAAACACAGATTATCAAACTTACCTATTCCTAATTTTATAATTTTTTTTTATTTATACAGACTATAATGCAGGTTATGCTAATATTAAAGTAAATATTATACTTACTGCTACGATAAATAATTTTTATATAGTTTTTTTCTTTTTATTATATCCATAGGGCAACGAAGTAAAATCTTCGTAAAACTTGCGCTTAAGGGAAAGTGGTCTATATTTTTTCGATTCTTGTTTTGTAACGACATCCAAAAATTTTGTTCTACCTATTGACGAAAAATTGACAACCAGAGGGTCCTCCTCATTGTTGAGCACCATATTTTTAATTGATTCAAAATTAATTATTTGGCTTGCGCTGTAATTGAGACTGAAACCTTTAACTTTACATACAACATTTCTGTTTTTTGTACCTGGGGTAAAAGTTGAGAATGTGTAATTTTTCGTGCCTGCTAATACAATTTCATCAATATACGTACCCTCTCCAAATTCTACCAAGTCATATGTAAAGTCTCCTAAAAAATTTCCCTATGGAGGCTCCCATTCCCCTAGCTTGGAGACAAAAAACGCGGAATCTGTGTCGACATATATTAGCCTGTCTCCCAGCCGTTCCATCGTTTCATAAAGCTTTAGCCTGGCATGCGCCATGACGTAGATTGCTAAAACTAAATTTACTGTAGGAGAAGGAATTCTGGCGTCTTCTTTGAACTTATAGTTTATGATTAATCTTTCCTCATTTACAGGTATAATCGAGTTTAAAGTATAATCAGGGTTTGTTATTAAGTCAAAAAATTCTCTTTTATTATCTAAAACTTTTGTCTGACTAGGATTCTCCGACTGCGCCCATTTTCCCCAAAAACTATTCAAAATTAATTTTGCAATAGAACGCATACCAGGGTTTGATTCAATTTCATCTCGATTTAATAAAACACCTTCGTGCTTGAAATAATCCCTAATGTACTTTTCTTTTTGGTCTTCTATTTTAACTTCTGGAGGACAGTCTGAAGTTCGCTAAAGAGACCATTGGACTTGGTCTCTGGGTTGTAATAACTCATTTCATATGACCAGATTTATTTAAATTTTAAAATTTTATAACCTTTTTCCAACGCCTTATGTATTTTAATACTCGCCCAGGTACCTTTTAAGCTTCTTTCTTCTTCAGAGTGGTCAAAATCTTCCAAATTATATTTTTCTGCACAGGTATGACAAAGTACAAACAATAACCTACCATTCATTTTTTGAGGTAATACAGGAAGTAGCAAATCAGTGGGTGGCAGAATTTGGCATTTTACTAGTCCTTGGGTAGAAAGTATGTTTTCTTTACTAAACTCTTCGTGACCTATTATAATGCGAGGATGTTTTATAGGGTAGCTCATATATTTACACACGTATGGATAAAGACTTATAATGTCAATATATCGAATTTTTTCGTCGTCCTTGCATTTATAATATTGTTTAAAATTAGATGTCCTTCCTCCGTAAAGTACTTCGCGAGGGTTAATAGGTTCCTGAACTATTACAGGATGATTTTTTAAATACATGGCAAATTCGGTATTATCTTTTAAAAAATTTTTAAACTCACATTCCCACATAGTTGTAACGGTATATCCTAGGTTTTTAAAATGGTCCAGCGTAGATTCATATCTAGCGTAGATTCATATCGCGATTCCATTGATTCGCATTTATTTTCTGTCAAACTTTTATCGCGAAAATGGGGGTAGCATGAGTAACACCCATGAAATCTACAACCTAGGAAATCCAGTACCTCATTGTTCACTGCACAAAATCCATCGACTTTTAACCCTCCTGCTACGTACTCAACCCCATTGGCAGCATGCTGAATCTCAATTTGTCTTCGGTGTGATTCCCAGAGAAGCCACTTAATACCTATTGTTGAAAATTGCTTGGTTTGGGCACATCTGTAACCTCCTGCGGGTACAATCCCTATTGTGTTTGGTTTTAGATAATTTAAAAAAAAAAAAATTTGAGTCGTACTGCCTCCAAAAATGGGTCTACTCTGGTAAGCGAAAGAATATTTTCTCGAAATTTAAGCTAATATTTTAACATCTTGAACACAGTATTCCCTTATTTCCTTTTTAAAGTCAAATATTAAATTTTTTTGAACTTGTTCATTATGCCAATTAAATAACTTTTGACGGTCGTCCTCCTTTAATGTATTGGGTGAGTAATATTGAATGTTAGGTATGGGTCTGACGTAGTTTTCGTTTTCTCTTAAGTTGAAGAGATGAGGAAAGGTACCTTTCGATATATCGTTTCCAAGTCCAAAAGCTTTAGGTAATTTTGATAAGCCACTTGGAAAATATTGATATAAATCCAAAAATTTTATGTTTTCAATCTCCATACTGATTATTTTTGTTCCTGTCATTATTAAATCAGGTTTGTATTTAGGTATTTCTGTTAAAAAATAATTTAAGACAAAATGAGTGTCAAATTTGCCACCATTTAAGGCAATAACTATAACATTTTTAAAGGATTTCCGAAATTCCAGGAGATGAGATGAAAATCCTTCAATACATTTTTCAGATTCTAATATTTGAACTCTTTTTCCACACTTATACTAGTTTCGTCTTTAATACACGACGTGCAGTATTGAAAGAAAACACCCAAGTTGGGAGTATGCCTTAGTGTATTATCATCAATGCGCTCTTCTTGTCTAGTTTCTAGATAAAAAAATACAAACACGTTATTTTCTTCTTTTCTAGGCTTTTTATTCGGTTGTATATAGCAATATCTAACCCCACATGTATGATTTTTTTTCTTTTTGTTTAAAGTTATTATACCAAAACATTGGTTACAAAATCTTTTTCTTTGACATACTGTATACTCCTCATTAGGATTTTTATCTAAATGATTGTTATAGCAGACTTCGCCCATGAAATATCTTAAACATATATTACACTTTTTTTTAACTTCCTCAGGACAAGCGTGGTATTTTAAACAATGCGGGCACTGGTTTGTACAATTATGTATATCTTTGTCATTATACCCAATGTGACAATATTCACAAAAATAAGAATATCTGAAGGCAGCTGTAACACTTGCTATGACATTGTAATGATTCAAATGGTGAATTAATTTTATTGATTTGGGGGCATCAGGTCCTTCAAAAATTACATTCTGACCACGCATATGTAAAGCATATTCATATACGGTAATTTTATATTGACCTTTTAAAAAGTCCTGAAATGATCGCAGTTTTGGAATGCCTCCCCCAATATCCGGTAGTTCTACGCCAGCATCCTCCATTAGTTTTTTTGCCAAAGTTAGCTGAATCTTCCCCGTGTCACGTAAAATTTTGTTAAAGTTCGGGTCCCCATTTATCTTTGCAATAGCTAAAACTAGCGCCCTAGGTAAACATAACGAATCATTATTTTTAACCACTAAAATTCCACGTTTCTTACTACAGATCTCGTTAAAATCTCTATGCCTGCCATCATTTCTTGAACCTATAGGCATTTTTACTATCGTCATATTTAACCTAAAAGTATCTGTATCTAATGCAGCTTGGTTAGACTGATAAATCTTAGAAATAATTTCCTATACATTATTAAAAGTTACACTAGCGGCAGGACGAAAGGTTAGGTACCCTACACCTGATCTAAACTCGGTGCTCTCAAATGAAATTCCAATCATATCTGTAGGGCTTACATTGTTAAGTCCTCTTGTCAAAATTTGATTTAGTACGTCTCTAACCCAGCTAATGGGGTTTTCTTCTGGGGGACAAACATTTATTTTAAACTCTATTGATATGCCTTGTAAATTAAATCTTCTTACATTTCGTGATGACTCCCTAACTATTGTAAACTTGTCCATTTTTATACTAAACTTAAAAAGGAGGGGGTTTAACCTATATATATCTTCAAAATTTCAATCAACTCATATTTTAAACCTGTTAGCCTACAAGTCAAGTATGTCTAAACTGAAAAAATCAATGATAGAAACGCAAATTAAGAAACTATCGGAGCTTAAAAAATGGATACAAAATTATGAAGACATAAGAAAACTAGAAAAAAGGTTGCGGCTAATTTATATTAATGATATGAATTTTATTAATATATTACCAAATGTAACTCAAAATACAAATAAAAAGCAAATTAAAACTTAACTCTTGTTTTATTTTATCCCGCGACTAACCACTAAATCGGTCGCGTCTCTGGGGGCTTCGCACGGCCAAGGTACTTCGGTGTATGGGGCGCACTCTCTTGGAGGGTTGAACAAGCAGGCTTACGGAGTTATTTTATTGACGCAGATGAACAGCGTTCAGAAAGGGAATTAAAGAAGAGCGCTTGAATCCAAATCAATAAAAGTTTGACTCTATAGAACCCGCATTGAATAGGTAGCGAAATCGGTGCGTAAAATGAAGAAAAGTAGAATAAAAAATAAAAACTTACCAGCGTACTAAACACACACAACAAGAAAAAATTAAAATTAATACCTCAAAAAACAAAAATTAAAAAAAATTATTCACTTATAATAAATTAAATCAAACCGAATAACCCACACTATCTTCAGGCACTAAGTAGTTTTTTCTAAATAATAAAAGTTTGTGTAATGTTTCACCAATCACAAAAAAAACACGCACTAAAAAGGCACTAAATTTGGCAGTTACAGTTTCACAGATTTTTTTTGTTATTCTAAAATTGGTCGTTTAAGTACATCACTTTTTTTGAATGGTAAATGTCTCTGAAGGTAGTAAATAATACGAGATTACAACCTCTATGGCTAAAGCAGATAAAGTAACGTTCAAAGCTTTGTGATGGCTCGTTTTATATCACCTTATTTATTTATTGCGCATGCTTAAAAATTATGTGCAGTTAAAACAAAAATTAGGAAAAAAAACTAGAATTTTTCATTGGCTAGTAAAGTCTCCCTCTGGAAAAACGATTCCACCAATAACATACTAGTTTCGGTTACCTTTTTCTTAAAGCAGATATAACCCATTAGAGTTACCTACCCACACGTACATTGTTTTTTAATTACCGTATTTTTTAAATTTTACGAGATGGGGAATCTTACTTTTTTAAACTGTGCATTTAATGGATTTTTCATGGTCCTATGTTTTTAATGGTTCCATAAATTAAATAGCCGCAGACTCATTAAACAAAAAGTTATTTCTATTGTCGGATGTAAAACTGAAAGCTGAAAAAAGCTTTCCCACGAAGTAGTGTACACCTGCAACTTTTCTCTGTCGTCTTTTTATATTAGTCTATTTTAATTATATCATATAAATTCTGTTTTTATCCAGATAAGGGTGATTTTTTCTTAAATTTATCGTATTCCATTTGACTGAAAGCCTTCATAAGCCAAAGAACCACTTCGTTAGTAGTTTTCTTGGTAACTCTCCTTTCATCCCCTATTGAGAGGGTAAAATGTAACCCCAAATATATTTAGTACCGCTATTTTCAACGGTGTTATACACTTGAACGCACAGCTGCACTATTTGGTACCGGAGTTATCTGATTTTTCTTTATTCCTAGCCTTTCTATTTGATGTCAATTCTGTAGTCAAAAGGAACATAAACTAAGCAGGTATATTAAGATAAAGTTAGGGGACTGTGAGAGCATTTTAAAAAGTACAAGTTTTGTCATTTACCATGCTATTAAAATAAAAGTTACGATGTATTTATTCTAAGATAACTTTTATCTCCGCCCAAGATTTTTTTGGAATGTTCTTTTGTTAGCTAGATTGGAAATTCTCACGAGATTAGTTATCTTTGAAAAACGGCTAATGTTTCTTTTTAAAAAAGCTTTTGACTAGTTTAAACCACCCTTAAAATTAAGAAAAAGATAGAACAGAAAAAGAAGTCAATATGTGGGGGTAATTTTTGACCAGGACAACTTTTGACTCCGCCTTTGGAAAATTAAAAGTTAAGATTTAGGAATTCATCAGTTTTAACTTTTTAGTTAGTGTTCAGCTTTGAAAACAAACAATAACGAATTTAAAATGTTCCATAATCACTATATGTTGTAAGTGGTTTTTTGTTTTATTTTTGGTGATACTCACTTAGTTTTAGTGAATTAGTTTAATTTATATTCGTAAATGTGTGAAGCTGTGATGGCTGCAATAATATGCATTTTATGCAGGTCCGTTATAATGCAGGAGACCCCTATGGAGTGTCTTTGCTAGCACACCTACTGCAGCTTGTGTGCTGCTGCACAATGGGAGATCTGCGGATGCGGGTATAGCTTGAGGTCGTCGGTGGGCCTGGAAAGAGTACAGGATTTGGTTCTGTAAGTAGTTTTTTTTTAAATCTTATTTATATTATTTTCTTTTTTTTATTTTTAATTACCATAAAAATTACTTACTGTATACGTTTCATATTAGGAGTGAATTTGAATCCTAAAAACAAATCATTAACATAAACAGATAAACCGTACATCAAAAACTAATAAAATTTTGCAGCTTCTTGCATCCCCTACAGACCATTTACGCGGTTTTTCAAAAATATATATATATATATATCTTGTTTTTATATGCTTTTTCTTTAAGCTGATACCTTTATTGACATTTAGCCCTTATATAAAAACGCTTTTAGATGCTTATAATCGTAGTAACAGTAGGCCGTAAGTCTAGACTAATGACTTTCGTATAACTGATCTGAGGGTCTTGCGAGCCGCTCTGTCTAGCAGTTTAAAACCCCGCCGTTCATCGATTCTTTATTCTGCTTGCCTAAACACAGCTGACTCAAAGTACCATTAGCATAAAGATTGAAATTGGTGACAAATTGAAGGGCACCCGCTGACATATATTTACGACTGTAAAATAGAGATTCATAGCAATATTAACATACTGCTTCTATTTTTTAGACGAGAACGCAATCGACAGGTAATGTTCCACAATGTTTTGTTTGGGGGTCTCGGTTTTAACCCCACGCACCCGGCCCTTCGACAGCACCAACCCCGATGATGGAGAACGACAATGATGAATACGTCGTGTGCAGCCAGGCAAGCACTGTGGCAGCTCCAGAACTGGTAAACTATTTATTTAATTACACTAAAAATAGGCTAGTTTAACTCAGAATACATTCAAAATGTTTTCAACACAATATATTTTGACTTTTTTTTTGTTTCAAAAAATAATTAAATTATTAACTTTGTTTTTTTTTATTTCAGTATTCGCCATCATCCGTGCAGTCCGAAACTAGTTCATCCTATCAGTCCGACACGCCGCCACCTGAGTCGCCTGAGGTATTTCAAGATCAAATTCATCCTCAAGCCTTAATTTCCGAGGAGATACGGCTTGAGGATGATTTTGATATTGAAATACCGCATCACGCGATCCCCCGTGAGGTGGTAATTAATTATTTAGACCAATTCGACTAAGTATTTAATTTTTAAGACCTCGCGGTGTGTGTGTATATATGTATATATGTATACAATATTCTAGATTTTTAGTGTTTTAGGTTTTAGAATTATAGGTATAGGTATATGTTTTTTTTTATTAGTAATAATTTAAAATTTGTAAATAATAATAGTAATTGTAATTTTATGTAATGTATGTAACATACGCTTACTTAAATTAAATAAAATATAAATAAAAACGTTATAATTATTCAATATTAAAATGAAAAAACGACATAGATCAAAATAATTAAATAAATATGGTTTCTAATAGAAAAGTAAAATAAAAAAATGCATCAGAAAAGCAATAAGTGGTAGTGAAAAATGATGCCAAATACTATGACTTAATATGAAAATATTATATATATATATATATATATATATATATATATAATTATTATATAATTCAGTGGTAGTGAAAAGTGATACTAAAGAGGTACGTGCCAAATATTTAGTTAAAATAATTATTTTTTTTATTTTTAAAGATATAAGTATCAAAGCAAATTTAAAACAATTGACCCTAGAATATTTAAGCGTGAGTGCGAGTGAGAGAAATAATGAGTTCTCCGAGTGGGAGTGAGAGAGAAATATATAAATATCAATAGAACTGATGCTAGAATATTAAAATGAGATAATTGTGAGTGCGAGTGAAAGAAATAGAGAGTGGGAGTGACAGAGAAATATAGAAAGAGATAGACCAAAAATACATAAGATAGAAGGAGAAAGTATAGGCTGTTACGCCACCGAAAGGGAGAAAGAGTGGGAGTAAGAGAGAAATACAGAAAGAGATAGAGCAGAAATACATAAGATAAAAAAGAGAAAGTATAGACTGACACGCCACCGAAGGGGGGAAAGTTGGTAGCGGATCTCCTATTTGTCCGCCACCGAGGGGGGGAAAGTTGGTAGCCGGTCCTGCATTGGTCAACCGCCGAAGGGGGGAAAGTTGGTGGTGTCTCCTATTCGTCCGACGCCATTTTTTATTTTATTAGGCCTTCGCCCAGGTACGCAACTCAGATAGGGCCTGCGGCCGCCATTTTGTAGCTTCTTATTGGTCAGCCATTAAGAGGCAAGCTCGTCTCTCATTGGATGGCCGCCATATTAGCTCCTCCTCCACGTGGGCAAGCCCTCTTCTGATTGGTCGACCGCCATCTTGACGCCTACCGCAAGGTGGGGGAGCTTGCCTCCCATTGACCGGCCGCCATCTTGGAGGCGTGGACACGCCTCCTGGGTGGAGCGTAGGGGTAAGTGGGAGGGGCCTAGGGTGGAAGGGTGGGGGTGTTCTACAATAGCCGTATAAACTACTAATGTAGCTAACAGCAGTACAAATCTTTGAAATACTTTTATATGACAATCTTTGATATAAGGGTCTACTGTCTGAGAGTCCAACCCAACTCCTAAAACTGAAAATTAAAGTTAGAATAATACTCTGCCAATAAATCAAGACATCCTTTAATACGTGGGGCAAATCAAAACCGTTCTACTTCATGTTAGCATGTAAAATAAACTTTTGGAGGTTATACCACTAGATTTTAAAAATCACCGAAAATTTTTCAAGCTCGAGTTTTATTTTCACGAATGAAAACCCAAATGACAGAAAAATTATCAGTGTAATTTCGACTTCGCTCTAATTGTCAAAAATGACACTTGTCTTACGGAGCTTTTAACACATAGGTGATATAATCGCAATTATTTTTCTAAATAATTATTTTTCTTTGGAGACATTTTCAGGGTGCCGTCTGTCGTCTCTCAGAAAACTTATAATTCATGGAATTGGTACATTTCACCTTGGATGAAATGAGGTATTTTTGATTTTTTGATATGTCGTATGTGATAAAGTGGTTATAACAAATCCGAGTTTTCGACCTCAAAAGCTCTCTATTGGGAAATCAATTTAACCGTGGCGACCTGATTTTTTTGCAAAACTTTACGTCATTGCATTTGTTTTCCATGGCAACGCGGAGATTTTATTTATATTTGTCTCCAGTGGGACACCAGAGCTTTTTTAGCATCGGGTCAAAAATTTGGGGATAGGTTACTTATTTTGATTTCGCATTGCGCGTCGCATTTTTAGTTTAAGGAAATTTCTTCCTTTTAGATTCTTTTAAGGTGGATTGAGAGTTTCATAACTATAGCAAGCATATGCTGCTGTCCTCAGTTACTACGTTTTACGCGCTTTTATATAAGGACGGTTTTAAATAAAATCACTTTCTTCGAGGGTTTATGTGTCCTTCATTAAATGTCAGTTTAAAGAAAAAACAAGTAAAACAACTTAATTAATTAATTAATTAACAACAGATTTTTTGAAAAACTAGGGTTTAGAAGAAATGCACTAAACTGTTTTTAAGTGTTTATAATGACCCTAAAATGAGCCAACACTGTTCTTAACTAAAACAACCAGTTTACTCATTTTCATTTTAGTATCCTTTGGCCTATGATCAATGCCATATTGACACCAAACTGACAGAAAATCCATGTTTTACTTGTCAATTTGGTTATAAAAATGGCAGCCACAGTAGGCTAAAATGCGCTGAGGCAGTAGGAGTTAACTGACTTTTTAGTTGAGAATGGTGTTGAATGGGCTTTTGAGTGATAAACTGCTTCCAAATAAAATCGATTTAGTGCTTAAATCGGTTTATACGACAAAATTTTCAAACCATCCTTATATAAAAGCGCTTTAAGAGGCCTATATAAACAAAGTAAGTGTTCCGTAAGCCGCAAGCGGTATGCAATAAAAGCAACATGCATTTGTTATTGTTTATTTTCCTTGCATCTTACCTCATACCACTTACCTTACAGAACTCTAAATGCACCTTTATTCCTCTGCAAAACAAGTTATTTTATGTAGGTACCTATATATAATAAGTATGTTTTTCCTTTTTGGTGTGGTGGACTACTCAGTTGACTACCACTAACATATGTGGAATTAGGTACCATACAAATTAATAGTCCCACAGCCCATAACTTAAACTGTTAAGACCTTGCCGGACTTTGCATAATATTTATTCTTTATGTTCACTCAGATGACATTTTAAACATATACATTCTTAAATTTGTAACTTTTTTAACAAGAAATGGACCAACATTTTGTCAAAAAAATATATTTTGTCATTAAGCCCCTCGTGATAGCATCGAAAAGTTAAATTAAGCGCCTCACAGCTGATTTTTTAAGGATTGCTTTATAAGTATTTAAAACTCGTGGTTACATAATCTAATTTAAGTCACAGTTAAGGGTTAAGTTTGAAGGGGTCCCTAAAAATACCCCTTCGAACATTTTGCTCACGGACTACAATGAAAATATTAGGTAAAAAATAAAAAAATTATACAAAAAAATAGTGAGGCACATTTTGCTCACTTTGGCTCATTTACTTATTTCTAAGTTTTCTCTACAGTAAAGCTAGAGAAACTCCAGTTTTTAATATCTACTTGTATGCACTTTTTAAGAGTTGAAAATAAAATTAGGACCTGAATATTTTTCTAAATTTAAGGTGTCCAAGATAAAGGACCGTGAGGTAAGGTGAGCGAAATTCCCCTCACATTCGTTCAAGAATAAGCGTACTGGCCAGAGGAAACTGTCTAGGAGGGAGGGTTCCTGAAAATACTAATAAGAAGGCTGCTCCACCTGGCAAAAAAACCTATGTGAACAGTAGAAAAGAATATACAATGAGGAATACAATGAGCCTTGCAATAAGCAAACTAGCTGCAGTGTCACGGATTTATTCTTTGAAAAGTTCAGGAAATTTGACAAAAAAATATACAAAAAGAAGGAAAATCTGGAAGGCCATCTGGAAAAAATTGATTTAAAAACAAATTAGAATCATGAAATAAAAAAAATTTGTCAAAATAAAATTTTGCGGCTGTTTTCTTTTATAAAAAATTCTATAGAATACTATAGCATTTTTAAGTCGTAGAAATATTTTTAGCAATTTTAATTAACTATATATAATAAAATTTTAAAAAATATGCTGAAAAATACATTTTTACATATACACCTCATTCCAAATTCTCCGAACCAATTTCAATATGGCGGCTGATAATTAAACACAGAAGCTAAATGGAACCGTCATTGTCAGTGTCAAAAACCTGGTCTGCAGCAATTTGAAATGGAGTGTAATAAATATTTCAATGTAAAACATAATTAAATTTTTTATTGGTAAAGGTGTACATTTTATGAATCCGATTAATGCCACTCTGACACCCTTGTAAAACTCAAAATATTCAAGATGGGACACAAACATTTTGGAAGCAGCCAGATCAAATACAGACATATGATATATCCCCGAACAAACCTGTATAAAAATTCACCAATTTACAAGATGTGCTACCTCTTTAATATGTATGCCTCCAATATTGATGTAGATACAACTAGTCTCAGTAAGTTTAAACAACTAGTTGAAAATAAACTGAAAACCAATAGTTAAAAAGACATAAATATTCTTAAATAAGTATCTATTTTAGTATGTTCTCTTTTTTATTTAACTGTTTTCTCAATTTATTTTATTTTAATTTGTGTTTTTCTTTTTTGTTTAAATATTTTATATTACTAGTTCGGTGGTGCCTTACAGTCCTGTTGTTTTGGTACCTACCTGTGTTTTTATTAGATGTTGTAAAACATATATATACTTAGACTTTTTACCAATTTTTAATAGAATGAATGTATGTGAATTATCTGAATAAGGGTCCTAAGTTGTGTACCGTGGATGACTAATTTACAAAATTATTAATGACACATATAAATGTAATAATTAATTTTTATTTATGTTTACTAACTTGTACTTGTGTACTTGCATAACTTTTTTATAATTATGTAAGAAATAAATAAATAAATAAATATATCAAATTAAAGGTTTTGGGATCCACTGATATCATTCTTTGGATAAAAAAAATTCTGGAGATAATAGAAGGGTCTTAGGACAAAATTATGGGACCCAGCCCAAACTTATATTACCTCTTAACATATATACGATGAGGATATAAGCTAAATAGAGGGGACACCTAATGGTAAATTTCGACCCTACTCAACTGAAATGAATACGAGATGGCGCAGGCTATCGACCTTTTAGTACTTAAATCCACTACTTGGTGCGCCACTTTCGTTTTCGAACTTGCTTATTTTTAACGATCGAAAGCATTGGCGGTACACTGTGAAATCGCATTCTTCTGGACGTGTTTCGCGTGGGTTCATTGAACTTCATTTGACTGCCCGCGTCGCGCTGCAGGCATAGAAATATAAAGGGAACGAGAACGTGCTACGACCACTGCGCATCCACTTTTGGTGGAACGCAAGGGCGGCAGCCATTTTAAGCCGTGCAAAGATCGGAATTGGTCGACTTACTGTTTTTGCAACTAACCTATGTCACTAATGTCAAATATCTGTGCCTGACATTCTTCATAGCCTTATTTATCTTATTATTTGTCGTTTTGTTTTTGAATTCGTCGGCCGTGTTTTTTGTGTTTTTAATAATTTTTTGTTTTGTGTAAAGCTACTTTTTAGAAACCTTAAGTGGTCTGTGTGTATTTGTGGCGAAGCTAAACTTTATTTTTGAGAATATGTCTTGTGCAGTGAAAAATTGCAAATCGATAAGGAGGCTGACCGAGGACGTAAACATTTCTTTTCACAAGTAAGTGTAAGGGTCAGTTTATGATCGCAACTTAGATCAAGCAAGACAATGTTTGCAAATTTTTTATGTGGTAAGCAACCTGCATATTTTGTACTGCTTGTTGATATAAGATATGAGTATGAATTGATCTTTGAGCTGGATTCATTGTTCCGTAAATTAAGAGTTAAATTAAGCAGAAGAAGTAAGACACAAGGAAAAATATACTACATACTATACATGCTGTTGTTTATAGTCCACAGCTTGGCTTACCAGTAAGAAATTAATAATTTTTATTTCTTACTTCTTAGGTACTCTACGGAACCACGACTGGACCTTTAAGGTTCCATTAACTTAAGTTTTAATGTGTTAATTACATCGAGTACCAAGCAGAGTAACAAAAGAACTTGATGTTGCTGTTTGTTTTTATAGGAACAATAACATTATTTTTAGAAATGAGGGTAAATTGTGATGCATGGAATAGGTAGGCAATGGCAATACCTCCAAAAAAATTTTTCTTTTAACAATAAAAAAATTGGTGAAGAAAATGAGTGTAAAGTTGCCTCCAAGAGGAATTTCAATCTGCAATATATGTACAAATAATAAACATTAATTTTGTACATTATTTTAAATATTTTCCTGTTTTTTCTCTTAGTTTTTATTCTGCTTTAAAAAAAAATCCTTAATTTTTTTCATTGGTTCACATTTTCCAAAAACATGCGAAGTGTATAAAAAAAAGTGAAATCCCTCTCAGTTGCCTGATACAAAAAGATTTTTTTTATTTGTGCTCTAAACATTGTGGGTTCACTTAACCATACTTTTTGGTTAGCATACTTATTTTTTTTTGACAAAAAAGTGCAACTAGGAGCTAGGATATTTCATTTACTTTTACATTAATAGTTTTGGTACAAAAAAAAGCTGGACAATTTAAATTTTATGATTCTGGACACTGCAGTGATCATACATAAAAAATACTTGGGCTCAATTAAATCAAAAACAAGACAAAAATTGTTCCTCAGGATGCCCATCCCCAATTTGCAATTGGTTAAACATTCCATAATATAAGTAAAAAAATTTAAAGCAAAAAATGAAGTAGTGGTTCTAAAAATATAATAATACAAGAAAAAAAAGGCTGCCTTTTTTTAATGCGTGCATTTGCAATAAATTATCTTTTAACAACCCAGTTGGTTTTTAAGTAGCTCTTTTTGTATATCTGACGGCAGACTGATATTTGACAAGTAAATGGCACTGTAAATTAAGTAATTGGAGGAAATAAATATAATTATACAAACCAAACAGTTTAAAATTGCTACATTTTAAATAAAATATATGTGTAAGTATCTACCTAGCTAATATACAGCCAAAAACAGATACATTTATTTGTTTTTTTAATCAATTTTTAGTATGTTTGCATTTGTCACAAAAAAAATATCCTTTCCACCAAAAAATGTAACATTGTTGGTTTTGTAATTAAACATTTATTAAAAACATCTTGTGAATAATTTAACACAAGGTTTTATATTTTTTTAGGTTTCCAAACGAAGGTCCGATATCACAATTATGGCTTCAGGCACTTCAAATAAATCCTGAAGGGTGGCAATAAAAAAAAAACAAATTAGTGTGCTCCAGGCAGTTTAAAGACTTCTTATCAGATAAAAAGAGTAAGATGCTTAAATTTAATGCTGTACCATCCTTACTTTTGGATATAGAAATTCAAAATTTAAGTATGCCTAGTACCAGCACCAGTGATATATCACAAAAATCAACTTTGATGAGTTCAGATGCAAGCATAGTCAAGCTTCACAAAATGCAACCATAGCTGATGCATCTGCATCTTCATCAGGGAGCATTTCTAAGGAAAAGACATTGAAAAGAATTGCAAGAAAAAGAAAGTAAGTCTTTTATTTCATAATATTACATTTTTATTTGTTTATAAGAAAAAAAATTTTTCATTTTTAAATAACATTCACTTTTCCATAGAATCCCTTTATAAGATATTTTAATTATCAGTTGGCATATAAAATATTGTGAATATTTAATATTCATATTTTTGCTCTCTGGTATTTCTTATGATATATAAAACAACATTTTTTAAAGTAATTTTACTTTTAGTATTTTTACCTATAGAATTTTTATATTACCGCTACATTTTTAAAAACTAATTTTTATTTATTTAATAGTATTTTCCTGTTAAGAGTTTGTTAAGAAAAGGAATGATTGATTGATTCAAAATGTTTGATTTCTGAACTACAATATTTATATTTATTTTGCTTTAAACTTTTTTCAGATTAAATGAAGAAATTCAAAGCAGCTCTACATCAACCAGCAGCAGTGGTACCAAGAGGAAGAGGCTGGCATTTATTAAAACCATTCACAATTACAGGTTAGTATGCTGCCCTGTCATATTTATTCTGAAACTTATATTTTTGATTAAGCCAAAGATTATAATGGGACAGTATTTATAATTTACTAGAAAACCAACAAAGGTGAAGCATAAACCTGATCTATTATTTGTATTTTTTGGAATTAAGAATACAGGTTCATCTAAATTTTAAAAAACATTTAAAATAAAAAAGTTAATGTCATAATTTAATAAATATAATTTTTTTTTTAGTACATCGCCTAGTTTTGTGATAAAAAAGAACAAGCAATTAAAAAAATCTCAACTGAAATATAGAAAACAGTTGTACAGTGCAAGAAAACAAGTAACAAAACTTAAAAACAAAGTTTTTCACATGAAAAATGTGTTGGACTTTGTAAAAAGGCAAGAACTGTCTAATCATGGTGTGGACCACATTGACAAAAGTATCAGTGACGTACCACATCTCCTTATGTCCAGGTATTTAAAAAACATTCAGAATGATACCGTCACTCATGAAAAATATCCTGAACATCTAAGACGTTTTGCTGCCACATTGCAGTTCTATTCTTCAAAGGCATATGAAGCAGTAAGAAAAGAATTTGCTCTTGCTTTGCCTGAGCAAGCAACAATAAGAAAATGGTTTGCCAATGTAGAGTGTGACCCTGGCTTTTTGGATTTTTCACTTAATTTACTGGAACAAAAAAGAGAGGAAGCTCAACAAAGTGGGAATGATTTAGTTGTGGCACTCATGTTTGACGAAATGTCACTTAAAAAGCAAATTCAATATGATGGCAAAAAAATGTGGGGCTATGTTGATATCGGAGTTCCAGTAGATAATGATCAACTAGATGTTGCCAGTGAAGTTTTGGTTATTAATGTTGGTTTGCCATCTGATTAAATCACTTAGTTCAGCAGAAAAGGCAAATTTAATAAATGAAGCTATTGCTCGTCTTCATGAAAGAAAAATTGATGTAAGCTCTGTAACATGCGATGGTCCTAATGCAAACTTTGCAATGTTTGAAAATTTAGGCTGCAATTTTGACCTTTCAGAAGCCGGGAAAAATCTGAATTCAGGTTTTATTATTAGAGAATCAAAAATATATGCTATTCTGGATGCCTGTCACATGGTAAACCTAGCTAGGAATACCCTTGCATCATTGCATTCATTCAAGGACCCAGATGGAAGGATTATTAAGTATACATAAAAAAATTGCACGAGTTACAGGAGACAGAATCGCTAAATTTGGGAAACAAACTATCTAAAAGGCATGTGGAATTTCAAAATCAGAAAAAGAAGGTTAATAACTTATTAGAAATAATATGTTTACATTTTAAGGGTCACATATAAAGACTATTAAAAAAAAGACGGAAATTTTGACGAAATCCAATTTTTTTTTAAGCAAAATAATGCATCTTTTTAATTTTTAGGTATCTTTGGCTGCTCAGACTTTATCACGAAGTGTTGCTGACGCTATAAAATATCTTCGAGTAGATTTGAAGCATCCAGATTTCAAAGATTCATTAGCCACAGAAGAATTTATTTTAAAAATAAATAGGCTCTTTGACATTTAAAATTCCAAAAGTCCTTTTGCTAAAGGGTATAATGCAGCCCTAAGGGAATCAAATGAACCTATTTGGAGACTATTCTTAGAAGAAATGGTGGAGTATCTTCTAAGATGTACTGATGTAGCTGGAAGGCCGTTATACTTAACACCCCAGAAAACGCCATTTAAAGGATTTGCTATTACCATCAAATCAGTAATAGCTATTTTTGACCATTATGTCAAAAATACCAAGCAACTTAAATACATCTTAACATTCAAGTTGAGTCAGGATCACCTAGAAACATTTTTTTGTGCAATAAGGTAAGTTGGTATTTTTTACCAAAAATTTCTGGAGATTGTGTTGAAAATAAGAATAGGTGACTGTCAGATCACTATTATTATTTTACCTCTTTCTAATTAATGTCAAAATATTGGCCAGAGGAGTAGTTTTTCACAGTAGCTTATCTCTACTGCACATAAATTAAAAAGGATATTTCCCCTAATTTTTTTAGAAGTCGCAATGGTTGGAACAACAATCCAACTCCCCTACAGTTTAAGTATTCCTTAAGAAGATTGCTGTTACATACTAGAATTGATGGTCAAGGAGGAAACTGTAGGGTGATTGATTCGACAGTAGTACTGTCAGTTCCAAGCCAGACGAGCAAGGCTTTAGAGCCAGTAGACTTCTCTTTGATAAGAAAATATGGAATGGATTTGGACGACATGATACTTTAAGACAACGAGTATGATCTAACCAAAACTTATGATACTTACAGGTGATAAGTTACCTGCAGAAAATAATTTTCAGTCATCATTTGTGGTCATGATAAGTCAAATGTTTTACGAACAGGTTGAAACACTGTTTCCAAAATTTGTTGACCATTTCCAGAATAATCCTCCCCTGGAGGAAAATCATTCCTATATTCTTATTAAGCACATAGTAAGCTGCTATGTAAGAATTAGATTTTTTAATCTTTCCAAAAAATTTAGCACTGCTGTGCAAGGAAAAAGTATAAGACAAAAATTAAATAAATTGGTTTTATTTAGCCATCAGTAGATTAGCTGGATTAGTACTTAAATAAGTTTAAAAAAGCCTCGGTTAGGAATAAAGTAAACTCCTTTTTTGACAGTCAAGCATTCGAGAATATATTTTTCTCTTCTTCTCGAAAGCTTGACTGTCAAAAAAGGAGTTTACTTTATTCCGGCACATATAAGACTGCATCCCCACTAACTAACCGAGGCTTTTCTCTCAACTAGTCAGTCACGACTACTTGTCAAATTTGTTTTAAATAAGTTTAGATAAGATTCTTTTTATACCTAGTGGATTGTACTTTATTGTTTATATTATATATATATATACATCATATATAGTTTTAAATATACAATCTTTAATAACTTTATAGGCTTGTTCAGAGTTTCATAGAGTAAGAAGTAAGAAATACACAGAAATCATTTCTCCTTACTCCATATTTTTTACATTTTACTATGTACAACAATATGTAAATCCCATTGTTCATTTATCTTGCATCATACGTCTTAAGACTGCTTCCTTTATGGAACTCTGATCAGGCATCTAGTGTTTGTATTTATCAACTAAAAAAATACTAGCGTGATAATAAAACTAATATTATTTTGAAAAAACCTATTGCATAACCATCAAACAAGAAAAGGAAATAGGTATATGTTAAACGTAATACAATTTTAAAAGTAAGTTCTTTATATTTTTAGTGTTTCATTGTTTATAAAAAACAGCTGATTATGGGGCTCATTTACATTGCAATTAGTAATTCACATAAATATCGAAGAAATAATTTAATTTTAACCAACTGGTTTAATAAGGGTTCATAAAATGTTCACAATAAGTTCCTTTATATATTTTGTTTTTGTATTCAATTAAAAGTAGATTATTATTATTAAAAACTAAACTATTCTTAAACACCAGACTGCTTTGAGCTTGAATATAAACATGGTAGAGGCATAGAAGCCTTCATTAGCCCTTTCGCGCAGGTTGAAGCACATTCTCGTTCCCTTTATATTTCTATGGCTGCAGGGGACACACACAGACTCGTGCCGGGGCCGGGGAACCCCTGGTCCTGCCGGGGTTTCATAGGTGCGTTAGTTTACGATACAGTACTTTCGTGCTGCTTACTATTTTTATTGAATTGTCTCGTGAATTGTAATCGAAATAAATTACAAAATGTCAACAAAGTGTTGTTCGTATTGGAACTGCTGCAAACATAAAAATAAAAACAAAGATGTTGCTTTTTTTATTTTCCAATCAACCGAGGAAGAACTGAAAAATTTTGTCATTTGTGAAAAAATTTTGCACCAAATTTTATATTGTTCAACAAACTTTTTTTTTAATCTATGGAAAATTTCGGTTTATGTCTTCTGTTTGAGCTAAAAAAAATGAACGAGTTTCTGCATTTTTATAAATTGTTTGCTAAATTTTATATAAAGGCCCGGGTTCTTTAAGAAAGCCAAAAAGGTCATTAGGAAAGCCTTTTATTTGGGTGTTGTGATGTGAAAAGTCACAGAAGCTCATTCTCTCTAGTGAAAAAGAAGAAGAAAAGCCTTTGGCCGCTAAAATTTAAATTATTTTGATGTTTATAATAAAACCCAACTTAATTTCGCGTGTATCTAAAAAAAAAGTTTTATGCTTTATGGACTATTGTTTTTTGACAACTGCTAAAAACCGTTTTTTTATACCTTCATGAAAAACATTTTTTACTCAGTGTTTGCATAAAACCAAAACATGGCTTTATTGGATACCGATGCAAAACATTTTTTTGGGGCTCAAATTTATTTTTTTTATAACTTCACTAAAAACACGATTTTAGCCACTATCCGCAATGTACCCAACCATGGCTTTTTTGGTTACTTTTATTTTTGATCACGGGTCCGAAAAAAAATTCACGTCTTTTTTTTACCGTTTGGAGAAAACTAGCTTTAAATGTTAATACTAAGAAATTCTTATGATTCTTACCTAGAAATTAATTCAAAATTATTCACAAAAAGAACATTCAGAAAATACGAGAAAATTACAAACTGTCAAAAATTAAAATATAAGGTTAGCAAGGTTACCATAGAAACCATTGTTTTTTCATGTACGCAGCCACCATTGATATTGATGCTAGTATAAAAGTAGCCAGCTTTAAGTGGATGTTGTGTTTGAATTTTATTTTGTAAGTTTTTTCCTGTTTTTTTAGGAGTTTTTGATAAAGGTATTAAAAAAATAGTGTTTACAACTCGCGGCTAAACTCTGTTTTTTTACTCGGGTTTTTAAATAACAACGCACGTAAAAAAAACACTTTTTTTTACAAGCGTTGATTTAAATAACGAGCGCAGTAAGCAGGTATTTAAAAACGTGAGTAAAAAAAAGCATAGTTTATCCGCGAGTTGCTAACATTATTTTTTTAATACCTTTATCAAGAAATCCAAGAAAAAACGGAAAATACTTTTAAAAATCTCGAACAAAAAGCACTTCAGCAAACATTATTAAAGATTTACAGAAAAGACTTGTGGCGTAGAGGGCAAAGGGTGAGAGAATAAATCGAAAAAGGTTTTTCCTGGGCCAGGATTTGAACCCAGGATCTCTGGAATGCCAGTATAATGCTCTACCAATTGAGGTACCGAGGAACTGGAATTTTAATTAGCTATTCGGAAATCCTTTCCTCCGATTCATTTGTTAGTAGTGGGGAGATCTTTGAAGCCTACTGCTGCTTTAAAAACCTAGACATGTTATAAAGACAAGGAGATACACATTCACGATTATTAGTTGTACGAAATTTCTATTTATCTATCAACCAACGATACACGACATATAGCGTTTTATTGGAGGTGTCAGATGGCGAATTTCCGATTAATAATTTCAGCCAAACATATTTACAAAATGAAGGGAAAATTTAGCGCCCTAATAAATTTACAGAAAAGTTTTGTGGCTGACTATCAACTTTTGCGATTCGTTTTTGACACACTTCCCGTAAACCGATTTTAATGAAATTTGGCACAGTAATGCAGGTCGGACGATAATACAATATTGTAAAAAAAAATTGGTGAGTAGGGGGTGGTTAAGGGGTAAAAATAAGGGGCTAAGTTCACTGACACACTCTCCGTAAACCGATTTTAATGAAATTTGGCACAGTAATGTAGATTTGATGACAATACAATATTATTAAAAAAATGGGTGATTGGGGGGTGTAAAGAGGGTAAAGTGGTCTAAAGGGAGCAAATTCAGAACTTTGAAATGAAAACAGATGCAAACATGTGGTTTTCAGGTTTATTATTGAATCTGGTGACAATACAATTTTATAAAACAAAATAGAGGGTAGGGGGGTGGTTAAGGGGTATAAAGGGGATAAATTCAGAGCTTTGTAATGAAAAAAAATACAAACGTGCGGTTTTCAGATTTATGATTTGAACTGACAAAAATATAATTTTATGAAAAAAACCGGTGGTAGGGGGAGGGTGAGAAATGTAAAGGGGGTAAATTCAGAACTCTGTACAGATACAAACATGCGGTTTTCAGATTTACGATTTGATTTAGTGACAATACAATTTTATGAAAAAAAAATCGGAAATGGGGGGTGTGTGAGGAGTGTAAAGAAGGTAAATTCAGAACTTTTTTTATACTGGGACTTTTATGCAGAATTAATTGGGAAAGAACTTGTACAAAATTGACAGGAAAGAAATCTTGTAATAATAAGGTATTGCTAGAAATGGAAAGGTTGCGAAAAAATAATTATATAAGGTGTGCCAAAAAAAACGGCACTTTTTAAAATGATTATAACTTAGCGGGAAATTGTCCGATTTTAAAAGTATTTAACATTTTAGAAATCTAAGGTTTCAAAATTTATAAGACGAATGTCAAACTTGACATTTCCTAAAAATCCAGTCTCCCTAGATTTTTTTTTTGTGTGCGACACTGTAATAAATCTGAAACATCGGTTACGAAGTCACATTCTTTTAAAGCGAAAGCGAAGAAGAATCGATATATTATTTTAAAAATTCGGACAAGAAATAAGGAAGTTTGCAATTTTTAAATAGACCAGAGTTTACCTGCAAAATAAAGCTTATTAAGAAAAAATCTACTTGTCTAAATAGCAATAAATTTTTCAAAAATTGATAGATTTTAATAAGTTTAAACTTTTTAAAAGGCACAAGCTTTAAAATTTATAGAACTAATGATAGAACTGACATTTACTAAAAATCCAAGATGGCGGACCTATTTAAAAAGTAACCAAATTTCACCCCCCTAGAAAAATCTTTTTCTGAGACAATTTATTCAATCTTATTTCTTGTCCGAATTTTTAAAATGTTTTATCGATGTGCTTAGAAAGAATGTGACTTCGTAATCGATGTTTCAGATTTATTACAGTGTCCCACACAAAAAAAATATCTAGGGGAGTTAAAAATGCCTATTTTTCAAATTGGATTGGATTTTTAGTCCTATAAATTTAGAAGCATTGGCTTTCTAAAAAGCTTAATATTATTAAAATCGGACAGGTTTTTTGGCACACCCTATACATTTTGCATTTTGTTTCTTTTTGATTAGGAATATGTGAAAAATAAAACAAATATTTTTTTAAAACGATTTTATTAAAAAATAGCATTAAAAAGTAAAAATTGTTTGGCAGATCTCTGTTTACTACAGCTGTAAGTGGCACATTATATATTTTTAAGTTCGATATAAAATCATGGTGCATATATATATACACTATTTTATAGGTATCTTTAATAATGAAGGGAAAATTTAGCGCCCTAATAAATTTACAGAAAAGATTTCTGGCGAAGAGGGCAAAGGGTGAGAGAATAAACACAAAAAAATATCTAGGGGAGTTAAAAATGCCTATTTTTCAAATTGGATTGGATTTTTAGTCCTATAAATTTAGAAGCATTGGCTTTCTAAAAAGCTTAATATTATTAAAATCGGACAGGTTTTTTTTGGCACACCCTATACATTTTGCATTTTGTTTCTTTTTGATTAGGAATATGTGAAAAATAAAACAAATATTTTTTTAAAACGATTTTATTAAAAAATAGCATTAAAAAGTAAAAATTGTTTGGCAGATCTCTGTTTACTACAGCTGTAAGTGGCACATTATATATTTTTAAGTTCGATATAAAATCATGGTGCATTATATACATATACACTATTTTATAGGTATCTTTAATAATGAAGGGAAAATTTAGCGCCCTAATAAATTTACAGAAAAGATTTGTGGCGTAGAGGACAAAGGGTGAGAGAATAAATCGAAAAAAAGTTTTTCCTCGACCAGGATTTGAACCCAGAATCTCTGGAATGCCAGTCTAATGCCCTACCAACTGAGCTACCGAGGAACTGGAATTTTAACTGGCTATTCGGAAATCCTTTCCTCCGATTCATTTGTTAGTAGTGGGGAGATGTTTGAAGCCTACTGCGGCTTTAAAAACCTAGACATGTTATAAAGACAAGGAGGAAGGAAATCGGAAGAAAGGATTTCCGAATAGCCAGTTAAAATTCCAGTTCCTCGGTAGCTTAGTTGGTAGAGCATTAGACTGGCATTTTGGAGGTCCTGGGTTCAAATCCTGGTTGAGGAAAAACTTTTTTCCGATTTATTCTCTCACCCTTGCCCTCTTCGCCAGAAATCTTTTCTGTAAATTTATTAGGGCGCTAAATTTTCCCTTCATTATTAAAGATACCTATAAAATAGTGTATATATATATGCACCATGATTTTATATCGAACTTAAAAATATATAATGTGCCACTTACAGCTGTAGTAAACAGAGATCTGCCAAACAATTTTTACTTTTTAATGCTATTTTTTAATAAAATCGTTTTAAAAAAATATTTGTTTTATTTTTCACATATTCCTAATCAAAAAGAAACAAAATGCAGAATGTATAGGGTGTGCCAAAAAAAACCTGTCCGATTTTAATAATATTAAGCTTTTTAGAAAGCCAATGCTTCCAAATTTATAGGACTAAAAATCCAATCCAATTTGAAAAATAGGCATTTTTAACTCCCCTAGATATTTTTTTGTGTGGGACACTGTAATAAATCTGAAACATCGATTACGAAGCCACATTCTTTCTAAGCACATCGATAAAACATTTTAAAAATTCGGACAAGAAATAAGATTGAATAAATTTTCTCAGAAAAAGTTTTTTCTAGGGGGGTGAAATTTGTTTACTTTTTAAATAGGTCCGCCATCTTGGATTTTTAGTAAATGTCAGTTTTATCATTAGTTCTATAAATTTTGAAGCTTGTGCCTTTTAAAAAGTTTAAACCTATTAAAATCGATCAATTTTTGAAAAAGTTATTGCTATTTAGACAAGTAGATTTTTTTCTTAATAAGCTTGATTTTGCAGGTAAACTCTGGTGTATTTAAAAATTGCAAACTTCCTTATTTCTTGTCAGAATTTTTAAAATAATATATCGATGCTTCTTCGCTTTCGCTTTAAAAGAATGTGACTTCGTAACAGATCTTTCAGATTTATTACAGTGTCGCACACAAAAAAATATCTAGGGAATCTGGATTTTTAGGAAATGTCAAGTTTGACATTCGTCTTATAAATTTTGAAACCTTAGATTTCTAAAATGTTAAATATTTTTAAAATCGGACAATTTCCCGCTAAGTTATAATCATTTTAAAAAGTGCCGTTTTTTTTGGCACACCTATTATTACAAGATTTATTTCCTGTCAATTTTGTACAAGTTCTTTCCCAATTAACTCTGCATAAAAGTCCCAGTATAAAAAAATTCTGAATTTACCTTCTTTACACTCCTCACACACCCCCCATTTCCGATTTTTTTTGTCATAAAATTGTATTGTCACTAAATCAACTCATAAATCTGAAAACCGCATGTTTGTATCTGTACAGAGTTCTGAATTTACCCCCTTTACACTCCTCACCCACCCCCTACCACCGGTTTTTTTCATAAAATTATATTTTTATCAGATCAAATCATAAATCAGAAAACCGCACTTTTGTATTTTTTTTTCATTACCAAGCTCTGAATTTATCCCCTTTATACCCCTTAACCACCCCCTACCCCCGATTTTGTTTTATAAAATATGTATGGTTACCAGATTCAATAATAAACCTGAAAACCACATGTTTGTATCTGTTTTGATTGCATAGTTCTGAATTTGCTCCCTTTAGACCACTTTACCCTCTTTACACTCCCCAATCGCCCACTACTCCCCCCTTCCATTTTTTTAATAATATTTTATTGTCATCGAATCTATATTACTGCGCCAAATTTCATTAAAAATCGGTTTTTAGCCCCTTATTTTTACCCCTTAACCACCCCCTACCCACCAATTTATTTTTTATAATATTGTATTATTATCCGACCTGCATGACTATGCCAAATTTCATTAAAATCGGTTCACGGGAAGTGTGTCAAAAACGAATCGCAAAAGTTGATAGTCAGCCAGACTCTAAAGTTAAATCCCAATGTTAGAGTTTAAATTTGTCAAGGAGCAACAAATAAACAATTTCTTGCACAAAAATCAGGAAAAAAACGTTGGTTTTAAAGTTACATTTTTCATATTAAAAAAGGGAATAAACAATTCATGATTATTTTCTGAATGTTTTCTCAAGCATACCATCCAAATAAGCCTACTTTTATTCTTTAAATTTTGGTGGTCAAACTGATCCACTGAAAAGGTTCAAACCTTTTCTTCATTCCATACCAAATTTAAAAGCAAATATCTTAAACACCAGTCATCCTAGCTTTTTAAAATTTTGACATAATAGTAAAGACGTTTAAAAGACCTTTCCCTTTTTAAATTCCAGCGATAAAAATTACCCTATGAAATTTCCAACGGAGCCAAAAAGTATCTGTGAGTGTCCCTCTTCAAAATCGTTCTCTGTTTTGTTCTTTAAGTGTAGTTTTTCTGTTTTTCCTAATGAAAATGAAATAGATGAGGGGAGGCTCAAAATATGTTCAGAAATAGGTCCAGAAAATTTGCAATTTGCAATAAACAATAAGAGTTAAATAAATTTTTGATATCGGATCTAGACTATAATAAATTTTGTTTATTTAAGGAAGTTTTACCAAATATAATTGAAATCAGAAGCAAAAACTTACTTTGAGTTTATAGATTATTATTCTTTGTTCGGTGCTAACTCTATAGAACCATCTTGTTTTGCTATACATTTTAGTTGGCCAAAATCCACTGCTCTGTATGTTTGGGTACAAATTGTAGACTTTTTAATTTATAGATTATTCTTCTTCTCTGGGTGGTGGCACTTTAGAATCTTCTTCTTTTTCATTTTAGGTAGTTGCCTAAATATCCACTGCTCCATGTTTTGTTATTATACAGGGTTCCTAAGCAAATTCTTAGGGGGCCAAGCAGCCGTGTATAAGACGCAGACAAACGGAAAAGCACATTAGGCACAAAAGGATGAGCATGGGGCGATGTTGTCACTACATTTTACACGTAGTAAATCCATTCCAGGTTGTTGTTTTCTAATGTTTTCCATTTTCATACCTTTAGGACTGGAATAAAAATTGTTTTTGCTCGACTTTAATATCAAACTGATGAAGGATATCGTAAAAAAAAATATTTTTCGGCTTTTCATTTTGTAACCATTGTTCTTACGCACTGTTTACAGGCTGCGTTCATACACGGCCGGAGAAATCGACTGAGATATTTCCGTAGAAACTTTATCAAGCAAATAGGACGGGTTGACGCCTTTGAACGTCCAATCCGTGTTTTGCACTTTGATTCGAAATCAAAAAGGAGGAACAGTCAGATGTGGGTGTGATTTTACCAATTTTTGACCCCCTCCCTATGTAATGTTTTGTAACGGTTTGGCACGCCACTCCCCTAATATTACGTAACGATTTCAAGACCACTACCCCCCCCCCCAAAGAAAACTTTTCACTTATTTTCATTCCAAATTTTGTTAGTTTCACACAAATGCAAACGCTGTCGAAAACCCCCCTCCTCCCTACGTAACGTTTTGTAACCCCCCTCCCCCCTATGACCATTACGTAATTTGTGCACGGCCCCTGTAGTCCCAGTGGAGGAGGGCGAGAAAATTGATATTTTTTTCTTAAAAATTATACTCTTTAGACCTATTTCTTTGAGTTCCCGAAATTACGTAATTTTTTTAAAAAAATTGTAAGCGGCGCCCTTTTTATTTCGTGCTTTGTTTTTCTAACATTTTTGCGTTCGGCTAATTTAATTGAAAAATTTTTGCCTGCGGCATCTTCCACACAGTCATCTTCTCACTCGAAACCAAGATCCCCCGTTTTAGGAAAACTGATCCCGTCTCTGTTTCTAAATTTTTTCGAATAAAAGTAGAGTATGACCATGGGGGAAATAATTTTTTTCTACGGTATGACGAAAATTTCGAGAAAGTTGAAGAAAAAAGTAAAAAAAGTGGCAGAGCTCAAGTTTTTCGTAAAAAAAACGTTTTTTGTAAAGAAACAGAGTAAAATAAATCTTTTCACCCCTTTTTGGGTGTTACAAATATTGGCAGCCCCTTATTTTTCACTTTTACCCTCCCGCTAGTTAAGATGCACCAGGATGCACCTAACCACTCCAGTTAATGTTGATCTAAAAAACAAAAAGTGATTCTGCAGGTAAATATTATTGGATAGGTAGTATATTAATCAGCTAAATATAAATAATAATCATTTAAAATATTACTAATGATTTAAAAAGTTATATTATTATAAATATGATTATGTATAGAAGGTGACAGTGTTAAAATTATAATAACCACACTTTCTGATTTGTTTAAAATTTTATAAACTAATGCTTACAATGTGTAGCAATTTTAAATAATTTAATTATTATTTCAAAATAATTTCTAATAAATAAAAACAAAACTTGTTAAAAGTTCCCTCGAAAGTGCCACAAGAAAAGTGGCACTTCACAAAATTGCAGTAAATTTTTTTTAAATTTAAAAAGGTAACCTCTGCTACAATAAAATTTGTGGATTTACTATTATTAGTGGCATGTCTAAGTAACTTTAATGCAATGGAATACAACACATGTTCTACCATGAGCGGATACATGGACTGGGTTGCTTGCTACAAAAAAAGTGACATAATATTGGCATTGTGGTCACCTTTGAGGTACTAGGTAACCCTGATTTATAAACTAGATTATATTGTTTTTGTTTGACGTTGATTGTCACACCTCTATCCTTTCTCTTTTATTGAGCAAGATAAAGTCAGATATAAATCAAAAACAAAACTGATATTATATAAATCTTGAAATTCCTATATAATGTGTAATTTATGTTTGATTATTTATTAAAGGGGTTCTTTAGTAAAAATATTAGTTGTGTTAATTCTAAAGTAGAAATGATTCTAAAAATAGCGGTGAATGTGATTTGTCCATAGGACCTTAATAACCGAGATTTTAAATTTCTAAAATCAAAGCTTGGAGCTTTGATCACACCTTTCAGATAATTAATGCAGTCCTTGACTCATGTCTCTTTGACACATACCCCTCAAATTCATTCAAGGTTTATGGATTCAAAGAAGATGAACAGATTGTTATTTCTGAATGTATGATGCCTGCGGCATCTTCCACACAGTCATCTTCTCACTCGAAACCAAGATCCCCCGTTTTAGGAAAACTGATCCCGTCTCTGTTTCTAAATTTTTTCGAATAAAAGTAGAGTATGACCATGGGGGAAATAATTTTTTTCTACGGTATGACGAAAATTTCGAGAAAGTTGAAGAAAAAAGTAAAAAAAGTGGCAGAGCTCAAGTTTTTCGTAAAAAAAACGTTTTTTGTAAAGAAACAGAGTAAAATAAATCTTTTCACCCCTTTTTGGGTGTTACAAATATTGGCAGCCCCTTATTTTTCACTTTTACCCTCCCGCTAGTTAAGATGCACCAGGATGCACCTAACCACTCCAGTTAATGTTGATCTAAAAAACAAAAAGTGATTCTGCAGGTAAATATTATTGGATAGGTAGTATATTAATCAGCTAAATATAAATAATAATCATTTAAAATATTACTAATGATTTAAAAAGTTATATTATTATAAATATGATTATGTATAGAAGGTGACAGTGTTAAAATTATAATAACCACACTTTCTGATTTGTTTAAAATTTTATAAACTAATGCTTACAATGTGTAGCAATTTTAAATAATTTAATTATTATTTCAAAATAATTTCTAATAAATAAAAACAAAACTTGTTAAAAGTTCCCTCGAAAGTGCCACAAGAAAAGTGGCACTTCACAAAATTGCAGTAAATTTTTTTTAAATTTAAAAAGGTAACCTCTGCTACAATAAAATTTGTGGATTTACTATTATTAGTGGCATGTCTAAGTAACTTTAATGCAATGGAATACAACACATGTTCTACCATGAGCGGATACATGGACTGGGTTGCTTGCTACAAAAAAAGTGACATAATATTGGCATTGTGGTCACCTTTGAGGTACTAGGTAACCCTGATTTATAAACTAGATTATATTGTTTTTGTTTGACGTTGATTGTCACACCTCTATCCTTTCTCTTTTATTGAGCAAGATAAAGTCAGATATAAATCAAAAACAAAACTGATATTATATAAATCTTGAAATTCCTATATAATGTGTAATTTATGTTTGATTATTTATTAAAGGGGTTCTTTAGTAAAAATATTAGTTGTGTTAATTCTAAAGTAGAAATGATTCTAAAAATAGCGGTGAATGTGATTTGTCCATAGGACCTTAATAACCGAGATTTTAAATTTCTAAAATCAAAGCTTGGAGCTTTGATCACACCTTTCAGATAATTAATGCAGTCCTTGACTCATGTCTCTTTGACACATACCCCTCAAATTCATTCAAGGTTTATGGATTCAAAGAAGATGAACAGATTGTTATTTCTGAATGTATGATGCTGTTTTAATTTTCAAAATTAAAAATCTCCGTTATTTAAAGTCATATGAACAAATCAAACACACTGCTAGTCTTAGGATCATTTCTACTATAAAATATTCACAACTTGTTGCTGGAGATTTCTTTAATGGTCTCAGGGAATGATACTTTGTTGTATTAAGTGTATACTCAAATAAATAATAAATTTATAATTTGCAGCATGCATGTTCATCCTTACCTCTTCATGGGTTATTTCTTGAAATCCAGCAGGCGTTTTCTGGCTTGTTTTCATAGATTATTTCTTTTTTAACTTATCAATAGTTATTAGATGTTAACTCTAGGTAAGTTTGTTTTTTTAAGCACTCCGCACGTTGAGTATAAATTGGACTTAAAGTTTTTATATTTTTTCTTTCAATTTTCACTATTTACATGAAAGATGAGGCATTTTTATTTACCTCTTAATAGAGAAAAAGTTAACATCGAACTTCTAACGAGAATATTTTTAAAAAGAAAAATGAAAACTTTAACAAAACAAATAACAACTTTTGAGGTTATATTTCAAAATGAAAAGTCAGCGAAGCGAGGCGTGACGACGATGGCCTTACCAGCGGTATATATGTGGTATATTATTGGTGGCCTATCCTTGGCAATGATTTTTAGTAAATATTATAATTTAAATTCCAGTTATACTATTCTATTGGTATTATGCCTCATAAGTCATAAAATATCCCTCAATCTTTTTTCTCATACGTCGTAAGGCGTAAAATGCCTGCAAAAAGATAACGATTTTCAAAACGACCTCTCTTTGGGTCGGAGCACTGGCAACAGTGCATCAGCAAATTTGTTTTCAAAAATTCGATGGCACGTTTGTATAGTTGCTTTAAGAAAACTTTAGAAATGTTTATTGGTGTTAAAACAAAGACAAAGGTAGTTTTATTACATTTCGATAGAATACTTGCATTAAAGGATCACAAAACTCATAAAAAAATCAATTTATATGTATTTCAAGTCCTAAGTAGGTAACTAAAGTAAACTTCAGTTTCCTTTTACAACCGTACGTGTAAACTCGGTTTGAAAGTCGGGTCGCTATTTAAAAGAGTCGGCACTTGAATCGGGGTCCAGAGTCTCTTCAACAGTAGTCAAACTTGGTGCCAAGAACATCAACTTTGTGTGGTCAATTAGTCACATAAAGAAAAATAACAAAAATTAAGCTTTTAGGGACACAAAAGGTAGGTAAAAATAAGCCCTTCAGGAGACAAAACAAACTATCTGTCACCGTCAAGTAAACAGACATCAAAAATGTGTATACTAATATTTACTCATTTTTACGTTAAGTAATTAAAAACCAAACTTTCGGCAATTATAACTTTGTACAAGAAGAAGAATCAAATTTAGTCCAAGATTGAAGATTTTTGAAAATATCACTGAAACTTCCTGCTGTCCAAATGGCAATTTGAATATTATAATTTTTTTATGGTAAATTTCAAAAGAAAATGTATTTCTGGCGACGGAAATTGCCTGTTCCGATCAGTTAGTTGTTTTCAAATCAGAAGAGAGGGTTTTATTATATTTCAAATAATTGGAATATTTTTGAAAATTTCTTACAAAATGAAAACAAGGAGAACCCTCCCACTTCAAAAGAAGAATATATCGCAGGTATGGAAAAAAACGGAACTTAAACAACAGCTTTTGAATGCCTGGCCTTTTGATGAAAACTTAACATTTTCAGAACAACCTCAAGTTGTCAGCCGCAGTAATCACCCCGAAAACATCTATTTGAATTTCTCAGGAAACCTTGATTGTGGATATTTTGATTTACTGTTTCCTTTAGACGACATCTTACCTTCAATTTCTGACCAGCCTAAAAAATGCGTTTTATGTAACAAATCTTTCAAAAACAAAAATGGCCTTAATATACACAAGTCAAAGGATTTTGGAGTACTAAATTTAAATTCCTCAATCAGTAACGTAACCATTAATAAGGCACAACCATCATGTGATATACCAGTTATTAACAATTATAAATCCCAAGTTAACTCTTCAACTCCTGGTAAAAGAATCGAATCCCCTAATTTTTCCAAATTTGTAAATAAAATCGAATGTTCTATCTGTGGAAAGATTTTTCAAGGTGAAAGGGGATTAAAACAACATAAATCAATGAAACATTTTTTAGAAGAAATGTCTGATAGTTGTATTTTAAGTAGAGAAGAAATAAATGAATATTTAGCCGAACTTAGATCTGCTCTCCCAATAGTTCGCCGAATTCCAAAAGGTGTTCGTTCCTGTACAGCACACGAACTATCATGCCTCTTAAGAAAATGTACGTCCGAAAATTCTACCCGTTCATGGTTTAATTTGTTCCTGTTCCCCTATGCTGTTTTAAGTTTAAAAAAAAAAAAGCATTCTTTAACTATTTTGATAAAACAAAACCTTTCAATATGGATAAAACAAAAATTTCGATCCAATAAATGACTTGAAGATTTTTACAAACCTTCAGAGTCAAAATCAAAATCAAAAAAGAAGAAATCTGAAGACGACCACTTGAAAAGCAAAATTAAAAGTAAACTTTTCGAAAACGATATCAAAGGGTCCATACGACTTTTCTGTTCAGAAGATACATTAGCAAACAACGATTCAACTACATTGGAAAAAATGAAAGAAAAACATCCGTCCTCTCCCCTCAATGAAGTTTTCCCGGACCCACCGGATGAAAATTTTTTTCATGATGTGTCGAATTCCGAAATTAAAAATTTAATTAATTCCTTTAGACCAGGATCGTCTGGAGGTTTAGACGCCCTCCGTCCGAAACATCTGAAAAACCTAATTTAAGAAGAACTAGGTAACACATCGCATATTCTTATTGAAGCAATTTGCTCTTTTGTTGTTTTTGTTTTAACTGATTCCCTTCTAGTTCTGCAGCCTATGTCTTACCGTGTCCACCATGTTTAGATGCATTGTCATACTTTTTTTTGTAGGAAATGCTTCCACAATTAATAATTTTCATGGTGGAGTAACGACATTTTGTGCAAAGGGTGTCTATGACGTCATCAAAGATGGCCGTCGTTTTAACTAGAAATTAATGGTGTTAAAATGGGTTTTGGACAATAACTCTGCACTTGTGTAATCTAGAGACACCAAACTTGACAAAGATTTACTAGATATATTGGAGACAAAGTGTATAAAGTTTTAAAGTAATGTCTCTCATTTTGTTAAAACCAGAGGCGTACAAATTCAAGAAATATTTTTTAAAAAATTTTGTGACACATTATTTTTAAATTTTTCTTACTGACACCCGCTTTGACACATGTCAACATTATTTACGTTTTTGCATTAACATTACTTCCAAATTTAAGAATTTTCATTGTGGAGTTGTGGGGTATTATACAAAGAGTACATATAGCGTCATTTAATTTTACGGTTCAAAAAATCTTGTATGATTTCCTTTATTAATCCATTTATTTTATTATCTTCTCGGCGAAATAACCAAGTGGCATAAGATTTTCCAGAGTATTACTAGATTGACCAGAGATACTTCGTTTAAAGTTATATTAAAAATCTCTTGGTATTTTTAATGTCAGTGGCGTAAAAAATACCAGTTTTCATTAATAAATTCATTTTATCGTATTTATTCAAATATTATTCACTGACAGCCCTTTTGACATATGTCAATAGAAAATTTTTGATAGTTTCTAAAAATATTAATTTTTTTAGAGCAAGTGACCTCAAAAATTAAAAATTAGTCTTTTGATATCTTTTCAATAACCTTTATTTAAAAATATTTCTGATTGACGTTGTTTTAATAGAGGTCTGCACGATTGATCTTTTTAGATTCAAATATTATCCAACTTTAAAAATTTGTGTGGTTGGGTCACCAATTATTCGTACCAGCGGCGTAGGTATTTATGGAAATATTTGTGTAACTTCATGTACCAATCCTTTTTTAAATATCCCTGAATGACAGCGGTTTTGACATATGTCATCCAGATTGATACTCTTGAATTAGGATTACTTTTAAATAAAAGAATTAATATGGTACAGTGGCAATATGTATTGCCAATGGCGTTAGAATTTCCCGTTATATTATTTCATTTTTATTATAACACCTTTGCACAAAATATTCCTGATCGAGTTATTTTTGACAGATGTTTGCACGGTTGGTATTTTTGCATTCAGTGTATTCCTAAATTTAAAAAGAAAGTATGGTCGAGTGGCAAGGTCATATCATTAACAGTACCAGAGGTGTAGAAATTAGTATAAATACTTGTTAAGGCATTCTAATTTCAAAAATTTCATGCTGGCAGCGGTTATGACATTTACTTTAAAAATTGGAGTGGTGAGATATAAGTATTGCTATATGCTGGTGGCATCAGAAATAATTATATTATTATTACACTCCATTAAAATTAATCGTGTTCCACGTATTGTTGACAGAAGTGATGGGTATTTTTGTACTCGGGTAGAACTCAAACTTTAAGATTTTTATAGTGGGTTAACAAGGTATAAATATTATTACTACCAGTGGCGTAGTAATTACAGAAACATTTTCAAATTTCATTTACCTTACGATATATACTAAAAAATCGTTAACCGAAAGCGTTTATAGCAAGTAAAAACCAGATTTCAATTTTCGGAAATATATCAATACTGTCAATACCAGTAGCGTCAGAATATAGAATTGTATTTTTAATTTTAGCAGTATATTTTACTTTTTAAATATTCCTGGTCCCTATCTGCCTGATTGTCTATTTTTGTACTCAGATAGTTGATGGTGGAGTAGTGAGATGTTACCAGTTATACCGTAGCTATTCATATAAATATTCTTTCCAACTCCATATACTTGCCGCAAAGTGTAAGAAGAAATAATACTGGCATCAAGAGAATATTTTGCTAAAGCGGAGAAAAACCTTTTATTGTGCAGTAAAACAAGGTTTACATAAAAAATGCTGACCATATGCTAACATAATTTCTACAGTATTTTCGACAAAAATTGGGATAGCCTATATTATTGCGTAATTTTATTCTTATAAGCTTAAATAAACAATCAAAACTTGTTAAGTTTAACTGAAGTCGTTTGCTCCATTTTCGTTAAATAACCTTGCTGTTGGCGATTGGTAGAGAGTGTTCTAATTTCTCCAGCATTTCAAAAAATAGATTGCCATTCATCCAACGGCCCTATCGACTCAGCTACTCTCAAACTCGGAAGAGGTCCCCTGTCTCCATCCCGATCAGATCCTACTGATCGCCTCAACGAATTTAAAAACAAATAATAAAACAAAAAAACTTTATTGACGGTTTATCATAACTATCAGATTCCAGAACCATTATACTCAGATAAAAGGTTCTAAACTTTTACAGTGGAGTCATCACCGACAAGAGCTAGGCTTTAAACTCTGATACTGATACTTTATTAACCCTTAATTAATTAATTAATTACTTCCTGGCTGGTATGCCTAGTGTGAACTGACTTTCATATTTACAATATTTACAGTTACTTATTACTGTTCACCCTAGACTTAACTATGTACAATCACTAACTTAACCTAACTTATGACACTTAGTCGTCTTTGACCATGTGTGACCTAAATAAGTTAAACTCCATAGAAATGGTTTAGTCCTTTCGGCAAAACACAGGTAGGCATAAACCAAAGAAACCGAATAAGTTCTCTAATTTTATCCAAGATATTTCTAGGTACTCTCATCGCAAAATCTAAATAACACTATATACACAAGGTTTGACACTAGGGTAGGCATACTACACTTAAATTAAAACTAATTTTAACAGAATGGTGAGATCACAAGATCTTACACCTATCCCGGAATGTTGGGAAGATTATTTCCTATACATACACCACATTAATTTGAGTTATTTATTCATCATCGCAATCACTACTTATATCAGAATCTTGATCAGAATGCGACATATAAAAATATGGTGAATCGATCCTTTAACCAAATTTAAAAGATAATAGACACTTAAATTAAATATTTTAACGCATCCGTATCGGTATACGTAACGCGTTCGAAACAAAGTCAAAATACGCTACATTTTTGACTTTGTTTCGAGCCCGTTACGCATACCGATACAGATGCGTTGAAATATTTACTTTAAGTGTCTATTATCTTAGTACCTAAAACATCTAAAGAAACGCCGTGTTGAATATATTAAATTAAAGAAATATTTTCATAAACTACCACAACCCTGTTAATACTATCTATTAACCACAAACCACGGTAATGTTTTACGCAGTGGCGAACCCAGGAATTAAGTTTTGGGGGGGGGTGTTAAGGATAAATAATCAAAAAAACTATATTTGAAGTAAAAATGTGACCATAACCAGGAGTCTCGAAGGAGAGGGGTTAACCCCAAAACTCCCCCCCTTCGGTGCGCCAGTGTTTTACATCAAGTGTATAATATTTGAATTTAGCTGAGGATCCCGCAGATTCGCCTGCAGCTTTACCCGTTTTTTTCCTGTTTTTCTTGCTTTAAATGGTCATAACTTTTGTTCCCGTGCACCGTTTTTAATGAAATGAAGACTATGACCGGACATCTCAAGTAGTCGTAGTACTAGTAAAACTTTAATTCAAAATCGGTCCAGTACTTTTTACGTGATAAACAGACAAAAATTGTAAAAATTTTATTTTTGGTCTATATGGTTTGCTCAGAATTTTCCGGCTCAACTTCAATATGGCGGCTGACATTTAAACAAAGAAGGTAAATTGAAATATCACTGTCAGTGTCAAAAAATTGGTCCGGATAAATTTGAAATGGAGTATAGATTATATTAAAAAATATAAGCGTATAGTCTGGCGCCACTGGCATTAACAGTATTAATATCTTGCCACTCCACATTAAAAAATCTTATATTTTAAAGTAATCTCAATAAACAAATTTCAATCTGATTGGTGCTTGGCACAATCGCTGTCGGTCAGTGACTTTTAAAAATATATTGTAAGGTAAATGAAATTTTAAAATATGTTTCAGTAATTACTACGCCACTGGTAGTAATAATATTTATACCTTGTCGAACCCTATTAAAATCTGGGCTTTATCCGAATACAAAAATAACCATCGTGCAGTGCAAAAACACGTCGATCAGGATTAATTTTTAATAGAGTGTAATTACAAAATTTATACAATATAACTGTTTCTGATGCCACCGGCATATAGCAATACATATATATCTCACCAATTCAATTTTTAAACTAAGAAGTAATTTTCATAAAAAAATGTCCCTTTGGATGACATATGTCATAACCGCTGCTTGTCCGATATTTTTGAAATTAGAATGCCTTAAAAAATATTTATACCAATTTCTACGCCTCTGGTAGTGTTAGTGAAATGGCCTTGCCACTCCACCATATTTCTTTAAAACATCTGCCAAAAATAGCTCGTTCAGGAATATATTGTGCAAAGGTAGTATAATAAAAATGAAATAATATAACTGTAAATTCTAACGCCACTGGCAATAATACTGTTATTATATTGCTGCTCTACCATAATATTAATTTTATTTGGAAGTAATTGTAATTCAAGAGTATCAATCTGAATGACATAAGTCAAAACCGCTGTCATCCAGGGATATTTTAAAAATGCTTGGTACATGAAGTTACACAAATATTTCCATAAATTCCTACGCCGCGCCGCTGGTACGAATAATTTGTGATACAACCACACAAATTTTTAAAGCTGGATAATATTTGAATCTAAAAAGACCAATCGTGCAGACATCTGTTAAAACTACTTCAATAAGAAATATTTTTAAATAAAGGGTGGTAAAAAAAATAATAAAAAACATATTTTTAAGTTTGGGGGTCACTGGCTCTAACAAAATGAACATTTTTTTCACTCCAGCAAAAAACTTTTTGTATTTCAACTTACTTTCAATGCAAAAATATTAGTTTTATTGACATATGTGCAAAGGGCTGTTATTGAGTAATATTTGAATATATAAGGTAAAATAAATGTATTAATAAAAACTAGTATATTTGTACGCCACTGGTACTAAAAATAACAAAACATGTGTAATAAAAATTTTAACAAAGTATCTATGGTCTATCTGGTAAAACTGTAGCAAATCTTATGTCAGGTGGTCATTCCGGCGAGTAGATAATAAAATAAATCGATTAATAAATGAAATCGCACAAGATTTTTTGAACCGTAAAATTAAATGACATTATAGGTACTCTATGCACAATATGTCACAACTTTACCATAAAAATTCTTAAATCTGGAAGTAATGTTAATGCAAAAACGAAAATATTGTCAAAGCGGCTGTCAGTCAGAGAGGTTTAAAAATGAAGAAGCTAAATCTTTTGTTAATAAATTATCAAAACTAATAAACAATAAAATCGCAGATTGCTTCATTAAACAACAAATAGGTCTCCATCTAGGAACAATAACAGACGATTCTTGTTTGGAGGAAAATTTTTATTGTTAAATTTTTTTGAGTCATTCAGTATTTTAGAAAATATTAAAGGTAGGTAATATGGCTGGTTGTTTATCTAACTTTCTAACCATGAATTCCAGATAAAGTACCGTTTTGGTAAGTGATGAACCCAAAGACTGCACAAGGCAAAACTCTATGAGTAACGGTTCCCAAATACCATGCTAATAAAAATTTCAAAGAAAACACAGCAGAAACAGTTTTTTAACTAACCAGTCCATAGGAAAGGGTGCAAAGAATTAAATCCCTTTCAGGTAAATAAATAAATTATTTAAGTTTATTTATAAAAAAATATTAATGTGACTAAAAGACCCGAAAACGCATAAAAAACAAACTACATCAAAATATTTTCCACATTTTGCTGATTAATTCTCAAAGGAATTAAAGAAGAAAAATTAACCAAAAATGTGTCTTTTAAAGTGCTGCACCTAAAAGAGAACGTTTCAAGTTAGAAATCGGTGGATGTTTCCTACCTAAAATTGTTGGACCAATAGCAGTCAAGATTTAAGAGAAAAACAGTTTTTTTATCCCATTTTTTTGAGTTTGTGAGTCTCCATAACGTAGCAGGTTAATTCATTTTAAGGAAAAGCACTGACACTGGATAATTCTACAATTTTTAAAATATCCACTTTCTGTCTTGGTTGGCTAAATATTTCACAAAATGCTTACTCAATCCATTTACACCAATACGCAATAATATTGTTTATACCTAGTTTGACATTCCGAGCTGCATTGTTTCTAGGTTAGGAATCTAGGTTTACAACCAAATTTCTATTTTTCCAATACACTAACAGAAAATTACCCAATTTTCAATGAAGATATCCCAGATGAGTTCTTTCAAAACCAAATGTAAAGCCTTAATAAATTTAAATTCTCCATAATGTATATTTGTAAAATTTCTTTATATTGGAATATTTTGAATCAAGATTGTTTATTTAAATATGAAACAAGTAGTTATATTTTATTCCATTATTTAATGAGTCTTTTATTATTATTAAGCTGTTTTATATGAATTTTAGAGTTCCTGATGGTCACGCTCTACATTTTCGTTAAAAGAAGGAATTCTAGTGATGTTTAAAGAAAAGACAAAAATCTTTACATTTGCTTTTTGAAAGTTTACTGATTTTCTCCTAGATGGCTGTAGAGGTATTAGAATAGAATTATAATATAGTATTTGTGGTTGTGCGTATGTTATAAAATTAAAGTTATTAATTTTAAGTTTTTTTTTAACAAATTTTAGTGGTAATACAGTAGTTACGTAAATCGTGAGTTTTACCGTAACACACCCCCTATACTTGGGTATAAAAGTAAATTTATTTAATTTTTTTTTCAGTGTCAGCTTTCTCTTAAAAGAATAAGGAAACTCATTAGTAAAAAAACATATAGGCGCCATCCATCATTCACTGCCTGAAAATTAACTTCTAAAAAATATACAATCTACAATACATTTTTGGGCGACAGCACATTTTGAAAAAAAATGAGCAAAATTTTATTTACACACGTTAAATTATATATGTCTTAAAGACTAGTAAAACAGCAATATTTATGTGATGTCATTGTGCTACCTCCTACATAAATATAACCTGGAAATTTAATTTAAATTCACCACTAATAAAAAATAAACTAACAAGAATTTAGACAGGTTAATGCCTAGTAAAGCATTCTTACAAATCTTTAACTGTCACTCCACAAGAGCGACCTACTCCCGTACCAGTAGCCTAAAATAGAAATTTATCCCTATTGTGTTAGTTCGCCTCAGCTTACCAACGAGAATCCTAAACCCCCCAGCAGAAAGCGCAATCTCTTGGGCCTCATTTCTTTTAAAAAAAATTGAAAACTCTAATCAAAGAAAATATTAAAGAAAGCAGTAGCAGTAAAGGATGTAACACCTGCTAAACCAGAAAGCGGTAAAAAAATTTCAAAACGAAATAATAAAAAACAGTTAGTTTTTTCCCCCCAATATACAGATTTGAACCCCGAAAACCCCGTGCAAGTGCTTCACAGCAAGAAAATACAGTCTCCAGTGTATTATGGTGTTTCTGAAACCTTGTTATATAATAATTTTGTGTAAAAATAATTGAAAGATATTAACATAAAAAATATATAAAATTATTCAACTTTGATGTTAATTTGTTTCAGAAAGATTAAAATTGCACAAGTTACTAAAGAAAGCTAACAAGTCTCGTTTAATAATTCTCATAATAAACCAAAAACTGCAATTCAAGACTGTGAAACACAAAACACAAAAACTGCAATTAGGTTATCAATCCTGCATACTCAAATTTTGTAAAAAAGAAAAGGAAAATCATTAAAAAAAAAGAGGTAGATATGTGATAGAAAAAGATATGTAATAGAAATACCAAGATAGGTAAAGGTAGTCAAAGTAAGAAAGTAAGAAAAAACGTCAAAAAATATATACACGGAAATAGATAAAAAACGTAGGTAGGTAGATAGTTGGAAATAGAAAAAAAGAAAAAAGATATCGAAAAAGATATTGAAAACGAAAAGATATGGGGAAATAGATAAAGAAACACGAAACTAGAAACAAAAAAACATGGAAATAGAAAAAGTTACACGGAAATAGATGCTGAAAAAAAATGCTTAGAAATAGAAAAGATATTGAAAATTATAAGATACTAGATATTTTTCCATCTGCAACAAGACCCTGTTCTATACAACACGTACAGGTAAATATAAACATAAAAAGATAGGCAACTATTGTGTCTCGTATTGGGTATACCCAATTTACCTCATTTTTACCTTCTATAAGTCACATGCTAAGAATATGCACTTCAAAGCTTATACCAAGATAAAATAAAAGATTTTAAAAAATTGCCAAAAAGGTGAAATATTTTGTGTATATCACACTTAAAGTGTGCACTCCTAATGTATACACTAAGATATTTCTTTCTCAAAAATCTGCAACCCAAAATTCTCGTAACTTAGTAGAATGATCTCCAAGTCTACTTTAAATTTTAGATTAGAAAGTTTTTAGAAAAAATTTTAGGGAAAAAACTGCAAATATTTGAAGTTTAGTTTTATTTGAAAGAAAAAATTATTTAAAAATAAACAAAGAAAGACATTTGTAAGACTAGTTGTTCAGTCTTATTTAGCTACTGGTTAATTTAGGTACAGAATTTCAGTAATCCCAGAGCTTTTAAAATAATTTGTACCCACCACTGACCCAATTAGTCACTGTCTGAAATCGGTTTTAAGCCCAGAACAGCTACCACTAAAAAAAATGTTTTATGATGGAGAAAAAACATTTAAAAAAATACAAAATCAGAAAAGTGTAAATTAAATTTCCTGCAGGTTCAACTTTCCCAATTTTCAATTCCACCTTATTATTGAAACAATTCAGACCGGGGCCTGTTAGAAAGAAAATTTTTGCTAAAAGTTTAAAACCATTGAAGAACACAAATTTAAAAGTACCCAGTACAGGCAAGAGTCTGTCTGTATAAGTGGCTACATCCCTTAAAAGTTCGATTATAGTTAAGGGTCGACGAAAAACAGACAAATAAGTGCACGTCTTAAAAATCAAACAAAGAACATGTGTAAGCGTGGCGTGGGTTGCGACGTCTATATAAGGCCAAGCACACATGCAACGGGATTCAGACTCATTTTTGTCACCATGTAGCAAAGAAGGCTTGGGTCACTCTGGGGATTTTTCTTAAATTAGGGAGGAACGGTTCACCGGGATGCGTTGCTCTGTCTTGTGCACGGTTCGCCGAACAAGACAAAGTTTTTTTTTCTTTTGTATTTTTTTCTTCTTAATACGATGCTTTAACAGTCCACCGGGATGGGTTGCTCTGTCTTGTGCCCGGTTCACCGAATAAGACACAGCCCCTTTTTTTCTTCTTTTGTTTTTTTTTTAATACAACGCTTCAACGGTCCGCCGGGATGCGTTGCTCTGTCTTGCGCCCGGTTCACCGAACAAGACAGAGTTTCTTTTGTTTGTTTGTTTATGTTTTGCTACGGCACTCCCCGCACAGTGTCGGCTCTCTCTAGCTAAATTGGTAAGGATAAAGGGGAGAATTAGAAGTTTAATTCAAAATAAGCAAACTAAAATTGTCACTAAAAGCTCACTAACGTCTAAATCTGTACAGGTACTTTAAAGAATAAATAAATTTAAAATTGGTGGAAAATCTTAAAATAAATTAAAATCGCAAATAAAAAATAATTACTATTAAAAGTGGCACAATGGACTCAAATCAGTCTTACTACAAAATCAGCATGATTCTTGACTGCTGGAGAGGGACGCTGTGCGTCAGAGTGGTCAGATTAGCGAAATTGGTGAAATACAGCTTCGCTGGTTTGGATGCTTTGCCATGCGCCGTTGTCTTTTCTTTAGGGAAGAATTGTGGTGACGGTGATATATATTTTTTCATAATTTAACAAGACTCGGGTATAAACAGTTTCACTGATGCCGTGTGACCGGGATAAAGAGTCGTAAAATTGATACAGTTTGTTTTTAAAATTCTGATACTTTCAAAATTTTGGAGGAGACTCTGAATCGGAGCCCAACCCTAGCACAAGCTCGTCAGAAGCAGCAGTACCACTGGTAGTTCAGGTATAAGCAAACCAACAGTTTCATGCAATTATGGGAGCCATAGCGGAACTAACTAAACAAAATAAGCAGCTAAATATCCATCGAAGAGTTAGAGGAGTATATGCAAGAAATTCAAGTTGAAGAAAAAAATAAGCTAAAAATTGTCAACAAAGCCCTGAAGAATGGTATCAGAGAGTGGGCCAGTATGTATACAGATTAATGGAAAAGATACGAAGATTTTAAGGAGAGTTTTCTGGAAACATTTTGGGGTGAAAAAGAGCAGTATCTACTAAGGCAGAAAATTGCATGTGCCAAATACATCCCAACGCATCAAAGACATATTGAAACCCATTTTGCTTATTTTCTGGGATAAGCTAAACAACTAACAAACCCTATTCCTGACGCCATACTAATTGACGAAATAATGGGGCATTTTTCGACTGATATACAGTCGCTTTGGTCGTTAAAAGAAGAAAAATCCATTCCATCCGCCTCCGAATTTCTAAGGAAACAAGAAGCTATAAAAAACGGCAATATCAATCCATACCAGGCGCCACAAGGGTCAAGGCCTAACAATAAAATACCCGCTTTGAGCGGAAACGGACAGCGGTTGAGTTAAAAGTGCCTAGCCACTCGACCTACATAATCGAATGACCACCCATTGTAAATAATATAAACCAATTACAATTACAACAAACCCGTTATAATACCAAGGGTTTAACTCTCATCAATCAAAAATTAGGATGGCAAGATGGGCAAGGATTAGGGCAAAATAATCAAGGACATACGACATCTATCACCGTGTCTTTACAATACCTTAGACAACGGGGATTAAAATGTAGGGACGAAACCTATAAAATTTAAACAAAACCACCTAACCCTAATTGTTTTTTAATTGGATACCTGCTAAAGCATCAATGTCTTCCAACAAAAACCCAACCTGTTCATTACCTGAAATTAAGATTGAATTTGACAGTCACCAGTTTGCAGCCTTATTGGATACTGGGTCGGAAATCACCTGTATATCGGAAGAGGTATACACCAATATAATTAAAGAAAGAAATCCGCCAACACTTCCCATGAGAGCTATTTGCATACAAGGTGCTTTTGGAACAAAAAGCAAGCGAATAACGCGACAGGTATTATTAATGGTCAACATAGAAGATTCATTCTTGGAATTACCTTGTTTAATTGTGCAAGGGTTAATTCGGCCATGTATTATCGATGTTGATTGGATGATCAAACACAGGTGTAACATTGATCTACAGAAAAGAACCGTATACCTGACGCTTAACGATGACATCCAGATCTCAGTACCTTTTATTTTGAGTAACACTACCGAACAAAACTGTACTACAGGGGGTCGAAACTGAGCTTAACCTTTTACAAGGGAGTGGACCGCCTACATCAATAGAACCTGGAGACAAATTAAAAGAAAGCAATATTTCCCGTAACGAAAAAATATGCCTCCTGGCTATAATACAAGAATATAATATGGTATTTGCTGACAAACCCGGATTGACCCACATTTAAAAACATGAAATAAAAATAAAGGATGAAAACACGTTTGTAAAAAAAAGTTATCCCGTACCGTTTGAGATAGGAAAAGCCGTTGAGCAAAAACTACAAGAAATGGTAGAAGATAATATTATAGAACGTAGTACATCTCCGTATTCAAGCCCAATTACCATAGTTAGAAAAAAGGATAATAGTATTCGTGTTTGCCTAGATGCAAGGCTTATCAATCAGAAAATGGTTGCTGATAATGAAGGACCACCACCGATTGAGGAAATGCTACAGCAATTTTATGGCAAAAAATACCTTACCTATTGATTTGGTATCAAGTTTTTGGCAAATACCACTGACGGAAAATAGCAAACAATATACTGCTTTTTTATATACGGGAAAACCTATGCGTTTAACCCTTTGCAAATATTTGCTTTTTCATGCTATTCCAATAAAACTTTTGCCTAATTATAGAGTATACTTTAGCGGCTGCCAAATGACCAATTTCTTCATGGTAATGCCAAATTAATTTGGATGTAATTGCAACGGATTCCTGAAATGGCCTCTTATAAACCAATATATCAGATTTGAAGGTGTAATTGTCAATAATGACCTTGATTCTTATTTATCGTGTTGTCCGGATTTTTTAAAACCGTTTTAATTAAACTGCATAAATCATCTTCGTTTTGTAATTTTCGAATATTCTTAAATTTCTTAATTAACTCTATCGATCCTTCTACTCTAAATGTCGCAATAATAGCAGTTTCTTGACCAACCTTCGGCTCTTCAATGTCCTTGGGATATCGGCTTAAAATATCTGCTACCAAGTTCTCGGAGCCTTTTAAATGTTCTATTGAAAAGGAGAACTGTTGCATAAAAAGGACCCATCGAGTAATCCTTTCATTAAAAAAATCTGCATTTTAATAAAAGTCAATGCCATATGATCGGTCCGTAATATAAAAGGCACGCCCATTAAAAATAACCTCTATTTTGTCAGAGCATATATGATGGCAAGTAATTCCTTCTCTGTGGTCACATAATTTATTTCACTTCCGCGCAAACTTCGGCTTAGAATTAGCAATTATGCCCTTTTTTCCGTTTTCTTATTCCTGGTATAACACAGCACCAATACCGTAGTTTGAACTATCGGTCTCTACAATAAACTTTCGGGCAGGGTCCGGATGCACCCATGTAACCTCATTCAAAAACTGTGTTTTAATTCCTTAGAAGATGTCCAAGTTTTCGGGTGTAATCACTATAGGTAGGACAATAGCGTCGGTAGTAATTACACAACCCAAGAAAGGATCGTAGATGCTTGATTTTCTTAGGTGTTGGAAATTATATAATAGCCTCAACCTTCTCCGGGTCCTTGCGTATGCCGGCAGGTGTCAAAATGTGCCCCAAGAATTTTACTTCGTCTCTTACAAAATGTGATTTTACCAGATTAGCAGTCATTCCTGCTTGTTTTAATTTGTCAAGGAAAACTCGAATGTGTTCCAAGTGGTCCCCAAAAGTTTCGGAGGCAATTAGTAAGTTCTCGACGTAGTTATGTGTAAAATGGCGTACCTCAAGTCCCAGTACCTTATCCATGCATCTGGAAAAACTGGCAATACTGGTCTTAATTCCAAAGGGTTAAACGCATAGGTTTTCCCGTTATATAAAAAAGCAGTATATTGTTTGCTATTTTCCGTCAGTGGTATTTGCCAAAAACTTGATACCAAATCAATAGGTAAGGTATTTTTTGCCATAAAATTGTTGTAGCATTTCCTCGATCGGTGGTGGTCCTTCATTATCAGCAACCATTGTCTGATTGATAAGCCTTGCATCTAGGCAAACACGAATACTATTATCCTTTTTTCTAACAAAAGAGCAACAGCGGCAGCTGCCGTCAAAAAGGTTCTCAATCATTGGCTGCAGGAAATACCAACTAAGAAAATACTTACACACCACGGTACACAGTTTACATAAATACATCAGGGCATAAATGTAAGCTATGCCTCTATCAGAAATGCTCCGTCTAATCCTAGCGAACGGTATATGAAGGAGTTGGGCCGTTTCTTTAGAGCTTATTGCTATGAAAAACATACAACCTGGCCAAAAATAATAAAAGATATGGAGGATTGTTTAAATGACATTCCACATTCGAGTATTGGGTGTAGCCCATATGAATTAGTAAAGAAGACAACCCCGAAATTTTGCCTAGACCCTATCATAAATAATCTACTTGACAATCAAAATACTAAAAAATATTACCAACAGGACCTAAAAACCTTAGCGAAAAAGATACTTTTTAACGAGGCTGAAAAAAGGGTCAAAGGATAAAAGGGTCGAAAATATACGTGTCAGCTTGGCGATTTGGTACTTTTAAGAACAAACCCAGTGTCAAGTGCAGCGGACGGAGTTACAAAAAATTTTAGCTTGATTTATGATGGACCATTCAAAATAACGGCCATATCCCACAAAAATGTTTATGAGTTATCTCACCCTCATAACAATAGGGTAAAAGGCAAGTACAATATGAGAAACCTAAAGCCGTATCATTTGATACCAGTGTCCGTAAAATGCCCCAAGAAAACGCGAATCTTACTGAGTCAGAAATAAGAAGTCGAATTCGCAATCGATCATGAAAGGCTACGTTACCAGTAGAGGAAACAATGGACTACGAAATACGACTACACGAAGATGGGCGTCCGGTAACTCCCGATGTTGTGTGCCCCATGTCATTACAGGACTCCGTAAATAAATTGTACAAGGCACCGCCAACATATTGATTACATCCCATATAATCATTAAACCGCGTCCGTTACTTACTTATACCTTTAGAAAAACTGCTTTGGGAAGAAGAACTTAGCGACCCGCGGGCCGGCATCCTGAAATGTTTCAATCTGTTCAGGTAATAGCTAGGGAGCAGTGGTTTCCAGAAGAAGTACTAGCAAATGTGAAAATTGTCAAGGAAACCGGCACCGAGGTAAAGGTGCACGAAGGTAAGCCAGTGGAAGGTACGTGTCAACTTGCTCGACCAAGAAAGAAAAGACCACCAAAAATCTTAGTTGGAACCGATTGGATTTATACAAAGATATTTTAACATCAGAACTCGGGGCCAACTGGAGTTGTTTTTAATTTATTTTAATTTCCTCATTTTTGTTTTTTTGGCATTCAGAATTTAAAATAAAGGGGGAGTGAAACAATCAAACAAAGAACATGTGTAAGCGTGGCGTGGGTTGGAACGTCTATATAAGGCCAAGCACACATGCAACGGGATTCAGACTCATTTTTGTCACGATGTATTAAAGAAGGTTTGGGTCACTATGGGGATTTTTCTTAAATTAGGGGGGAGGGAACGCTCCTACGCATTGGGATGCAGCTCTGGTACAAGTACTCTAACGAATAAATAAATTTAAAATTGGTAGAAAATCTTAAAATAAATTAAAATCACAAATAAAAAATAATTACTATTAAAAGTGACACAATGGACCTAAATCAGTCTTACTACAAAATCAGCATGATTCTTGACTGCTGGAGAGGGACGCTGTGCGTCGGATTGGTCAGATTAGCGAAATTGCTGAAATACAGCTTCGCTGCTTTGCCGTGCGCCGTTGTCTTTCCTTTAAAGAAGAATTGTGGTGACGGTGATATATATTTTTTTGCAGTAATTCGTAAGACAAAACGCACGTTTAAGTCTAAAGATCAGAGAAATGAAGGTCCGACAACGGAAGCAAAATTTCGCAGGTAATTTATTAAAAGGGGAAAAGGGAAATTAGGGGGGAACATTGAATTGGCACGGCATCATTTTCTTTTCAGTATTGCACAGTGAGGTTAAATATTTTAATTAGTGTTACTTTTACTTTTTACAATTACTATTTTAATTCTTGTTTTATTATACTTCCTATAAAAATAATTTTCATTAATGGTTCTTTTACAATTTAGAATTATTAGTACCATTTCCCAGATATTAAAAGTGGACTCCTGGGGTGAAAGATTTCAAGAAGATTTATTGTCTCTGTTAACAAATCTTTTGTTCGAGAAGGGTACCCTTTACAATGGGTATATTGATATTTACTATTCAAATCAAGAAAGCTGGTAACGGGCTTTGACAAATGAGGGTGTATTGGTATGACCATAAACCAACCGCATCATGAATATTTTGTGTACGTTGGTGCGTGGCCGTGTTTTTGTTGGTGTATTTGTTAAACAAATAAATTTAGTAAAGCTTGCTAATAATAAAGCTGTGATAGGAGGTCAGGTATTCCGAAGTGTCTTGAACCTTGCGTTTGCTTAACTAGCAGTCTTTATCATATGACAAATTATCTTTTATATAACTATGTAACTACTCTACGGACAGGTTACCTACTTATTTTTATTCGTTCTAGAAAATAGCCAATAATGGAATGTTTTTCTATAATAGTGTGTTAGTCAAAGTGCTGGGCTATTATAGGCATTTCAACTAAACAGCTCATTACTCACCTCTCTTATAACTCAAAGCACACATAGACTGATGGAACAATCACAAAGGGGAGCTTGGATTAATCTCTTGATTCTTGGATGGTAAATAAACAATATGCTCAAGGTATCAACAATCCCGTATCTAATTAGGATTCACTTTTAATATTTTTAGGATTCAATTATCACATGTTTATGTTTAATCGTGTTACCTTTAATATTGCATTTGTGGTATACTTTCTTTTTATATTTACTTTTTTGTATATTTTTTTGTTCATTATAACTGTAATGTTAATTTAAATGGTGTGGTTTTATTTAACCTCCGGTGGGAAATCAACTGTGTCAAAGTTTTTAGAATCTTGGTAAAAGAAAGTCAGAGTTCTTTAACCACTGCTATTGAAATTTTCCGCCATCTTGAAATCCAAGATGGCGGACTGAATCAAACTTGACCCTTCAAAGAGGCTCGTTTATTCATATTTTCTGAAAACTTTTTTATTTTTTTTATTCGCAGAAAAGTTCTGCTTTCGCCACGCACAACGAAGTATAAATCATTGAAACCGGTGTAGTGGTTCTTAAAAAATTAATTTTTGTTTCCATCATTTTTTTTCAGATTATACGATTGCCTTAATTTCCACTATTAAAATTTGTCGTAATTTGTCGTAATTTGTAAACCCAAGATTGCGGACAAAAGGAAATTTGACCCTTCAAAGACGCTCGATTATTCTTATGTTTCGAGAACCTTTTCGCCTTTTTTTAAATTCGTAAGAAAGCTTTGTCTCCGCCGCGTATGACTAGATAAAAATCATTAAAAACGGTTTAGTGGTTATTAAAAAATTAATATAAATATATAAAAGGGTACAAAAATTACTCACAACAAAAAAAAAGAGTGGCTTTTTGAAATGGTGGCAAATTTCAATGGCGATCATTAAAGAGAATTCGATTCTTACCATGATGTTTTTATTTTATCAAAATCAGTTTAGTAATAATGAGTTTATGAGGAAACAGTGGTTAAAACAAAAATTAACTGGTTGAGAAACACTAAACCCATTTTAATGATTCGTACCTAGCTATGCGCGTTGGAGAAAAGGCATTTTTAGGTTCTTGAAACCTAAGAATAAACGAGCTTCTTTGGAGGATAAATTTAATTGTGTCCGCCATCTTGGGTTTCAAAATGGCGACAAATTTCGATAGTGATCTTTTAAGAGTTTTTGATTTTTGCAATGATACTTTTTATTTTATTGAAATCGGTTGAGTATCAATTTGAGAAGGCAATCGTATAATCTAGAAAACAATGATAGAAACAAAAATTAATTTTTGAAGAACCACTACACCGGTTTCAATGATTTATATCTCGTTGTGCGTGGCGAAAGCAGAACTTTTCTACGAATTAAAAAAGTAAAAAAGTTTTCAGAAAATATGAATAAACGAGCCTCTTTGAAGGGTTAAGTTTGATTCAGTCCACCATCTTGGATTTCAAGATGGCGGCAAATTTCAATAGCAGTGGTTAAAGAACAATCGATTTTCGCCATGAGGCTTTTTCGGTTTAGCAATAATGAATTTATGAGAAAATGTATGGAGACAAAATTGAGACAGCAATCGCATAATCCGTAAAACACTGATTGAACATTTTTTTTTTTTTGTGAGAACCACTTAACCGATTTTAACAGTTCGCACCTCGTTCTGCGTGGCAAAAACAAAGCTTATTTACGAATTCATAAAAGAGTTCAAAAATCTTCCGTAATATAAGAATAAACGTAATATGAGAAGAAACGTCATCTTAGATTTTAAGATGGCGGACAAAAAAATATTTTTAATCAAAATCTTCCTCAATTCCCTGCAAAGAGCAGTTTGTTGCATTAAAATCGGTGGTATGGTTCGAAAGTTATAACGAGAAACATTTTGTCCGGTTTTTTATGGCCCACCCGGTATATCTTGATTTTTTTAAATATCTTTAAAGAAAAATGTGTCTACCTTTAAGTGCTTTGCATGATAATGAAACTGTTTATACCCGGGTCTTGTTAAATTATTAAAATTCCATTGGCCAGGTGATACTTCCATACATCAACAACCTGGTGGGTTTTGTTAAATTATGAAAACTTCTAGGCATGACGCACACGGATACTTTCATACATCAACTACCTTGTTTACCTTCAGATATTTATTTTAATATTTTTTTCTTAAGGACGCTACGTTGTGTTTGTAATATTACCCTCTGTCTTTCTTTTACCAAGGTTCTAAAGACAGTTGATTTCCCACCGGAGGTCATATAAAACCACACCATTTAAATTAACATTACAGTTATAATGAATAAAAAAATATACAAAATAGTAAATGTAAAAAGAAAGTATACCACAAATGCAATATCAAAGGTAACACGATATGAAAAGTGAAGATACGGGATTGTTGATAGCTTGAGCATATTGTTTATTTACCATCCAAGAATCAAGAGATTAACCCAAGCCCCTTTATGATTGTTCCATCAGTCTATGTCTGCTTTGAGTTATAAGAGAGGTGAGTAATGAGCTGTTTAGTTGAAATGCCTATAATAGCCCGGTACTTTGATTAACACACTATTATAGAAAAACATTTCATTATTGGTTATTTTCTATAACGAATAAAAATAAGTATGCCCTAGGTAACCTGTCCGTAGAGGAGTTACATAGTTATATAAAAGATAATTTGCCATATGATAAAGAGTGCTAGTTAAATAAACGCAAGGTTCAGGACACTTCGGAATACCTGACCTCCTATCACAGCTTCATCATTAGCAAGCTTTACTAAATTTATTTGTTTAACAAATACACCAACAAAAACACGGCCACGCACCAACATACCCAAAATATTCATAATGCGTTTGGTTTATGGTCATACCAATACAACCTCTTTTGTCAAAGGCCGTTACCAGCTTTCTTGATTTGAATAGTAAATATCAATATACTCATTGTAAAGGATATCCTTCTCGAACAAAAGATTTGTTAACAGAGACAATAAATCTCCTTGAAATCTTTCACCCGTGGAGTCCACTTTTAATATATGGCAAATGGTACATATAATTCTAAATTGTAAAAGAACCATTCATGAAAATTATTTTTATAGGAAGTAAAATAAAACAAGAATTAAAATAGTAGTTGTAAAAAGTAAAAGTAACACTAATTAAAATATTTAACACTCACTGTGCAATACTGAAAAGAAAATGATGCCGTGCCAATTTTTAATAAATTACCTGCGAAATTTTGCTTCCGTTTTCGGACCTTCATTTCTCTGATCTTTAGATTTGAACGTGCGTTTTGTCTTACGAACTGCAAAAAAATATATATCACCGTCACCACAATTCTTCCTTAAAGGAAAGACAACGGCGCATGGCAAAGCCGCCAAACCAGCGAAGCTGTATTTCACCAATTTCGCTAATCTGACCACTCCGACGCACAGCGTCCGTCTCCAGCAGTCAAGAATACCCCTTTTAATAGTAATTATTTTTTATTTGCGATTTTAATTTATTTTAAGATTTTCTACCAATTTCGAATTTATTTATTCGTTAAAGTACTTGTGCAGATTTAGACGTTAGTGAGCTTTTAGTGACAATTTTAGTTTGTTTATTTTGAACTAAACTTCTAATTCCCCCCTTTATCCTTCCCAATTTAGCTAGAGAGAGCCGACGCTGTGCACTGAGTGCCAAAGCAAAACATAAACAAACAAAAGAAACTCTGTCTTGTTCGGTGAACCGGGTACAAGACAGAGCAACGCATCCCGGTGGACCGTTGGATCGTCGTATTAAGAAGAAAAAAATACAAAAGAAAAAAAAGACTTTGTCTTGTTCGGCGAACCGTGTACAGAGCAACGCATCCCGGTGAACCGTTGGAGCGTCGGTCGTAAAAAAAAGAAAAGGTACCATAGCCGCATCCCAATTGCGTAGGACCGTTCCCTTCCCCCTAATTTAAGAAAAATCCCCAGAGTGACCCAAACCTTCTTTGCTACATCGTGACAAAAATGAGTCTGAATCCCGTTGCATGTGTGCTTGGCCTTATATAGACGTTGCAACCCACGCCACGCTTACACATGTTCTTTGTTTGATTGTTAAGACGTGCACTCATTTGCGTGTTTTTCGTCGACCCTTAACTATAATCGAACTTTTAAGGGATTTAGCCACTTATACACACAGACTGCTGGCGCCTAATTTCTTGCCTGTACTGGATACATTTAAATTTGTTCCCTTAAATGGTTTTAAACTTTTAGCAACAATTTTCTTTCTAACAAGCCCCGGTCTGAATTGTTTCACTCCCCCCTTATTTTAAATTCTGAATGCCAAAAAAACAAAACTGAGGAAATTAAAATAAATTAAAAACAATTCCAGTTGGCCCCGAGTTCTGATTTTAAAATATCTTTATATAAATCGAATCGGTTTTTTAGTGACACCCATCATCTTACCGGCATTACACAGTGCTTTCTTAAACCTAATTATGAACACGTTACTTTTCCTTAAAAAGTTTTTTTTATAACACACCTTGCGCGAACCCGAGTTTTCTTCTTTTTTTTATACTGAAAGATTTTTTTTTTTATGTCCTTGTTCCATTCTCAAGCTTTTTGGTGGTCTTTTCCTTCTTGGTCGAGCAAGTTGACACGTACCTTCCACTGGCTTACCTTCATGCACCTTTACCTCGGTGCCGGTTTCCTTGACAATTTTCACACTTGCTAGTGCTTCTTCTGGAAACCACTGCTCCCTAGGTGTTACCTGAACAGATTGAACTATTTCAGCATGTCGGCCCCTCCTCGGGTCGCTAAGTTCTTCTTCCTAAAACAGTTTTTCTAAAGGTATAAGTAAGGGACGCGGTTTAATGATTATATGGGATGTAATCAATATGTTATTTGAACCGTTTGGCGGTGCCTTGTACAATTTATTTACGGAGTCATGGGGCACACAACATCGGGAGTTACCGGACGCCCATCTTCGTGTAGTCGTGTTTCGTAGTCCATTGTTTCCTCTACTGGTAACGTAGCCTTTCGTGATTTGTTACGAATTCGACTTCTTATTTCTGAGTCAGTAAGATTCGCGTTTTCTTGGAGCATTTTACGGACACTGGTTTCTCGTTACGATGTTTCTTTCGAATGATACGGCTTTAGGCTTCTCATATTGTACTTGCCTTTTACCCTATTGTTATGAGGGTGAGATAACTCAAAAACATTTTTATGGGGTATGGCCGTTATTTTGAACGGTCCATCATAAATCATGCTAAAATTTTTTGTAACTCCGTCCGCTACACTTGACACTGGGTTTTTTCTTAAAAGTACCAAACGCCAAGCTGACGCGTATATTTTCCAGCCTTTTGTCCTTTGACCCTTTTTTCAGCCTCGTTAAAAAGTATCTTTTTCGCTAAGGTTTTTAGGTCCTGTGGGTGATATTTTTCAGTGTTTTGATTGTCAAGTAAATTATTTATGACAGGGTCTAGGCAAAATGTCGGGGTTGTCTTCTTTACTAATTCATATGGGCTACACCCAGTACTCGAATGTGGAATGTTATTTAAGCAATCCTCCATATCTTTTATTATTTTTGGCCAGGTTGTATGTTTTTCAGCCCAACTCCTTCATATACCGTTCGCTGGAATTAAACGGAGCATTTCTGATAGAGGCATAGCTTACATTTATGCCCTGATGTATTTATGTAAACTGTGTACCGTGGTGTGTAAGTATTTTCTTAGTTGGTATTTCCTGCAGCCAATGATTGAGAACCTTTTTGACGGCAGCTGCCGCTGTTGCTCTTTTGAGCGGGTATAGCCGTACCCATTTGGAAAAAACGTTCCACTATTACGAGGATATGGCAAACAGAACCGATTCCTCTAGGAAGAGGACCATAGAAATCGGCAGCAACAATTTCTCCCACCTCTGCTGCTACGATAGGCTGTGTCGGTCCTTCAAATCGAATATTAGGTTTTTTTGTTTTCTGACACAGATCGCATGTTTTTAGTTCCCGAAATATTTGCTTTTTCATGCCATTCCAATAAAACTTTTGCATAATTATAGACTACACTTTAGCGGCTGCCAAATGACCAAATTCCATTTTTTTTTCAGATTTACAAAGGCAAAAGGGTGTTTACCTTTTTATCTTGCAGCAAAAGAAAGACAAAAGTCCAAAAACACCGAACACAAAAAAATTCTCCTCAATTTTTTTGATTTTGATATCCAAAACACACGTTGGAAAGACCGCCAATTTGTTATAAACAAAGACTGATGAGGGACTTTTATATTTTTTTATAAAAAGAAACTGTCATAATAGATATTTTTATTTAAAAATAAAGTGTAGGAAAATATTTTTTTGTTAGGTATTGATAAGTCGAATCTAGGTCTCATTTACCAAAGAAAAAAAAAAGAGGTACAAATAGAGAAAGCAAGGCATGAGGAGTTTTCATGGCAATAAAAGGTAAAAATCTTTACATTTGCTCTTTGAAAATTTACTGATTTTCCCCTAGATGGCTGTAGAGGTATTAGAATAGAATTATAATATAATATTTGTAGTTGTGCGTATTTTATAAAATTAAAGTTATTAATTTTAAGTTTTTTTTTTAACAAATTTTAGTGGTAGTAGTTCCGTAAAACGTAAGTTTGACCGTAAAACACTTTCTAGTTAGTCTCTGACCTTGTTTTTTTTCAATAGATAGCATGGAACGAGCGTTAAAGTATCCTCGGACATTGAATTTCTTAAAAACGTTGGCGGTGTTCGCTGGACTAAATGCAGCGAACTCTCCACTTAAAATTACGGCTTTGTTTTTTGACTGACACGGGGAGAGGAGTGTTGTGCGGGTGTTCTTCGATCTAATGCGCAGAGTAGGATCGTGTTGACCAGATAAATAATAATTCAGGGGTATCGTGAGTCGTCCTAGATAGTCGGGCAGTAGAGAGTGAAGTTGTGGTGATTTTGATACAAATTGGCATAGTTGTAAAATAGACCAAAACTAATTCAAAAAGTATATTTTTAGTTCGGCGTCATATTACAGATGGCGTCGCGGCGCCCTAAATTACTTAAATGTTCCTATATTAGTTTTTATTTATATCTCAAAAACTAAAGAGCCGAACACAATTTTTTTTTGCAGATTTTGTTGACCAATAAAATTACTTTTTATTCCTGTATTACACTTTATTCGTGCTTTTCACTACTGTGTATAATATTAGATCAAATTACAATATATAGTGAAGGGGCATGTGTAAGTCCGTGGGATTTTTAATGAAGGAGTTTTGTGACTATGGGAATGATAGCTCTTTAGTCACACAATCAAGTGTTACCGGGTGTTTTGTTCGTATCCGTGTAGAAGGGGTTGATATGACGTTATCTTTCAACATGGCGGCCAAAAATCATAAAAAATACAACTTTCGCAACCAGGCCATGATTATACTCGATTTCATATAATTCGACGAAGATTCCAAAAAATTTACTTTTAAGGTCATCAGACATTAAATGACCTTGAAAATCGCAAAAAACCAGACTTTTGCCATTTTCTCTTCAAAAAATCTTAATAATTTGACGTTTTGTCAGACCAACTTCAAATGTACCTCAAACTATTAGATCCTTGGACTTTGATGCAGTTTGAAGTTTCAAGACTTTAAAAAATACCCCAGTAAAATTAACAAATTGCAAAAATAAGATACTAAAGGGAGCTATTCATCAACTATTCAAGCGAAGAGAACCAAATTTGGCAACAAAGATAAGAATATCAAGTCCAACAATTTTGTTAAAAAAAAATTTGTTCAGCTATGACATGTTTCAATAAGGCGGCTGATATATCAAAATGACGACCTATAACCACATTTTATTTTATCCAATTTCGTAAAAAAGTAAAAATGACAAGGTGGCCATAAATTCTTGTTGACTTATCTCCGCCTGATATGAAAAAAAAAAGTTTAGTCGATGCATAACCCCGATTGACCTTGAAAATACCATGTAAAATTGAGAAACCCGCTTTTTGTAGTGTTTTTTTGAATTTACGACTACGCAAAAAATTTAAGTGCCGCAATAAAAAAACACTTCATTTTAAACCTCCCTAACATTTTTTTTGATCTTGCGTTCCAGATGTTGGTGTAACAAAACGTCAAATTATGGAGATTTTTTAAAGAGAAAATGGCAAAAAACCGCCATTTTGGAAAATGGAATCTAAAGCACCTGGTCCAGAATATGGTAATGTATATCTAATTTCTTCTAACCCTTTCATAGGTAATTTAAATGACTTTGTTGGCTAGACAAGTAAGTAGAACATAAAATTCACTGTTCCGAAACTAAAAACAACAGGCATATAGGTCATTTTTATCGGGGTATAGCATAAACATCTGGGACGCCAGATCAAAAAAAATGATAAAAAGGTTTAAAATTAAGTGTTTATATATGGCTTGGATGTTAATTTCATCTCCGGCACTTACAGTTTTTGCGTAGTTTTTGGTAGGTAGTTTTCAAGGTCAATCAAAGTCATGCATCAACTAAATTTTGTTTTTCATTTTACGCAGAGATAAGTCAACAAGAATTGATGGCCACCTTGTAATTTTTACTTTTTTACGTAATTGGATAAAATAAAATGTGGTTATAGGTCTCTATTTTGAGATATGAGCCGCCATCCATATTGAAACGCGTCATAGCTAAACAAATTTTTTTTTAACAAAATTGTTGGACTTGGTCTTCTTATCTTTGTTACCCAATTTGGTTCTCTTGGCTTTAATAATTGATGAATAGCGCCCTTTAGTATGTTATGCAATTTGTTAAGCTTCAAACTGCATCAAACTCTAAGGACCCAATTTGGCATACATGCCTAATAGTTTGAGGTACATTTGAAGTTGGTCTGACAAAACATCGAATTATTAAGATTTATTGAAGAAAAGATGGCAAAAATCTTGTTTTTTGCGATTTTTATGGTCATTTAAGGTTGGATGTCCTGAAAAGTAAATTTTTTGGAATCCTCGTCCTCGAATTATATGGAATCGGGTATAATCATTCCCCGGTTGCAAAAGTTATATTTTTTATAATTTTTGGCCGCCATCTTGAAACATGTCGTCATATCAACCTCTTCTACACGGATGGGAACAAAACACTCGATAACACTTGATTGTGTGACTAAAGAGCTAACTAAATCCCAAATAGTCACGAAACTCCCACGGGATAGAAATTATCGACATATGCCCCTTCACTAATATGCAAAATTCCGTCTTTTCAGTTTTTCTTGAAATCCAGTAAATTGATTAGTTTGAAGCCATTTTAGGGGTGATTTTGGTTAACCATAAAAATTATTTTGTCTTTTGAGTTTCTGAAAATTATTAGTTTTTAGCAAGAATCACATCTCATCAGATAAAGTGATCACAAAATCGAAAATTTAATTTTTACTAATTATCGTATTTTTTGTCATCATTTCCTATTTTTTTTTCTAACATTTTACTCCAGCTTAAATTTTTCAAAAATTTTTGTTATCTTAAGAGAAAATAGTGCAAAAAAAAATAAACTTGGATCATCTTTGTCATTTAAGTATTCAAATTTTGTTTTTATACATCTTCATACATACAAAAAATATGGAAGAAAAAAACGATTATTGGCACCAAATTAACATACTTTTACTTTTGTCCCTGGAACTTTTTTATTTTTTATCTGATTATAATGCCCTCTTCAAAAAACTGCTCCTTAGAGTATTAGTATTTAAACTTAATAAAGAAAAATAAATTAAAATTGAATTTCATGCAACCGGACGGGTGCGAAAGTTGGTATTTTTGCAGACATCATAATAAAATTTTCTAAAATGTATATGTTTTTGTTTTAATTGAGGTACAAATGTAACTAGAAATTAGTATTAGCAAAGCAGGTATTGCATTTATTGTATTAGTATAGATGAAAACGTCAATTTCATAATTTTATTTACTAATTTCGAATTAAAATGTTATTACAATGAATACAATGGATCATATTTTATTTATATTAGGTTACCAATTATTTATAAACATAATTGAACTTTAGTCGGGGTCCCAACTACAGTGACTATGGCTCTTAGGAAAAGGAATGACTGTATGATTTTAATTTCTTTACATAGAGCAACCAAATGTCCGCATTTAAAAGCCACATACACAAGGCTACCTCAAAGCTCTCCTCCCATAAAATCTGACGTACCAGAGGCGTACAAATACTAGATCTTTTTTTTCTTAAAATTATGATGTCTACATTTACGGCAATATTATTAGTAAAGAAAAATTACCGTAAATACCCTTAAACTGTGTTACTTTTTATAATTTATAATACCATAAAATTTGAAATTTACATAAATATATTGATTTTGTTGCTTAAAATCTGTCAATGTTTATTTTTTCTCGCAGCATTGCACTTAATTATTAAAAAGTCCAGAACAACAAAGTTTCTATTTTAATTTGAATACCTAATAGACTTAGTATATTATCTAAAAAGGGATTTAGCGAGGGTGAATAAATAACAAAATCAATGAATAGCGAGCTTTGTAACCATTACCATTACCCTTTTTGAGGGAAAGCTCACTATTCATTGATTTTGTTATTTGTCGTTTACCATTACCTTTTTTGAGGGAAAGCTCGCTATTTATTGATTTTGTTAGTATATTATATTGGGCTTGGGCCAAATTGTCATTTTATGCTATTAATAACTTCGTTTTAACATGATTTGAGCAGATAAATAAAGTTTTCAATTAAAAACATTAGGGACTTATCGGTACAAGTCCTGACTTTAATAAATTCAGCACTATTTTTGACAGTATTGTGCCAGCTATAAAGTTGACATAACTTAATGCCAAACATCATAAAAGTTGACATTATTTTGACGTTTAAGCTTTGTATAAAACTGTCAAAAATAGTGCCAAATTTAATTTCCGATATACCGAAATTATTGTTACTGTAAGTATTATTAGGTGGTAGATAAAATAGGACACATGCCTCTGGGGTAAAGTGTACCTCCTCTCTTGGTTTTTTATTGGTATGTAAATAACTATTATTTTTAGATTTGGATATTTGTAACATATGCGCATTCAAAAGCTTTGTTTCTGATTTGATCTAAACCTTACAAACTAAACATGTATTCCTCTTTCAAGATTCCATTGCCTTAAATTTACTTTAATCATTTTTCATGTAGATAGTTTTAAGATTTTTAAAATTGATGGGTGGAGAAAATTTGTAAGAAACTAAATAACGAAATAAAACTACAAAGAAGTAAAATGAAATAAAATTTACAAATCTTTGTAAAGAATCGATTTTCTGGACGCTTATTCATAAACGACTTTTTTCACTACCTTCTTCCACGGGGAATTTCGCTCACCTCACCTCACGGTCGGTCAAGAATAAGCGTCCACTGGCAAAATGGTGTGTTCCTGAAGTAGGGTTTATCTAGGAACGCTTTTTTTGTTCAAATTCACTCCTAAAAATTACTTCGAAACGTAAACTAACTAAAAAATAAAGTAAGAACTCGATTTCAACCTTTACTTTATTCAAATTAAAAATAGGTTAGCTATTGCTAAGATGAAAAGTGTCATTCTACAATAGTACTAATATAGGAATTCAATTGACATTATTTATTAAAACGTAAATTGTATGGGAGTTTAATAAAAAGATAAGATGAAAAGTGTCGTAGACATAGTAGAAGAAGTCACATATGTAAGTTTTTAACAAATAATATTATGTTCGTATTATATTACTTTAAAATAATATATTTTTCTGTATGTACATAAATTAAAGTCTAGTTAAATTAAAGTATAGTTAATAGTCACTTTATATTATGTACGCAATCTTATATAACGCAACAACGCTAAGTTTCAGCAACTTATGTTTTCACTTAAATTCTAACGACTAAGTAAAGTTTATAGACCAAACTAAGTCATGCAAACGTAGTCTCTTTTTGTTGGCTGTGCTTTTTTTTTATTAGGAAGCAAAGTTGACATTGTAGTCGGGACTCCTACTAAAGTTCAACTATGTTTAAAAATAATTCGCAGCCTAATATACATCAAATATGATCCAATCAATATAATAACATTTTGTTTCCAAATTAAAATAAAAATTATAAAATTGACGTTTGCACCCATACTAATATAATAAATGCAATAATTTAAGTTAAACTTTGATTTTACTTTTAAAATGTTAGTACTAATTTTTAGTTACATTTGTACCTCAATTAAGACCAACAAATACCAACTTTCGCACCCGTTCGGTTGAATTAAATTCATTTTTATTTGATATTTTTTTATATAGTTTAAATACTACTACTCTAAGGAGCAGTTTTTTAAAAGGGGCATCATAATCACATGAAAAATGTAAAAGTTCCAGGGACAAAAGTAAAAGTACGTCAATTTGGAGCAAAAAATCGATTTTCTCTTCCATATTTTTTTTATGTTTGAAGATGTATTAAAACAAAATTTGAACACTTAAATGACAAAGATGATCTAAGTTAATTTTTCTGCACTATTATCTCTCATGTTAACAAAAATTTTTGAAAAATTAAGCTACAGTAAAATGTTACAAAAAAAAAAATAGGAAATGATGACAAAAACTACGATAATTACTAAAAATGCGACATTGACAATTTTGCAATTTTTTAATCACTTTATCTGAAGAGATATGGTCTTTGCTAAAAACTGTTAATTTTCAGGAACTCAAAAGAAAAAATTATTCGTATGGTAACCCAAAATCACCCTTAAATTGGCTTTAAAAAAATCAATTTACTGGATTTCAAGGAAAAGGCGGAATTTTACATACATTGTATTTTGATCCAATATTATACACAGTGGTGAAAAGCACGTATAAAGTGTATTACATGAGTAAAAAGATAATTTTATTGCTCAACAAAATGAGCAAAAAAAATTATGTCGGGAGCCTTAGTTTTTGAGATACATATAAAAACTAATGTAAGTACATTTAAGTAATTTAGGGCGCAGCGACGCCACCTGTAATGGGACGCCGAATTAAGAAATATTATTTTTGGATTGTTTTTAGTCTACTATATTATCGTATCAAAATATATCAAAATCACCACATAAATAAAGAAAATAGGTTTCTACTGCCCGACTAAGATATATAAAATATCCTTGGCGTTGTTGTAATTGAACCACCGAACTCGCGGGGCAAGAACAAATTATATAGGTATATATTTAAATGTTTGGAAAACGAGAAGCCTGGTGTTCGTTTTTGATCCCTAATAAATGACTTAACACACGTATAAATGTTTGGTCTTCTACTAATTTTGAAGATAAATCGGAGCGACGCGAAGCATTGTAAAAATTCTTTTACGTTTGTCTTCCGCCGTGATAAAACATTGTAATACTGAAAAACAAAAAAGTCAAATGAACATCAATCTAGCTTACCCAAACCTAAACCGAGGCATTTCATTCTGTTTTCCATATCCATCGATAGTGCTTGTGTAATAAAAGTGTTTGTTTATATAATTTTACGATGTCGTCGAAACGGAAATTACTAAAAGAAAAATATCAAGATCTGTCTTCAAGTAAGTACAGTCTCCCTATCTAATTACGTGTTAAATTTTTATATTGATTCGGTATACGTAAAAGTTAGCTATTGATAAGATGAAAAGTTTCATTCTACAATAGTACTAATATAGGAATTCAATTGACATTATTTATTAAAACGTAAATTTTATGGGAGTTTAATAAAATTAACTAGAGATCAGTAATTCTGTTAATTTTCTTTATGTAGTAACCGTGGGTTACTTGTGTGTGAAGCCAAGTGTGTGAATTTTCACCAGGGTCAATATTAAGATTACAATTTTCTTTATATAGTAACCGTGGGTTACTTGTGTGTGAAGCCAAGGGCTAAAGTTTTTGAATTTTGACCGAGGGTCAATATTAAGATTACAACTCTATTAACTAGAGATCACCAACCAAGGGTTAGTTGTGTGTGAAGATAGCCAAGGACTACAACTCTATTAACTAGAGATCACCAACCAAGGGTTAGTTGTGTGTGAAGATAGCCAAGGGCTCAAGTTTTTGAATTTTGACCGAGGGTCAATATTAAGATTGCAATTGAATTAGCTAGAGATTAGTATTTCTGTTAATTTTCTTTATATGTATAGTAACCGAGGGTTACTTGTGTGTGAAAATAGTTTTTTAATTTTGACCGAGGGTCAATATTAAGATTACTAACCAAGGGCTGTGTAATTTTATTGCGCTTTTCAATTATTAATGAGTATATTACCCTAGGGTCATTAAACTGAAATATAATCGGAAAATGCACAACCATAATGGACCGAGGGTCAAAAAATTAAGCTTATTTTTTTTAAAACTTGTGCTAATATATATAAGCAATTTAGTTAATAAGGTGTACATTTAACCGAGTGTCAGTATTAGTATAGATCCATAAATGCACATTTTACAGTTATTAGATGACCGAGGGTCATTAAATTGGGCTAGTAAAAAAGGCTCGTTTATTTAGTCTTATTTGGAAATAAGGAAAAAGTTACAATTATTCATGCTACATTTTCAGGTTGACATTAGACCAAGGGTCCGAAGAACGATTTTGTAAGGGCCTAATTTTATTTAATACTGCCTAAAATATAATAATTTGATTAAGTAATTTATTTGAAGAAATACACACATTTTTGAGTGAGTAAAAATAAATATTAAGTCATTATTATATCACAAATTAATGATTTAGAATAAAAATGCTAGGATACATTTTTAGTTAAATCAACCTCGTTTTGTTTTCGTATTCGATGTCTCCACATTACTTTTGATTTAATGCGTCGATAGAGTAGGTTAACACTAATAAACAATTAAAATGTCGAGTTGCCTTGAAAGCTAATTATACTACTAAGGGTTCCAAGAAACTGCGAATGCCTTTCACCACCCGAAATAAACCTCGAAATTTTAGGATGCATTGCTCAAAGTTATCTAAAAACGATCGGTTTTTAAAATCACTCCAATACCAACTGGGTCATGGTTTAATTGCTTTAAGAAGCATTATGGACATAATGTTAAAAAGTAGTGAAGATCGGGCAAAACTAAGCACTTTGGCGGATGCGGTCTTACTTTTTACGAATGTACACCATGCAGTATCAATTTTTAAATATGGATACTTAAAAAAAGGCGCAAACAATAGATGAGTTGTTATTTGGGAAAACTTACTAATCTGCACCTGCAGGAACATCCAGCAATGGGTCAACAAACATACCAACGCTAGAAGTTTTAAATTTGGTAAATATAGAATATTATGCGGGTTCTTCAAAATATTTTTTAACTAATTGGCAAGAAATAACGAGTGATGTTATAGTACTACAATGGGTTTCTGGTATAAAAATTCCATTTTTTGAAACACCAACCCAAGATTCTAAAAAATTTTCTTTTACACCGAGAGACAATGACGCGGACATCAAAATGGCAATAGACCAGTTACTAAATATAGGTGCAATATCTATATGCAGTCATAAGATGGAGGAATATTTATCCTTGCTTTCTCTTGTAACAAAACCTAATGTGGAGAAAAGGTTTATTTTAAACCTTAAAAAGCTAAGCAAATATATCACCGTTCCACATTTTAAACTGTAAGACTTTAACCGTATTAAAATTCTTGACCAAGGAATGTTTCTTAACTAAAGTTGATTTAAAAGATGCCTATTTTTCAATTCCTATTTTTAACGAACATAAAAAATATCTACGATTAAATCAAATGTACCAATTTAACTGTCTCCCTTTTGGTTTAAATATAGCGTCCTTTATTTTTACAAAATTTTTAAAACCAGTTATTAAACATTTACTGAAAAAAGGATTTTACTTGTAATTTATTTTAGATGATAATAGCACAGAGTAAACAAGAATCTATTCTAAACACTAACATGACAACAGGCATTTAAAAAAAAAAACCTTGGGTTTATTATAAATACGAAGAAAAGTGAATTATTGCCCTCTCATGAATTAACATTTTTAGGGTTCTCCTATAACAACGTAAAGTTGTCAATAGCTTGGCCTTTCGGATAAGTGCTTTGCTATAGAAAAGCTACTGATAAGATATTGTCATAAATCTTACATAAAAATTCGTAATTTTGCAAAATGAGTAGGTTAGTCGCCGCTTCTCCGGCTATTCCGTTTAGCAGATATCATGTTAAGACGTTAGAAAGATCTAAATTTTTAGGGCTTAAAGGTAAATCTATATGCGGCAAGACAAGACACAATTTCGGTGGTTTCTAGATAATTTGCATAAATCACAATCGATAAAGCAGCCCGAATTTTCATTGGAAATTAATAGTGAGACTTCTAAAACCGGCTGGGGTGTTTTTTGCAAAGGAAAAAGTTGCCACGGATATTGGGACAAAAATGAGAAAAGTAAACACATTAGTTATTTAGAATTGCCTTTTTACGGCCTACAATCTTTTTGTAAGCATTTAACTCGTCAAAGAATACTGCTAAGAATCGATAACAAAACAGCTATAGCTTGCATTAATTGCCGAGGAAGTGTAAAATATGAGAAGATAAATAACATTACTCAACAAATTTGAGAATGGTGCCAAAACAAAAATATTTTTGCGTCTTATATTTCATCTAAGCACAATAAAGAGGCCGACTTTGAATCCAGGAAATTATTAGTGGAAACGGCGTACGAGGTGAATTCTAAAGTGTTTAGGATTATTGTTAAAAAATTAGGGCCTCCCGAGATAGATTTGCTTGCCACAAAATTAAATAAAATATGCAAAAAATACATATCTTGGTTTCCGGATCCTCATTCAATATTGGTAGATGCATTTACAACAAGTATTACTTTTACGCTTTTCGTCCATTTTCTTTGATAACAAAAGTTCTAGAAAAAATTGTTGAAGAAAAATCTACGGGAATAGTAATCGTTCCGGATTGTCCTACTCAGCCATGGAACCCCTTGTTTTTTTTAAGTTGCTTATAGGTAAACCTTTGTGCTTTAGCCCTAGTGGAAAATTGTTAATTTCCACTTTTAGACAAAGCTATCCCCTACACAAAGAGATTTCCCTGGTGATAGGGTATTTATCCGGCAAGTTTTGTTTTTATATCAAGGAGAATTTCACCAGATTCCTGAAATAATGATTGCGTCAATTTCTGAAACTACATGAAAACAATATACCATTTGCTATAAAAAATTTTGGACATACTGAAAAAAGGGCTTTCTTATCCCTCTGTCAATATTGGTCATTCCGCACTTAATTTAATTTTCCATATCGGTTCAAACGATGAAAAATTATCAAGAGATTTTTAAAAGGATCCTATAATATGAAACGGCCACAATCTAGATATTCACACACATGGAACCCAGTACCTGTTTTAAAATATTTATCGTCATTGCACCCTTTAGATAAATTAAGTTTAGAAGAACTAACTTTTAAAATGGTTACCCTAATGGTTTTTGCTACTCCCCACAGAGTCCAAACTCCAAACCCTAAATTTCATTGAAGAACTTTAATAAATTTCCGGTAAAATCGACGTAACCTTTTCTGAAAAGATAAAAACATCGAAAGCTACAACCGGTACTTATTTTTCCTAACCTAACCTAATTTATGTGCAGCTTCAGCAATAGACTTTTATATTCAAAAAACTTATTCACTGCGTGGACATTTTGAACAGCTTATTTTAACATATAAGAAACCTTTTTACATCCACCTTCTTCCCAGAGTATTAGCAGATGGATCAAGTGTGTTTTGAAAAATAGTGGCATCAATGTTCAAAAGCTTAAAAGCCATAGTGTTCGACACTACTTCAGCCGGTCTTACTATAAATACAATTAAAAATACAGCTGGCTCGAGTCCCTCTTCGGAGGTGTTTTTTTTAAATTTTATAATAGGCTAGTAGGTCCATCCAATGAAATATTTGCGAATATTATATTATTATATAATTAGCTGCCTAGTTACGGTTTTTTTTTCTAATGATAATTTTATTTTGTAACAACAAGGATTCAAAATATATAAAAAATTTTATTTTAAAATTCTTGATTAATTATATATTTTTGTCTCTGGTAAATAATAATTTTTCGTATCAGTTAAGTACTCACAAAAAGTAGATCAGTAAACTACATAATTATAAGTACATACATTTTATTAAATGGTACTAAAATTGCCTGATTCTTAAGGCTTTAAACAACTACAATGTTTTATCACGGCGGAAGACAAACGTAAGAGAATTTATTAATTAATCGAATACCATACTTACCTATATGAAGATTAATCCTAATTCTCTGTAGTTTATCTTCCGCCGTGATAACAACCCATCCCTCCCAATATTCCCTAAAATTTCGGCAATTTTGTAAGAAAACAGAATGAAATGCCTCGGTTTAGGTTTGGGTATGCTAGATTGATGCTGATTTGGCTTTTTTGACTTTAAACACATATCGATGAAGTAGGAGAATCAGTACTACAATGTTTTATCACGGCGGAAGACAAACTACAGAGAATTAGGATTAATCTTCATACAGGTAAGTATGGTATTCGATTAATCAATAAATTATATTATGTAAACCAAATAGTAAAACCGTTTGGTCGATGTTTGCAAACATACTTTTTCCTTGTCGCATTAAATTGTTTTATTCCGCCTATACGCAGTCAGTCTTAGAAGTCAAGCGAATATTGTGCACACGGCAATTTGTTATTTTTTTTTAAAATTGTGGCACCTGTTTCTGCTTCTATGAAATTGGGCGCGTATTGGGACTGTCTGAACAATAAGAAAGAAAAACCAAATAGTTTAACAAAAACCTACTCTGTGGTCCTGTTAAAAAGAAGTGTCACTTGCCAATCTTAATTTTAAAAATATAGTTAGAAGTATGTGGAAGGAAAGTGTTGGGGGGGGGGGGAGAATTAGAAATAAAAAATAGTAAAACCGGTACAAACAAAGAACTGCTCTTCAAGACCATTAAGATGAGGTATTCAGAGGTGCACCCAGGAATTGGCTTCGAGGGGGGGGGGGGTGTAATTTGAAGTAAAAATGTGACCATAAATGAAACAGGTGCGTACAAGCGGGGACCTGGCCTCATATTTAGGTATTTAGGGGGGGGGGGGTTAAACAAATTTAAAATTGTTTCTTTATCCAAAATTTGATATCAAAATCATGGTTCCATTCATCATTTTTTGAGAAAATAATAACACTTAAAATTCTAAAATTTTACTAGAATCGTAAATATTGATGGGGTTTTGCGAATTTGAGTTGTTTATTTACCTTTGATTTGTTTATAAAAATGGTAAAATGCGCCGTAGGCGAAATTTTTAACGCCAACTCGCAGGCAAAATGTTCTGATAAAATTACATTAAAAAGACCATTTTGATGGTGATCGAAATTGAAAACCCATAAAAACATATAAACATTTTTATAGCAGTCATAAACAACCGAAATCGCAAAAGTCAAAGGTGTTAGAGCGCCGAAGGCGAAAAATTTTGCAATTTGTGATTTTTTAAAGATTTTTGTCCAGGCTCTTGTATTTTATTTCTGCTGTTATTTTATTGTGCCAATTATATATAACCAGGCTTCTCGGGGGACGGGGTTCGCCACTGAGGTATCACTCGCCAACCTTGAGACTTAACTAAAAAAAAACTGATTGTAAAAGTCACCGCGGAAAGAAGGGCAGGGGGTAAAGACTAAAAAATATTTTTTTCAGAAAACGGATCCTTCCGTTAACACCTTTTAAGCCAAAGTAGTAAATCTTGTAAGTAATAGGTCTAAAGAAGTAGTTGGGAGATATGAGGGGGAGGATTTAGAATAAAAAGTAGTAAAAACAAAAATCAATCTACTCGTTAAGACCTTTAAAATGAGGTATCACTTGCCAACCTTGAGACATAAACAAAAAAAAAAGAATAGGAGGGGGTAAAGACTAAAAAATATTTTTTTCAGAAAACGCATCCTTCCGTCAACACTTTTTAAACCAAAGTAATAAATCTTGTAAGTAATTGGTCTAAAAAAGTAGTTGGGAGACACGAGGAGGAATTTTAAGACCCTTAACTTGCCAACATTAAGACTTAAACAAAAAAACTGCTTATGAAAGTCACCAAGTAAAGAAGGGGAGGGGGTAAATATTTTTTTTGAAAACGCTTCCTTCCGTCAACATTTTAAATCAAAGTAATAAATCTCGTAAGTAATAGGTTTAAAAAAGTAATTGTGAGTAACGGGGGAAAGGGGGAGAGAGACCTTTAAAATGATGTATCACTGGCCAACCTTAAGACAAAAAAACGGCTTGTGAAAGTTACCGCAGAAAGAAGGAGTGGGGGTAAGAATTTGAAAATATTTTTTAAGAAAACGCTTCCTTCCGTCAACACCTTTTAAACGAGATATATTAGTTGAAAAGTAATACAATACATCCCGTCAGTAAGTAAAAAAATAGTCGGAGAATGGGGGGGGGGGGGTGAGAAAGTAATCTTTAAGACCTTTAAAATGTGCTATTATTCGTCGTTTTCGTGGTTATTAAATGGGAGACGGGGTATAAAATTATTGTTTTATAAAAGACTATTCTTTGGTCCCATTAAGGATACAGAATATTTTTAGCAGAATACCATTCGTAAATACCCCTCGAACGAGATATCACACGACACGATAAGTTTTAAACAAAAAATATTGATGGGTGGGGGTGAGAACTTTAAGTGATTTAAAACAAAAAAATACTCCTTAAGACCTTTAAAATAAGGTATCACTTGTCTTCCTGCACAGAGAGGGTTGTTCTTGGCTACCTACCTTGTTTTTTCTTCAAGAACTTTAAAACAAGGTTGCACCTACCCACAATTTCATTTTTTCACAAAACATATGTTGAGAGGGTATTTGAGTGGGAAGGGATTGTTAAAAAGGGGCGAAAGAAACAAAAGTAAACACGACTTTAATTAAAAGTGATTTTTTATACTTAGTAATTTTGCATTTACAATATCGTCGCCAGCTCATGGTCTAATTGCGCGCGAATTACTTGAAAACTAAAATATTCAAATGTCGAGCCAGATTTATCTACCGCCGCTCTGGTGGTCGAGCCAGAAAATTGGGTTCATTCGTTTATATGGAGGTTGCGCATCTATACGATTTAGTAACCATTGGTATAACTCTCTAAAGGCTCATTTAGAATAGCAAGCAGCAGCTTACGCTGCCAGGTGTCAATGTTTTTATTTGTTCATTTATAGGTGAAGAGTTCAAATTTTTGGAAGGACGGGCTCAGATTCTGAAGATGCTCGTAAATAGGACTTTATAGTACGAGATCCGGCTGCAAATTTTTTACGTCGTTGAAGTTGGATTTGGATTCACATTCAGATTTGTAAATATTACAGTGGACCAAATAAATCAAGAAGAAATATTTTAAACGCGTTTATCTCTGCAATCAACTGCCCGATTTTGACGAAATTTGCAGGATAGTCTCTAAATACCTCCCTCCTCATAAATGACGAGTGTAAGGTTGATACGAGTTCGCGTACGAGCAGCAGGCGAGTAACAACTTTAACTGGATTTTAGGCTTATGGGACACAAAATTTTGACCAACTTACATATATCCGATCGGCTTCAAATTTGTCATGCTTATATAGTTGCGATGACAACACAATATTATAGTGTAATGAACTTGATAGCTCCCCCCACTCGAAGGGGATGGAGGGGAGTAAAGTTGAAGTACGCCCGATTTTGTTGAAATTTGGTATGTGGGGGCATTTGGGGATGACGATGACAAATTTCTAATCAGATTTTAAAAATTCAGTATGGCGGATTCAAGAAGGACGATTCTTGGTCATGTTTTACTAACCAATTTTAACTGACTTATACACAACCAATTTTAACTGACTTATACACACACATTCGATTGCCTTTAAATTTGGCATGCATTTATAATTCCGGTGACAATACAGTCATAATTATGGTATTATAAGGCAGCCCTTCCCTTTCCACGAGGGGAGTGGAGGGGGGAAAAGACTTACGTTTTTCTGATTTCAATCAAAATTGGTACAAGGGGGTTTTTGGGGATAAGGAATACAAATTTTTGGTCATGTTTTGCTAATCAATTTTATTTTTGGCCTATTTAGATACTTTAAAGACCTTTCAAACGAGGTACAAAATGACCCACCAGCCAACGTCGTTAACCCCAAAAAATGATATTACATTGTAAAATAATAAATTTTTGTAAAAAAATGCATTTTTCAATCTCGACGTTGTCCATAGAATTTGATTTTTGACTTTGATAGACAATTTAAAAACCTTTCAAATGACGTACGATATGACCCCCCAGCAACCGTCGTTAATCCCAAAAAATGACTTTATATTGGAAATTAGGACAATTTTGAAAAAAATGCATTTTTCAATCTCGACGTTGTCCAAAGAATTTAATTTTTTGGTTTGATAGACACTTTAAAGATCTTTCAAATGACATACAATATGACCTTCCAACAACCGTTCTTAAATCCAAAAAATTACCTTAAATTGGAAAATGGGACAATTTTAAAAAAAATGAATTTTTCAATCTCGACGTTGTCCATAGAATTTGATTTTTTGGTTTGATAGACGCTTTAAGGAGCTTTCTAATGACGTATGACATGACCCTCCAGCAACCGTCCTTCACCACAGAAAACGACCTTACATTGGAAAATAGAAGAATTAAAAAAAAAGGAATTTTTCAATCTTGACGTTGTCCATAGAATTTGATTTTTGTGTTTGATAGATACTTTACATACCTTTCAAATGACGTACGATATGACCCACCAGCAACCGTCCTTAACCCCAAAAATTGACCTTATATTGTAAAATAAGAAATTTTGAAAAAAACTTGCATTTTTCAATCTCGACGTTGTCCATAGAACTTGATTTTGGCCTTTGATAGGTACTTTAAAGACCTTTCAAATGACATACTATATGACCCCCCAGCAGCCGCCGTTATCCCCAAAAAATGAACTTATATTGGAATTTAGGACAATTTTGAAAAAAATGAATTTTTCAATCTCGACGTTGTCCATAAAATTTGATTTTTGGTTTTGATAGATACTTTAAAGACCTTTTAAATGTCGTACGATATCACCCCCCAGCAACCGTCCTTAACCCCAAAAAATTACATTATATTGTAAAATAATAAATTTTGAAAACTACATGCATCTTTCAATCTCGACGTTGTCCATACAATTTGATTTCTGAGTTTGATAGACGCTTTAAGGACCTTTCAAATAACGTACGACATGACCCCACAGCGACCGTCGTTAACTCCAAAAAATGACCTTATATTGTAAAATAGGAAATTTGGAAAAAAACTTGCATTTTTCAATCTCGACGTTGTCCATAGAATTTCATTTTTGGCTTTAATAGACATTTTAAGGAACTCTTAAATGTCGTATGACGTGACCCCCTAGCAACCGTCCTTCACCCTAAAAATCGACCTTACATTGGAAAATAGGAAAATTTTGAAAAAAAAAATGCATTTTTCAATCTCGACGACGATTTTTGGCTTTGATAGACAATTTAAAGATCTTTAAAATGACATACAACATGACCTTCCATCAACCGTCCTTAACTCCAAAAAAAGACCTTAAATTGGAAAATAGGACAATTTTGAAAAAAATGCATTTTTCAATCTCGACGTTGTCCATAGAATTTGATTTTTGGCTTTGATAGATACTTTAAAGACCTTTCAAATGACGTACGATATCACCCCCCAGCAACTGTCCTTAACCCAAAAAAATGACATTATATTGTAAAATAATAAATTTTGAAAACAACATGCATTTTTCAATCTCGACGTTGTCCATAGAATTTGATTTTTGGCTTTGACAGATACTTTAAAGACCTTTTCAATGACGTACGATATGACCCCCCAGCAACCGTCCTTAACCCCAAAAAATTAACTTACATTGGAAAATAGAAGATTTTTGAAAAAAATGCATTTTTCAATCTTGACGTGGTCCATAGAATTTGATTTTTGTGTTTAATAGATACTTTAAATACCTTTCAAATGGCGTACGATATGACTCCCCAGCAACCGTCCTGAACCCCAAAAAATGACATTATATTGGAAATTAGGACAATTTTGAAAAAATACATTTTTCAATCTTGACGTGGTCCATAGAATTTGATTTTTGTGTTCAATAGATACTTTAAATACCTTTCAAATGGCGTACGATATGACTCCCCAGCAACCGTCCTTAACCCCAAAAAATTACACTATATTGTAAAACAATAAATTAAAAAAAAATGCATTTTTCAATCTCGACGTTGTCCATAGAATTTGATTTTTTGGTTTGATAGACGCTTTAAGGAGCTTTCTAATGACGCAAATTAACTTATATTGGAAATTAGGACAATTTTGAAAAAAATGAATTTTTCAATCTCGACGTTGTCCATAGAATTTAATTTTTGGCTTTGATAGACACTTTAAAGACCTTTTAAACGACGTACGATATCACCCCCAGCAATTGTTCTTAACCCCAAAAAATGACATTATATTGGAAATTAGGACAATTTTGAAAAAAATACATTTTTCAATCTCGACGTTGTCCATAGAATTTAATTTTTGGCTTTGATAGACACTTTAAAGACCTTTTAAATGACGTACGATATCACCCCCAGCAATTGTTCTTAACCCCAAAAAATGACATTATATTGTAAAATAATGAATTTTATTTTTGTCTTTGATAGATACTTTAAAGACCTTTCAAATGACATACGACATGACCCCCCAGCAACCGTCGTTAACCCCAAAAAATGAACTTATATTGGAAATTAGGACAATTTTGAAAAAAATGCATTTTTCAATGTCGACGTTGTCCATAGAATTTCATTTTTGGCTTTAATAGATATTGTAAGGACCTCTTAAATGACTTATTCAAAAAAATGACCTTGTGGAAAATAGGAAAATTTTAAAAAAAAATGCATTTTTCAATCTCGACGTTGTTCATAGAATTTAATTTTTGGCTTTGATAGATACTTAAGGACCTTTCAAATAACGTATTATATGACAGCACCGTCCTTCTTCCCAAAAAATGAACTTACATTGGACAGCAACCGACTTTCACCCTAAAAGCTGAATGAAGTGGGTAATTGGATATTTTGGGGAAGTAGCTGAATAAAGGAGGTAACTGATAATTTTCTGATGGTGGATGTAGCAATTTATTTTTCGGTTGTAGTATCCGGCGGTCCTTGTTTTATTTTAACTGAAAAGTTGCACCTCAAATTTTTTTTACAATATTTTTCCATACCGTGTTTTAAATACTCTCCAAAAAAAAGTAAAATCCTACATTGAGCACTTTTTTAATTTTTTTTTTAATTTTAAATTCAAAAAATGGTTTTGTGTGATATATTATTACTAGTATAATTCAATCTTAACAATACTTTAAAGCATAAAGATTAAAAAAACTATTTTGAGGTTAAATTGTCTTTGTCTATAATATTAAAATAAAAACCAATTACCTAAACTGCTTAAAATATATTTCTCAGGTTTGTTAGCATGATAGTTTATTTATTATTTTTTTGGTAGGCGTTGGGATATGAAGAAAACAAGGATAATCTATAAAATTTACTAGTCTTGACCCAAAAATACACGCGTCGGTATGTAAGGCCTAATAATGATGTCAAAAATATTTACAAATCCTACGCGTACCCACGAAGAATGTCAAAAATTTGTTTGTTGTGTTTTAATAAATGTAAAGTTATGATTCAAATAAGGGAAGCACTTAAAAAAAAATAAAAACTGTTTTCTTAATTATGATTCGGCATACGAAAAATGTTTTCCAGTTGTGGTGTTGTAAATGGTTCAACTCTTAGTAAAGAACAAATTTAGGCAATTGATTTTTGTCCATTTTATTTAAAAAGGAACACATTTGAGCTAGAAATATTGAACGAAACCATTTTTTTTATACCCTTTTTGGTTACCGATGCAAAAAAACTTTTTTTTTGGTTACCGATGCAAAAAAACTTTTTTTTTTGATCACGGGTGCAAACAAAGATTTCTGTCCGTTTTTACCCAAAATTACAGAGAATTAGTGCAAAATAGTAAAATTGAAAGAATCCAATTATTTTTGCCTAAAAATTAAGCCATTTCCTCTAGTTCTCATCAAGTATTTACGAAAAAATCATTTAAAAACATCGTCAAAATATCAAACTGTCAAAAATTAAAATGTCGCAACAATGAACGTCACCGAGTAAAAAGGCACGTCGCTATGCTACCATTGTTATTTCATTTGCCAGCCGCCTTGATTTATCGTGTAAAGATAGAGTGTTGCGAGAAGTACTCACATACTTATATATATAGATATACCTCTGAACCCCAACTGACCAAGCGTCTCCCCTATGTGTTTTCGTTTGGTGGCCCACGCATGTCTGAGATAGCTTCGCCTTTGAAACTTTTGACGTTGAAAGGATAATAACCTCACTTTTTTGGTGGCCGAGCGTGGCAAGGTCGCGGAAATTCGAGTGAAATGGTGTTTTTCGTTTGGTTTTTATCGATATTTTGAGTTTGAGTACATTCATTCAGTTTGGCACATTTTCCGATTTTGATTGGTCAAATAATAAAGCCACCTACAGAACTGCAGGTAAGTGAAAAATATGCTTTTTTTGTGCTAAAAGGTCAAGCAACTTGTTTATTTAAGGTTGTGACAGGTTCGTTCGATGTTCCATAAGGTAAAGTATCGTTCATACAAGGCATAGTCTTAGTCTTTGGTTTAGTTTTTGTAATAGTCTTAATCATAAAAAAGTTAAAACCACTGTTTCTTATGAAAGTGTTCATGCAATGCTTTTGATTATGCTTTGTCATAGGTTTAGTCATAGTCCTAAGGAAAAGTTGGCAACTTTCAACTTTTATAACTAAAATTATGACTATTACTATAACAAATATAAGTGTGCATGCGCGAATCCAAATTGTAAGTATGGTGCCCAACTGTGTTGACAAGAATGAGATCAATAATTTCAAAAATTTTATACAGACAAATTAAAAGCAAAAAACAGGTTGCTAAGTGTTTTGTAGGTTCCAAAATAAACAATTGATTCTATTAAACCTTATTTTCTTTAAAAAAAAACTACAAAAAGTAAAAGTAAATAAAACAAAACATCAAAACAGTGAGGTTAAATGCACTTGCTTAGTGATTGTTATGACTATAACAAAGACAAGTATGAACAGCAAGCAATTTTTAAGACTAAAACTATAACTAACACTATAACAAAACCAAATACTAATCAAGTGACTAAGCCTATGCCTGTATGAACGATCCTTAAGCGGTAAAGCCAGTTTCTGAGGATATAATATTTGGATGCGATTTCCTTGCATTGTGGAAGTTGCATGACTTGCGACATTCTCAAGGTATGATTTGCTGAAAATTAGAACTAGCTCTATTTCGACACGATATCACATCCAAAAATTAGAAGATGTAAGATCGTCGGAAAAATAAATAATCAATGATGGCCTTGCATCTTTACCTTACCGCTTACCTTACAGATATTACCTGCAGAGTTACCTACTTATTGAAGAATTTAAAGTTTAGTTCACTCACACACAAATTTAGTGTTAAGTTTTTATGTAGGTATGTCCTTTTTTTTCTTCATCAAAAGAGACAGGGATACAGAATTAACACTAAATTTATGCTTAAAAGTTGAGTAAACAGGGCATAAAACAATTAAAATCTTGTGGGCTAATGGCCTGGCCATACAAGCATTTTTAAGATAAAAATCTTTTAAGGAAATCATTTAAGGAGTTTCTTTATGGATTTTTTTTCAAAATCAAGCTAAGATTTTACCCACATTCTATAAGTTTTTTTAATACCAAAGAGGAAAACCGGCACTTTCTTTGATTTTTGACTCATTTTTATCCAAATTTAAAGGTATTACAATTAAGAAAATTAATGAAGAAAAGGTAATTTATTTTAAGCACCCTTAAAAATATTTTAACAGGTGGTTAAGAAAAATGTTTAAGCTTTTGTATGGGCAGGCCATAAGGAAACCAGGATTTTTATGAATAACAAATGTTTTAACTCTTTATATTTTAGTTTGAGAAATGGTCCAATTACAATGATACAAGCAAATCCACTTAACTAACCTAACCAGACTTATACAAAGCTAAAAACCACTGAATTAAAACAATAATCCTAAAAATAAATCAAAAGTAAAAAATAGTATAAGTACTTACATTTTTCTAGTCGATACATGGACGCACTTTTAGCACTCCCTCACAACTTTACTATTCCAGCCACACCTCACTGTGCTACTTATTTTGACTGGTGGACACTTTCAATCCATTTTCTGTGACCACCCATACATACAGGTTGCTTTATGACAATATGCTCCAATTCATACAGGTTGCTTTATGACAATATGCTCCGATCAGTGATCTCTATGTAAACAACATGGAGATTACTGGCTCCGATTAATCAAGGATTAGATAATCAAAATTCTGTGTGCTGTGTACTGATTTTAGGTTATAGAATTGGAATTCTATTCACAGCTGCTGGATAAATTTAAGAATTAAATATCCTGTCGAACCGCTTTTTATATTTTTAACTGATACACTACAGCATGGTCTATAGTAAACAATAATTATGCAGTAAAAAATCCTGCTTGGGTTAAGCATTATATGTTATTAGTTTCAAAGGCTAATCCTAAGAACACTCAACTGATCATTACATGCACTACTTTTAAACAACAATAAAAATCAAGCTCTCTAAAAACAAAGCATTTATTTTATTTTTAACACTAAAACATTTTGACATTTTATTCATTTCTACAGCCTAAAATCAGATAACTTAAACTGCAACACAAAAAAAATTAAAATAGAACATGGAATGCAACTAATTATTTTACAATAATTAATATCAACCATGAAATGCGCAATGGATACATTTAGTGCTTAATTTTATGCCTCTCTATTTTTTTTTGTAATGCAAGGAAAAGCATTGCAAAATCAAGCACAAAATTTATCCATTATGAGCATTCAGTAGGCTTGAGCTTGTAAAACTATAAAAATAATTGTCTTACTTGTTAGGTAGGTACGAGGTGTTTCATTATAAATGCCCCCCCCCCCCTGTTATATAATGTTAATATGTGACCTGCATTTTTTGCATTTTTGAATTCTAGTTTCTTATTTCAGAAATGTATAACTTATATGCACTTGGTGCAATATTTTTTGAGATATGGAATTTGCCTACTATAATTATAATGACGTGTCTAATAGAAACAGCACAAGAGAGCATATATATAAGTTACTAAGTTAAAAAAAGTTTTTAGTCCAATAATGAAATCAGGAAAGAACATAGATTCAAAAATGCAAAAAAATAAAATAAGAAAGTTGCTATCAATATTTGACACTTTGAAATAAACCTTGGTTTTTTTTGACTTTAATATTTTTAAAGATCTTTATAAATCAAATAACTTTTGTATTTAAATCTTTTTTCTAGCTCACATATTAACAGATATAACAGATGGGGCCCTTTATAATGAAACACCCTGTACCTACAGTGAAACTACAAAGATTAACATAAATCAAATATGACCAATTTGAAGGAGTAGTTTTTTTGTTAATCGATATAGTTACTGTAACAACAGTACCAAAACTTGAAAAGTGGAACCTTCTCAACTGGTGCGAGTTTATTTTGATTTAAAATTTTATGTTGATTCTGTGTTATAATAAATCATAGCTTGTTACTAACATTTTGCGACAATGTGAAGAATAAGTGATATTATAGGTCCCTGGTGATACTGATATTACCTACTAGATCACTAGGTTATAAAGAGAATATGAACAGCAGGGATTCAAAATAATTAAATCCTTCTTTCTTTTAGGTGAGATCTTGGATGATTATAATATCAAATTAAAAACTCCAAAACAGTACAGAAGCTTGCATGCATAAGAATACGCATTTTATTTTACGATCAGGTAAAGTTTTATTTATGTAGTGGATTGTCAAAAAGAGGAATATATCTCATTAATTATATTTGAGTTTTCAATACCTATTTTCAGAAGGACCTTTAAATTCTGGAAGCAGAGTCAGAAAGATTCCATTAACATTGAGGAGCATTCCATGAAGATTAGGTGGGAAGGAAGATTAAATATTATTTAGGTAAGCACAATTTTTATCTGTTAGTGTTACCTTTTAATTAGAAGCCAACTATCTGTTAAAGTTCTAATGATTCCCCATAAAACAGGTACAAACATAACAAAATTCATTTAGCTGTTTATACATTTAGGGTCAAAAATTACAAAAATGTAATTTATAGTATTTTTTAATTTTTTATTCAAATCCAGATCAAGATTTTTCAAGAATTAACATACCTATAACCTTTATTCCTAAGCAATTTGTTTAATTCAGATATAAGATATTGTTTTTGGCAAAATCAGAACCAACAAACATGTTTTTGAAACATTTTTACCGAGTATATAATATGTTTTTTGTTGAAAAGCCAGGTCCTGTGAGCTGTGTAGGAAGTTCCTAGCCAGGTTAAATTAAATCTGGAACAGTTTAATTAATCAATAAAAATTGAAAGCCTTGTAAATTTAGAAAAGATCAAGAGGGAGAAAATTAAAAATTAATTAGGACTTTAAATTTATTAATTAAATTTGTTCTCTAAACGATGGTGTAATTATTTTTTTAGTTAGGGGTTGTTTTTTGAAATTCCATAAAAAACCGTTTTTGAAGGGAAGTGACAGTGAAGACACACATGACCCATAGTTCCATGTAAGATTTTAAAGTGATGGTAGCTACCCCCTAAAGAATAGGTCTCGTCGGGTTGAAAAGTATTTTGAAACGGTTCCCTCTTTCAACCATCCAAACCGGTTTTTTTATTTTAATCTACTTTCATTTAAAAATTATAGTCCATTGACAGTGTTCAGTGGGACACCCTGTATAATCGGTTGGAAGTTTTGAAGCAGTCATCTGATTAACAGATAAAAAAAAAAATCTGGAGATGGATGGAATGATCTGCTTTCAAGAAACCCAAAAACCAATTAAAAACTAAAAATTATGCTGCTTTACCCCAATCCCTCTTCAGCAATCTAAAGATTCTTTTTTTTACAATTGTTGAAGCAGATCGGGAGAGATATAGAGGTTTAAGAAAACCAAAAAAAAATTCATAAGAACTCGCTATATGCGATTTTATATATTTCGGATGCGAGAAATTCAAAAATAGGCCCTATAAGGTGCTTCTATTTGAAAATTATGCAATTTAAATATCCGTCCCTGATTTAAGGTAAAAAACGTATATTTTCATAAGAACGAATTGTTTTGCTTGCAACTTCCTAGTACTTTAACGAAGTACTGCCCTTTAACGAAGTACTGCCCCAATGTAAAATAGGCACTGCTAGAGTCTATAGAGTATCGATAATATTCATTAATTAAATCTTTTACGTCAGTGCTATTTTAGTACTATCATGTATAAAACTAGATATTATTGTTTTATCATTAAAATTGATATCAACGCTTGTTTATTAGCGTTAAACTAAATAAATTCATAATAAAGGTAAATTGAATGCTCAGGGTACTCTTTTAATTCCAGGTATGTCATGTCACTTTGTCCTACCGGTACCAAAGCAGATCAACAGGACTTATTATTATGTCGTCTTAATAATTAAATTAGTAAGTACAATCACATGGCTAATGTTAACATATACGTACATTTTTATTTGGCCAAGTTTACGATTTTATTTAAACGCTCACCATTTTAAGAATCGGCTCAAATTTATTGAAAACTATTTAACAGTTAATATTTTTGGCCTACATGGCTTGAGCTAAAATTTTCAAATTTGGTATAGTTATTCTTTGGGGTACTGGCTACAACCTTACAGAACCAGGTTTTTCAATTTCGATTTAGGAGGAAAACTAGAGGCAAAAAACGGGTTATGACGGGCTTTACCCGAGTTCAGTGCTCGCGTCTTCGCCTGTCCGTCGGGAGATAGGCCTAAATTCACTAGTAAGATAATAAAATCCTTACCTTTTTTATTTTAGGTCAGATATCAGTAAAAACTCCTTAGGAAGACTTTCAAATTCTAGAAGCAGAGTCAAGATTTCACCAACATTGAGAGACATGCCATGAAGATATTAGAGAATGAAGATAGATTCGTTTTGTTACAGACATGGTACGTTAAAACATAGGTTTTTAACTACGCCCAATGTGGGGCAAAGTGGTCACACATGTGAGGCAAAGGGGAATGGAATGAATAAAAAATTGGTGGAAATTTAAAAACCATACAGGGTGAGCAAGTATTAAAAAATTTTAAAAACGCCAAAACACGTCGATTTTGTTTGTAAGGGGGACATATTTTGAAATCTGTCTAAAATGCCCCCTTCAAGGGGTGACATTTACCCTTAAAATTTAAATTCGGACAGTGGGTCGAGTGATACCTTATTTCAAAGGAATTCCGAATACTTTTTTACATCTGTAAATTTTGTTTTTAAGTTTGTCGATTGGTTTTTTGACATGGATAGCAAATTCAATATCTCAGAAACAGTTTGTTAGATTTTCAAAATTTTTACAGGCGTGTAAAGGTATTTAAGATACCTTTTGAATGAGGTGCCACTCGACCCACTTTCCCCATTTCAATTTTAAGAGTAAATATTACCCCTTGAAGGGGGAGCAATTTGGACGAATTTTAAAATAGTCAAAATATGTCCCCTTGCAAACAAAATCGACGTGTTTTGGCGTTTTTAAAATTTTTTAATAGTTATTGAGTTACACCCTGTATATTCACTTAAAGTCTTACTCTAATTTCCACCGGACAAACTTAAATAAAATGAACAAAACCCTTATCATAAAAATGTTAAACAAAACGCATATATATTTTGTTACATAAAAAATGTTTTCTTTATTTTTTTTAATTATTTGATTTTAAGAAAAAAGTTTAAGTAAACCTAGCGTCTTATTTGTTTTATGTAAGTTTTTCCGATCGAAATTAGAGTAAGACTTTAAGTTAATGTATTATGCTTTTTGAATTTTCTTCTTTGCACTTAAAAGCAAAAGTAAAAAAATAACACTATGGGATTTTTTTGATCCTTAGGCAGGGTAACCGCTTTGCGCCACATGACTGTTGATCTAATTTGACTTTTTGTGGTGGAGGTGACGCAACACTTTCCATGTCACTCGAAATGTCAGTGGCAGTGGAACTACTTGCAATTGAAGTTATGTTAGGCAAGTTTTTTGATGGGATACAAAACATATTTATTTGTAGAGTTTTAATATTAATAAAAATAATTATATTGTCCTAGGAAATTCTACCGAAAAAGCTTTAAAAAAATAGTCTACATTTTAGAAAGTTATTCGTTTGTCATAAACTATTTTCTTGTACTTTTATAAAATTATATTATTTGAGTGTTTTTATTTCATAAGTTATTTGTTTTTATTTCCTTTAATATTGTTCAATTGTTTATTACTTTTATTTTTTGGGCTAAAGCTGGTTTTATAAAGAAAAATAAGATAAAATAACATAACATGACACATGAAAAGATAAATGGTGAGCATCTTGTTAAATCAGAAGTATCACTTTCCGCACTTGTTTGGTAAAAACCTATTTAACACCTAAAATATAAAATTCGTTCTAATAGGTATTTTCTGTATTTAAACACCAACTATCTTTTTGTTATGTTATGTCTTCTCTTATGTTATTTTTCTGTAGAAACCCAGCTAAATCTTTTAATTTATTTTTTTTAATTATTCGATTTTTTTTACCATTCCTTATAGATATAAAAATTAGTATTTTTTTATAAACTTGAATTAGGTCTAGGTAAAGTCGCCAGCAAAAACAATTGAAAATAAAAAAAATATATTTAATTACGTGAGCCAGAAAGAACCACCTTAAGTTGTTTTTCTAATTATTTACGTTGCACCATCGTAGGCAGTTTGCTTTTTAAATTGTTTATTTAAATTAATAGAAATCGACAGTTTTTGCTGGAGACCCTACATGCTGAAAACTCCTTAAATTAATTTGTTTATATTAATAGTCTAGGTATTGACACATTTTTCCTATGAACTGTTTTCTTTCCTCTTTTTACTCTAATTTTATATTATGCATATGTATTTTTATTAATTTGTGAAAATTAACAAATAACTTTTTAAAGTATTTTTTATATGCAAGTCATAGGTATATTAAAAAAAATAATAATTTTTAGAAAGCCATAATCAAATAATGTCATCTTATGTTGTGTTCGCAAAAAAAAATTTGGGTAACTTAAGCTTTTGGTATGTTGTTTGGGTGTTCCACACATCCTTCAGATTCCTACAAACAGCATGCCAAAAGCTCCGACATTCCAGATTTTTCTTTATGCCCTATTTACTTCTCAGAATATGCACGATTCAAACTCTAATCAACCTTTCAGGGCCAAAGCATGCATGTTGAGCCTTATTTGAGGTGGAATAATTGGTGCATTAGTTTGTAAACAGAAACTCAAGTTTTGTGTGAAGGTTTAGTGCATAAAAAGTATATGTAGGGATTTATTCTGGTCTAAATAAAATGATTTTTTAAAAATGTATTAATACTATTTATTCACCAAATGGCAATAGCAAAAACATAATTGCCTAAGTAAGTATATCTTTTTCGAAATATATTGATGTAAATTTTACCCCTGTCACTTGTGCACATCCTGGTACAAAACACTTATGTAACATTTTCAGACAGGATTAAAATTGATCGAACTTCTGTTGGGTACATATGATAAACATTGTGTTAGAAATAATGTAGGTATTATGATTATATACTGTATATTTTAACATTTTTAAAATCCTCATTTTCAGCAATACCACACAGAAGGGACTTTGCCATCCGAATCTGTATGGTAAAAGGCGTAAATGTAATTATTTATTTTAATTTTTTTTTCATTTCATTTTTTTTTCGGAGATTTAGATGTAAAGCTCAATAATCTTAATAAAATTAGTATTGCAGTAAATTTAGGGGAAAATTAATAACAATCAGTGTTTGTTTATAAGAAATTTACTTTCAGACACAGTTCTGACATCTATAGGTGTCTTTTCTTGTACAAATAGTAAGTAGGAAATTTTAAATCATTAAATTAAAATTTGTAATTTGCTTATAACTTTTGTAATATATTGAATTGAAATATCCCTCGTAAAACAGGACATAATGCTTTTTCATACATATTCAGATGGAAATATCTTGACAACAGTAAAATATAGATCCCTACTGTGTGGTATTGCTGTTTAGAAAATTCATCTTTGATTTCAAAAATGTTTTAAAAAAAATAATTTTTGACAAACTCTCGTAAATTAAATGATATATAAAAATTTTAAGATGTACGTGTCCGAGCATTTTTTTTAAACCTATATAGTTCTCTCAAAAAATTCATTTTTCCAGACTTGGGACACACTGCATATCCACCAAAAAGACAGGATGCAGGTAACTTATAAAGAGTGCAAAGAAGCCCAGATAATTTACCTATTTATTCTTTTAATGATTTTCTATATTTATTCCCAACCGCAACTTAAATAGTTTCTTACAGGGTATTTAAATAGCTAACTTTTGAATATAAATAATGTGAAAATAATTAAATATACTAAAAACCATAAAAAAATTAATTACTGAGAGCATGGCAACCTGAAAAGATTTTTATTAACTTAAAAAAAATCTTTATTTTATGATAAATAATAATTGATTGATTCAACGTGAGAAATTATATTATACTGCTGAATTTAGTCCTGTCTCCCGGCAGGCAGGCAAAGACGCGAGCATAGTACTCAGAGATATTGTGCGTATAAAGTCTGTTAAAACCCGTTTTTTGCCTCTAATTTTCCTCCTGGATTGAAGTCGAAAAATCTTTCTCCGTTAGGTTCTAGCCAGTAGGTACTCCAAAAAATAACTAGGTATGCCAAATTTGAGAATTCTAGCTCCAGCCATAACGTCAGAATGGTCTGGGAAGACATATATCCTTAGCAAATTATATATTGTTATTTTATTTATTGAGAAGAAAAGTTCAAAAATAAATAAAAAGTTTTAGCAGGGCATAAAGCGAGGGCGTCACCAGAGAGGGGCAGAGGTTAACGCTCACCATGTCACCCGGCTAGTTGAAACGATAACGCTCACTTTGAGCCAAGAAGATTACGTTTAATTGATTTTCTATTTATGTTTCAATTGGTTTTCTATGTAGATATTTTGTTCGGTTTTTATTTTTTGTTATTAGAACTTCTATTTTTATTTTTCACTTCAGTTCTTTTATGCTGCCCCCATCCCCTAGTTTACCAGCTGACGACGCCCTTGGCATATAAAGCATGGTTCGAGGATATAAACTATAAGTATGGTGTGTAAGTCTAGTTTTAAAAAAATATCACTTAAAGGAGGATTCAGAGTTCTGTAGGGTAAGTATATAGTAAGCGGTGTTAGGTAAGAGGCAAGGAAAATAAACTATAGCAAAAGCATGCTTCAGCTTATAGCATACTATGAAACGCAACATGCGCGTTTGCCATAGTTTATTTTCCTTGCCTCTTACCCGATACCATTGCATAAAGAAGCAAACTTCACTAAAAAAAAACCCAAACCTCATGCACCGAAGCCCATTCAAAAAAAGACAATATCACCCCACCGAAACCCAAGCAAATTCCACTGATCCCAACAATCTTAACCCAAAAGAAGAAGCAAACTACACCGAACACCTATAAAAAAATACCAATAACCCCACCGAACTACACCTAAAAAAAATATACCAATAACCCCACCGAACTAAATAAAGTGAACTCCAACAAATCCAATGAAACCCAAGCAAAAAGCCTGACTGACCAAACTCCAACCAAAAAAAATACCAAACCCCACCGAACTAAAGCGAACTCCACCAAATCCAAGGAAACTCAAGCAAAACCCCACCAAACTCCACTGTATCACACAAAACTCCACAACATCCAATAATACCCGACAACCACACAGAACTTTAAAGGGCTTATTTTAGCTTAAAGTGGCACTAAGAAAAAGTCGCTGCAAGTGACCGTGCACGTTAAAAAAATTAATAAAAAGTGCATGATTCAGAATGCATTAAAATATATAGGTACCTACCAACTATTTCGATCTTCAAGTCCTCTGAAAAACTGATGGTTATGGTTGTTTAAAAAACAAAAAAAAAACACTTTTTCTTGTAGTTTAATATATTCTTATTAAATAAACAATCCTTATGGAATTAAATAATGAAACCAATTCCTTTAAAAATTCAAATTAACACCTCAAAAACATTAAAAAGATGGCGGGAACAGCTCGCAATCTGATTGGCCACACATCTAACGCAATCGATTCCGCCCAAACCCACGTGATTCTTGATGGTTTAACGTGGAATGGATGAACTCGGAAGAAGTCAGGATTTGAAACGAACGTGATCACAATGCGTCAATGCAAGACATGCGTCACCTACCAATGGTTTTCCGTCTCTTTCTAACTTGGTCCCCATAGGGGAGTCACTATTCTCTGGTCCGGCTAATGGCATCAGTTATACATGGTTTTTAAATACGTGGAAGTACTCTTCGTTCGAGATTTTTAAAAGTATATTCCTGTTTTCCTTGGATTTTTTGATAAAGGTATTAAAAAAAATAGTTGGTGTTAACAACTCGCTGCTAAATTGCGCTTTTTTTTTACTCGCGTTTTTAAATACGTCGCTGCACTCGTTATTTAAACCTACGCTTGTAAAAAAAGCACTATTTTAGCCACTAGTTGTGAAAACTACTATTTTGATATAAAAATTTAAAAAAAATCGTTTTTTTAAGAAAAGTGCCCAAATTAATTTTTTTTGGAGATTATTTAGAAGAAAATTTGAGGTGCAAAAACTTTTTGGTTGAAATAATCGTAAGTAGCTAAATGAAGAAGGTACTAAACTAGTTGTTTTTTTAAATTTATACTAGTATGGAGGCTACTGGGATCGGAAAAAAAAGACCTAAATAGAAAATTTTGTCTGTCTGTCAGTCTGTCTATCTGAGACACGATTACTCAAAAGTCGCTTAACCCATTTTTATCAAATTTGGCACAAAAATTCAACACCCAGCGATGAGCTGATTAGTTTTTGATGGGGGTGGGGGTTTGTAAACAGGATCGAAAGGGGGGGGGTAAACTTTTTAAAAATTTTGACTCACGAACCGTACCATCTAGCGACACACGGTTTACATTAAGATAGAAAATTACATTTTTAACAAAAATTTTATTAATGTTGAAGTCTGTCACTTAGACAATTTTTGAGATATTCAAGAAAAACAGAAATATACTTACCAAAAATCTTAACTCACGAACCGTAACAGCTAGCAACACACGGTTTTTACATTAGGATATATAATTAAATTTTTTAAACAAATTATATTAATGCTGAAGTCTGTCAGGTCCGCAGTTTTTGAGATATTTAATAAAATTTAAAATATACTTATAAAAATTTTAACTCACGAACCGTAGTAGCTATCGATGCACAACAATAATTATATTAATGTTAAAGTCTGTCAGATGCGTAGTTTTTGAGATATTTAGGAAAAATTTGTAAGGAGTGTTATAAATACGTGCCTGCTGGCCATATTTTTTTTTATCGTAATAGTTGAACTGTGGGTAGTAGCTAATTTTTTTGGTGATAGTAGCTTATAGTAACTGAACGAACACGGGTTACTGTTTTGGTCCGCGTTTTGAAAAACCCCTATCCGCCACCCGGGGAAGCGTCCGATGGGAGACAGGAAACTCCTCACGGATTTTTTTTTTGTTTTTTTTTTAACTCATTTTTTTTTGTTTTTTTTTTATTATTTTTAGAAAATCCTAAAAAGTATTTCTCAAGCAAACACAATAACTAAATATTTTAGTAAACCTTCAAACTAACAGTAATCCTTCAAAAATACTACTAACTGGGTTTTTGCATAAATAAGTAATACGAAAGAAAAATAAACATTTTTTATAAGTTTTTTTTTTAATTTTTTTAAAGTTTTTTTTCAGTTTTAAGTTTTTTTTTATTTTTTCTTAAGTAGGTGGGTATATCTCAAAGGAATGCAAACCTAAGTATTCTACCAAACCTAAACTAACAGTTAGCCTTAAATACTACTAACTAGGTACTGCATGAGTAACACCAAAGCAAAATAAACATTTTATTTGCTTTTGATTTTGGATTTTTTTGTTTTTATAAGTGACCCATCTATTCCACTAAACCTAAACTAAAACAAAGACTTAAAATACCACAAACTGCGTACCTATTGCTAAAGTAATATAAAATCAAAATAAACATTTTTTACAAGTTTTATTTTTCTTTTAATCCTAATTTTTAGAACTAAATACTTAGTAGTCAAAAAAGACTATAACCTATAAGATAAAAACTTTTTTATTTTAAACTAAAAAAAATGTTATCAAGAGTATAGGGTGAGGGGTAATTAAAAAGAGGATCTTGTATACATAATACTTCTTGATAATAATGCGTTAAATCAATCTTTTCGTCTAGGCCAAAAAATATGCGACATATTTTTTTGTTAAGGAACTTTACCTGAACAAAAACTATAAACTCAGTATCTATAGAATTCAAAACTGTTTTTTATGTAGTTGGCAATTCACAGGGAATCTTTATACCTCAAAAAGGCGGTTGATTCATCCCACTTCAAATGCTGAACCTTATCTTTTATTTCAAGATATTGTTGGCACCATTTATTTGTCTCTTTGATGTTATATATATGCTGCATATCATCCAAATAATGTTGCACAATATAATAAATAACTGTGTTGTGTAAGGTTATTTCGGTTTTTTGCTGTTGAACACCATAAGGATTTGATACCGTTTGACATAATATGCAACGAAAATAATCTTTGTTTTTTATGTCTTAAAGACATTTTTTGTGAATTAATCTATTGCAGGAATTACACTGCTCAGAGATTTTTAAACCTGTTTTATTTCCACACATTAAACAATGCATTTTAACGTTTTCGGATGTTAACAATAATATCTGTTGCAGTTGAATTCTGTAACTTTCCGGATCGAAATTTTGATCAAAATCTATTAAAGGTAACTTTGTTTTTGATTTAACTATGTTTTCAATGTAAAATATGACAAAAACTCAACAATTACAGTTGTCGTTTTGTTTAGGAAGGTTATTAATCGTTTTAACACTCCAATTATCAATATTTAGGTCAATTCCTAATAGCCGTTTGTTGCGATATTGAAAAAAGTGGGAAATAATATCTTGGATGTATATATGTGAAATATTTGAATTCTTCGCTGAGTCAAAAACGTAAGCTATTTTTGAATTTATATCTAGAGCTAAGAGATACCAGTGCGTGTTATTCACATTAACAGGAATAAGTACAGTTTCAATATTCTGAAACGATTGTGTTAAGCCTACCGAAACAGAACGATAAACAGTTGAAAAGTCTTTGTAATTTTTCTAAAATATTACCTGAGAACACAGTGTGTCTATAAACACAACATTATTTGACTTATGGCATTAACAAGGAATCCGTTATGAAATCAATGCATGGATCTGATAGCCACCGTTTCTTATAGTTTTATGGATCTTCCTCCACCTTATCGTAAATCGATTGCAGTCTAAAGTAGGAACTGCTAAACAATTTTTCTTTTCAATTTCTATAAATTCCAACTAAAAAATTATTTTCCTTGGAATTTTTAAGATAATAGCCTGCACTAAAAATAAGCCCGTTATTAAGATGGTAATTTTTATGTTGCCCAGTTTCACGAAAGGTAGGTAGTTCTGTCTCACTGTCAGATGAATCTAAAACAATTGGTGTTTCTATTTCATTAACATCTTTTGAAGTTTTGGGATTCAAAAAATGTTGTTCGTCTCTTTCACTGTCAGGTAACTCTGTAACAATTGATGTTTGTATTATATTAACTTCTTTTGGAATACTTGGACTTGAAGAAAGTTGTTTATCTGTCTTTAAATTTTCTGAGGATGTTTGTTTTAAATTCTGCTGCTTTTCTATCTTTTTATTCAAACTATTTTTTGGTGCGCTTTGGTCGCCATTTTTCTTGTGTTAAGGGTTGGTCAATTTCTTGGGATAACTCTTTTCTTGGACGTTTTTTTGGCTTAGATCCTATATTATTTTTTATAGCTTTGATTTCGGTGCTAATTTTAGCCCAATTTTTATCAACAAAGCGCCCGATTTTTTCGTGGGTTTGTCCTTCCAGTACTTCTTTTTTTATCTATTTTGAACCAGCATTCGACGTTAGAGTTTGAAAATCTATTTACTTTTATGTGTGCTGATTCACAGATTACATTATTAAAAAGACCTGGCAAAATCTGGAGAATAAAGATCGTTTACTTCTAGGCTAGAGTCACTTTTAATGGCTTTAGTTTCTGTATTAATATCTTCTAAAATATCGTTGTGGATTTTGGAAAATATTAAGTAAAAAGGAGATTCTGCATATTTTCCGCGCTCATGGCATTCATCTTCTGCTCTTAAATCTCAGTCTAAGTCACAATGTTCAATAGTATCATCAATAATTTCATTTTTAGATGCATTTGCTTTAGAGCATTAAAGCATTTTTTACTTTGTCGGTTGCTTTTGGAATTAAAAGTATTGTAACAAAATATTGAAACAGCAATTTTAAATCATTTAAACTTTCTGATAGCACTAAGGTCGTAATCATTTCAATTGTAACGCGACGGCTTTCTTTTGTGAGCTTTATTTTAGACAGACGATTAGATATCTTCTTAATAAAGTGTGCACAACAGTTTCTAATGAATATGAGTTCACTTATGTGACATGACTGATTGGTTAGATATCTGTACGCTATTTTCAAGTACCTGAACATGGTCATCTCGTTGTATCCTAAACACAAGCCGACTATGATGGCCATACTCCCGTCAGTAACAATGCATGACAACTGAGGCCAGTTGAACGGTTAAAAAGTATTTATGTTTCATGAAAAAACGTGCAATAGTGCAATGATCCTATTCTGACGAAATTAGCTCAGCAACAGGAAGAATATGATTTTCGACATTAATTACCAGTGCCTAATAATATACTGTAGACCTTGGAACAATTGGCTTTACGATAGAACCAGTTGCGTCCAAAAATCCCACACATTTTTTTTGTGTTGACAAAATATCGGCCTGTTGTTTGCTGAACATATAACATTCCGTTTTATTAGACGGACTTTGTAGGTACTGCTTCAGAGAGTTATCTGCTGTGTTTCTTAAAACCAAATCTAAATAAGAATTCGGACTAAAATCTAAGTAGCCCTTTGCCTCAGAACGTGCTTTTTGATAAACTGCTAATGGTCTAACCAAATGCCAGTTACTGTCTTGTAGGGCTTTATCATCAGATTTATCTAAATCTTCTGCACGAACTCGGTTAGGGAGGGTTTTAAGAAGTTTTTCTTTTATCTGTCGCCTTTCTTCCCCCTTTAACTGGTATGCCAATTGGTTTTCATTATCATGATTTTGTTTTTCTTGGTTGAAATGCATAGTGATTTTGGTTATAAAGTTTTTGTCGCCATAGTAATCAAACCTAAACCTTTTGGAGCCAACATGTTTGCAATTCGCATATTCAGTTAAAATTGGACCGTTAGTTTTTTTATGTATACGGGATCCCTCCCTCCGTTATTAATTAAAATATCTTGAGTTAATATTCTGTGACGCTCGTTTATCTTCTCTAGGTTAATGTTACAACTTAAATTAATACTAAGAGGATATAATTTTATAATTTTAGCAAGTGATACTTCAATTTTCTTACTAACATTTTCGGAAGTATCTGTAACATTATTAGTGTCTTCAAACAACTTTTCACCTACACGCGGAGAGTTATCAAATTCGAATCTTTCTGAATCATCTTTATAATTGATCTTTTCTTTATCAGTTGTACCATTATTATTACCTTTTAATAATATTTTGAATCATTAATATTTTTTTGATCTTTAATATAATCAATGGATTTAAGTGATACATGATCTTTGTTTCTCTGCCAGTACTGATAAATGCGATACCTGTTGTTTGTAGTGTCTTTTATTTTAAAAGCACTACAAACAACAGAGTATGCGGACCAACATAACTTTTTTCAAAATCGTTCATAGATATCTTGCGATTATTTATCAGGTCGCAAATCTTTTGCATATCTAACCCTTTGGTCTTTTTTTTGGGCATCTTAAAAAAAATATATCAAAAACTAGAATTTATTTTTACAAAACACAGAATTTTTGCTTTACAGCAACAATAATGCAATCGACCAGTAAAAGTCCAACGTAAGTAGGTACCTATATCTAGACCACAGGAATATTAAACATAATTACTTAAGAAATTTTTAACTAGAAAAACGCCACGCTAATATGCAGGGGTTTCACATGAGCAACTACTATACGTCTGGGTTCGCAGGTATATTAATACTTGCTGCTTTTTTATAAAAAAACCCAAATTGAATAAAATAGCAAAATTGATGGGGTTCCGCAAGGATCAGTAGTAGGACCACGTAAGGAAACAACTTTAGTTCTGTGTAAGCAGCTATATTAACACTTGCTGCTTTTTTCTAAAAAACCCAAATGGAATAAAAATAGCAAAATTGATGGGGTTCCGCAAGGATCGGTAGTAAGACCGCGTAAGGGCAACAACTTCTATTTTCCAATGTAAGGTCGTTTTCTGTGGTGAAGGACGGTTGCTGGAGTGTCGTGTCATACGTCATTAAAAAGCTCCTTAAAGCGTTAAAATGCATTTTTTTCAAAATTGTCCCATTTTCCAATTTAAGTTCTTTTTTTGGAGTTAAGGACGGTTGCTGGAGGGTCATGTCATACGTCATTAGAAAGCTCCTTAAAGCGTCTATCAAACCAAAAAAATCAAATTCTATGGACAACGTCGAGATTGAAAAATGCATTTTTTTAAAAATTGTCCCATTTTCCAATTTAAGGTCATTTTTTGGAATTAAGGACAGTTGCTGGAAGGTCATATTGTATGTCATTTGAAAGATCTTTAAAGTGTCTATCAAATCTGATTTCCAATATAAAGTCATTTTTTGGGATTAAAGACGGTAGCTGGGGGGTCATGTCGTACGTTATTTGAAAGGTTTTTAAAATGTCTCTCAAAGCCAAAAATCAAATTCTATGTACAACGTCGAGATTGAAAAATGCAGGTTTTTTTTAAAATTTATTATTTTACAATATAATGTAATTTTTTGGGGTTAAGGACGGTTGCTGGGTAGTCGTATCGTACATCATTTGAAAGGTATTTAAAGTATCTATCAAACACAAAAATCAGATTCTATGGACAACGTCAAGATTGAAAAATGCATTTTTTTTCAAAATTCTTTTATTTTTCAATGTAAGTTCATTTTTTGGGGTTAACGACGGTTGCTGGGGGGTCATGTCGTACGTCATTTGAAAGGACTTTAAAGTATCTATCAAACACAAAAATCAAATTCTATTGACAACGTCGAGATTGAAAAATGTATGTTGTTTTCAAAATTTATTATTTTACATAATAATGTAATTTTTTGGGGTTAAGGATGGTTGCTGGGGGGTGATATCATACGCCATTTGAAAGGTCTTTAAAGTATATATCAAAGCCAAAAATCAAATTCTATGGAGAACGTCGAGATTGAAAAATGCATTTTTTTCAAAATTGTCCCATATTCAAATGTATGGTCATTTTTTGAAAAATTTGAAAGGTCTTTAAAGTATCTATCAAAGCCAAAAATCAAATTTTATGGACAACGTCAAGATTGAAAAATGCATTTTTTTTCAAAATTCTTCTATTTTCCAATGTAAGTTCATTTTTTGGGATTAACGACGGTTGCTGGGGGAGTCATGTCATACGTCATTTGAAAGGTATTTAAAGTATCTATCAAACGCAAAAATCAAATTCTATGGACAACGTCGAGATTGAAAAATGCATGTTGTTTTCAAAATTTATTATTTTACAAAATAATGTCTTTTTTCGGGGTTAAGGACGGTTGCTGGGGGGTAATATCGTATGTCATTTGAAATGTCTTTAAAGAATCTGTCAAAAATAAAAATCAAATTCTATGGACAACGTCGAGATTGAAAAATGCATGTTTTTTTCAAAATGTATTATTTTACAATATAATGTCATTTTTTGGGGTTAAGGACGGCTGCTGGGGAGTCATATCGTACGTCATTTGAAAGGTCTTTAAAGTATCTATCAAAGCCAAAAATCAAATTCTATGGACAACGTCAAGATTAAAAAATGCATTTTTTTTCAAAATTTATTATTTTACAAAATAATGTCTTTTTTCGGGGTTAAGGACGGTTGCTGGGGGGTAATATCGTACGTCATTTGAAATGTCTTTAAAGTATCTATCAAAAATAAAAATCAAATTCTATGGACAACGTCGAGATTGAAAAATGCATGTTTTTTTCAAAATGTATTATTTTACAATATAATGTCATTTTTGGGGGTTAAGGACGGCTGCTGGGGAGTCATATCGTACGTCATTTGAAACGTCTTTAAAGTATCTATCAAAGCCAAAAATCAAATTCTATGGACAACGTCAAGATTGAAAAATGCATTTTTTTTCAAAATTCTTTTATTTTCCAATGTAAGTTCATTTTTTGGGGTTAACGACGGTTGCTGGGGGGTAATATCGTACTTCATTTGAAATATCTTTAAAGTATCTGTCAAAAATAAAAATCAAATTCTATGGACAACGTCGAGATTGAAAAATGCATGTTTTTTTCAAAATGTATTATTTTACAATATAATGTCATTTTTTGGGGTTAAGGACGGCTGCTGGGGAGTCATATCATACAAAATGTATTATTTTACAATATAAGGTCAACTTTTGGGGTTAAGGTATGTAAAGTATCTATCAAACACAAAAATCAAATTCTATGGACAACCTCAAGATTGAAAAATTCCTTTTTTTTAAATTCTTCTATTTTCCAAAGTAAGGTCGTTTTCTGTGGTGAAGGACGGTTGCTGAAGGATCATGTCATACGTCATTAGAGAGCTCCTTAAAGCGTCTATCAAACCAAAAAATCAAATTCTATGGACCACGCCGAGATTGAAAAATGCATTTTTTTCAAAATTGTCCCATTTTCCAATTTAAGGCAATTTTTTGGGTTTAAGGACGGTTGCTGGAAGGTCATATTGTATGTCATTTGAAAGATCTTTAAAGTGTCTATCAAACCAAAAAATAAAATTCTTTGGACAACGTCGAGATTGAAAAATGCATTTTTTTCAAAATTGTCCTAATTTCCAATATAAAGTCATTTTTTGGGATTAGCGACGGTTGCTGGGGGGTCATATCGTACGACATTTAAAAGGTCTTTAAAGTATCTATCAAAGCCAAAATTCTATGGACATCGTCGAGTTTGAAAAATGCAAGTTTTTTTCAAAATTTCTTATTTTACAATATAAGGTCAACTTTTGGGGTTAAGGACGGTTGCTGGGGGGTCATATCGTACGTCATTTGAAAGGTATGTAAAGTATTTATCAAACACAAAAATCAAATTCTATGGACAACGTCAAGATTGAAAAATTCCTTTTTTTTAAATTCTTCTATTTTCCAAAGTAAGGTCGTTTTCTGTGGTGAAGGACGGTTGCTGAAGGGTCATGTCATACGTCATTAGAAAGCTCCTTAAAGCGTCTATGAAACCAAAAAATCAAATTCTATGGACAACGTCGAGATTGAAAAAACATTTTTTTCAAAATTGTCCCATTTTCCAATTTAAGGTAATTTTTGGGTTTAAGGACGGTTGCTGGAAGGTCATATTTTATGTCATTTGAAAGATCTTTAAAGTGTTTATCAAACCAAAAAATCAAATTCTTTGGACAACGTCGAGATTGAAAAATGCATTTTTTTCAAAATTGTCCTAATTTCCAATATAAAGTCATTTTTTGGGATTAACGACGGCTGCTGGGGGGTCATATCGTACGACATTTAAAAGGTCTTTAAAGTATCTATCAAAGCCAAAAAATGAAATTCTATGGACAACGTCGAGATTGAAAAATGCATGTTTTTTTTAAAAAAATTTATTATGTTACAATATAATGTCATTTTTTGGGGTTAACGACGGTTGCTGGGAGGTTATATCGTACGTCATTTGAAAGGTCTTTAAAGTATCTATCAAAGCCAAAAAGTGAAAATCTATGGACAACGTCGAGATTGAAAAATGCATGTTTTTTTTTTAAATTTATTATTTTACAATATAATATTTTTTTAAATCACCGTCCGTAGTCGAAAATGGCAATTTCCTATATAAATTTTGGACATTCTACTGATTCCATGAGTATTGCCGTAAAAATGCAGAGAGAAGTATATTTTTGACTAAAACGGGATGAAGCTTCTTCTCTTGTCTCCTGAATCAAATATAAAAATAATGGTGAAAATCGGTTAAACCGTTCAAAAGTTATGCTAGCAAACCCTTCTTGGGGTGCAGTTTGCCCGGAAAAGTAAAGGCCAATTTGAAGTCAGCATGAAATGTCGGCTTTGCTCTTTGTCTGTTTAAATCATCGGTATTACGGCAAGTGGCAATTTCCTTATACGTTTACGTATTGCAGTGAAAGTGGAGGTGCAGAATATTTTTTACCAAAGCGGTTTTGATTTAATAAAAATTTTATTTTTTAAAAAAAAAGGCATTTAAAAGTTATGCTGGAACAAACTTCTTAAAAAATACACTTCGAACTTATAACCTCGTCTTTTGTGGAACTCGGTTACAAATATAAAAACAAGTTTTTACGCTGACTAAAAAGTAAACTTATCTAAGCCCCGGCCCGACATTTTTTACTCAGTCAATATTAGCAAAAGCAAGTGGCGGCACGTCCGATGAGGTAAGTGAAGCGGCGCCTACCTTTTTTTTAAAAAAAAAACCCGTAAATTCAAATGTGGGTCTATGTGTTCATTTTTTGTGTTTGATTTTTGTACGTTCCATCAAAAATGGGAGGCACTCATTTCGGTTGCCTCGCTTACCCGAGCCTCGTTCGAGCTATGACATTCACGCTTTTTTTGGGCAAGGACACAACCCCCTTAAATGAAGTAGGCCTTTTACATATAAATTAAACTAATTTAAATATAAAAATAAAGAATTTATTTAAGAAATGTAAGAAATTTTCTTACATTTTTGTAATCTGCATTGTACCAATAACCTTTTTTAACTATTTTATAAACAAAATTTACGAAAAATAATAGGAAAAAACCTTATTTTGATCGCGGTTATAAACGCTGTATTTCTAAAACATGCAGTAGACGTCCGTCTTGGATCAATCTTTGATTACGCGCCCGAAAAATTGTGCCACAGTTACTTCCGCCTGTACCCCGCAACTGCCCTTACCTAATTTTTGGAGTTTTGTAACACTGGTTTCCCAACAGATCATTTAAAGATCGCGAATATTCGGTTTCTTCCGTGCGGCTTTTTCTATACAGCTTAGACCCCCGTCACACTCAATGCATGCCGCTTCTGTTGCTATCTCTTTTTTTATATGGCAAGTCACTAAAGCCTTATCAAAATTTTAGAAGGATGCAGTTTACCCTTTTGGGGCTAGTTGCACCTAAGATCGAACGCGGCTCCGATATGCTAGGATTTTGTTTCGGTCGAGAGATGTCGCGGTACACGGTGACTGGGTGAGGCGAGAACGAATTCTCTTCCTGTATACCGCAGCATGCCATGCTGGCCGCTTTAAAATTTTACAAATCAACATTTAAAAACCCTATTTTTCCTCGCATATAGCCTTGGGCCGACTTTGCCTTTTTCTAGATAACATGAGGTGCTGAAAGATTCGTTTCTCCCAAGCCTTGCCAACTCAGCCTATGCGCGCAGCACCCTTGTTGGTGATTAAATTTCGTCCATTCGAGAACTGAAAATTCCTTATGTAATATAAGATATCGAAAAAATGATCGATGTAAAGATTTTAATTTCATCATAAATGAAAAAATTATGGAATGAAATTCTGATTTAATTATTTCTGTACGACCGTAAGCGGGCGTTCAAGTGTAAGCCCGTGTTTTAGAGCTTAAAGTGTTTTTTTTTTTAATTTCAAAAAGCTACTGATTTACGTTGTTTGAAATATTGTCAAATAATGTCATTTTATAAAACTATAATTTAATTTTTTTTAATATCAAGGTAAAAACATGATGTTGTGCATAAAATAAGTGGGTACATAAAATAAACAGCAATTTAAAAAATAGTTTCTTATCTTAATGCGTTTTAAATTTCGCATTTGACTAATATACCCATATCACAGTGTTTTTTTAAAGATTTTTTATCTTGGTGTTAAAATTCACGAGCCGCCACTGGCAAAAGCAAAAAATATGTTGTAAATGCGATAACAAATCTGCTCACTTCTTATCCCTAGAATTTAGCTAATTTATTTTGGGCTTAACAACTACCATTGTTTTTAGGAAAAATTCATTTAAATACGAAATAAAAATTACTGGTCTTTAGTACAAGTGATATCTTTCTACCATAAACACAATGCATTTAGTAACTCTTAGTGCATTGCTGGTAGCAATTATTGTTTCTAATGCAGAAGTAAGTACCATTTTTTAGTATATATTTCAAGTTTTCTAAATTTCTGCTACAAGTATAAGGTTTAAAGTGATTTAATAAGTTTTAAAATAATAGAAAAAACCATTATTTATTTTGAATAAAAATCCTCTCTTTAATAATGCTCAAATAATTAATAATGAAATTGATTGAATATCAGTATTTGCATGGCATTTTTTATCTCTAAAAGTTATAATTTGGGAAAAGTTATCTTATGCTCAGCTAATAAGTAATTTTTCATTGTCAAAATAGTTTCTCTAATTATCCTAAAAGAAGATATTTGTAGCTTTTGCTATTGCTTTAGAAAAAAATGAAAAAAATATTAAATTAAATATTTTTTATAACCGTTGGAAAAGACTTTCAAACAATATTAAAAGGTTTTTTAGTTGTCGAATTATTAATTTAATATTTTTTCCAAACAAATTTTTTTGTTTTAAAAAGCTTTCAGAAAATCGGTTATTGAACTTTGATTCCTTTTTCTTTACTCACATAAAATGGGTGAGGAAAGTAAAATCGTGCGATAAAGTGAAGTGGTTGGATTTAAGGCATAATTTCGACACTTTAGAAAATTCTCGGATGTATCATTAGTATAAATCTCGACCTACACAAAGAAAAATCTAAATGTATTTCGTTTCCAGTTCGTAGAAGTTTACAAATTTATTTGTAAAATGTTATGTCAAAATTTGGAAGAGTGCCCTTATAGATTGTTCCTTTTGACAAGATTTTGATAAACATTTTTATAAAATATTGTAATATTTTTTATTTCATACTGTATTGTAATATACACCATAACGTTATCGGTTTCAGTCCGGGAAATGATACATTACATCACTAGTCCGGTAAAGTAACTAAAAAAAATATACATAAAATAAAATGGATTTCCCACTTATAGTATGAAAAAAAACGTTGTATACGATACACGGCCGTGAAATGTTATTAAAGTACTCGTCTAGAAATCCTTCTTCGCCTTGTCCATAAACATCTAGACTTGTACTTTAATAGAACATTTCCCGGTCTTCTAACATATATTAATATTGCGTTAAATTAGTACTTTCCTCGCACGATTAGAAAAAAGTTGCTACCGACACGTGCGAAATATTACATTATTTCATACTGTACCGTAATATACTATATTTTCTAATTCTACGTTTTCAGTTTAAGTTCGGTAAATGGTACAATACATCACAAGGCCGGTAAAGTAACTTTACCGGACCAAAATTTAGTATTTTAAGTAACACAGGGTTGTTCTTGTTGTTGTTCTTGTTGTTGTTCTTCAGTGTTTACCATCACAATAATTCCGTAGGCACTATTAACTTAATAGGATGGATCAGCCAGAGCAAGTATTTTTTTATCTCGTTTTTTTATCCCTTTATTTCTACCGACTGAGGAGTGTGTCGTGTACAAGGTGATTCACCATATTTTATATGCCTCTCCTTACCTTCTTATTGGAGCTGGAAACAAGTTTTATGTACAGAAGTTGCATATTTTTTTCTTTTCAATGACGCAATTTTTTTTCAATTTCGAATTGCTTCTATTTTCTCATTCCAAAAATATATAATATGCTGCATTTAGGTTGGATAGTTCTCGAGTAAAAGAAAAATACTTTCCCTTAAGGGTAATGTTTCAACGAGGAAACATTTAAACTTAAAAATAGACCTTGCCCTCAAAAAAGGTAATGTTAAGCGTAGAGCCGGTTTTCACAGTTGTGGTGCTCATCAGTACCTACAATGCCAGGAATTAATCTGAAACAGGATTCATGTAAAAAACAACCATCTGTCAAATTAAGCGTCCGTCTCTAGGGAGATATCTTAAGCCCTGGACTTGATATATTCAAAAGTGATTTAGGCAGGGTGAATAGATAACAAAAACAAAACATAGCAAGCATTCCCCCAAAAAAAAAATGTTAACTATAGACCCGGGTTTTGCACTTGTAGTGATGATGTTTGCTTGTCTTATGACACTAACACTAACTCATTGTACTTATGATAAAGCATTTTTCTTTTTAATCGAGAACCGTCCAAAATAAATCCAACATGTTATATATTTTTTAGACACAGGAAAAAAAGTTTATTCTAAATTTAAAAAATATACAGGGTGGTCTATTTAAAATAGAGAACCCACTAAGCAAGGTCTGTTACATTACAGGTCTTTAACGTTGAAAAAATGTAAAATTTGTGTAACTTTGAATACGTTAAGAAAAATGTTTAAAAAAAGTAAAGTACAAGTTCAAAATTAACATTCTATGTGAAAGTATCGCTGATACACGAAAGAAGCACTAATTTTACGTTAATATTTAATCTTGGATTTAACAAGAAATGTAAACGATAAAGTAACTGACAAATAACATTATTTAAAGTACAATAAATGTCACTGCCGAAACAAATTTGCTTCTTTACAGTTAAATGATATTACACAATATTGCAAGTTTATTAGGCCCGTATTCATAGTCATTCCGAAGGCTTCCTTCTTCCTTAGGCAATGTAAATTCTTATGGTGAAGGAAGGAGGGAGCCTTGAAGAATAACTATGCATACGGCCCTTAATATCAAATTTAAAACAAATTTGGTTCTTTATTGTGACATGACAAAATACAATATTGTAAGTTAATAAACATCAAAGTTGAAACAAGTTTAGGCTAATGATCACATGAAAGCAGCAGTATTGTGAACTCAATTTATGTCAACTTTAAAACAATTATGTGGTTTCTTATTGGAAAATTACTAAACACAATTGTAAGTTTTATGTAAAGTTCCAAAATTAGTGAAACTTTTAATCCAAATATGGCGAAAATTTTCGAAAAAGTAAGGAATGATATCAAAAAGTTTACTGTTTTTATTACATTCCTGCGATTTTTTGATAACTTAAGTATAAATTTATATGTATTGTAGGATTTGATTTTTTTACGGTTTGAACAAATTATTATATATTTTCAGTTTTTTCGAATTTTGCCAAATTATGATTCAATTAATTGTGATTCAATATTTTTTTTTTCAAAGGAAAACGACTTCCCGTCAGTGGAAAACAAATATTTTTAAATATCATCAAAGATTGTATGCCTAAACATTGTGAAAAACAAATACAACAAATATTTTTAAAAGTAAAGTAAATAAACAATAGCCATAAAGGAATAATACTTCCTTTCAGTGGAAAACATATATTTTTAAATATTACCAATACATTGTATGCCTAAAAATTGTGAAAAACGAATATTTTTAAATATTACCAATACATTGAAAGGCTAAATTTTTTTTAATAAATATTTAGTCTGATTCTGACTAATGTATGCAATTAAACAATAAGTGAAATATAACCTAATTATTACATAATCTTACTCTGTACTAAAATTTTGCGTTATTTATAACGTAACTAGTAAATTTCTTAAAAGAAGAAGCGACGAGAGAAAATATTGCTACCAAAAAGTGTTTTTTCCCAAAATAAACGGAGCAGAGAAAAAGTATCTATAGAAAGATGGTACAAAAGAAGAGCTGGACACGCAATAGTTAAAATCGAGTTTTAAGTCAAAGTCGAGGTTTATATCAAATTTCAGGTTTGGGTCACAGTTTGGTAAATAAAGGTCAAATTTGGGAATAGTTTGTTTTAAATTTTATAAACAATTTTGATTTTGATATTCTTATATTGTTCGTTTTAATATATTTTGGACCTCTTTTCGCCCAATTTCCTAAGTTTATATTTAAACAAGATTTATGAATTTATGTTTTTTACATCATTAGGTAAGGAGGCGTGAATATAGGGACTAACATAAAAAAAGTTTCTTTGGGCTAACGTTGTTTTAGTTTTCGGTACAGCTCCGGTTTTAAGTTTTAGCCGAGTTTCGTAAGAATGCTGAACGGGCTGTAAAGTATCTTTTTTTTATTTTCTCTTAGTGCAATACTCTGCACATAAAGTTATCGCAGATCAAAAATATTGCTTTCTTTATAGAGTTCGTCCGTTGGGTACATCCGTCTCTTATTCAAAATAATTTTGATTAACCATTTTTGAACAGTTTCTAGTTTTGCTGCATGGATATCAAGTACTCCTCTCCAGACAAGAACTCCGTACGTAAGATGAGGTTGTACTAATGATAAATATCATGTTTTTAGGTATTTGGTGTCAAAGAATTTTTTTAGTTCTTTAAATTTTGGAATTAATGATCTAATTTTATTACTCACAAATGTCATCTGTTCGTTCCACTTTAAATGGATATCAAGCATGATCCCTATATATTTAATTTTATTTTTTAAGTTAATTTTAATTGATTTTTTTTCATTAATTTTTATTTCAAGTTCAGTATATTCGGTAAGAGAGTCTTATAACATCCGAACGGCATAAAGTTTGTTTTGTCTACATTGATTGTTAGAAGATTATTTTGGAACCAGTTAAAAATCGTTGGGAGATCGTTTTCGCCGATTTCCTTTATCTCTGACCAAGATTTTGCTGTATAAATAATTACGGAATCGTCAGCAAAATAAATTATTTCTCCCTGAGAGCCAGATGTGAAAAGATTCTTAATATATAAATTGAACAGCAGAGGGCACAAAACAGTACCCTGTGGTACACACTTTTTTCAAAACTCAAGTTGCCTTCTATATCTACACACTGTGTTCTACCAGGTAGGTAACTCTTAAAGAGTCTAAGTGCAGTGCCTTGGATTCCACAATTTTCCAAAAGTTTTTTTAGGATATGGTGGTCAACAATGTCGAACGCTTTGGCCAAATCCACAAAAACACACAATATTTTTTCGTTTTTGTCTAGAGAACTATAAATTTGTATAGTGAGTATGGTCAAAGCGTCCTCTGTCGACACACCTTCTCTAAATCCAAATTGATTAGCGGAAAGTATATTATTATTATGAAGAAAACTGGTTAATATTATTTTAATAATTTTTTCTAATATTTTACTTACTGTACTAAGTATAGAAATTGGTCGATAATTAAAAACATTACGTTTAGATCCCGCTTTGTAAATCAGGTCAATAACCGCCTTCTTAAGTACTTCTGGGAAACTACCCATTTCAATACATTTGTTAATAATAGCTACCAATGGTGGCGATAAAGAACTTGCGTTTTTTTTTTTTAAATTTTCGGCTTTGAGACCATCTAGTGCCGGAGATTTTCTATTTTTCAGAGTTCGTATGGTTTTACTTATTTCATGATAATTTGTTGGATTTAAAAAAATTGAATTGGGATTACATGTTTCAGGGAACTTAACATTTTTGTTTACAGTTTTTTTCAATTGTGCTTATTTCAGTTTTTGTGCAATTTTTGTTAAGGATTTTTTTTTAACGTTTTTCCAAAGTTTTTCTAATGATTTTAAGTTTTTATCCATTTTATTTTTATAATAGTTTGTATATGCATTATCGAGAATTTGTTTTAAGTTATTTCTGTATTGTTTGTACTCGTTGATGTACGTTACATTCGTAGGGTGCTTTTTAGTTTTTTTAAGAAGTTCATATTTGGTATTAATTGATTTTAAAATTACTGAGGTGATCCATGAGTTTCTGTTAACTGTAGAATTGTAATATTTTTTTGTGTCAGTTGCTTTTTTTACGTGCTTTATTATTATTTTAATGTCCAAGTTTCAGTTTCAAATAGTGTCTTAAGTAAATTTTTATTTAAGAATTTTTTATCTTTAACTTGATTAGGTTTGATATTAGACGCTTTTTGGACCTAATCTTTATTTAAATTTAGTGTAACAATTGGGCAGTGGTCTGTTATACATTGTTTAAAAATGAATATTTGTATATAATTTTTTCTTATTGCAACATCAACCTTTTTATATGTATTTTATTAATTAAAAATAATTAATTAAATTACTATTAAAAAAACCAACTCCCTATTTTTGGTGGCAGTTTTTATTTTGGCATATTTATATGATGTTGTCATAATAATTTGCGCGAACTCTACCTCACATTCCAGTGCAGTGTAGAAAAAAAAATAAGTTAAGCAAGTTCAATAAATTTGCCTTTTCTTCGCATTTAAAAAAAAGAAATCACTCCAAAGTGAGGTTATAAAAATGTTTAGTTCTGAATCTCCACTCCGCCTTCATTCACGGAGTAACCAAGATCGATCCGTTAGAGCCCTGCCAAAAATACCGCATCGAATCTCTTGAAGAAATTTGACAAGATTTTTACCAGATTTAATATGTTTTTGATGCGGTTTGTAAAACATCCCTCATAGGATCTCTTAAAATCTTGTCAATTCTGGAAAGCGAAAAATTATTTCTCGTGGAATATGATAAAAGCTGATCAGTTTTCATAAGTTTTCACGAGGCAAATAATCTGGCTGGTTAAATCTCGTCGAGCTAGTCAAATCTCTTGATATCTGTTGAAGACTTGAACAGATTTTAAGAGTTTCGACGCGGTTTTTTTTTGTCAGGGAGATCAGGAGTAATAATCAAAAGCGCAAATTCGATCTCGGAGTGCGCGACATTGAATTTAGAGCAACTATTATTGAATACATTTTAACCGAAATTATATTAAATAATAATTTGAAAATTACCAAATTTGCATGGATCCAATTTTTCCTTTGACATAGAGGATACGTAGAACAACAAATACAACCACCTTCTTTTTCGCTGTATAATAAAAAAAATCTTTTTTGCCAATAAAGATAATATAGAACAATAAAAGTTTGTAGATTAGTAGAAACAATGGTGACTTTTTAAGATGACGAAAGAAATAAATCAAAAACAAAGTAACACTAGTTCGGGCTAGAGTCCCTGTATATATAGATATTAGTGAAAAAAAGAATCGCGACAAGGTTTTCAAAGTCAGTTTGCGGCCATTTCAAGGGGTCGGATGGGACAAAAAAATAACCCATTACTAGAAAAACCAGCTGTAACTTCTATATGATTAAAATTAAGACTATATTTTCTAATAAATAATTTCCTAGACCCATAGGTTATGCAATAAAATAGTTTAAAACAATAAGTAGTAACCAGAGCTTATAGGGCGAACCTCTAAACTTTGGGTTGGATGGGACAAGAAAAACCGAAACTTAATTTTAGCAAATTCTTTAAAAAAATGCTTTATCAAGGCTTTTCCAAACTAAAGAAAAGGTATTGGAATTAAAGGAGAAAGCATGTTGTTAATATTTATATTAAAAATTATTGTGAACCGTCAATCAGTAAAGCTTTTCTTTTGGGTTGGACGGGACAAAAAATACAATATTTCTTTAAGTACGAAACTGTTTGTATATTTGGGCCAAGAAAAAGTGTTATAGTGGTTTTATAATTTGGAGTTATATCAAGATTTTTAACAAAAACCAGTAGATTGTTAAGCGTTTTTCTTTTTTTTATTAAAATTACATTTGCTTGAAATGGCCCTTTGATTGTGAAAAATTTTTAATTCCATTGGTGTGAGAAGAGGTATTTAAAACATGTTTTTATAGGCAAAAATTTTGACAAAATTATTCGAAAATTGCATTTCTTACAAATTTTGTAAAAATATTTTAGACAAAAAATTATCTAAATTAAACTAATAAGGGTTTCCATTGGTAAAATTGGTGCGACACTCGTAGTGCACTAATACTAGCTTGGTGCTGTTAAAAAGTTGCTTTAGTGCAGTCTGAGTGCAGATTGAATGGATGGTTTGGTTTTGACTTAAAATATAAATTTGCGTTACGCCACGAGCCCTCAGAGACGATGCGGAAATAGTTGCAGTTAGTACAAAACTAAAATTATCAGTTTTCCAATGGAATATGAAAACTAAAAAAGTGCACCCCAATGTTAAGCACTGGTAACGCACCAGTTTTACTAATGGAGACCGCTATAAATTGTCGCTAAAATGATATAATAAATGCGGCGCCGGCGAAAATTTTTAATAAAAGTGCAATTTTTTTCACGTTTGAAATAACCTGGACGTTAAACTAAATTTGTAAAAAAATTTTTGCAGTTTAAGCAGAACATTCCTCAAAAATTTTATTCCTTTTTAATTTTTATCAAGAACACTTCACCATTGCGAAAAAAGGTAAAAACAAACGACACTTCATTAACTCATGGTTTTTGATCGATTTCCAAAAACAACTTTTAATGTTACACTTGTTCACTTGTTTTCTTTGTAACAACAATTGAAAGTATATAATTACCGCATTAGCTAAAATTATCCAAATAATTGTGTTTTCCTCACCTCAAACCTCAAAACCTCAAAACCTCAAAATTAGGCGACCTTCCAGAATCGTTCTTGTATTAGGTACTTGGAGGAGGTATACATAATTATGCGTATAGAAATAATGTGACTTGAAATAAAATTACGTAGGTTACCATTAAGAGAAAATTTGATTGTTTAAAATAGTTAAATAAGTTAGTGAAGTTAGTGTCACTTTACGAGTAAGCAAGCAAGCAGGCCCGTCCTTTCCATCTTTTTTAAACATTTACTACGTTTATATGCACCTAAAAGCGCTTTTATATAAGTACGGTTACAAATAAAATCGCTTTCTCAGAGGGTTTATACGTCCTTCATTAAATATGATTAAATATGTGAGTTTAAAGAAAAAATAAATAAAACAACCTAGTTAACAACTGATTTTTTATAAAACTAGGGATGAGTATTTCTTTAGGTTGGAAGAAATGCGCTAAAGCGTTTTTAAAGTGTATATAACGACTCTAAAATGGGCTTTATTAAATTGCTTTAAAATAAAATTGATCTAGTTTAGTGGTGTTTGTACGGCATCATTTTAAAACCGTTCTTATATAAAAGCGCTTTAAGAGGCCTGCATAAACAAAGTAATTTTCAACGCTTGATGACAATACAATATTGGTTAGGGGGGAGGGAGTTAACGAGAGTGAACCTGTGTATATATATTTAAAAGTTCAATATTTATACTTATAAAGCTGCTACTGATATATACTTTTCAGATTTAAAATAAATTTAACGTTTCCTAATTTTGGAGAAGGGCCATAATTTGGTGGATTTGGTTAACCTTTCCTAATTTTAGGCGCTCCATTTAAGGCTCCCTTGGTGTTTAGGGGATGGCTTTCACACCGCTGTAGATTGAGGCGACAAAGACCTTAAGAAAATTCTGTTTTTTTTTAAGTTGAGGTTATTTATTTATGAATATTCGTATTTTCGTGTTATTTTTAGTCATATGTTAGACACTTCAGGATAAAAATTATCGTATCTGTAAACGTGTGCCTAGTGCCTAGTTTTTGTATGCATTTTATTTATTTTTGTTTGTACGAAGCCTGCTTCTATGGCGTAAGCGTTGACAAAACAGCTGACTGCAGTAATGTTGTTAGTCAAGATGGAGGTTAAGTTGTGGGTAGAATCTGAGATCTACAAAACCAATCGTATATTGTCCTTGTCAACTGGGTATTAACTGAAAACAAAGAATAGATTGCTTTGAAAATTTTGACAGGAATCTATCTTAATAAATGAATCTGTTTTTCAAAAATTGAAGTATGCACGGTCCTTATAGAAAGGGGCTGAAAACAAAAATGTCTATTTTTGTGCAAAATTGTTTTATATCTGATAGAGATCTTTCGCCTTGTTTAATGCATCCTCAGCATGATCCTGCACTGAGAAAAATTGTGGGCTAGGAGAACTCAAATATGTGTTCTCCTAGACCCAGCCGCGAGCCGTGCTGCCAATAGAGGGCAGCCCAGACCTAGGTTGTGAGAACCAAGTCCAAGGAATTGCAGGGAAACACGATTCGTGTGTTGTAGTAGCCCAAAATATGCATAAACACTGAATGTATTACTAAATTTGGGCTACCAGAACTCAGCATCTGAGTTGTAGTATAGTAAGTCGGGGTAACTTTGAACCATTATGGGTAACTTTGAGCCACTTGGAAAATTCAGTTTAGACACATGAAAAGTTCCAACATATAATTTTCCAAAATGAAGGGAAAATTTAGCGCCCTAATAAATTTACAGAAAATATTTGTGGCGTCGAGGACAAAGGGTGAGGGAATAAATCGACCAGGATTTGAACCCGGGACCTCTAGAATACTAGTCTAATGTTCTACCAACTGAGCTATCGAGGAACTGGAGTTTTAACTGGCTATTCGGAAATCCTTTCGTCCGATTCATTTGTTAGTAGTGGGGAGATCTTTGAAGCCTACTGCGGCTTTAACAACCTAGACATGTTATAAAGACAAGGAGTTACACATTCACGATTATTAGTTGTACGAAATTTCTATGTATCTATTAACCAACGATACACGACATATAGCGTTTTATTGGAGGTGTCAGATGGCGAATTTATAACTAATAATTTCAGCCAAACATATTTACAAAATGAAGGGAAAATTTAGCGCCGTAATAAATTTACAGAAAAGATTTGTGGCGTAGAGGGCTAAGGGTGAGGAAAAAATCGGAACAAAGTTTTTCCTCGACCAGAATTTGAACCCGGGACCTTTAGAATACCAGTCTAATGCTCTAACAACTGAGCTACCGAGGAACTGAGGTTTTAACTTTCTATTCGGAAATCCTTTCGTCCGATTCATTTGTTAGTAGTGGGAAGATCTTTAAAGCCTACTGCGGCTTTAAAAACCTAGACATGTTATAATGACAAGGACTTACACATTCACGATTTTTAGTTTCTATTTATCTATCAACAAACGATACACGACATATATATGGAGGTGTCAGATGGCGAATTTCCAACTAATAATTTCAGCCAAACATATTTACAAAATGAAGGGAAAATTTAGCGCCTTAATAAATTTACAGAAAAGCTTGTAAATGTTTTAAAATTTTTAAATTTTATAAGTGCAGGCATTTTTTTTAACATATTTTATGGTTTTATAAAAGCACGATTTTCTAAGAGATTTTATATCAAACCGACACATCAACTTTTATGGGTTTCTATAATCATATTCTTTTTCTTTTATGATGTATTATGGGATTATATAAACCACTGTTTTTATAGTTTTCTGACAGATTTTATAGTCAAACTAATTCATACCATTTTATGGGTTTCTATGATTACACCCTTGTTTTTTGGGATATTTTATGATCAGACCAACTCATAGCATTTGACGGATTTCTATAAACATTTATAACTTAATAGGAGTTGGTAAAAACAATTTTTTTTATAAGTCTTTAAATAAATTTTATAGTCAAACAAACTTACAACATTTTATAGATTTTTATGTGCCCACCCTGCCAAAAATACCTCATTAAATCTTATAAAGAACACCCCTGATTTTTACTTTACTTTATACTAATTTTGATTGAAATCGAATAAACTGCTAAATCTTTCTCCTCCTCCACTTCCCTCGTTAGAGGGAGGTGGGTACCGAAACTATAAATGCATACCAAATTTGAACACAATCGGATGTGGATAAGTCAGTTAAAATTGGTTAGCAAAACATTACCGAAAATCATCCATCTTGAATCCGCCATATTGAGCAAAATCTGATTAAAAATTTGTTATCTTCATCTCCAAGTGCCCCGACACACCTAATTTCAACAAAATCGGGCGTACTTCAACTGTACCCCCCTCCACCCCCTTCGAGTAGGGGGAGCTGACAATTTCTTCACACTATGTTCTTGTGTTCTTCAACCACCCCCTTCGAGTAGGGGAAGCTGTCAATTCCATCACACTATATTCGTGTGTTGTCACCGCAACTATACAGGGTGTTCCAAATTCGATGCTCACCATGGAGATCTCCTAAACGTTATTAGTTACGAAAAGGTTTAAATTAGGGCAAAGTTACGCAATTTGACGCTTTGCTCAAAACCAAAAAAAAAAGTTTACAAATTCCGGGTAGTTTTTGGCTTATGAAATCTCATAGAAATTTATCAAAGTAACATCTCTCCCACAGCTCCTGGCGATAAATAAGTACTTATACAAGAACAATTTTTTATTAGATATGTAGATATTGTGCAAGCACAAGGAGTGTTATTGTATTGTAGTGGTTTAGGTTGTCGTAGTTTATGGTTTAGGTTAGGTTATAGTTTAGTTTGGCTGTTAATCTCTTACATTACTACGACTGCTAAAGTTGAGCTGTAGTTTTTTTATTTTCGAATGTTACAGGTAGATCTTATAAAATCTCATGAAATCTTATAAACTTTTATGAGGAATTGTCAAATTAAAAACTATAATATTAAAAATTTTTACAAGCCAACTGTCTGATAAAATATATTGAACTCCTATGCGGGATTTGTGTTTCACTTTCACTAGTCAAAAATTATAAAATATCATAAGTTTATATGAGCATAGATTATAAAAACTTATGATGTTTTATCTGTTATTAAAATCTTTTATAAGGTTTTTTTGGCAGGAATACGATTATTTCGTCTAGCGCCAGTAGCAGATTTTTAAATCTGCATGTTTTTAAGTTAACCTGTTGTCGGTATCAGCTAGCGGGAGTGTTTCTAACTCAATTATAAGTGTACCTGTAAATGCAACCTTAAACATTACACCCAGTTACTTTAACACGTAGTAGGGTAGCGTTTTTTTTGCAGGTAATTCTGCAATAAATGGTTTTCTTTTATTTTATTATTTTACTTGGTTTTTTAGCGGCTCAGAATGCGAAAAGTCAAAATAGGTAACCTAACCCCAAATTTTTGACCCGGTGCTAAAAAATCTTTGGGGTCCCACTGTGGGTACACATAAATAAAGTCTCCGTATTGCCATGGAAAAGAAATTCAATGACGTAAAATGTTGCAAGAAAATCAGGTCGACATAGTTAAATTGATTTCCCGTACAGTGTTGCTAAAAAAATTCCCCAGATTGTAACTACGACCTTAATTCTAGCCAGTTATTTAATTTGCTACTTACGTCAGGTACAGTGACAGTACAAGACTTAAGATTATACACTCGGTTGACTAATGACTAAAATTGTAAGACGTGGACATAAATGACAATCTACAAGAAACAATAACATTTAATGATTAAAAAATTTTTGAGTTTTATATATTTTTATTAAGAACATCTTTTTTAAACTGGTTGACTCCACCTATTTTTTGCAAAAGTACAAAGCACAAATCGTATTTTGAATAAATGAACAATTGTCAAATCGGGCAACATATAAATGGAAAAATTAGCAGACAGTCCTTTGCACAAATCGGATTTTGCACAATCCGTAAACCAAAACGGAAAGCGCCCAAATCGAAATTTGTACAAATGCACAACATAGGTACAAATCGAAAATCATACAAACTATACATCGTACAAATTGGTTGGTTGTTCTGGCTATGCACTACCTGACAGCTGGATTCAGACAGTGGCGTAGCCAGAAATCGACTCTGGGGAGGGGGTTTCATCATTTAATAAAAATCAATGACCTATCCACTAAGTAAGGTCTGTTACATTAAAGTTTTCAACGTTGAAAAATTGTAGAATTGATGTAAATTTGTATACGTTAAGAAAAATGTTTAAAAAAGTATAATGTAAGTCCAAAATTAACATTCCATGTAAAAGAATTGCTGGTACATGAAATAAGCGCTAATTTTACGTTAATATAATCTTGGATTTAACAAGAAATGTAAACGATAAAGTAACTGAAAAATAACATTATTTGAAGTGTCGAAACAAATGTTCTTCTTTACAGTTACATGATATTACATAATATTGTAAGTATATTACATAATATTGTAAGTTTTTTAAATGTCAAATTTAAAACCAATTTGATTCTTTATTGTGACATGACAAAATACAGCATTGTAAGTATAATAAACATCCAAGTTGAAACAAGTTTAAGTTATTAATGATGATGATGATTAATAGGGAAATTTTGCAATGCTTAAAATTTTGAAAACTTTGACAGCCGCTGTGGTAGTGTTTAAAAAGCACTACCACTACCACGCATCGATTTTACCAGAGTTTTTGGAACACATTAAAAACTGTCACTTGTAAAAAAATATATAGATGAGAAAAATAAAAAGTTTTGCTTAATTTTACAAAATCAGTGCTTTATATGTTGGAACCTGGTAATATTTTATTATTTAAAAAATTAATTGCGCCAAAATTCTATAAAATTAACCAGAAAAATAATCACAACCACAACGAAATGGATTCGTAGCTTACGGCAGTGGTAGTGGTTAATTACCAGAACAGAATGACGTTTAGCTATTGCGCAGACGCAGTAGTTACCACAACCACTACGAAGTGTCAAATAAGCGTTCCAAAATATCCCTAATGTCAACTGGGTTGCGTATTAGTTAGGTCAGTGAAGCTGTCTCCCCCACTTAAAATTTTCAAAATAAAACTAGTGACCTTATTTGCGCACCTTTTGCGCAATATTTCGCAACCACTTTTATCTTTTGCGCAGCAATCGTCTGGAAACTGTGGGCATTTCTTTGTGGGTGGAGCCAACTTCACGCTAGCCCCCTGCATTTAATTTTTCCAAGTTTTTATCACTCAATTAGATTGAACATGATTTGCGCAGCAATACGCAGTCATTAAAACATTTTGCGCAGCAACCTCTCAAAATATATAGCCATTGCAAGAGCGTGAAGTTGCCCCCCCCCACTTATTCACCAGTATTCCTTTTGCGCAGCATTGCGCAGCCAATTTAAGTTTTTGCGCAGCAACTCCAGAAAAGTTACAGCTGTTTTAGTGGTTGCGCAGTAAGTATGTTAATTTGACCTTGATAAATAATATTCACATCTGACATTAGGTTAGTGAGACGACTCGTGTTCTCCTGCTGAGCTGAGTCGAGGTTTGAGCGTTTAACGTAAAAGGGACGACGGGAGTGAGAGAAAGGTGAAAAATATCCACGCAATGTGAGTGTGAAACATGGCGCAAGGTTAATGCCACACGTTTACATCGCTCTGTACAAAACACCAAAATTATTGCAGAAAAAGTAAACATTTTAAAAGCTAGATTATACCAGTTTGTTGTGCAAAATCTAGTGAGTTTATTGGTGTATAAATCATGTCGCCTAAAGTTACTCAAGAGTCGCAAACTAAGCAAATAGTTAAAGACGCCATGAAAGAAATTTTAAGTGATGATTCATTTTTAAACAAAATCTCGAGCAAGGTCGCTGATAAGATAGACGAGCTCGGGGCACAGGTGGAAAAAAAACACAAATAAACTGAGCGAAATAGATTTAAAAATAGCAAGTTTACAACAACAACAAAAATTAAACAATATTATGGTTCATAATTTTAAAGAAAATGAAAATGAAAAATTGAGAGAAAGCATCATACAAATTTTTAATTAAAAGGTGAAGGTCAAAGTGAGACAGGAGGATATTATTAGAGATTATAGAGTTGGAACTGTGTCAGAAGAATCAATTAGGCCAGTGGTGGTGATGTTACAAACATATAGTATAAAGCATAAACTACTACTAAATGCAAAAAACCTAAAAGGGACCAAAATTGGCTTATCCGAAGATTTAGTCAAAAAAAAACTACAACTTTACCATCAGGCACAAGAAAAATTCACAAATAAGAACGTCTTTACCAGATATGGAAATATTTACACTAAACAAAATGGAAAGTTTTTAAAAATCTCATCTGAAGAAGCTCTGGATGTAAACCAAGATGCCGCTGAAGAAAATTAAAAAACCAAGTATATTTAAGGAAAGCAAAATTTATGTGATATTTAATTACTTGTCTTTTTGCATTTTATTTTTTTTTGTTAATTTTTTTATTTTCTTTTTTCTTTCTTTTTGATTGATTTTTAATTGAAACATATTTGTTTTTCTCTCGCATATCTTTTTTTTTTGTGGAAATACATTCTTTATTAAATAAATTCCTTGTGCAGAGCTTTTAAGATGTGAACTAAGGCTTTTGTTAGTTTGGGAGAATTCATATATTTATTGCAATTATTTTTCGGATAGCTAGTCGACAATTCAATTATGGTTCTTGATTTTTTAAATAATATTGACCATGAAAATATTAGTACATTGGAGGTGAGTGGGACAGATGAGTGTCGAACTTTAATTGAAGGTAACAATAACCTTAACATACTTCGCCTAAACATTCAAAGCCTAAATGCAAAATATGATCAACTTTTAATTTATCTCCATATGTTACAACTAAAAAACATTGACTTAATAATTTTATCAGAAACTTTTAATTTTATTGATCTTGATCACATAAAAAAATCGTTTTTCATTAAAGGATTTAGTATCCTTTATACCGATTCAAAATTTAATAAAAGTGATGGACTGGATAATTTTTTTGAAACAAAAATATCTAACCAACTATCAAATAATTTATTTAACTGAAACAAATCTACTCAGATGTAGCTTCATTGTAAACAAAAAACAGTACGCTGTGACTGCAACATATTGATCACCTGTCTTGAACACTGAACTATTTCTAACGGAACTTGATAACTTTGAGACTGAACTGTTTATTGCTGACCTAAATATTAATATTTTAAACCCCTCTGACAGGGAAGTAAATACATATCTTAATATAATGACAAAAATTGACTTTTCTTCTTGCATAAATAAAATTACTAGAGAAACCTCTAAGACATGTATTGATCACATATTTTTAAAACACAATTTTTTAACACAAAACCAACAAACCTTAAAGCCCATCATTCATAAAAACTCTATTTCCGATCATTATTCAATTTTTTTATCAATACAAAATGTAAGGGAAAATAACAAAACTAAAGAACCTAACCTATTAACAAAAATTACTAAAATAAAATGAAATAAAAATGAAACATGGAATGAAACGATAAACAAACAAAATGTAGATGAAAGTTATAATACATTTTTAAATACTTACAAAAAATATATTAAACAGGCAAGCTACCAGCAAAATATTACGAATAAAAATAGGTACAGAAAGAACTGGATTACACAAGCTATTATAAACTCCATAGAAACCCGAGAGAGACTAAAACAACAACTAAAATTACATTTTACATTACAAGCCCAAAGTTACTACAAAAACTATAGAAATATATTAAATCATACCATTAAACGTGCAAAAATATCTTACTATACTTCTGAACTTAAAAATTGTGAAAATAACTATAAATATATCTGGAAAACAATAAATAATATGTCAGGACAACGCCAAAACAGTAAAGTTTCAATAAATGAGATTTATACAGCACAACAAAATCAAAAAACTACTAACATCGACAACGAGAAAGCTGAAATTTTTAACTCCTTGTTTATAAACATTGGTCAAAAAATACAAAATCAGATATCTAACGTAACAAACAATCATGATCAGCCTTTTAACGAACCTTCTGTAAGCTACAATTTTATTCTTACCCCTGTTAGTATGAATTAAAAAATCAAGTATTCACAGTAAAAAACATTTCAGCCCCAGGTGATGATGGCCTCAGGGGGACGCTAATCAAAAGTAAATACCAACATATCCTAAAACCTTTAAGCTACATTATCAACTTATCTTTTTCAAAATCTACAGTCCTAAAGGATTGGAAGACATCTATTGTTACACCAGTTTTTTAAATCAGGGGATCCAAAAAACCCGAGAAATTACAGACCAATCTCTGTCATAAACAATTTTGAGAAAATTTTTGAAAAATGTTTAACAGATAGATTAGTTAACTACTTAGAATTAAACAATATTTTATACAAAAAGCAATTTGGCTTTAGAAAAAACAAGAACACAGAGACTGCAGTTTTCGAAGTCATAAACAAGGTTATAGATAACCTAAAAAACAAAAAGAAAACTATTGCTATTTCTTTAGATTTGCGTAAAGCATTTGACACGGATTGCCACAAGAAAATGTTTCAGCGTTTCAGCGTGTACTAGGGGATACTTTAAAACTATTTCAAAATTACTTAACAGATCGAAATCAAAAAACAAAAATTAATGAAACGTATAGTAATTATCAACAAATTAAATGTGGAATTCCTAAAGGCATAGTCGTTGGAAATGCTTTGTTTTTAATCTATATAAATGAAATAGGCAAAATACTAACAACAGATAAAATATATAGCTACTGTGATGACACGGTGGCTTTATTTATAGGTGACACTTGGAATGAAACTTTTTTGAGGGCTGAAAAAGGCCTTCGTTCGGTAAATCTGTGGCTTCAACAACATCCCCTATGCCTCAATGAAGAGAAAACTTTTTTTATGGCTTTTTCCGCAACAAGTGTTGATCAACCTATGCAAAATAAAATAAAAATTCATATAACTTATTGTAATCAACCCTTAAATACCTGTAACTGTAACACTATTAAAAAAACCTATAAAACCTAGGAGCTATTGTTGATCAACACAGAGATAACTTGACTTTTAAATTAAAAAAAATTATTAATGACTCTCTGGTTGAATCTACTCTCAAGTATTGTATTGTTGTTTGGGGTGGTCTTTATTATAATTCCCTGGAAAACCTAAATGTATGTCAAAATACAACAATAAAAATATTATTTAATAAAAACAAATTACAGTCAACAGAACATCTTTATCCTAGCTTAGAAATATTAAATATTCGTAACATATATGCCTTAAACGTCCTTAAATTCCTACCCAAAATAAAAGAGCAATGTCCTGTGTTGCAGCACAGCTACTGTACAAGAGGTAGGCAAAATTCTAATTTACAGATACCTAAACAAATAAATAATATTACCCAAAGATTTGTTACCTATTATGCTCTGATATTTTTTAACAACCTAAAAATCACATCAAAAATCTTAGGCATAAACGCAAAAAATTCTTACATGAAATCAAAAAATTTATAATGCAAAATCAAAATTTATTTGCCAGGATCCTTAATGGATAAACGATAGTCAAAACTTAAAAATAAAAAGTTATATTGGTAATCATTTATCTTGTAGGTGTTTTAATAATATAATTTATCCCCTTTTTACAAATTATTTACAACACTATTTATACTGCATAGATTATGAAAATATCTGTTTTTCATTAAGATTTTTGTATCATTTAAAATATCTAATAAACCAAATACTTTGAGATAACCTTTTAGGTATAGAATAACTAATTAATTTTTGTAATTTAAAATTATGCAGGGCTTACTGTAATAATAGAACATTTAGTCTAAATAAATAAATAAATAAATAAATAAATAAATAAATAAATAAATAAATAAATAAATAAATAAATAAATAAATAAATAAATAAATAAATAAATAAATAAATAAATAAATAAATAAATAAATAAATAAATAAATAAATAAATAAATAAATAAATAAATAAATAAATAAATAAATAAATAAATAAATAAATAAATAAATAAATAAATAAATAAATAAATAAATAAATAAATAAATAAATAAATAAATAAATAAATAAATAAATAAATAAATAAATAAATAAATAAATAAATAAATAAATAAATAAATAAATAAATAAATAAATAAATAAATAAATAAATAAATAAATAAATAAATAAATAAATAAATAAATAAATAAATAAATAAATAAATAAATAAATAAATAAATAAATAAATAAATAAATAAATAAATAAATAAATAAATAAATAAATAAATAAATAAATAAATAAATAAATAAATAAATAAATAAATAAATAAATAAATAAATAAATAAATAAATAAATAAATAAATAAATAAATAAATAAATAAATAAATAAATAAATAAATAAATAAATAAATAAATAAATAAATAAATAAATAAATAAATAAATAAATAAATAAATAAATAAATAAATAAATAAATAAATAAATAAATAAATAAATAAATAAATAAATAAATAAATAAATAAATAAATAAATAAATAAATAAATAAATAAATAAATAAATAAATAAATAAATAAATAAATAAATAAATAAATAAATAAATAAATAAATAAATAAATAAATAAATAAATAAATAAATAAATAAATAAATAAATAAATAAATAAATAAATAAATAAATAAATAAATAAATAAATAAATAAATAAATAAATAAAAAACCTGTCAAAAAAAAATCGTTTTCGGGCATTTTCTCCTAAAATATAGAATATTTTGAGAAAAAAAGCAGTTTTTCTGTGGTATTTTGCAATAACAATACAAAATAATCAACAACTTTGTATCTTTTCTCTATGGGTAAGTGATTTTTGAAAATGGGTTTTAAAATGTAGTACCCTCCACAGGTGTAAATATTTAGACATGTGGGGGGTACTATTTTAAATCTTAGTAAATGCCACTGTTAGTGTTTGGTGGAGGTCGGGGGTTGGTAAGAAGGTAGGAGAGATTAAAAATTCTTAGTAGCTAGCGATACGCGGTTTTTTTTAGGCAAAAAAACAAATTAAAAAAATTTTTTCAAAACAATTTTGGAAAAAAAATATTTTTTTTTTGTTTAAAATGCAATTATCTACCGCGTGTCGCTAGCTGATGGCTGCTAGCTGGGTAGGAGGGGGGATTAAACTTTTAAATAAATTCTAACTCACGAACCGTAGCAGCTAGCGAGCCGCGGTTTTCACATTAAGATAGATAATTGCATTTTTAACAAAAAAAAATGTTTGAGACAAAAAATATGAAAATAGTTTTTTTTTAGATTTTATGGATGGCTATACGTGCCTGCTGGAGCCATCTATTTTGCTAGGCATAATATTTTACGCCCAGTTGCCCCTGCACCCACTTGTCCTATTCCAGTCTCCTATATATATATAGATTTATAAATAGGCATGTCGAGATTATTTTAAGTTAAAAGTAAGGAAGACGAGATCATTTTTGAAAGGCGAGATCCGAAAACGGATCTCGCCTTTTTTACGTGTATATCGAGTTTGTTAGACTTCTTATGTCCAGCCCTGTTTCCTGGCAAATTTTTCGTCCCATTTTTGTCCAAATTTATACACCGGTAGTGCGCAAACCCAAGCTATAGGGGGCGCCAGTAGTGATGTGTGTAAGTTTGATAAATGTAACCAAGTCGAGGTCCGGTGAGCTGGCAATGTTGTGGAACTCGCCTTGCTCCTTTCTTTAATGTATATTCTAAATTACGATTTTTTTCGGCGAAAAAGTACTGTTTCGGGCAAAAGCGGGCATTTTACGATTGATTGTTTATAGAGAAAGGTATATTTTTGTTGACAACTTTAGTAAGAAATATCATAATATGCCCGGCTTTTTAATATGGCTCCCTATTATATATAAAATAAGTGGCGTCAGCAGGCCCGTATAGCCATCCATAACATGTTTATTTTTTTTTATTTTTTTTTTGCTTGAAAATGCAATTATCTATCTTAATGTGAAAACCGCATGTCGCAAGCTGCTACGGTTCGTGAGTTAGGTTGCTATAAGTATATTTTTCGAGATATTTTTATTTTTCTAGATATCTCAAACACTAAGAATCTGACACTTTAACATTGATACAGTTTTTGTTATATTAAAACCGTGTGTCCTTAGCTGCTACAGTTCATGGGTTACGATGTTTAAAGGTAAATTTCTGTTTTTTTAAATATCTTAAAAACTATGGATCTATCAGACTTCATAATAAATATAGTTTTTATAAAAAGTATAATTATCCATATTAGCGTGAAAACCGCGTAATGATAACTGCTACGGTGCGCGAGTTACGATTTTTTGAAAAGTTCAATCCCCATTCCCAACCCTCCACCCCCACCAAAAACTTATCAGCTAATCGCCTGGTGCCAGATATATTTTGTGCCAAATTTGATAAAAATCGGTTCAGCAGTTTTTGAGTAATCGTGTTACAGACAGACAGACAGACAGACACCATGACAAAATTTTGTAATTTGGGATTTTTTGACCCAAAGAACTTATTTTTAGTGAAAATAAAAAACTTTTTTTTTGAGGATCGCAATAGCCTCCAAACTATGTATGGATGGCTAAAAAGAATGAATCATATTTAAGTCCAAAGAATATATTTTACGATGCTTTAAAAAAATATGTCATTTGCAATAGTCTAGCTGGTTGAACAAAAAAAGAGCATTAGCCAAACATTTATTTTTGGTAGAAAATTAGCCAGTAATTTTGAAATACTTTTCGATTAACTCCTTTAGTGCTAGATTTCACTGCGTTGATAGCGGATAAAAAAATATTTTAGGAAAAGCAGTTTAAATTACACGCCTTTTAAATTGCGGTAACATTTTACTGTTGGTCTAATTTTTTTAAATTAAAAGTTCTAAGCCAAATAACTCCTGCCTCCTTCTTTGCATATTTTTCTCGGGCAGTTAAAAATGTTTATTAAATTAGTCCATGGTAATTTTGAAAGCAAATATCTTGAAAACGACTCAATCGATTTTAAGTGACAAAATATTTGTAAATAGAATTAAAACATCTTCAAAACAAGGTGCCACTCGACCTACTTTCCCTAATTAGATTCTGGGATGACACGCACCCCTCGGAGGGGTCTGTTCTACAAAAGTTTTAATTTTGGAAAAAGCATTTTAACAAAAAACAAAATCGACGTGCGTGAGGAAGAAAATGAAAATTTTACGAAAAATTGTAAAAAAATGTTTTTAAACCGGCCTATGGTAATTTTTAAAGCAAATATTTTGAGAACGAATCTATCGATTTGAGAAAAAATAAAAGATTTTTAAAGAGAATTAAAATACCTTCGAAACAATGTGTCACTTGACCCACTTTCTCTATTTAAATTCTGTTGGTGAGACACAGAGATATAATAAATATCTAGAAATACTTTCTATATTTTTAAAAATGGTTGGCTTTTAACCAAAACCAGATTTCAAACATTCAATTTTTAGATTTTTTCTTTGTTTGTTCCAGCATCGCGCAAAAACCTCTGAACCGATTTTGATTGGAGTTTCACTACTGCATTCCTAAAGCAAAAAATGTACTTTCGGACCAAATATGTCATTTGGAGTATTCGTTTTGAACGGCGATTATTAACATTCAAACAATTAACCAGTAGCGCACCCAGGAATTGAGTTCGTGGGGGAGGGGTTTTTAGGGATAAATAATAAACAAAACTTAATATGAAGTAAAAATGTGACCATAACCAGGATTCTCGGGAGGGGGGGGTGTTAACCCTAAAACCGGTGCGTCAGTGAATTAACAAGCACCTTTCAACTGAAAATACGCGAGAACTAATTTTATTAGCTACCAGCTCGCCTCCCGCGACTTCGTTCGCGTGTTTAAAACTGAAGATTCCTCCTCCTTCTCCACCTTACCTCACTTTCATGCCCTCAAACCTTTAGCCCCTTAAACCCTTTCATCTACTCGAGTATCCGCTTTGCCTGAAGTTTTTTCCGGTTTTCTTGCTTTAAAGGTCATAACTTTTGTTGTTGTGAACTAATTTTGATCAAGTAAAGCCTATGTACTCCCCAGAAATCCAAATAATGCAGCCACATTCTTCTAGTAGTTTTTTTTTGCAAAAAAACACTTTCTTTGATTCCGGTTTTATAGGCAACTTATTTTTTTAACAGTACCTTGTTTTTATCGAACATGGTGGTGGGGGGAGAGAGGGGTAACAAAAAATTGCAAAAATAATAGAAGAAGCACTTTTTTCGATTACGGACTTTATTTCCTTTAATTTAATACCACAGAACTCATATTTTACTCGGTCAATATTTTCATTAAAAATGGAGTTGGGAGGGGGGGACGCGTAGTAAAAAATGGCAAAAGTTATCGGAAAACACCTTTTTCAAAATCAAAATTTCTATCAAATATGGGGGATAATCCCTCCTATTATTAGGGGGTTGGTAGAAAAACGCTAAAACACGTGTCTATCTATTTTATTAGTAAAGTCTACAATACCAATTTCTAAACCTCTGTGACTTTTTTCTTCTGAGATACAGAAGATCCCCTTACCCCCTTCGAAATTACCTCTATTACTCCACCCCGAGTTTAAATGTCGAGAAACGCCAAAGCACGTGTTTACTTATTTTATTAGTAGAATCTACATATTAATTTCCAGATCTCTGCGGCTTTTCGTTTCCGAGATATACAAAACCTTCTTTAAAATTTAAACCCGTATTTTTACTTTCTTAGAGGTAAAATTTTCAGAAATCCTTTTTTATTGAGCGCTTACGTAATAAACATAATATGTCTTTAAATTTTCATAACTGTAGGTTAAGTGGTTTGACCTGTTCGTTTATAGTTGACCTATGGTCATGGTGTTGACTATTATAGTGTAGCATAATACCATTCTTTTATTAGCAAATATGTTTTAATGGTTATTAATAATATTATGACACCTGTTGCTATATACTCCACTATTTATACACACGAGGATCTCTAATTTTACGCAAATTAAAATCGGATCTCAGTTTACCTTATTTTTATCAAAAAAAAAATCGTATTTCTTGATCCCTCAGCGGTTTCCCGTTGTATTTAAGGTGTGTAGGAAGTATTTTAAATATATACTTTAAAATCTCTGTCCCTTCTGGTGGATCTCGGGTTGTCCACGTTTTATTCGGATCTCAACTTGGTAAGAAAACGTATATATATATATATATATATATATATATTTATATACATATATATATATATATATATCTATATATATATATATAAAAACCTCGGTTGGTTAGTGGGGATGCAGTCTTATATAAAAAAAACTCCTTTTTTGACAGTTAGGATTTCGAGAATATATTTTTCTCTTCTTCAGGACTTCTACAATAACTTAACAAGCCATTAGAATAACTAATTTAACTAAATCACAACCATTATAGATAAACTATACAGGTACCCATACAAATATATCTAAATAATTATGTACTCACCAAAGTGGATTGAAAAACAATAAAGCTAGACATCTCTGAACAATTCTGAGCATTTTTTGCCCTTTTGGGCCTTATGTTATAATAAAAACCTACATGAATTTGTTTAAAAGAATTGAAAATCCTCAAAATGGTGGAGAGAGGTTTTTTTATATTATTTTTTCAATTTTTTGACGTTTATGAGGTCACATTAAAAGTCTTCTTTAGTGTATGAAGTAACCCAGGAGAGAGAGTGAGTAACACAGAGAATACTGCACGAGAAAAGGACGCAACTGAGTGGTCATCTTATTCTATTTTTTATTTTAAAAGTGTTAGACGCAGATAAACTTATGCGTGTCTTCTCATTGCCGAGAGAGATGGGTAGATAAGATAACACTCTGCTGCCTCCCTCACCACGCAGTATACCCGGCTCGTCACCAATTTTGTTTACATTTTAATACCGACAATACATTGTTGAAAAAAAAAAAAATTATATTAAAAGAATTAATTTTTTTGATTTTAGTGTAAGCTCCCAAAGGACACATAGTTCACCATCCTCTCCCTATATTTTATTTTTTGTTGTTTTGGTGTTATTATTATGTTAATTGACCTATTTTGTAGGTACCTGAGAAATTAAAAGAAAAAGAAAGGGTTTTGGTATGACATAATGTATGTCTCTAAAAAGCCAGGCACTCCTCTCTATTTACTGACATTATTTCAGAAAATGAATTGATGAACCATTATTCAGAGAAATTTTTTTTTTAATAAATATAAAAGTTGAAATGTAAGCAAAAAAAAAATTTCAAATTGAAGATTAGCTGTCAACACTGTTGTATGTTATTGTTGGTTATTAATTTATGCATTATACCTATTATTGTATAAATTTAGGATATAACTGTAAATGGAGCTAACTAAACTGTGAAATAATTTATCCCAAAATATTTATTTATTATCTTTTATTTTAAAGTTTTTTTGTTCAGAAGGTACAGGAAAAAGTATTATAGCGCTGTAAGTACAAACTATACTATTTAATGAAAAGTATCATGCTTAACAAGAAGTGTTTGAAAAGTTTTGTTTATATTTTGGTTTGTATTTGCGTAAAAAGGAATTTGTTTTTTTCTAGTTTTTGAAATTTCAGGTAGGTACCAAGATATCTTGACAATAAATGCTATTAACGCTACCAGGCATATTAAGTATCATACACTTTTTATTGGACATCAGGAAAGCGCGCACAAGGAGTTTGAGCTTCTCCCCCTTTCCGTCAAGTCAATAAGTAACATAAAAACCATAAAAAATAACTTCCTCTTTAGATTGCAAAGTTTTTTTAAACTATATCTTTAAATTTTACCGCCTTAATCACCCCCTAACAACGTAGTTTTTTCCTTGAAAATTAAAAACCTTTTGCTTAAACTCAAATGTCAAAGTTGCATATTTGCAATTATAATTTTCCTCCCCCCGCCTTAACATAGTTTTCATTAGATTAGCAAAAAGTAAATTTGGAGACAAGGTAATTCCTAATTTAAAAAATCGGGAACTGCCATATTCGAGGTTTTTAAAAAGTATTGCCCAGGAGGTCACTTTAAATAATAAGTGTTGAATGGTTATTTCCAAATATCAAAATATTTTTTATTAAATTTTCAAAATTTAAAAATCGGTATGCAAATATTTTCTTCCTCACCATTTCGGAGTGTTGCTCCACACCTCCTCTAAAATCAAAAATGTTGGTAAAATTTTGACTACTGAATGAATATAAGATTATTTTTGTTTAAAATCAATTTTCACAAACCAAAAAAATTGGAGTCAATTTATGCAGTTCGTGATTTTATATTTTCTTTGAAATTTCGAAGTCGAAATAGGATTAATTTTTCTCACCCTCTCCCTCCTTATTTTATTTTTTAAAAACCAGTTTATAGGGCTCCCTAAATAGTAGTTTAGGTTTTTTAAATTATAGTTGCATTTTATTAGTATTTTGTGCAAACTTTAGTGTATCCCAGGAAACAAAATATTATATATTTTTAGTAAACCAACTTTTGGAGGATATGTTGAACATGGCCGCAGTAATAGCATTTAAAAAAATACTCTATGCGTGGGATGCAGCATACAACGCTGAATCTATTTATCTGAAATCTAAAGAATAATAATTGGGATATTGTAAAATTGGTTTTGTTAGCGTTTTAAAACTAGGGGTGGTAACAAGACTCACAAAGGGGTGAGATAAAAAATCTGCATGGTCCTACTAATTTGCCATATAATCTATTTTTTTGGAATCCAAGTTTTAAGAAGGAGTAAAATTATAACGTAAAATAAATAAAAAAAATCTAGGAATTTGATAGGTAGACAAAAAATTGCACTTTTTTCCAACTAAAGTATAACCGCAAAAATGGTTTCTCTGGACATCTTTTTATGAAGTCGTCAGTCGATTCCATTCAAACTTAATTTTTTTTAATAATATAGGGTCAACACCAAGCACCGAACTTATCCCAAAAAATATATATAACTGTTCTTAGTCGTTTTTAAAACAAAAATATATTTATAACGACATAATGCGCAGTACAAATGAAGACATTCTCAAGCCCATTCCACCGACACGCTTTTTTAGGATTTCAATCCTAAATTCATAACTAAGCATTATTTCCGCAGATAAGGTCAGGCTATATTGGTGATTTTTTTAAAATAAAAATGAGTGAATAAGGAGATCATAACTAAATTAAAACCACCTTAAACTTTTAGTAAACCAACATGCTTCGGCACTGTAAGACTGTAAGTATCTATAAGGGTGACAATTAACACTGCGAAAACATGTTGCGTTAATAAAAATTTAAGTGAAGGGAAACTATTTCATTAATACTGCATTTTTGCACATGCATGCAATACTGTTTAATATTCGACTTCATTGACAAAAAGTGTACTTACCGGTGGTCAAATCTTTATGTGAAGGTACGTTTACTGATAAACCCTGTTATGATATCTCATTAAACTATATGCCTAGGCCCGTCAAAAATTTGGGAGGTTATTTCTAATTTTTGAAAGATTATTATGCAAATATATGTTAACTATTCATTTAGTCAATCACCAATCAGTTTATGCATATTTCGTACAGTTCTAAATGTTTATTGAACGAATATTTCGTTTATATAATACAAACATGTTGCAATTTTGGCAGAAGGGTTTTCCGTTTTCGTGAGTTGTTTCGAGTATTTCTGGTGGACAACTAGAGAAACATAGATTTTAATTAACCGCGATCGAAACTATAAACGCAAAGGCTTCTTGGTAGACAAAAAAAAATATCTACGAACAACGGAGGTTGCGACTTTTGCTGCTGCCTTTTCGCAGTTGCTTTATCCATATATACCCAGCAAACATCGATCTACTGGTACTTTACTAAAAGTGTACTTTAGCCACTGGTATCTGCTATTTTTATATGGCAGGGTTTGCATATTTTAAAAAAGTGCCAAAAGAGCAACATTTTAGTTGCACTTTATTTTTAGAAAAATCTTAGTGCAGCCAGAGTTAATGGCAATAAAATCTTCTCTAAGTATGTCTAAATAAGTGATTTAAAAATATTTTGGTATAAGCAAAAAATAAATACATTTCCGAAACTAAAAGTAGATCGTGTAAAAATTTGTACAAAAATAATACAAACAATCAGGCATATTATTAGTAATGGCAAGCAAGTGCAACAGATGTTAATATCAGGGAGTATGGCAAAAAACACTTACACCTTGTTACAAAATAGTAAGCTTGGATCTATTGTAAGTAGATGGCGCTACTTTCAATATTTTTTCTCCACAGAAGATACTACTATTAGATATATTTCTATAGACTGCAAGAACTGGGAAATTGAAAATTATTATCAAGAAGATTAGGAAATATGTGATCGTGATACATCTAAGAATCATTATCCCCATTTGGAGTTATGCCGGTTGGGATTTGACCTATATGGGACTTCTGTCTTCTGTGAGATATTTAGGCAATCCCTGAGATATTTTGAACATCCCAAATGGATCATTTCGGGGATAATCCCTGAGATGTACTGTGCTATTAGGGTGTGAGATTATGTTTTTAGTTTTATTTGTTTTAAAACTACTTTCTACTTGGTACCATATATCCGTTATGTTTTTACCATTATTAAAAAAGTACAAAAACAAGATTAAAGTACAACTTTTTTTGCACTAAATATATACATGCTAGCCTGATGCAGGCCGTTATTCCAAATCAATACTAACTAAGTACTTCCTACTTAGTACTTTGGCGTTATTGGCAGCTCGGAAAGCAAGTGCTTAAAAAGTACTATTTTTTAAATTCATGTTTGCTGGGTGAGTTAAAAAAAGGTAACATTTCATATATCCAGTATATACTCTGATGGGGCTGCAATGGGCATCCAAGTATGATGAAAAATCACGTTAAATGGATGTCCAATGGATATCCACAGGAATATATATGAGACATCCATGCATTAGTCATGGATATCCACTTTATATCCAGTGGATCTACTTTTGTTATTATGGGAAGTGTCTAGACTGCGTTACTTGAGTTCAATAGGTACCAGAACATCATGTTTGCCACTCGTAGTGAGTGACAATTAATATTTAATTTTTATTTTTGGCACACACCGCCGGGACATTCATCGTGTACATCGTATATAAAGCGGTAAAAATTGAGTTCCGTAACCTCGGGCTTTAAAAAGTAAAGGGTGATTTAAATCGGGCACTTTTATATGAGTACGAATACTTCTAGAGGTGATAGAGAAAAACCTCTTTTGCGAGGTTCAAATTTCAAGACATGATTTTTGGTGAAAACCGCATTTTGATATGTCCACCCATCTTTGAGCTACGGGGACTTTATGAAAAGTCTGCATTTTGGGATAGGGCCTGTAACTTTTTTATTTACGAAAATTTCTTTTTGGTGTGAAATTATGATTGTTTTCCACAAACCAAAACTACACTTTTTTGCACTCGACGCGCATTTTGCTAACAACGTTAGCATCATCAGGAGACGATAAACAATAAACTAAATTAATCTACGCTCTATCTTATATACAATCCTTTAGTGGACGGGGATAAGACTAATAATTTGTGATTGATCATCATTTTTAATCGTATCTCCCCTCAACCAAAGAATAAAGTGTGCTAAACGGGATGGGTCCTCTATCTTTATTCAAACTATTTCTGAATTTCATGATTTCCATACTTTCATATGCATTCAAAAGTCAGCATAGGTAAATTCTATAAAGGAAAAAGGTTTTTCTGTTCAAAATTCCCTTGAATTTATCAACAAAGTTAAAGATATTTCACTCCAGGAAGGTGAAATTTTAATCTCGTTTGATGTTAGTTCGTTGTTCCCTAGTGTGCTGATACTTTACAATACCTGGAGGAACTACTACGAAAAAACAATCTAGAAGACAAACAGACTTTAGAATACCTATCTTTAACAAAACACAATGGGTAATAGTTTATCACCTTTTATGGCAAACCTCTTTATGAGTAAATTTGAATCAGATATAAGTAAAGAATTTGAGTATTTCCCCAGAGTATGGTTTAGGTATGTAGACGATATGTTTGCAGTATTCAACACTAAAGTAACTAGTGTTGAAAATTTTATGGAAAAATAAATAACAAATTTGTGGAATTTACGAAATTAGTTGCATGGATTGTGACAAAAAATATGTTGGCCAAACGAGACGCTCTATTCAAACACGTTTTAAAGAACACTTAAAATACAGAAGAATAGAAAATGTCAATTGTGGCCGAGCATGCTTTTGAAAACAATCATAGATTCATATTAGATAACCTAAAACTTCTAAAAAGTGTACCAAACAAAAGACTTTTGAATGCATATGAAAGTATGGAAATCATTAAATCCAGAAATAGTTTAAATAAAGATAGAGGACCCATGCCGTTTAGTACACTTTATTCTTTGGTTGAGGGGAGATAGAATTAAAAATCGTGATCAATCACAAATTATTAGTCTTATCTCCGCCCACTAAAGGATTGTATATAAGATAACCAAAGGTTCCAAATTCCCAACATAGTTGGTGTGAATTGCTTTTTGTAGATGTTTTAAAGCACAATCCAGCACATCCAACTGGATTTTGTCCGCCACTTTTAGTTTTCAAGATATAATGCGAAATTACCTTTTTTTTTGTATTCAAAATTAAATTCTAATCAAAATTATGTGTCATATGTGATATTTTGGTTAAGTACTTTTTGAGATATTTAACATTTTCTATTCACAACAAGGTGGCCATGGCAAAATAGAGTAGTAACATTAAGAATAAAGTAGGTCATTCATTAAAGAGCTGACGACTGGCATAATATTGTATGATGGCATAGCCTAATTTTTTTAAATATTTGGAGCAGGCGGAAATTAAGGCTTCTTCATTAGAAACTTAAATGGTTTAAAATTAATTCTTCAAAACTAGTAGTTACTTAAGTTGGTATATTTAAAAATGAAGTAGATTCTTATCAAATAGCTTACTAATGAATTATTGTTACATCTCACGTTATACTGATGTATGTATCAGCTTTGTGATTTTTTCAAATTAAACAGGTAAGTTAAACAAGTAGGCTTTGATTTTAATAGGATGACAGTTTGATTGACACCTATTCATTTGTTATTTCGTTTGACAAGTTTATTAATGATATATATGTTATATGGAAAAATAACCCAGTTATCAAGTCACACAGTACTCAGATGACATATGTGTTTCTTATCTCAAGACGATTTCCAGGAGTATGCAAACCTTGCATTCCCATGTATCATTTCAGAGAAGACTTTGATAAGAAAATTATTATTTCTTTCCCAGCTTATTCAGCATATTATTTTATTATAAAAACGAATGTTCTTGTAATCTTAAGTTAGTATTAAGCTCAACTCGAACCTATGTTGTTCTAAGTTTTTATTTTGAAAATAAATTGTTTTTTAAAAAGTTAAACTGCGTAGTCACAATCTAACATTGGCGCAGTCGCAACGGATTAGTAATACGCCGCGAAAAAAGGACTATATCCGAATTTGCATGTGCTATCTACTAGTAATAAGAACCAAGTAGCACCCTAAGAAAATGGCCCCTAGGCAGTCCAGCGTCCTCACTCAGCAACAAGGGTACGAAAGGAACACCTAGTGAAGTCCCGGGTATCCAACAAGCAGAAAAAAAGACAATGGTCAAGAAGATTTTACTGTAAGTAAAGCATTGAATCATTCGTTTACTTTATTATTATTTTTTTTGTTTATCTTATTTAAAAAGAAACTGTTCGATTTTCTAATTTTTTCAATAATCCAAAATCATGTCTCAAGACACAAGCGAACATACAAAATAATATTCGCGTAAACACGCAAGAACCCGAAGCTCTCGAACCATACCGTTTATCGAAAATTTTCTCGATAATCCCCGAATATGATGGTGATGCAATATTTTTGGGCACATTTTTATAAGTTTGTGGTTGTGCTTACCCTATGGTAGTTGGCGAGCAGTGCGATTTATTAGTCATTCACATAAAAAATAAATCAAGAGGCAGAGCCGCACAGTTGGTCAGTTCAAGAAATTTACTTTCTTATTTAGAAATTAAACAGCTATTGAGTCCACATTTTGGCGATAGCAGAGATCTCTCTTCTTTGATACAAAACCTACAAAGACTAAAACAACAAACAAATGAATCTCCTTGAGTATTCTTTAGCAGATTACACACTTTAAATTCCAAAATACACTCCGCAGTTCAAAAACAAAATTTAACCGCCTTCCAAAAAGTCGCTCAAACCAATTTAATTGATTCTATGGCCCTAAATACCCTTTTGACAGGATTAGATCCTCGTATTGGCCACATTGTACGCGCTAGTAACCCCACCAGCTTGCTCGAAGCTCAAATACGCATGAGGCGCGAATTGCAGTTGTCATATTTTGAAAATCAAAAACAAAATAGGCCTGTACAGCCACCCAGGCAAAATCAACCGTTAAGAGAAGACCCCAGTCGCAACAAATAAAATGCTTTAGATGCGGTCGAATTGGTCACACCTAAAATGATTGCCGAGTACAAATGACTAGACCCAACGGTCCTGTAAATTCTGCACCAAATCAAAATTCAAACCAAACATTTCAAAGACCATTTTACCAAAATCAGGCCGGTCTTCCTAATTATTAACCAAACTCTTCTAATTCCCAACAACGACCAAATTTTTTGCAAAATAACCAAAATCAGTAGCGCCCATCGGTAATACAAAGAAACCCAAGCTATCAATCACAAAGAGCTCATTTTATGAATTTTGACGAATATTGCCAATCTTACGAAAATAACTATTATGACGAAACAAGTTATACTGATAACAGTTTTGATCAATACAACTATTGCCCCGATAACATTTATAACTACTTCCCTGATCAAACTTTTCACGATCCCTATTCTGGCCAAATTGATTCCATGAACCAATCAATACCAATGCATCGATAATTTTGTTTCTCAACAAACCCATAATACTTTAACCCCACCAAACCAAAATTTCCCATTAGTAGCGAACCAAAACCATCCGCCCAGTCAAACTCAAAACAAAAACGATATGACGCAGATTGCGGCACAAATCCAAACCCTACGGATCAACGACCATCCTTTGTTGAGCCAAAACCACGAACAACGCTTTCTTTGAGTAACTTGCATACAGTAAGTTCTAAAAATCTGTATTACATTTACGATTCTTCGAAAAAACACAAATTACTCATAGACACAAGCGCAGGTATTTCAGTTTTTAAAGATTACGTTGCAGAAAGCTACAAACAACGTTTTGCCGAAAATATTGTTGTTCAAGGAATCACTGATCAAAAAATATTGATCCAAGAATCTACATCGATTCCTTTTAACGCAAATAATCCCTGCAAAGTCTATATCTGTAATCTAGATATCGAATTCGATGGTATTTTAGGTCTAGATTTTCTAGAGCATTACGAATGCATTATTGATGTAAAATCCAAGTTGCTTAAAACAAACTTTAAAGACATTCCTATGCATAAATTTTCACCAGAACAAGAAAACACCGAATTAAACGCACATCAAAAATTGGTAATACCACACGCACCTCCAACTGTTGTTTCCCAACCTCAGATAAACCAACATTTTCAAAATTCTAAACAAACAAGAAATGTAATAAAAATAGAACCCCGCACAGAAAAAGTCTATAAGTTGAAATGCGATTTGAATAACACTGATGTAATTTTATTATCGCAGGAAAAAGAAAAAGTAAGACTCTCGATCGCTGTTGTTTACGTAACCGAACAAGGTGAATTTTTAACAACAATAATTAATCCTAAGGCCATCGATAAAATTATTGAATTTTCAAATTTGTCTTTTGAACCTTTACCTGACTTTCAATCAATAAATAATTTTAACTCGTACTATACGTTTGAACCTATCGACAGACGTCACTTAATAAGAGAGAAATTAAGAATCGATCATGACATTCACCAACGAAATAAAACATTCAATTGAAACTAATAACGCAAGACCTATATACACAAAATCTTATCGATATCCGCAGGTTCATAAGGAAGAAGTAAAAAGACAAATTTCTAAAATGCTTGACGAAAAGATCATAAAACCGTTAATATCTCCTTGGTCCGCCCCTGTATGGGTAGTCCCGAAAAACCTCCATGCGTCCGATAAGCAAAAATGGTGCGTTGTTATTGACTATCGTAAACTAAACGAGGTTACCGTGGACGATAAATACCCTTTCCCAAAAATTTCAGATCTCCTTGATCAATTGGGCAAATTTCAATATTTTTCCACCTTAGATTTGGCATCGGGCTTTCACCAAATTGAGATACCCCCCAAAGACATTCCTAAAGCCGCGTTTTCTGTAGAAAATGGCCATTATGAATTTGTGCGCATGCCCTTCGGTTTAAAGAACGCACCATCTACATGTCTTGTATACATGGATGACATTATTGTATACTCACCCACTATTCACGAACATATTGACCGTCTAAAGGAAGTATTTAAACATCTACGAAAATTCAACCTCAAAATTCAACCAGATAAATGCGAGTTCTTGCGTAAGGAAGTAGCTTACCTTGGACATTTAATCACTGAAAACGGAGTTAAACCTAACCCAGCAAAAGTAAAATGTATTCAAAATTTTCCGGAACCCAAAAATCAAAATGACATTAAATCATTTCTCGTTTTAGCTGGCTACTATAGACGCTTTATTTCAAACTTCGCTAAGATTTCGAAACCTCTAACTAGATTCCTTCAAAAAGACACCCCTTTTGTTTTTGTAAAAGAATGCCAAGACGCTTTTAAATATTTACAAAACGCCTTGATTTCCGATCCCATTTTAATTTACCCGAACTTTGAAGAACCTTTTATACTAACGACGGACGCAAGTGCGTTTGGTATCGGAGCAGTACTTTCACAAGGACCGATCGGTAAAGACCTACCAATTGCTTACGCGTCTAGAACCTTGTGTAACGCAGAAACAAAATATTCGACAATAGAGCGCGAATTGTTAGCCATCGTGTGGGCAGTCAAATATTTTCGTCTCTACTTATTTGGCAGACAATTTACACTCGTTACCGACCACCGTCCTATCACGTGGTTATGGTCAATTCAGGACCCCGGAAGCAGGTTAACGCGTTGGGGTCTCAAAATCGAGGAGTATACGTTTAAAATAGAATTCAAACCCGGCAAATACAATAAAAATGCAGATGAACTTTCCCGAATTAAAATCAATCATTTTAAGCAATGCGTAGATTTTCATAACAAAATCAAAATGTTTGCATTAAAAGAAGATAATCCTACTCCTGAGTTTAACCCCGAGTCTCCGCTTATCGAGGATGACGATCAAAAAATAACGGACGAATTTAATCGATTTGTTGAAAACTATAAAACCAGATCTTTAATTGATTACTCTAAAATCGAAGCAAATAATGAAAAACTATTGGACAAATGAAACAAAATTATTGTCATCTTTTTAAGACAAAATAAATTGGAAGAACTACATTTTAAAATCATTGACGACATTTTTGAAGAAGAATTAGATTTTCAAGAAGTAAAAATCAATATTGCAAATAAACAATCTGTCAAAAATAGGAAATATTTAATCATTCCGTTACCTTTTGATAATGACGATTGCTGTCAACACTTGTTCTACTGTTTGTTTAAATATCAACTGATATTTGAATTAAACGAAACTTACGGCATCGAAAATAATTTAAATCTACCACCCCGAAGATCACCCCATTTCTGTTTTACCATACTTACATATATTACATAATTACATATTTGTTACAACAATACAAAAAATAAAACGCATGGTTTTACCCCGTACGAACTTGTCTTTGGACATACGTCAAACAGACCTCCTGAAAAGCTTTACAATCAAGAGGCACTTATTTTCAAATACATGCGTGATTTAAACAATAGAATGACCTATTTTTACAAAATTTCTCGTCAAAAAACCGAACAGACTAAACAAAAATCAAAAGATAGATTTGATCAACATGTATCGGAAAAACTTCTCGAATTTAATGTTGGCGACAAAATCAGAAAATAAATTTAATGTTCCTTTTACTACAACCGAAATTCTTTTAAACTCAGCCGTCCTTCTTAACCCTAAAAGAAGTCAAAAACCAAAGTGAATTTTGATAGAATGAAACCGTATTTTGAATAAGGTTTTATTTCTTTATAGATTACTGGAATTGATCGCAATTGCCAGCAGCCAATACCAAATCACACCAATTAATAATACAGTCGGACTCTTCTTCCACGAAGAATTTAACGTTAAAATATCAAATGACAAATGGACACTATTAGTTTATCCAGATTATTACCTTTCAAAAAAGCAATCGAACATAATGAAAAAATTTTAGACGGTTTATTCGACACTTTGCTAACGGAAAAATCCAATCGAAAAATGGCTTTTAAAACAGAAATTTAAACTCACGCGAGTCTTCTCAAACAAATTTCAAAATACGTAAATTCAAAATACCAAGAACTAATGCTAGATACTAAAGATATTAATTTTAAGATACAAACGAGGAATATTTAACGGCATCGGAACTGTTTGGAAAACAATAACCGGAAATCTAGATGCGTCAGACGGGCAATACTTTAACGATTGTATCGATAAAATCAGCCGCAACGAAGGAGATATCGAAAGACTCATGCAAAAACAAATTTCGGTGACGACCTCAGTTATTAAAAGTTTTAATTCCACAATTCAAAAATTAGGAATCGATGAAGAGACATTCAACAAAAATATGGACGAAATCGAAAAATCAATGGCTACACTTTCATATCAGTTAGTGTTTTATCGCGCACAAATCAAAGCTTTAGATTTATGTGAATCATTAATGGAAAGCTATACGTTTATAAAAGACACACTTAATGATGCGTTAAACGCAGTTACCTTTGCACGCCTTAAAATATTGCATGGATCGATTATAAAACCATCAAATTTGGTTGATTGGACGACAAGCAATGGTCTATTTAACAGATATTATACATATACCTGGACCCAAGAACACCCACACGTCATAGTGCAAGAAGTTAATCAACGCCGATTTGGGTTTAATGTTTGTACCGTAGTATTTCGGGGACAGGTCGTAGGACCATATATCTATAATGGCAACCTAAATCATGTGAGGTATATTGAAATCCTGGAAGACCTGGTAGAGCCTTTCTTCGAAAATATGCCTCTTGTAAATTACCAGGAGCCAGTCGTCTTTCAACAGGATGAAGCCCCTTCCTATACGGCACGGCTAGTAATTAATTACTTAAATAGACTTTTCGGCGATCATTGGATAGGCAGCAGAAATCCTGTTAACTGGCCAGCTAGGTGGTTTCGGGATATCACCCTCTGCAACTATTACTTATGGGGCACATTAACGGATAAAACGCTCAGAGATGGGCGATGTGACAACAGGCAAGACCTGGAAAATCATTTTATAGATTGGGTTAATGCTTTAAGTAATTTAGAAATTCTTAATGCTGATAGAAGTGCCCCCAAGAGATGCCGCTTATGTATTGGACAAAATGGCGGACATTTTGAGCACCTTTTATAGTCTTGTTTTTAGTGTTTTTTAATTAGTTTTTTTGAGATTAAGTTGTTTCAAATAGAGTAGGGTAAAGGTACTTAGTCATTTCGTTTATTTTTTTGTTATTAGTTATTATTTTGAGATTAATTAGAGTCAAGAATTTTATTATCTCTTTAGCTGTGTTATTAATTAGAATATACAGTTTTATAGACGAATAATATTAATATTTAAAAATATTAGAAAATGTAAATATAAACTTTAAATTGAAGTTGGTAGAGGCATTGTTCAAATTATAAGATGTTGTAGGCCATGACATATTTTTTCATGACCTTATGAGTTCATGTCTTTGGTGCATAGCCGACTTAATTTTTATTGTTATCCATATCCAGTCATGGCCACCTTGTTTTGAAAAGAAAATGTTGAATATCTCAAAAGCTAGTTAACCGAAAAAAAAATAGTGTTTTATAAAAAAAAAGATAACTTTGCGTTATTTCTTGACAAACAAAAGTGGCGGATAAAATTCAGTTTAATATCTCGATTCTGCTTTAAAAGAACTACAAAAAATAAATTTACAACAAAAATATATTTTCATAAATAAAAAAGTCACAGGCCCTATCCCAAAATGCAGACTTTTAAAAAGCCTCCGTAGCTCAAACATGAGTGGACATAACAAAATGCGGTTTTCACCAAAAATCTTGTCTCTAAATTTGAGCGTCGCAAAGGGGGGTTGTTTTTTTCTGCGCTAGAAGTTGCCGTACCCGTACACCCTGTACAAATAATCTATAATTTGTGTCATAAAAGATCTGGTCAAAAGACGCATTTTGATGTTGGTAAAGTATACTTTTTTACTCCTACGAGAAGTGTTGGGCTTCAGAACTTCTCCGATATATCTCGGCCTTCACAGCATACCATTTACCCGTAACAATATTTTGTGAAGGATAAAATGCATGTATTAGTCCTGGAGCCTGTGTTAAAAATCATGGGTCCTGTGTGCACGTATGTTTAAACGCATTGAAGCATACTTTTTTTTGTAGGAAATGCTTCCAGAATTAATAATTTCTATGGTGGAGTAGCGGCATTTTGTGCCAAGGATGCCTATGACGTCATCGAAGATGACCGTCGTTTTAACCACAAAATAATGGTGTTGAAATGGGTTTTTGGCAATAAGTCCGCATTCGTATATTCTAGAGACACAAAATTTGGCACAGCTTTATTAGATACATTTTAGACAAAGTATATGATTATATAATGCGTCTCACTTTGTTAAAACCAGAGGCGTACAAATTCAAGAAATATTTTGAAAAAATTTTTCGAACATATTATTTTTAAAACTTTCTGTCGGACAGCCGCTTTGACACATGTCAACATTATTTATGTTTTTGCGTTAAAATTACTTCCAAATTTAAGAATTTTGATGGTGGAGTTGTGATATATGATGCAAAGAGTACCTATAGCGTCATTTAATTTTACGAAACAAAAAAAAAATCTTGTGTGATTTCATTAATGAATCGTTTTATTCTATTATCTACTCGCCGAAATGACTAACTGCCACAATATTTGCTACAGTTTTACTAGAGAGACCAGAGGAAACTTTGTTAAAAGTTTTATTACAAATCTCTTGTTATTTTTAGTACCAGTGGCGTACAAATATACAAGTTTTTATTAATAAATTAATTTTGCCTTATATATTCAAATATTACTCACTGACAGCCCTTCTGACATGTCAATACAACTAATATGTTTGCATTGGAAATAAGTTGAAATTGAAAATGAAAAAATTTTTTTTGCTGAAGTGAAAAAAATATTCATTTTGTCAGAGCCGGGGACCCCCAAACTTAAAAATATGTTTTTTATCATTTTTTCACTACCCTTTATTTCAAAATATTTCTAACTGACATAATTTTAACAGATGTCTGCTCGATTAGCCTTTTTAGATTCAAATATTATTCAGCTTTAAAAATTTGTGAGTCACAAATTATTCGTACCGGCGGCGTAGAAATTTATGGAAAGATTTGTGTAACTTCATGTACCAATCCTTTTTTAAATATCCCTGGATGACAGCGGTTTTGACATGTCATCCAGATTGATACACTTGAATTAGGATTACTTCCCAATGAAATAATCAATATGCTGGAGCGGCCATATAATAACAGTGTTATTGCCAGAGGCGTAAAAATTGGTATAAATATTTTTTAAGACATTCTAATTTCAAAAATGTCTGACTGGCAGCGGTTATGACATATGTCATTCAAAAGACATTTTTGTATTAACATTACTTTTTACTCTAAAAATTGAAGTGGTCTGGACGATGGTCATTTTTGTACTCGGTTGGAATCTAGATTTTAAAATTTTTAAAGTCGAGTAACAAGGTATAAATATTATTACTACCAGTGGCGTAGTAATTACAGAAATAAATTTTATATTTTATTTAGCTTACAATATATTTTTTTAAATCGCTGACCGAGAGTACCAATCAGATTGACATTTGTTTATGGAGATTACTAAAACATAAGATTTTTTAAGGCAGACTGGCAAGGTATTAATACTGTTATTGCCAGTGGCGCCAGAAAATAATTTGTTAAATATAATCTATACTCAATTTGAAATTTATCCGGACCAATTTTTTGACACTGACAGTGATATTTCCATTTAACTTCATTGTTTAAATGTCAGCCGCCATATTGAAATTGACCCGGAAAATTCTAATCAAATCATATAGATACCAAAAATACTATTTTTACAATTTGTGTCTGTCTGTCTGTAGTGATTAGCGATTGCGATGATGAATAAATAACTCAAAGTAATGTGGTGTGTGTGTGGTGTGCTACTTTTTGAATTTATACCTTAAGAAAGAAAGACAACAAGTCCCCTCCCTCCGAAAGACCATCCCGTCCAAGAAGTTCTCGATCAACTTTCAAGGATCGTTTCAGTAGTTAATTAAGATTTCAAAACTGCGATTGTTCTAAAAGGTTCCGTAGATTTGCTATTGGCGACACACTGTTGCCTTGGAGTTTTCTTTCGTAGTTTTGTGAAGATCGACCCTTAAGGGTTATTTCTAAAGTTCGAGCGGATAACTTGTAACTCCTTAAGAGAAGTCACAATTTTTTACAATGTTGGGCATGAGCGTTTTAGTGTGCATAGTAATCTGGAATTTTGGGATGTATAAATAGACAAGTCGATTTATTTTTGATAAAAACATAATAAATATTTTATTTTTTATTATTTAAAATATAAGTTCCATCCATAAATAATTCTACAAAATCTTCCGTTAATTTTAATTCCTCACTCATACATGTGTCTGTATCGGTTAAAAAATATCCATAATACAAACGTCTACATTCATCTCCAGAAATAAGCGAAATAAGATTATTAATATTTAATTCTTACGTTCTGGGTCTGTCGTATTTTATCTGGCTCAAAATATTTTCGTGGCAAGGTCATTGTGAGAACTTTTAAATTAAACTGGATACTTTTACTGCTGCTGCATTTTTCACTATGTAAGTCACTGCTTTTTAGAACTGATTTATAATTAAAACTGACGCTTAGAAATTCATTAAAGATTGATCTTTTGAAGTGATCTTTGAAACTATTTTTCAGTATCTCCTATTTACGGTTTAGCACTACAGAAAATCATAATACCTGTCCAACAGTGTCAATACCTCGAAATCATAGGATAATACGTTTAAAAACAAAATACCTGGTCATTGTTCAACTGTATATCAGAGTTCCTAAGAGTTTTCAGTTTTTTAAACACTTACATGCTAGATAGTTTCGGATTTCACTAGTCCGAGAGCCACCAACATTTTTCGGTACTAACTAACTTATTCACTTAAAGTACAATTTTTATCCTTAAAACGAGACACTTACTTTTTGAGGCATTTTGGCACTACTAACACGACTTAGTTCTTACTAAACTTTTAACAATTACTTTTGAAACACTAGGCTGAACTTTTTTAACTAGTTTGCTGGTCGTTTTTAGACTGCCTGTTTTCTAAAATTTATTTAAATAAATTTAGCCCATGAACTATTTTTCGTAATAAGGTATAGGTTTAAATTTTATCGTGATTTTTTTTTATTGGAGGCTTTTGCGATTTTTAACAATTTGCAATGAACTGGAATCATTTTATGAACATATCTTTTAATTTTTAACGGGAAACGCGTGTTCTTTACATTTTCCAAATGAACTCACAGGGTCGGACACCTTTCTCAGTAACACTTTATGTTCACTTTTGTGATACCAATAACTATTAGACATTTGACATGTCGACTAAGTTTTTTCAAAAACGTATTGGTTCCAAAAATTAAGTTGAAATGATCGATACAAAATCTGATGCTAAATTTGCTCAAATAAAACATTTTTGTCAAAATTGTTGGTATTTTTCTGATTGCCAAACTTTTAAATAAAATCTGATTGACCAATTCGTAAGTTTTTAGAGTATTGGTCATTTTCTAACTTCTAATATATAATTTAAGTTATTTAATAATGAGTGTTTTCCCGAAGACATTCTGTTTAGGTCCCTTGTGAAAACGCTATTGGCTTTTTTCACACACCGTAATTTGACGAATGGAAACTATTGAAACAGGGAATAATCTTCCTAACATTCCGGGATAGGTGCTCTTTCTTGTGATCTCACCATTTTGTTAAAATTAGTTTTAAGTTTAGTATGCCTAGCCTAGTTTCAAACCTTATGTATATAGTGTTATTTAGATTTTGCGATGAGAGTAGCTATACAGGGTGTTTCAAATTCGATGCTCACCATGGGGATCTCCTAAACGGTAGGAGATACGATAAGCTTTAAATTAGGGCAAAGTTTTGCAAATTCATGCTTTGCTCAAAAAATAAAAAAAGTTTACAAATTCCGGATAGTTCCGGAGATAGGCGGAAAAAAACGAAATCTTTATTTTTAGTTTTTATTCTTCTGTGCCCTTATTCTTAAAGATGTCAAAAAACGCTTAAAACTTTTTACAGACACTTTTTTAAGATCTACCTAGTGAGAGCTCAGTTTTTGAGACTTGACATTTCGGTGTGACAGGAGCACTGTCAAGTTAATTTATGGGCACATCCTTTTTTTCTCCTGCCCTTTGGTTCATAAAGGATGACAGATAACATTTTGCAACCTTATTTTGACACGTCACCTGACGATTTGGGTTTATTTAACATCATCAGCCCAAATTTAAGTTTTGCTTTTAACTTACTCAAGATATTTTGGAAACCCGATTGCGGTACTTTTTTTAACATTTTATAAATGACAGTTCTTTTGATATTTTTTACCTCATATTTAAAAAAAAAACGTTTTTTTTTTGTTTTTTAATCTTTGAATTTGGGCTGATGATGGTCAATTAACTCAAAACGTCAGGTACTTATCAAAAAGAGACTGTAAAATATCTGTCATCCTGTATTAACCAAACGGCAGGAGAAAAAAAGCATGTGTCCATAAGAAAAAATGAAAAATTAACGGACCTTTCACTAGATAGATCTTAAAAAAGTGCCTGCAGAAAGTTTTAACCGTTTTTTGACAGCATTAAGAATAAGGGCACAAAAAAAAACTAAAAATAAAGATTTCGGTTTTTTTCGCCTACCTCCGGAACTACCCGGAATTTGTATTTTTTTTGGTTTTGCCCTAATTTAAACTTTTTTGTTAAACTTTTTTCTATCTCCTACCGTTTAGGAGATCCCCATGGTGAGTATCGATTTGAAACACCCTGTATAGAAATATCTTGGCAAAAATAAGAGAACCTATTTGGTTTTTTTGGTTTATGCCTACCTGTGTTTCGCCGAAAGGACTAAACCATTTCTATGTTAGCTTAAGTTAGTGATTGTACATAGTTAGGTACAGGGTGAAGAATAATGGTTAACTGTAAATATTGTAAATATTAAAGTCAGTTCACACTAGGCGTACCAGCGAGGAAGTAAGTAATTCGGGCTACTAAATAAAGTATCAGTATCAGAGTTTAAAACCTAGCTCTTGTCGGTAGAACCTTTTATCTAAGTATAATTCAGTGATAGGTTCTGAAATCTGATACTTATGATAAAGCGTCAATAAAGTTTTTTAGTTTTTTTAATTCTTTGAGGCGGTTAGTGGAATATGATCAGGATGGAGATAGGGGATCTCTTCCGTTCTAGCTGGTACGTTCAGAATTTGAGTTTGACAGTAACTGAGTCAATAGGGTTGTCGGATGAATGGAAATATACTCTTTGAGACGCTGGGGAACTTTAAACACTCTCTACAAACTACAAAACACTTCAGTGACTTAAACAAGTTTTGATTGTTCTTTTAAACTCATAAGAATAAAATTACGCGATAATATAGGCTCTCCAAATTTTTGTCAAAAATACTGTAGATATTAAGTTAGCATATGCTCGGCGTTTTAATGTAAACCTTATGTTACTACACAGTAAAAGCTATTCTCCGCTTTACGTGTAAAAGCAAAATGGTCGGTTGACGCCAGTTTTATTAGCTAGGTAAATAAAGTTGGAAAGAATATTTACATGAATAGCTACGATATAACTGGTAACCATCAACTATCTGAGTGCAAAAATACCCAATCAGGCAGGGGATCAGGAATATTTTAATCTAAAATATAATGCTGAAATTAAAAATATAATTCTATATTCTGACGCCAGTGGTATTGACAGTATTGATATCTTTTCGAAAATTTTAATCTGGTTTTCACTTGTAAAAATCGCTGTCGGTTAGCGAATTAAAAAAATATATTGTAAGTTAAATAAAATTTAAAATATGTTTTTTTAATTACTACGCCACTGGTAGTAATAATATTTATACTTTGTTAACCCACTATAAAAATCCTAAAGTTTGGGTTCTATCCGAGTACAAAAATACACATCGTGCACGATTAATTTTAATGAAGAGTAATAATACAATTTATATAATATAACTGTTTTTGATGCCACCGGCATATCGAAATACTTATATCTTACCGCTCAAATTTTTAAATTAAGAAGTAATTTTAATACAAAAATATCTTTTTGGATGACATATGTCATAACCGCTGCCACTCCGAAATTTTTGAAATTAGAATGCCTTAACAAATATTTATAGCAATTTCTACGCCTCTGGTACTCTTAGTGATATGACCTTGCCACTCCACCACATTTTTTTATTAATTTAGGAATACTCGAATGCAAAAATACCAACCGTGCAAACATCTGTCAAAAATAACTCGATCAGGAATATTTTGTGCAAAGGTGTTATTGGGAAATCAATTTAACCCTGGCGAACTGATTTTTTTGCAATTGTTTTCCATGGCAACGCGGAGAGTTTATTTATTTTTGTCCACAGTGGGACACCAGAGCTTTTTTTGCACCGGGTCAAAAATTTGGGGATAGTTTACTTATTTTGATTTCGCATTCCGCGCCGCTAAAGCACATTTTACTTTCGCTTCCGTGTAACTCATGATACGTTTCTGTAGCCCGAACTTGCCTTGCTATCATCATTACCGCCGCTGTACGGTACCACCGCGCAAATAAACCTTTAGGTCCATGTGACTGCGTGTTTATTTTTCAGACAAAAACAATAAGTTTTTCTATTTGTGCCTCGGTTTTTTGCTAATGTAGTACATTATTTACCTCTTGCTATGCTTAAAGACTCCGAAAATATGCAATGGATCAAGAAAAAAAAAAAGAAAGCAAATTCTTAAGGTAAGACCTCGGGTTGACTATACATTTTTTTGAATAAGTATTGTTACCTTTATAAGGGTTTTTCCCTTGGTTTTTCCTTGAAAGGTAATTATGCACTATACGGTTTTCTGCCATTTTTTATGAAAAATTCTTTATGGGGGCACCTATTAGGGTCCCTAGGGCCCCAAATCTGGCTGCGCCCGATTTTTTTTTTAAGAGAAAAAAGGGTGCCTGGAGGGGGGTTGTAATGTATTTTTTTCATTGTTTTGGGTTAGATTGGATTAGTTTGGGTTGGACTGTGTTGGATTGGGTTGTTTTAGTGAAAAAAAATTTAAAAAAAAAACAAAAAAAAAACCGATTTGGGGTCCTAGGGACCCTAGTAGGTGCCCCCATAAAGAATTTTTCATAAAAAATCAAAAATGGCAGAAAACTTTATACTGCATAATTACCCCTTGAAATAACTAAAAGTGACTAGGTAACGTTGTTAGGTACTCATTTTTAGTTTAAGGAAATTTCTTCCTTTTAGATTCTTTTAAAGTGTATTCAGAGTTCCATAACTATAGCAAGCATATGCTGCTGTCCTCAGTTACTATTTTTATACGCACCTAAAAGCGCTTTTATATAAGGATGATTTTAAATAAAATCGCTTTCTCTGAGGGTTATGTCCTTCATTAAATATCAGTTTAAAAAAAACAAATAAAACAACATAATTAATTAATTAATTAACAACAGATTTTTTTGAAAGACTAGGGTTTAGTATTTTCTTTAGGTTAGAAGAAATGCACTAAAGTGTTTATAACAACCCTAAAATGGGTTCTTGACAAAAAAAACCAGTTAACTCATTTTCATTTGGCCTATGATCAATGCCATATTGACACCAAACTGACAGAAAATCTATGTTTTACTTGTCAAATTATAAAAATGGCAGCCACAGTAGGCTAAAGGGCACTGAGGCAGTAGGATTTAACTGACCTTTTAGTTGAGAATGGTGTTGAATGGGCTTTTGAGTGATAAACCGCTTCCAAATAAAATCGATGTAGTACTTAAATCGGTTTTAGTGGTGTTTATATGACAACATTTTCAAACCATCCTTATATAAAAGTGCTTTAAAAGGCCTATATAAACAAAGTAAGTGTTCCGTAAGCCCCAAGCGGTATGCGTAAGAGCAGCATGCATTTGTTATTGTTTATTTTCCTTGCATCTTACCTCATACCACTTGCTTTACAGAACTCTAAATATGCCTTTATTCCTCTGCAAAACAAGTTATTTTATGTAGGTACCTATATATAATAAGTAAGTTTTTCCTTTTTGAAGGGTTGACTACTCAGTTGACTAGCAGTAACATATGTGGAATTAGGTACCATACAAATTAATAGTCCCACAGCCCATAACTTAAACTGTTAAGACTTTGCCGGACTTTGCATAATATTTATTCTTTATGTCAACTCAGATGACATTTTAAACATATATATTCTTAAATTCGTAACTTTTTTAACAAGAAATGGACAAACATTTTGTCAAAAAAATATATTTTGTCATTAAGCCCCTCTTGATAGCATTGAAAAGTTAAATTAAGCACATCACAGCTGATTTTTCAAGGATTGCTTTATAAGTATTTAAAACACATGGTCACATTATCTAATTTAAACATTTCCGAAAAATTCTGTTGAAAGGACCTTAACTTAAGGGCTCAGTTAAGGGTTAAGTTTGGAGGGGTCTCTAAAAATACCCCTTAGAACATCTTGAAGAACACATACAAAGTCTCAACGGTGAGGTAGTCATAAATTTTCATAGGCCTGGGCTCACGGACTATAATCAAAATATTAGGTAAAGAATAAAAACATTATACAAAAAAATAGTGAGGCACATTTTGCTCACTTTGGCTCATTTACTTATTTCTAAGTTTTCTCTACAGTAAAGCTAGAGAAAGTCCAGTTTTTAATACCTACCTCTATGCACTTTTTAAGAGTTGAAAATAAAATTAGAACCTGAATATTTTTGTAAATTTAAGGTGTCCAAGATAAAGAACCGTGAGGTGAGGTGAGCGAAATTCCCCTCACGTTTGTTCAAGAATAAGCATACTGGCCTGAAGAAAACTGTCTAGGAGGGAGGGTTCCTGAAAATACTAATAAGAAGGCTGCTCCACCTGGCAAAAAAACACCTATGTGAACAATAGAAAAGAATATGCAATGAGGAATACAATAAGCCTTGCATTAAGCAAACTAGCTGCAGTGTCAGGGATTTCCTAAATCATGCCTTATTGTAGGAAAGAAATCTATCAAGATGGAATGACACTGCTTTTCTTGTCTTCAAGGTATATATATATAAAATTCAAAATTAAAATTCTTATTGTAACAATTTTAATCAGTCAGAGTATGTATGGAACTGAAAAACCGAGAAAAGTTGAGAAATTTATTCTTTGAAAAGGTCAGGAAATTTGACAAAAAAATATACAAAAACAAGGAAAATCTGGAAGCCCATCTGGAAAAAAATTGATTTAAAAACAAATTAGAATCATGAAATTTGTCAAAATAAAATTTTGCACTGTTTTCTTTTATACAAAATTCTTGAAAAAATTATGATAAGTTTTTTACAAATGGTTAGGAAAAACTCTCTTACCCAAAATTATTACTTACTATTACTTCTTGTGCAAACTCAAAAATAAATAATTCAAATAAAATCCAAAAACTTAATATTTAATATGCTTGCACACACAGAAATACTACCTATTTATTTTTGTTGGCATATAGGTAGGTACCAAATGTAATGTTACATCTCTTGCTATCTTTTATGTAAACTTGTGTTTTCTGTTAGTGAATCATTTATTGTGTAAAAATTTGAAATGTGTAGCTTCTGAAAGAGATACCCACAGGTCCAAAAATCTCTATAATTTCCTAATAAAAGATCCTTTAACTAAAACTCTAATTACCAATGCCCAATGTGGTTAAAAATGCATAAGATAAGGTTGCGGCAAAGATAGGGTTGCAGAAATACTTTGTCTTTTTTGGAGTTCTGTTTTAGTTGTAAGTGTTACTAGTACTAAAAAAAGCGTTGTAGCTAAATTAGACAAATGTTTACCTCTAATTTTTTTTATTTTCAGATTTTGGAATTTAGGCAAGAAAACTACCAGAATGAACAATACAATTTTTATACATTTTAGTGATTCACAGAACAATAACAACTATATGGGTAGAATACTATAGCATTTTTGTGTCGTAGAAATATTTTTAGCAATTTTAATTAACTATATATAATAAAATTTTAAAAAATATGCTGAAAAATTACATTTTTACATATACACCTCATTTCAATATGGCGGCTGATAATTAAACACAGAAGCTAAATGGAACTGTCATTGTCAGTGTCAAAAAACTGGTCTGCAGCAATTTGGAATGGAGTGTAATAAATATTTCAATGTAAAACATAATTAAATGTATTTGGTGTTTAGAATGTGACACCCTCCTATTAACACATTGCCCATGCCCATATGTGGGCATTTCTGTTTTACGTCTCAGGACCGCGTGCCTACCGATGGTCACAAAACAGCGGAGGATTTGTGTCCACCAGTGGGCATCTGGCCCTTGGAAGTAAAACTAAATTCACACATGGCTCAACTTGTTGAGGTGATTATGGCCACAACATTATAAACACCTATAGATATGCAATTAAATAAATTAATTTAAAAACTTATCTGAAAAATACTTATTAATAATCATTTAAATTAAATCTAACTTAAAAAAGAAAAGAATAACATGTTATTTTTTCCTTCTTTGGAACCGGAAACTAGTAGCTGTAGTTTCAAATATCAGGCTTCACGTGGTTAGGTTCTGAAATTTTAAAAAAAAAACAAAAGTATAAGTGTATGAACTGAAAAAATATTTTCTTTAGAGAAAACAACAAAATTGAAGAAAGAGCTTGATAACAGATATTTTTTTACTGATTTTGGGGAACTTGAATCCAGATATTCAAGGTGGTGACCATTTTTTAAAAATAACTAATAAAAAAAATAAAACAAAATATAGGCATCTGATATTGTTTTTGAGATTTTGGGTTCCCGTAATCCATTTATGTGATTTAAAAATTCTTAGAAGTATTTAAGGGTTCTAGTAGCAGTTTTAAAAGTAAACATTTTGCATGCATGGTTGACTAATTTCAGTTTTTTTAGTTGATTTTAATTGGTACAGGTGTACATTTTATGAATCCGATTAATGCCACTCTGACACCCTTGTAAAACTCAAAATATTTAAGATGGGACACAAACATTTTAGAAGAAACCAGATCAAATACATACATATGATATATCAAATTGAGGGTTTTGGGATCCACTGATATCATTCTTTAGATAAAAAAAAATTCTGGAGATAATAGAAGGATCTTAGGACAAAATTTTGGGACCCAGCTCAAACTTATATTACCTCTTAACATATATACAACTTTAGAAGACTTAAAAATATCCAAATCGATATATTTCCCTAAAACTACCTCTAAATTCTCATCTGAATCCCTATTGTAATAATTGGAACACCAAAATTAATTTTGGAAGACCCAAAAAACCCCTAAATCAATATATCAGATATCTTTTACACCAATAATTTTTTATGTTGCCCTTTCAGGCTCCTTACATTACCCCTAAAAACTGTTTAACCCCCAAAATGAATTTAGTTAACCCCAGAATCTCCAAAGTGATGTCTTTCTATCAATAGTATGTTGTTTTTGCCACTTTACCCCTAAAACTCACCCTTGGGCCCCTTAAATTACCCCTAAAATTTTTTTTTTTACACCAAAAATGAATTCAATTGATCCAAAAATTTCTTAATTGAACCTTAATTATATTATTCCCAAAAAATGTTTATTCTAAAAAATGGAATCAGTGTTTCCAAAAACCCTGAGGTTTATGTATTATATGTGTGTACTTGATCTAGTTTCTCATCAAAATTTTGTGCTTTTAAGTCGCCATCATCGCTATCTGGAATATTTGTGGTGTCAAAAAAAGTATATATTCCGACAAAAATAGATTTATATATAGTCCATTTTTGATGTGTTTATTTAAAAAAATGTTTACTGTTAAATCTTTTCTTAGAACTCTTATGGTGCCTATATTATGTTTTATTTTTTGGAGTTCTCCCAAAGGAGCCAGAGTTTCATCACTTGGATTTGTAAGACCTCCTTAGCTACCAAAATCCGTCAAAAAACCTTTATTATCAAGCGCTCCCTTCAAACATGGAAAAAAGCCCATTGGCACCTTGACTTATGCTTGAAATAATTTAATTTCATGTTCAACGAAAACATAACAGAGGTATTTTTGAGTATTTGGTGAACACTTGAAAAACATTATACAATTTTAGTAGTCTAGAAATTACTTTCTAAATTTTTTTTCCATAAACAGGCTTTTTGCGGGTGACTTGAGGCATATGAGTTTGACATCTTATTTAGAAGATCATTTAATTGCTTTACAAACATGCAAGATATTAAGTTTAAATTTGTCAAGGAGTGACAAATAAACAATTTCTTGCACAAAAGTCAGGAAAAAACGTTGGTTTTAAAGTTACATTTTTCATAATAAAAAAGAGAATAAACATTTCATGATTTTTTTCTGATTGTTTTCTCAAACATACCATCCAAATAAGCCTACTTTTATTCTTTAAATTTTGGTGGTCAAACTGATCCGCTGAAAAGGTTCAAACCTTTTCTTCATTCCATACCAAATTTAAAAGCAAATATCCTAAACACCAGTCATCCTAGCTTTTTAAAATTTTGACATAATTAATGGTAAAGACGTTTAAAAGACCTTTCTCTTTTTAAATTCCAGAGATAAAAATTACCCTATGAAATTTCCAACAGAGCCAAAAAGTATCTGTGAGTGTCCCTTTTCAAAATTGCTCTCTGTTTTGTTCTTTGTGTATAGTTTTTCTGTTTTTGCAATTTGCAATAAACAATAAGAGTTAAATTAATTTTTGATATCGGATCTAGACTATAATAAATTTTGTTTATTTAAGGAAGTTTTACCAAATATAATTAAAATCAGAAGCAAAAACTTACTTTGAGTTTATAGATTATTATTCTTTGTTTGGTGCTGACTCTATAGAGCCATCTTGTTTTGCTATACATTTTAGTTGGCAAAATATCCACTGCTCTGTATGTTTGGGTACAAATTGTAGAATTTTTAATTTATAGATTATTATTCTTCTCTGGGTGGTGGCACTTTAGAATCTTCTTCTTTTTCATTTCAGGTAGTTGCCTAAATATCCACTGCTCCATATGTTTTGTTATTATATACAGCTCCTAAAAGAATAATAAAAATTAGAAGAAATATTCTATCTCTAAATTTTGTTTCTATATTTTGCACTTTAGGCGAGGACAACCAATATTTCTTAAAAATTTTCTCTTGAGTGGAACATGTTTATAAACTGTTTAAAAGATTTTTTGCATAATAATTTTTTAGTTACAGAAGCAGAGGTTTGGTTTTGTTATCTAAGTTATAAGTTAGAGACGAAAGTATCAAGCCAAAGTAAATCAAGTTTTGTAATCTGCAGTTTTATTTTCCTGTGTTATATGAGTTTCAAAATCTAAGCAGGTTCACAGTGCATGATTCAACTTTCATAGAAGTGTTCACTAACCACCAGTTATGACATACACACACAGTATGTGATCCTGTGTATTTAATTTATTTGAAAGATGAATGAGCAACTATTTATATTTTAAAGAATTTTTCCTGATTAATATTCTCCAATTTTCAAGTCACTAACCTATTTTATTCAAAAAACAAGAGAGACTAAGGGCCGGTTTCTCAAAAGCGAGTTTGTATTAACTCAAGCAACAAAACCTAGTAAAAATCTTTAAAAATCAGGTTAAAATTAACTCCAGGATAACCAGGGCTTCAAGGTGAGGGTAAGTTACCTTACCTCAGGGTTAACCTAAAAAAAATATTGGCTTAGAAACAGCAAGAAAACTGGGATTTATAGCTCGCGAGTTACTTTAAGTTTCTGATAATCCGTTATTGAGAAACTGGCCCTAAGAATAACTTTTTATCAGTAAAATTTTCCATAGTATTATGTCATGCTGCTCGCTTAATATATTAAGGCTAAACGGTATTAGTGTAGTAAACAGTTTTCTTTAGATACCTATTTAGCACTTACCTGAGCCCCTAAGAAGTTCAAATTTACCAGTGATGAAACTTTTTTCATTTTTTTTTAACTAAACCACCCAAATCCTGAACTCAAACCAACCCACTTTTTAGCAATTCCAGCGCTCATTAATTTTAACTCTTTAGGGACCCTAGTCAGTGCCTACATATAAGATTTTTTTCATAAAAAAAAACCGAGTAAAATACTAAAATAAAAAAAGAATCATTTACAGCAGAATTACTTGCTAAAAAAACGCTACCCAACTACATATTAAAGTAACTGGGTGTAGTGTTTAAGGTTGCATTTACAAGTGCATTTATAATTGAATTTGAAACACTCCTGCTAGCTATTACCACTGATTTAAGGACAACAGGTTAACTTAAAAAGCATGCAGATTTAAAAATCGGCTGTTGACGCTAAACGAAATAATCATATTCTATTTTAAACAGGAGCATCAACGACTAGCAAGAGTCTCTTCAACCTCTAAATGGAGCTTTACTGACCTGTTTTGTTAATACTCAAGTATCCGTGCAACTCATGCCGCAATAATTTAAAAATTGAATCAAAATAAAAACAAAATTATGTGAAGTTATGGGAATGTTTCTAGGCGAATTCCTAGTAATTCCAGCGAGCCAGTAAAGCTCTCTTAGTTCTTTGATAAACTCGGGGTAATGCCACGAAAGTAAAAACAAAAGTGGAATGATAATATCCTGTAAATAAAATGACCGCTATATATACTTGACACTTGTGAGCCTAAATCAGTTGGTATTGACAAAATTCCCCTAACTCTGAGGCTAATAATAAAAAGGGTTATCGCACATCACTTATGGAAGGCAAAAAACTAGTCATTCCGGTTGTATAACAGCACTGAACAAATCAAAACACTAGTTTTAGCAAAAATACGCAAAAAAAACGAAAACACTTTATTTTGAATAAAAAAACAACGGAGTAATATCCTAGTAACTTTTGGTTTGGTTCAAACAAGTGTGTGGCTAATAAAAAAAGCAGGCAAATATATATCATGTTTACAGGGGGACTTGAAACCCATCTAAAAATGATATAACATTACTTTTTTTATTAACAAAAATTTAAAAAAACAAAATTTTAATATATTACGAAAAATCACGGTCAAAAATACCAATTACTGATTTTGGAGAAGACACATCAAATAAAAAAATAATGTCAAGTCGATTCGATTGATGTGACTACGTTCTTTTAGGCTCATAACTGTCACCTGCATAAGGCATAACTGTCACCTGCATAAGGCGGTCATTTTTGTGAAATTTCTCAGGGGGTATTATCATTCCACTTTTGTTTTTACTTTCGTGGGTAATGCTCGCGCAGCGCTAGGCCATTTTCGGCGGGCGACCGCACACGCGGAGTGGTTTCATATTTGTTTTTGAACAAATATTTTTGAAAGATAAACATAACCTCGAATGGTTTTCTGTCAGAAAACGTAAAAATACCCTTCTGCCTACTGTGGGCCTTGTTGACAAAACACCTGCAGTTGCCATGGTATCGGGGGCTTTAGGATAGTTAGGGGCTTTAGGTTAGAGGGCGCTTTGCTTATTTTGATTTCCCAATACTAAAAACAAAATAATATAACTGTAAACCAACATAATTCCCAACATAATATAACTGTAAATTGTAACGCCACTGGCAATATATATTGCCGCTTTACCATATTAATTATTTTATTTAAAATTTACCCTAATTCAAGAGTATCAATCTGGTTGACATATGTCAAAATCGCTGTCATCCAAGGATATTGGAAAAAGGATAGGTACATGAAGTTAAACAAATATTTCCATAAATTCCTACGCCGCTGATACGAATAATTTGTAACTCAACCATAAAAATTTTTAAAACTGGATAATATTTGAATCTAAAAAATTTAACCGTGCAGACATCTGCTAAAACAGCGTCAATCAGAAATATTTTTATATAAAGGGTATTGAAAAAATAGTAAAAAACATATTTTTAACTTTCGGTGTTACTGGCTCTAAAAAAATTAGTATTTTGTGAAGCTGTCAAAAATTTTTTCAAATTTTAACTTATTTTCAGCGCAAAAATATTAGTTTTATTGACATATGTCAAAAGGGCTGTTGGTGAAAAATAGTTGAATAAATACGGTAAAATTAATTTATTAATAAAAACTGGTAATTTTGTACGCAACTGGCACTAAAAATATCTAGAGTTTTTTAATGTACCTTCAAACGAAGTATCTCTGATCAATCTAGTAATACTGTAGAAATTCTGGTGTCACTTGGTCATTTCGTCAAGAAGATAATAAAATAAATCGATTAATAAGTGATATCATACAAGATTTTTTGAACCGTAAAATTCAATGACGCTATAGGTACTCTTTGAATAATATCTCACAACTGCACCATGAAAATTCTTAAATTTGGAAGTAATAATAATACAAAAACGTAAATAATGTTGACATATGTCAAAGCTGTCAGTCAGAAAGGCTTAAAAATAATGTGTCTCAAAATTTTATTAAAAATATTTCTTAAATTTGTACGCCTCTGGTTTTAACAACATGAGTCGCATTATTTTGAAACTTTATATACTATGTCTTCAATGTATGTAGTAAAGATGTGCCAAGTGCACAGTGTACACGTGCGGAGTTATTGTCAAAAACCCGTCTTAACACCATTAATTTGTGGTTAAAACTACGGCCATCTTTGATGACGTCATAGACACCCTTTGCACAAAATGTCGTTACTCCACCATGGATATTATTTGTGAAAGCATTTCCTACAAAAGAAAAGTATGTCACAATGCATCTAAACATACGTGCACACGGGAAGACATAGGCTGCAGGACTATATAAAAAAAATGTTTTATCAAGACAAATAGAGCTTGACCATTAAAGAAATAAAAACTTGAAAGAAAATTAAGTTTTTTTACAACAGTCAAGTTTGGATTAAAAAGTAAATGGTTCAAACTATTTCATAGAGGCTTACACATTAAATTGTACATAATTTAGAAATCAGTTCATTTCACAAGTTTTTAATGGGATCACTGTGATAGAAAATTAAAATTTTCTTTTTGATTCTAAAAGGGATTGCAGATTTTGTATCAAATATTTGATTTATTTTATACTAGCGCATATATCGTTTTTTTTCCTGACGAATGCATTATCCTAAAGGATAAAATTTTAAAAAATTTTACAGTTCTCATATATATATATATATACTGTAAAATTTAAATGTAAGATATAAATGCTACCTTTGCTAGTTAATTTATTTTTATTAAAATATTAAAGTCACTGTTTTATTTTTTAGGCATGTGGAAAATGTGAAAGAGACCAGTATACAATAGTAAACTGTAAAGGAAAATATTTTCACTGTATAAATGAGACATGGTTTTATCAGTGCGTTAGTTATGGACCAGTTACCTTGGCAATTTCCAGTCAAGAAGCCCTAGAATGTCCGAAAGGATTGGTTTGCAGTGAAACAGACGAACTTGAGTGTGTCGAACCTTGGGAAGTGGTAACGACAACCCCTTGTCCCGACGATACGACAACTAAAGCTGTGACTAATACAAAAACGAGCAAAAACAACACTAGTACAAGTTCATCAAGTGAAAGTTCCACCAAAAACTCAAAATCATCCACACCAGTGTCAACTTCTGAAAGTAGCAGTTCTGAGTCAGGATCAACTTCAACCAGTGCCAGTTCAACAGAAAACTCAAAATCATCCACACCAGTGTCAACTTCTAAAAGTAGCAGCTCTGAGTCAGGATCAACTTCAACCAGTGCCAGTTCAACAGAAAACTCAAAATCATCCACACCAGTGTCAACTTCTAAAAGTAGCAGCTCTGAGTCAGAATCAACTTCAACCAGTGCCAGTTCAACAGGCAACACAAAATCATCCACACCAGTGTCAACTTCTGAAAGTAGTAGCTCTGAGTCAGGATCAACTTCAACCAGTTCCAGTTCAACAGGCAACACAAAATCATCCACACCAGTGTCAACTTCTGAAAGTAGTAGCTCTGAGTCAGGATCAAGTTCAACCAGTGCCAGTTCAACAGGCAACACAAAATCATCCACACCAGTGTCAACTTCTGAAAGTAGTAGCTCTGAGTCAGGATCAACTTCAACCAGTTCCAGTTCGACAGAAAACTCAAAATCATCCACACCAGTGTCAACTTCTGAAAGTAGTAGCTCTGAGTCAGGATCAACTTCAACCAGTACCAGTTCAACAGGCAACACAAAATCATCCACACCAGTGTCAACTTCTGAAAGTAGCAGCTCTGAGTCAGAATCAACTTCAACCAGTGCCAGTTCAACAGGCAACACAAAATCATCCACACCAGTGTCAACTTCTGAAAGTAGCAGCTCTGAGTCAGAATCAACTTCAACCAGTGCCAGTTCAACAGGCAACACAAAATCATCCACACCAGTGTCAACTTCTGAAAGTAGCAGCTCTGAGTCAGAATCAACTTCAACCAGTGCCAGTTCAACAGGCAACACAAAATCATCCACACCAGTGTCAACTTCTGAAAGTAGTACCTCTGAGTCAGGATCAACTTCAACTAGTTCCAGTTCGACAGAAAACTCAAAATCATCCCCACCAGTGTCAACTTCTGAAAGTAGCAGCTCTGAGTCAGAATCAACTTCAACCAGTGCCAGTTCAACAGGCAACACAAAATCATCCACACCAGTGTCAACTTCTGAAAGTAGTAGCTCTGAGTCAGGATCAACTTCAACCAGTTCCAGTTCAACAGGCAACACAAAATCATCCACACCAGTGTCAACTTCTGAAAGTAGTAGCTCTGAGTCAGGATCAACTTCAACCAGTTCCAGTTCGACAGAAAACTCAAAATCATCCACACCAGTGTCAACTTCTGAAAGTAGTAGCTCTGAGTCAGGATCAACTTCAACCAGTGCCAGTTCAACAGAAAACTCAAAATCATCCACACCAGTGTCAATTTCTGAAAGTAGTAGCTCTGAGTCAGGATCAACTTCAACCAGTTCCAGTTCGACAGAAAACTCAAAATCATCCACACCAGTGTCAACTTCTAAAAGTAGCAGCTCTGAGTCAGAATCAACTTCAACCAGTGCCAGTTCAACAGGCAACACAAAATCATCCACACCAGTGTCAACTTCTGAAAGTAGTAGCTCTGAGCCAGGATCAACTTCAACCAGTTCCAGTTCAACAGGCAACACAAAATCATCCACACCAGTGTCAACTTCTGAAAGTAGTAGCTCTGAGTCAGGATCAACTTCAACCAGTTCCAGTTCGACAGAAACCTCAAAATCATCCACACCAGTGTCAACTTCTGAAAGTAGCAGCTCTGAGTCAGAATCAACTTTAACCAGTGCCAGTTCAACAGGCAACACAAAATCATCCACACCAGTGTCAACTTCTGAAAGTAGTAGCTCTGAGTCAGGATCAACTTCAACCAGTTCCAGTTCGACAGAAAACTCAAAATCATCCACACCAGTGTCAACTTCTGAAAGTAGCAGCTCTGAGTCAGAATCAACTTCAACCAGTGCCAGTTCAACAGGCAACACAAAATCATCCACACCAGTGTCAACTTCTGAAAGTAGCAGCTCTGAGTCAGAATCAACTTCAACCAGTGCCAGTTCAACAGGCAACATAAAATCATCCACACCAGTGTCAACTTCTGAAAGTAGTAGCTCTGAGTCAGGATCAACTTCAACCAGTTCCAGTTCAACAGGCAACACAAAATCATCCACACCAGTGTCAACTTCTGAAAGTAGTAGCTCTGAGTCAGGATCAACTTCAACCAGTTCCAGTTCGACAGAAAACTCAAAATCATCCACACCAGTGTCAACTTCTGAAAGTAGCAGCTCTGAGTCAGAATCAACTTCAACCAGTGCCAGTTCAACAGGCAACACAAAATCATCCACACCAGTGTCAACTTCTGAAAGTAGTAGCTCTGAGTCAGGATCAACTTCAACCAGTGCCAGTTCAACAGAAAACTCAAAATCATCCACACCAGTGTCAACTTCTAAAAGTAGCAGCTCTGAGTCAGGATCAACTTCAACCAGTTCCAGTTTAACAGGCAACACAAAATCATCCACACCAGTGTCAACTTCTGAAAGTAGTAGCTCTGAGTCAGGATCAACTTCAACCAGTTCCAGTTCGACAGAAAACTCAAAATCATCCACACCAGTGTCAACTTCTGAAAGTAGTAGCTCTGAGTCAGGATCAACTTCAACCAGTTCCAGTTCGACAGAAAACTCAAAATCACCCACACCAGTGTCAACTTCTGAAAGTAGCAGCTCTGAGTCAGAATCAACTTCAACCAGTGCCAGTTCAACAGAAAACTCAAAATCATCCACACCAGTGTCAACTTCTAAAAGTAGCAGCTCTGAGTCAGGATCAACTTCAACCAGTTCCAGTTTAACAGGCAACACAAAATCATCCACACCAGTGTCAACTTCTGAAAGTAGTAGCTCTGAGTCAGGATCAACTTCAACCAGTTCCAGTTCGACAGAAAACTCAAAATCATCCACACCAGTGTCAACTTCTGAAAGTAGCAGCTCTGAGTCAGAATCAACTTCAACCAGTGCCAGTTCAACAGAAAACTCAAAATCATCCACACCAGTGTCAACTTCTAAAAGTAGCAGCTCTGAGTCAGGATCAACTTCAACCAGTTCCAGTTTAACAGGCAACACAAAATCATCCACACCAGTGTCAACTTCTGAAAGTAGTAGCTCTGAGTCAGGATCAACTTCAACCAGTTCCAGTTCAACAGGCAACACAAAATCATCCACACCAGTGTCAACTTCTGAAAGTAGTAGCTCTGAGTCAGGATCAACTTCAACCAGTGCCAGTTCAACAGAAAACTCAAAATCATCCACACCAGTGTCAACTTCTAAAAGTAGCAGCTCTGAGTCAGAATCAACTTCAACCAGTGCCAGTTCAATAGGCAACACAAAATCATCCACACCAGTGTCAACTTCTGAAAGTAGCAGCTCTGAGTCAGAATCAACTTCAACCAGTGCCAGTTCAACAGGCAACACAAAATCATCCACACCAGTGTCAACTTCTGAAAGTAGTAGCTCTGAGTCAGGATCAACTTCAACCAGTGCCAGTTCGACAGAAAACCCAAAATCATCCACACCAGTGTCAACTTCTGAAAGTAGCAGCTCTGAGTCAGGATCAACTTCAACCAGTGCCAGATCAACAGAAAACTCAAAATCATCCACACCAGTGTCAACTTCTAAAAGTAGTAGCTCTGAGTCAGGATCAACTTCAACCAGTTCCAGTTCGACAGAAAAATCAAAATCATCCACACCAGTGTCAACTTCTGAAAGTGGCAGCTCTGAGTCAGAATCAACTTCAACCAGTGACAGTTCAACAGGCAACACAAAATCATCCACACCAGTGTCAACTTCTGAAAGTAGTAGCTCTGAGTCAGGATCAACTTCAACCAGTTCCAGTTCGACAGAAAACTCAAAATCATCCACACCAGTGTCAACTTCTGAAAGTAGTAGCTCTGAGTCAGGATCAACTTCAACCAGTTCCAGTTCGACAGAAAACTTAAAATCATCCACACCAGTGTCAACTTCTGAAAGTAGCAGCTCTGAGTCAGAATCAACTTCAACCAGTGCCAGTTCAACAGGCAATACAAAATCATCCACACCAGTGTCAACTTCTGAAAGTAGTAGCTCTGAGTCAGGATCAACTTCAACCAGTTCCAGTTCAACAGGCAACACAAAATCATCCACACCAGTGTCAACTTCTGAAAGTAGTAGCTCTGAGTCAGGCTCAACTTCAACCAGTTCCCGTTCGACAGAAAACTCAAAATCATCCACACCAGTGTCAACTTCTGAAAGTAGCAGCTCTGAGTCAGAATCAACTTCAACCAGTGCCAGTTCAACAGGCAACACAAAATCATCCACACCAGTGTCAACTTCTGAAAGTAGCAGCTCTGAGTCAGGATCAACTTCAACCAGTGCCAGATCAACAGAAAACTCAAAATCATCCACAGCAGTGTCAACTTCTAAAAGTAGTAGCTCTGAGTCAGGATCAACTTCAACCAGTGCCAGTTCAACAGGCAACACAAAATCATCCACACCAGTGTCAACTTCTGAAAGTAGTAGCTCTGAGTCAGGATCAACTTCAACCAGTTCCAGTTCGACAGAAAACTCAAAATCATCCACACCAGTGTCAACTTCTGAAAGCAGCAGCTCTGAGTCAGAATCAACTTCAACCAGTGCCAGTTCAACAGGCAACACAAAATCATCCACACCAGTGTCAACTTCTGAAAGTAGTAGCTCTGAGTCAGGATCAACTTCAACCAGTTCCAGTTCAACAGGCAACACAAAATCATCCACACCAGTGTCAACTTTTGAAAGTAGTAGCTCTGAGTCAGGATCAACTTCAACCAGTTCCAGTTCGACAGAAAACTCAAAATCATCCACACCAGTGTCAACTTCTAAAAGTAGCAGCTCTGAGTCAGAATCAACTTCAACCAGTGCCAGTTCAACAGGCAACACAAAATCATCCACACCAGTGTCAACTTCTGAAAGTAGTAGGTCTGAGTCAGGATCAACTTCAACCAGTTCCAGTTCAACAGGCAACACAAAATCATCCACACCAGTGTCAACTTCTGAAAGTAGTAGCTCTGAGTCAGGCTCAACTTCAACCAGTTCCAGTTCGACAGAAAACTCAAAATCATCCACACCAGTGTCAACTTCTGAAAGTAGCAGCTCTGAGTCAGAATCAACTTCAACCAGTGCCAGTTCAACAGGCAACACAAAATCATCCACACCAGTGTCAACTTCTGAAAGTAGTAGCTCTGAGTCAGGATCAACTTCAACCAGTTCCAGTTCAACAGGCAACACAAAATCATCCACACCAGTGTCAACTTCTGAAAGTAGTAGCTCTGAGTCAGGATCAACTTCAACCAGTTCCAGTTCGACAGAAAACTCAAAATCATCCACACCAGTGTCAACTTCTGAAAGTAGCAGCTCTGAGTCAGAATCAACTTCAACCAGTGCCAGTTCAACAGGCAACACAAAATCATCCAGCCCAGTGTCAACTTCTGAAAGTAGCAGCTCTGAGTCAGAATCAACTTCAACCAGTGCCAGTTCAACAGGCAACACAAAATCATCCACACCAGTGTCAACTTCTGAAAGTAGCAGCTCTGAGTCAGAATCAACTTCAACCAGTGCCAGTTCAACAGGCAACACAAAATCATCCACACCAGTGTCAACTTCTGAAAGTAGTAGCTCTGAGTCAGGATCAACTTCAACCAGTGCCAGTTCGACAGAAAACCCAAAATCATCCACACCAGTGTCAACTTCTGAAAGTAGCAGCTCTGAGTCAGGATCAACTTCAAACAGTTCCAGTTCGACAGAAAACTCAAAATCATCCACACCAGTGTCAACTTCTGAAAGTAGTAGCTCTGAGTCAGGATCAACTTCAACCAGTTCCAGTTCGACAGAAAACTCAAAATCATCCACACTAGTGTCAACTTCTGAAAGTAGCAGCTCTGAGTCAGAATCAACTTCAACAAGTACCAGTTCAACAGGCAACACAAAATCATCCACACCAGTGTCAACTTCTGAAAGTAGTAGCTCTGAGTCAGGATCAACTTCAACCAGTTCCAGTTCGACAGGAAACTCAAAATCATCCACACCAGTGTCAACTTCTGAAAGTAGCAGCTCTGAGTCAGAATCAACTTCAACCAGTGCCAGTTCAACAGGCAGCACAAAATCATCCACACCAGTGTCAACTTCTGAAAGTAGTAGCTCTGAGTCAGGATCAACTTCAACCAGTTCCAGTTTGACAGAAAACTCAAAATCATCCACACCAGTGTCAACTTCTGAAAGTAGCAGCTCTGAGTCAGAATCAACTTCAACCAGTGCCAGTTCAACAGGCAACACAAAATCATCCACACCAGTGTCAACTTCTGAAAGTAGTAGCTCTGAGTCAGGATCAACTTCAACCAGTTCCAGTTCAACAGGCAACACAAAATCATCCACACCAGTGTCAACTTCTGAAAGTAGTAGCTCTGAGTCAGGATCAACTTCAACCAGTTCCAGTTCGACAGAAAACTCAAAATCATCCACACCAGTGTCAACTTCTGAAAGTAGCAGCTCTGAGTCAGAATCAACTTCAACCAGTGCCAGTTCAACAGGCAACACAAAATCATCCACACCAGTGTCAACTTCTGAAAGTAGTAGCTCAGAGTCAGGATCAACTTCAACCAGTTCCAGTTCAACAGGCAACACAAAATCATCCACACCAGTGTCAACTTCTGAAAGTAGTAGCTCTGAGTCAGGATCAACTTCAACCAGTTCCAGTTCGACAGAAATCTCAAAATCATCCACACCAGTGTCAACTTCTGAAAGTAGCAGTTCTGAGTCAGAATCAACTTCAACCAGTGCCAGTTCAACAGGCAACACAAAATCATCCACACCAGTGTCAACTTCTGAAAGTAGTAGCTCTGAGTCAGGATCAACTTCAACCAGTGCCAGTTCAACAGAAAACTCAAAATCATCTACACCAGTGTCAACTTCTAAAATTAGCAGCTCTGAGTCAGAATCAACTTCAACCAGTGCCAGTTCAACAGGCAACACAAAATCATCCACACCAGTGTCAACTTCTGAAAGTAGTAGCTCTGAGTCAGGATCAACTTCAACCAGTGCCAGTTCAACAGAAAACTCAAAATCATCTACACCAGTGTCAACTTCTAAAATTAGCAGCTCTGAGTCAGAATCAACTTCAACCAGTGCCAGTTCAACAGGCAACACAAAATCATCCACACCAGTGTCAACTTCTGAAAGTAGTAGCTCTGAGTCAGGATCAACTTCAACCAGTTCCAGTTCAACAGGCAACACAAAATCATCCACACCAGTGCCAACTTCTGAAAGTAGCAGCTCTGAGTCAGAATCAACTTCAACCATTGCCAGTTCAACAGGCAACACAAAATCATCCACACCAGTGTCAACTTCTAAAAGTAGCAGCTCTGAGTCAGAATCAACTTCAACCAGTGCCAGTTCAACAGGCAACACAAAATCATCCACACCAGTGTCAACTTCTGAAAGTAGTAGCTCTGAGTCAGGATCAACTTCAACCAGTTCCAGTTCGACAGAAAACTCAAAATCATCCACACCAGTGTCAACTTCTGAAAGTAGCAGCTCTGAGTCAGAATCAACTTCAACCAGTGCCAGTTCAACAGGCAACACAAAATCATCCACACCAGTGTCAACTTCTGAAAGTAGTAGCTCTGAGTCAGGATCAACTTCAACCAGTTCCAGTTCGACAGAAAACTCAAAATCATCCACACCAGTGTCAACTTCTGAAAGTAGCAGCTCTGAGTCAGAATCAACTTCAACCAGTGCCAGTTCAACAGGCAACACAAAATCATCCACACCAGTGTCAACTTCTGAAAGTAGTAGCTCTGAGTCAGGATCAACTTCAACCAGTTCCAGTTCAACAGGCAACACAAAATCATCCACACCAGTGTCAACTTCTGAAAGTAGTAGCTCTGAGTCAGGATCAACTTCAACCAGTTCCAGTTCGACAGAAAACTCAAAATCATCCACACCAGTGTCAACTTCTGAAAGTAGCAGCTCTGAGTCAGAATCAACTTCAACCAGTGCCAGTTTAACAGGCAACACAAAATCATCCACACCAGTGTCAACTTCTGAAAGTAGTAGCTCTGAGTCAGGATTAACTTCAACCAGTGCCAGTTCAACAGAAAACTCAAAATCATCCACACCAGTGTCAACTTCTAAAAGTAGCAGCTCTGATTCAGGATCAACTTCAACCAGTGTCAGTTCAACAGGCAACACAAAATCAGCCACACCAGTGTCAACTTCTGACAGTAGTAGCTCTGAGTCAGGATCAACTTCAACCAGTGCCAGTTCGACAGAAAACCCAAAATCATCCACACCAGTGTCAACTTCTGAAAGTAGCAGCTCTGAGTCAGGATCAACTTCAACCAGTGCCAGATCAACAGAAAACTCAAAATCATCCACACCAGTGTCAACTTCTGAAAGTAGCAGCTCTGAGTCAGAATCAACTTCAACCAGTGCCAGTTCAACAGGCAACACAAAATCATCCACACCAGTGTCAACTTCTGAAAGTAGCAGCTCTGAGTCAGAATCAACTTCAACCAGTGCCAGTTCAACAGGCAACACAAAATCATCCACACCATTGTCAACTTCTGAAAGTAGTAGCTCTGAGTCAGGATCAACTTCAACCAGTGCCAGTTCAACAGAAAACTCAAAATCATCCACACCAGTGTCAACTTCTAAAAGTAGCAGCTCTGAGTCAGGATCAACTTCAACCAGTGCCAGTTCAACAGGCAACACAAAATCATCCACACCAGTGTCAACTTCTGAAAGTAGCAGCTCTGAGTCAGGATCAACTTCAACCAGTGCCAGTTCGACAGAAAACCCAAAATCATCCACACCAGTGTCAACTTCTGAAAGTAGCAGCTCTGAGTCAGGATCAACTTCAACCAGTGCCAGATCAACAGAAAACTCAAAATCATCCACACCAGTGTCAACTTCTAAAAGTAGTAGCTCTGAGTCAGGATCAACTTCAACCAGTGCCAGTTCAACAGGCAACACAAAATCATCCACACCAGTGTCAACTTCTGAAAGTAGTAGCTCTGAGTCAGGATCAACTTCAACCAGTGCCAGTTCGACAGAAAACCCAAAATCATCCACACCAGTGTCAACTTCTGAAAGTAGCAGCTCTGAGTCAGGATCAACTTCAACCAGTGCCAGATCAACAGAAAACTCAAAATCATCCACACCAGTGTCAACTTCTGAAAGTAGCAGCTCTGAGTCAGAATCAACTTCAACCAGTGCCAGTTCAACAGGCAACACAAAATCATCCACACCAGTGTCAACTTCTGAAAGTAGCAGCTCTGAGTCAGAATCAACTTCAACCAGTGCCAGTTCAACAGGCAACACAAAATCGTCCACACCAGTGTCAACTTCTGAAAGTAGTAGCTCTGAGTCAGGATCAACTTCAACCTGTGCCAGTTCAACAGGCAACACAAAATCGTCCACACCAGTGTCAACTTCTGAAAGTAGCAGCTCTGAGTCAGAATCAACTTCAACCAGTGCCAGTTCAACAGGCAACACAAAATCATCCACACCAGTGTCAACTTCTGAAAGTAGTAGCTCTGAGTCAGGAACAACTTCAACTAGTTCCTGTTCAACAGGCAACACAAAATCATCCACACCAGTGTCAACTTCTGAAAGTAGTAGCTCTGAGTCAGGATCAACTTCAACCAGTTCCAGTTCAACAGGCAACACAAAATCATCCACACCAGTGTCAACTTCTGAAAGTTCTGAATGTAGCAGCTCTGAGTCAGAATCAACTTCAACCAGTGCCAGTTCAACAGGCAACACAAAATCATCCACACCAGTGTCAACTTCTGAAAGTAGTAGCTCTGAGTCAGGATCAACTTCAACCAGTGCCAGTTCAACAGGCAACACAAAATCGTCCACACCAGTGTCAACTTCTGAAAGTAGCAGCTCTGAGTCAGAATCAACTTCAACCAGTGCCAGTTCAACAGACAACACAAAATCATCCGCACCAGTGTCAACTTCTGAAAGTAGTAGCTCTGAGTCAGGATCAACTTCAACCAGTTCCAGTTCAACAGGCAACACAAAATCGTCCACACCAGTGTCAACTTCTGAAAGTAGCAGCTCTGAGTCAGAATCAACTTCAACCAGTGCCAGTTCAACAGGCAACACAAAATCGTCCACACCAGTGTCAACTTCTGAAAGTAGCAGCTCTGAGTCAGAATCAACTTCAACCAGTGCCAGTTCAACAGGAAACACAAAATCATCCACACCAGTGTCAACTTCTGAAAGTAGTAGCTCTGAGTCAGGATCAACTTCAACCAGTTCCAGTTCAACCGAAATCTTAAAATCATCTACACCAGTGTCAACTTCTGAAAGTAGCAGCTCTAGTTTAGGATCAACTTCAACCAGTGCCAGTTCGACAAAGAACTCAAAATCATCCACACCAGTGTCAACTTCTGAAAGTAGCAGCTCTGAGTCAGGATCAACTTCAACCAGTGCCAGTTCAACCGAAAACTCAAAATCATCTACACCAGTGTCAACTTCTGAAAGTAGCAGCTCTAGTTCAGGATCAACTTCAACCAGTGCTAGTTCAACCAGTGCCAGTTCAACCGAAAACTCAAAATCATCCACACCAGTGTCAACTTCTGAAAGTAGTTTAACCACATTAGCTTCTAATGTAACAGAATTTGTTTGCACGCAAAGTGGAAAGTTTGCAGATTTAAAAGATTGTGCAAAATATCACATTTGCATTGATGTGCTCCAACAATTTATACATCTTTCATTACTATGTCCTAAAGGTTCACTTTATGATTCCTATAATAAATACTGCACAACCAATCTTGTTCAGTGTCCTGGTGAAGTTCAAATTAACTGTACAGGTGAAGGAGTTTTTGCACACCCAACGGAATGCAATCGTTACTATAGTTGTAAATACAACTACCTCTATGAAAAATATGAATTAAAACAGTATTCCTGCCCTCTTAACCAAGCTTACAACCAAACCAGCAAATGTTGCGCCGCTTCCACTACGTGTGTTAGCACGACTATTTCTGAATTCAAATGTACAGAAACTGGATATTTCCCGTGCGAAAATAACTGCAAAAACTTTTATATTTGCAAATATGTCAATAATATTTTGACAAAGACTATAAAAACATGTGGCCTTTTTGCCCTTTATGACAGAGAAAGAGCAAAATGCCGAAAGGGGTGCCTTGTTTTAAACTGTCCATATAACAATGCAGATATTGACGACGATTGATAAAATAATGTCGAGACTTGATATATATGATAACAAATACATTTTAAATATATATATATATATTGTACATTGTAGCTAAATATATTTTAATACTAATTTAATTTGATTAATTTAAACTCTTACGAAAAAATCCTTATTACTCATGTTTCAACAACTTCATTTACAACCAGTTTTATTTTGCCAATATTGATGATGAAGACGAAGTTTAGTTTATAAAACGCAGAATTAGAACATTGCGCTTCAAGAATTATATGACAGTCTTTTTACAATTAGCTATACATTTCCAAATTAAAGGAAAGTTACTTTATAAAAATAATATATACATTTTTGGATCACCTCTTAAAAATAAATTGTAAAAATTGTTTGGTTAAGTGGAGTTTAAATCTATTAACTACAAAATCGTAGCAGCTTTGGTTGAAAACTTATGAAATTTTAAATATTATAACGCCTTCACATTTTCTTAAGAAACCCAACCAGCGTGGTTTTTTTTTCTCTTAAACTATAAGATATTTGTCGGCCCGGAATACGGAAAACTATACATTTGGAGAAGCTTTATGATATATAAGTTACGAGTTTTCAAAGATACTTAACCTCTACTTATCCTCCAAATCACCATCACCCCACACATTTTTTTTGTTAAATTAGGAAGCTATGTTGGGAATTTGGAACCTTTGGTTGCACTATAACAAAGTTATGATTGTTTTCCACAAACCAAAACTACACTTTTTTGCACTCAACGCGCGTTTCGTTAACAACGTTAGCATCATCACGAGACGATAAACAATAAACTAAATTAACCTACGTTCTATCTTATATACTATCTTTTCGTGGGCGGAGATAAGACGAATAATGATCAATGATCAATCATCAATCACAAATTATTTTATTTATTATTATTACTGTTTTAACATGAAAATTTTCATCTGTGAACCAATACATTCTTAGCCAGGTAAATAGTGAAAACCCATAAATATCAGAATGCCCAGAAAAGCTTTAAGTTCTTCTAACTGTAGATTTAACGTTTGACCTTTTTGTGGGGCATAAAGATTTCAGCTATTTCACACAAGATAAACTCGGACAAAAAAAGTGATAAAAAATTTAAAGGAGTCTTTAAATTGTCTTGAATTTTGTCGGTTCTGTAAACCGAGCCTGGGAAAATATTTTTGGATGTTGCGATTCGTTTGACCTATTGGCAGGTTATCCTCGGTATTAGAATCACCCTCAATATCTGAATCGAATGCCTGTTCATCGGGTATACCAAGATCAATTTCATCTGCTGCTTGTTTAGCTAATCTCTCAAGCTCTTTAATTGATAAACCTCTCGAAGTGCTGGTCATATTTTTGCTAAAAATATATTCATGCAGTACTTAGTCAGGTAATAGCATAGGTAAAACCTAACATATCTGTATAAAATAACCCCCCCCCTACCAAAATAATAACTTGTTTAAGCTAAACCACAAATAAATTGCTTCAATTGTTTTTTTTTTCGAAAACTCTGCGAGAGAAACATACACAAAGAAAACACTGCCAATATGGTTTAAAAATTTGCTCAAAATATACATAAAAGTGGCTCATAAAATCACTAGAACTGGAAGAATCTTTCAAAAATCAAAACTAACCTAATAGTGCATTATGTATCTAAAGACATCCATATTTATAAAAATTGAAAAATTGTATTAAAAATTATATTTTTTTTTAATTTGAATATATGTGTGTAGCGAGCTAATTTGAATATCACAACCTAAAATGTTTCTATTTATAATCTAGCAACCAAATCAAATATATTTTATAACTAAAAGGGACCTTAGCATGTCTAAAATGATAATTTTACCAATATTTTGCATTGAAGCACAGTTTTTAACTTAAATTAAAATAATGAAATTTTCAAAAGAAAAATCCATAAAAAATAATCATTTAATGGACACTGGGATAATAATTTCCCACTTGGACGATTAGACGAGCCGCTATACGATATCAACGCGCACATCTGACTTCGACTCGCGCGGGTGGGTAGTAGATATCCCAAAGATCCTGGTCATAAAGGATGTGGGAAAATAATATCCCACCACTCTATAAAGTGTTAAATTGTATGGTTAACTACCGAATTATACTTTGACACTGACTTTTATACTATGCTGGACTAAAATTTTAAAATATTGAGATGAAAAGATTGTGTTTAAAAATGATTCATAAAATAATACTAACTAATTCATAAAATAACTCTTAACTAAAATTTAAAAACACAACTGTATGGTCTGGGTCTTGTTGTAACTTTCAATAAACCAGTCCCTGGCTTTCTTCCTATTTGTGATCTTTTTCCCATCGTTTTTTAATTTTCATAATCGTGGTTTATTGCGTCCAGAATGTCTATCCACGCCTTTAATTGAACAACCTAGTTGCAGTTTTTTCAGAAGTTGGGCTTTTTTAAATAAAGAAATTTGAAAAGGCATTGTCAAAATGACATGCTTTGACAGTTTTAGACAAACATCAGACAAATATTGTGATGATTGATTTTGTCTGTAAAAATAGACAAAAAAAGTTATTACAACAAAAACTAGTGCGTACCACTTTTATGATGCCGGAAGTGTACGTAAAATATTTTTGATGTAATATATAGCTTTTATTAACTTATTTGTGATAGTATAATATCTTAATACTTATGGTATTGAACTCAACTATCATATTTTTTTGGGTACCTTTTGCGCAGTATTGCGCAAGCGCTTTTTTCTTTTGTGCAGCCACCGTCTAGAAACTAAATGTTTGTAAGTTTTTATCACTCAATTAGATTGAATACGTTTTGCGCAGTCATTAAAACATTTTTCGCAGCAACCCCTCAAAAGATAGAGGTATTGGACGAGCGTGAAGTTGCCCCCCCACTTAACAGTTCTTAAAACTAAATAGTTTATTTATTACTATTCCTTTTGCGCAGAATTGCGCAGTAACTTAAATTTTTTGCGCAGCAATTCCAAAAAAGTTACAGCTGTTTAATTGGTTGCGCGGTAAGGATGTTAATTTAACTTGCAAAACTGACATTATCAGTTTTCGAATGATACATGAAAACTGAAAAAGTGCATCCCAATGGAACAGCAGCATCAACTCAGTTGTGCATTGGTGGCGCACCAGTTTTACGCACACAAGTAGGAAATAGTTCAGACTTCACTTTTTGGTAGATTCCAAGAAAAAAAAAATTATATATCTTGAATTACGTGTTTGTGCCATCCATCACCATTATTTAAGGTAAAAATTAAAATCTTACATATACATCTTAGAGGGTAGCACCCTATAAACCTGTAAAAAAATTCCAAAATTTCTCAATATTAAAAAAAATACATTTAAAAAAAACACATTAAAGCATTTTTGTAGCACGTTTAGTATCTTAGAGAAATTAAAAATAAGTAAAATAAATAAAATAAATTTCAAAATTTGAAAAAATTGGCGTTTTAGACTTTTATGTGCCATTCATTAAAAAAATCAATTTTTTAAAAACGAATCTTTGAGAGTTGTATGTATAATGTTTCATAAAGTTTCTTGTAGCTTCTACACTTTTTTCAAAAAAAATCTAGTTTGAAATTCTGCAAAAAATGGTCAATTTATTTTTATTTTTTTGCACCAAGATTTTGCCAGGAATTTGGCGATAAAAAAATAAAAAACCAAATGCAGCTCGCATTAAAAAAATATACAGGGTGGAAACTTTAAATGGAATATTGGCCGTAGCGGTTAAATAATAGTTAAAAAAAAAGCAGATAAAATTCTCTGCAAAAAATTTTTGTAAACGGACCCCCAGAAAGAGGTCTATTCAAATAAAACTTTTTTTTTTTTAAATGAGAAAACCCCGCTTGTGAAACCTTGTTGGAAAGCTTATAAAAAAAGAAAAACGCTCATGTTTTTTTTTGACATTTGTCAATCCATGTGTCAAAAATTTTAAAAAAATGATTGTGTCGGACTTCAAATGGAACTGCCTTAGGCGGGTTCGAAATTTTTTTTTTCCTTTGAAAGTAAGAGTTGTATGTGAGTAGACCCCTTTCTGAGAGTAGGTTCACAAAAATTTTTAGCTGAAAATTTTTATTGCTAAAAATATTAGTTAAGGGGTTTTTGGATATTTCTAAAAACAAATTTCTAATCCGCTAGGGACAATGTTCTATTTAAAGCCTTACATAATTATTTTTTGAGAATTTTTGACAGATGGATTGAGAAATGTTAAAAAAAGTACACGAGCGTTTTTTTCCATAGGCTTTCCAACAAGGTGCCACAAGCGGGGCCTTTTCATTTGAAAAAAAAGTTGTATGTTAATAGACCTCTTTCTGAGGGTTCGTTCACAAAAATTTTATGCCAAAAATTTTGATTGCTAAAAATATCAATTGACGTGTTTTTGGATTTTTCTAAAAAAATTTCCAAGCCGCTAGGGGCAATGTTACACGAGCATTTTTCTTTTTCGATAATCTTTCCAACAAGGTGCCACAAGCGGGGTCTTCTCATTTAAAAAAAAAGTTGTATGTGAATAGACCCCTTTCTGAGGGTCCGTTCACAAAAAATTTTTGCCGAAAATTTTGGCTGCTAAAAATCTTACTTGACGGGTTATTGGATTTTTTGAAAAAACAATTTTTTAATCCGCTACGGCCAATATTTCATTTAAAGTCTCCACCCTGTCAAAGTGACAGGATTTGTCCATTTTATTAGCTGAGCCATAAAAAGTAATAAAAAATTAATTTTAAAAAATTTTCAGATATTTTTACCGATTTAAGTTAAAAACACTTAATTTTATACATAATCGAAAAGAATTTTTGCTTTTGTTTGGAATCGCACTTTTTTATTTTTGGTAATTTAAATTTGTTTGAGAAACTCTTGAGAAAAGGAATATTTGGGTCATATGACCTTTTTTGCGCGAAAAATACCACGCAGCCGTGCGCAGAAAGACGAAAAAACTTAGTTTTTTGGTCACTTCGAAAAAGTTGGTTGAAGGTGAAACAGAAAAACTTCACTTCTCCTCCGGCCGTTAGTTTGGTGCACCAAGACTCCAACCACATGTTTGATGGGAGAAAAATCAGGTAAGTCTTAGCGTGGGTCGATCGTTCTCTTCTTTATAACTAAATTATTTTGAATTTTCCATTTTTGTCTCCCAAACGGGGTAAAATGCCTTTGGGGTAAATTCCATTTTTTTAAAATTATTTTACAAATTTATTTTATCTCGAGAGATCCAATTCATTGGTCCTTCGAAAGCCAGATTCTGAAAAATCCTGTGGAAATTCAGTTTTTCTTACAAAATTGGTTTGGTGACATCGCTGTGTCATTGATCAGCTGTGAAATACTTTTTCGTTGTCCGATTTGAAAACGTCAGATGCATGTCAATAAGTGAGCCTAAGCCTTACTTTTCACACATGCTTTTGACAGACTTTTTTGTTTTCATTGTCTTTAAAAGCTGATTTTTGCTCAGTTTTTACCCAGTTTTGACTGATTGTTCTCCTGTTTATGTATTTTTGGTTTGTTTACCTACCTTGTCTGATCTGAAAGCTTTGCTGAAGCAACAGAAATCAATATGTACTCGTGTACAAACTACTTTAAGTAAAGTCCAAGAGGCACAAATTGATTCTAGGGAAGTGTCAACTCTTGATAGACGCTTACAGGACTTTAAAACACAAATATCTGATTTGGATAGATTGCATTTTGAAATAATTAGTCAGAATTTTATTGATAAACAGGAGCCTAATCAGGACCAGTTAGTACAAGAATTTGATGATATGAAATACTCAATAAAAACCATATCCAGAGAACTTTTTCCTGAGCCTTATGACCCACCCAAGTGTATGCTCCAACTAGCACAGGTTTGGAAATACAACGCATTAATGTATCCAATTTTAATGGGGATCTTAAAAAGTGGCCAACTTTCTTTGACATGTTCCGTAGCTTAGTTCATGATAAATCCGAGGTGAGTTCATTTGCAAAGTTTCAAGGGCTTAGTACTACTTTAACGGGTGAAGCTGAAAGCGTTACGTCCAATAACTATCATGTTACTTATGATGCATTAGTCCGCAGATATAGTAATGTGCGAATACTTGTCACCAATTATTGGTCGGCAATTTATTCAGCACCTTCTGCTAAAAATAATAATGCTTATGAACTAAGAAAATCTTGATGCTTTAGATAATTAAAATTAAGTTGATTTATTGGACTTTACCAAAAAGAACTTGTTGTCACAAAAAATCGATCCGTCATTAAAAACAAAATTTGAAATTGAAAATAGTTAAAAAGATATCCCAACCTATAAAGATCTTTTTAAATTTTTGGAAAAGAATTGTAGAGCCTTAGAGAATAGTTCACTCTTAAATAAACCGAGTGAAGTGGCCTCTTATTCATTTAGAAAAGACATGTCAAAGAAAAGTGGCAAACCCCCTATAGCATTAACCACCCGTACTGATTCATCTACTGGTTTCTGTGCTTGTTGTAAACAGCAAGGTTTCCATCCATTGATTAAATGTGACAAATTTCTAGAAATGGAAATTTACTAACGCCATGCCTTTATTGAGAAGGAAAATTTGTGTTTTACTTGTTTTTCTAGAAGTTATTCTGTGCCCCAGTGTCATCACACACTCCTCCACTTTGTGAATAAAAATTCTGAGATCCCCAATAGAAATATTGCTGCAGGTACTACTGCTTCACAAAGAACCATGTTTACTTCTACTTCTAGTGTAGAACCAGAAACCAAATCCGTACTTTTTGCTACCGCCAAAGTTTTAGTGCTTAAGTCCAAAAATGAATTGATACCTTTCCGAGCCCTTTTTTACTCTGCTAGCGAATCTAGTTTTATTACCTCTTCTTGTGCAGAGAAGTTAAATTTGCCTATTATTCCAAACGAAACGCCAATCCAAGGAATTAATAATATGGTGTCCTGTCTTTCGTATGGCAATATTAATATCCAGATTTGTTCCAAAAATTATCCAGATAGCTTGTTCCAGTGTGAAGCTATTATAACTCCAAAAATTTGTGAAAATATACCAACTTGTGTTTTTAATAGTGATTTCCTCCATTGGTCTTATTTAAAAGAATTATAATTGACTGATCCATACTTTGTAATCCCAGTGAAGTGAACATCTTGATTGGAGTGGATTTGTTCAGTCAAATGTTACTACCTGGACTTATTAAGAGTGAAAAAGGTGGTCCATCCGCTATTAATTCTGTTTTTGGCTGGATATTGCTTGGTGGTGTAACGAAATTCAAACCTCCTCGCCTTATTAATTTATTAACTTCAATTAATTCTCCACTTGATAGTGACTTAGATGACACTTTAAAATCCTTTTGGGAAATTAAATCGGTTCCACTGAGTATCCCCCTTTCTCCAGATGAACAAAGATACGAAGATTTTTTTGTCTCTAATCATTCAGGAGATTCCAAATGCAGATACATAGTTCGTCTTCCATTCGAAGATCCAGTACCCTCTTTAGGTGACTCCAAAAACCATGCTTTGCATCATTTCAATTTGTTAGAAGCAAGGCTTGCTAAAAATTTTACCCTTCACCAATTGTATACAGAATTTATGAAAGATTACTTGGATCAAGGTCACATGATACTTTGTCATCCTTTAAAAAACCGTCATATTACTTTCCGCACCATTGTGTACTAAAAGACGACAATGGTTTGCCTAAAATTCGAGTTGTTTTTGATGGTCCTGCCAAATCTTCCAACCCTAACAGTCTCAATGATGTTTTATTGGTTGGACCTAAGTTGCAGAATGACATTGTCAAAATTTTGATGTCATTTAGATTTTTTCCTATAGTTTTTACCACTGACATTCGCCAAATGTACGGGAATATCCTTATGTATCCTAGAGATGTCAAATATCAAAAAAATTTATGGAGGTTTAACTCTAGGGAACCTATCCAAGAGTATGATTTGCAAGCAGTGACATGGTTTAAAATGTAGTTCGTATTTAGCAATACGTACCTTACACCAGTTAGTCAGAGATTTTGTATGTGTGTAGAAGAAGGTTTGGAGGCTCAAAAGCAACTGATAGGTTTGTTAAGTTGTGGAGGTCTCGAACTGCGAAAATGGACATCGAACTGTCCAGATTTGTTGGCGGACATTCCAGAAACTCATCAACAGAGTATTACCTTCTCAGAATTCTCCATGTTAGCTTATGGTGGAGCTGTATACCTACGGCAAGTTAGTTCTCATCTCAGTGGCTTTGTTATGTGCCAAAAGTAGAGTTTGTCCTTTAAAGGTCCTTGCCATTCCTCGCCTCTTTGGGCTGCATTGTTGTTGGCTGAACTTATGGAATTTATCATTAATAATTTTGAGTTTGTTTAATTCAATAAGTATTTTGCTTGGTCTGATTCGAGTGTTGCATTAGCCTGGATTAAATTCTGTCCTTCCAAATGGAAAATATTCGTGGCCAATCGGGTTACCTCCATCCAAGAGAAAGTTCCCCCTAGCTGTTGGTATTATGTAAATGGTACTGAAAATCCCGCAGATTGTCTGTAGGGAGGTTTTCTTCCAAACCAATTGAGGTTCAGTGGTCCTGGTTATCTTCTGCTTCTGAAAATTGGCCTGTTTCCCTCCGTTTTGAGTCAACTGAAGTTGACCTCCCTGCAGAAGAAAATAGATTTGTTTTTGTTACCGCTATATAGACTGCGGAAAATACAAGGTATTATTGCTTATTGTCTAAGGATTTATCGATTAAAACAGGATCCTCTATTTTCTGTATCTTCACACTCTATTTGTTATGAAGAGCGTTATTTTCCTACTTGTATTATTATAAGGTTTGTGCACCAGCAGGTTTTTGCTGAAAATTTACGGAGAATTCGAAAAGATGAACCTTGTTTAAAACCTCTCCGTAAGTTGGCTCCTTTTTTGGATTTGCATGGAGTGTTACGCGTAGGAGGACGGTTACGTCATACCGACTTTGCCTATGAGGTTAAGCATCCCATGTTGATACCACGAAATCATAGAATTACCACATTCATTGTTTTACCACAATTATTGAAATATCTGCTTGCGCAACAGTTTTGGATATTATCTGTGAAGCGCGCGATCCATAGTGTAATTTCCAACTGTTTTATTTGCGCCAGAACCAACCCAAAACCCTTTAGACCTTTTATGGGTGACTTACCCAAGTCCAGAGTGTTCCAATTGAAACCATTTCTTGACTCGTTCTTCATTACGTTAGCGAAACGAAGAGGTATTAAAAGTCAAAGGGCTTATGGATGTTTATTTGTGTATTTTCCGACTAAGGCCGTTCATTTGGAGGCTGTATCGGACCTTCCGCTGAGGCTTTCTTGGCCTCCCTTCATAGGTTTGTAGGCCGACGTGGTCGTTGCGTCGCGTTATACAGCGATCAAGGAGCAAACTTCACTGGATCAAATAACCTCCTTAACTCTTACTGTCATCAAGCCACAGAATCGTTAGAAATCAAATGGAACTTTAATCCTCTAGCTGGCCCTCATTTTGGTGGTCTCCATGAATCAGGTGTTAAATCGGTGAAGACTCACTTGCGAAGAATCGTGGGTAACCAGGTTTTAACCTTTGAGGATTTGACGACTGTGTTTGTGCAAATTGAAGCGATTCTCAATAGGACGCCGCTATGTAGCGCCAGTCCTGACCCAAACGACCTCCAGTATTTAACCCCAGGACACTTCCTCACCCTCGAACCATTGACTGCACCCCCGATGAAAACCTAACTGGTTGCAATATTAACCGTCTTACCAGATGGCAGCTTGTGCAATACATGCACCAACACTTTTGGCGACGTTGACAATGAGAATATCTCCACATCTTGCAACAGCGAACCAAGTGGGATAAACCAGACAACCCCCCCGAACTCGGTACTCTCGTGGTTTTGCGCGATAAGAACCTCCTTATTTTGCAGTGGGCACTAGGTCCCATCCCTAACAAAATACCACGTATTGTACAAGTACGTACCAGAAAGGGTGTACTTGACAGGACCTTGGTAAAATTTTGTCCATTACCTAGACATTAAAAACACCAAACCAGTTTTCTCACTTTTTGTTTGTGTTGTATTTTGTGGGTAATTAAGCAATTCCTTTGCTTAGAATTAAAAAAAGATTTGCACCAAGGAAAAATTACATTTTGATTTTTTTTTGTTTATTTTGAAATTTTTTTTTTTTCATAAAAATTGGGAATTTTTATGGTGGGGTGAATTTTTGGAATCTCACTTTTTGATTTTTGATAATTTAAATTTGTTTAAGAAACTCTGCTTTCTTTATTAAAGTAGTCATATGACTTTGTTTGGGAATATTTGGGTCATATGACCTTTTTGAATAATCCTGCACAAAAAATACCACGCTGGGACTTTAGTGCGCAGCCGCGCGCAGAAAGACGAAAAAACTTATTTTTTGGCCACTTCGAAAAATTGGTTGAAGGTGAAACAGAAAAACTTCACTTCTCCTCCGGCCGTTAGTTTGGTGCACCAAGACTCCAACCACATGTTTGATGGGAGAAAAATAGGGTAAGTCTTAGCGTGGGTCGATCGTTTTTTTTTTTATAACTTAATTATTTTGAATTTTCCATTTTTGTCTCCCAAACGGTGTAAAATGATTTTGGGGTAAATCCCATTTTTTTAAAATTATTTTACAAATTTATTTTATCTCGAGGGATCCAAGTCAGCTTTTGTGGTGGCCATCTTGAAATCCAGGAAGGCGGACGAAATTAAAATCAACTTTTCTTTTATGCTCGTTAGTTGTTTTCCCAGTTGATTTAAATTTCGTCCACCATCTTTTATTTCAATATGGCCACCAAAAAAGCAAAAATTATTTTTGATCATGTATATAATGTAGTTTGTTTAGTCTTAGCCAATGAAAAAGTGGACATTATTATATACATTTTTTTAATGTTAGCTGGCAGACAAATAACACAACGCCTGGTAAAACCTCGGTGCAAAAAAAAGTCGAAATAAAATTGACTATTTTTTCAGAATTTTAAATTAGATTTTTTTTTGTAAGAAAAGTGTAGATGCTTTTGTTCAGCACAAGATTCTATACAACTTTAAAAAAAATTAAAAAGTTTTATTTTTTAATGAATGGTGTATAAAATTTTAAAACTTAAATTTTTAAAAATTGAATGCTATTTTTTATTTTTTTTTTAAATGTAATTTCTTTATTTTTGAGAAATTTTGGCATTTTTTTAAATGTTCTCTCTCTAAGATGTATATGAAAGATTTTGATTTTTATCTTAAATAATAGTGGCGGATAACCCAAACACAAAAATAAATATATCTTTTTTTTTCTTGTAATCGACCAAAAAGTGAAGTGTGAATCTTCCTACTAGCGTCCGGAAAAACGCTTTACAATAAATCATAATAAATAAATAGAAATAAGTTAATTTTTTATGTTTGTTATTGTTTCGTCCTAAAGAAAACATAAATATAGTAATTTTTTTCTTCTTAAAATTTTAAAAATATTTGATTTTAGAAAAAAAGTTGTACCTAACGCGTGCGGAAAATATTTTCTGCACTTGCGACTTGCTCGAACTCCGCTGGCGCCTCGTTTGTGCGAACGTCGGTGCGTGCAAAATAGTAGTTGGGTAAATATAGACAATATACAATTTATTAATCTTTTCGGTTACAATTGAGGATAAGACAGGTCGTTACAATTATGTTAAATATTTAAGATAATCTAAAATTACAAAAAGAATCACATTAAAGAAGAACGCTTTATATTAAAATTATTATTTGCTTAAGTATCAACTTTAACATACCAACACAGTAAAACCTTTTACGTTTAAAATTTCTTAAAAAATCAATATAATTCAAGTGCGGTAAAAAGTTAGAAGTAAGACGGCAAGGAAAGTCCTATTAATTCTTCACAAATTTTATTTGAAATCCCCGACCGGTTTCGACTAAAACGTCATTGTCAAGGGGGGAGTTGCCATACAAATCTGTCAAAGTAAAACCGAAATAAAAACCTGCTAAAAATATTTCATTAAAAAAAAAACGTATCTAACACATTTCCAAAGTGCGGTATAATATAAGAAATTTCTTAACATTACAGCACTATTAAAACTAATAAAATATTTACGTGTTAAAAACAAAACTAAACTGAATGCGAATCAATTTGTATCGTCGACAGAAGATCGACAGAGTACTGCTTGTGTTAAAAAAAACAGGTTTTTTATATAGGCGCGAGTAGTGTGGTTTCTGGATCACTTAGCGTTAACGTTAACGTATGTCTGTCTGTTTGTGCTGAAACTCTCTAATGGCTGAAACTCCCTAATATCACGTGCCTGTAAGTGACGTCAGAAGTGTTATGTGATCACGTGACTTGTGTTCTACAGAGTGAGTTGGGGATTCTACAGGGTGCTCTATGTCCAAGAGGGTTGTTAAGGGGTTGCAAGGGAATGCCATAAAGGCTTGTGTGAATAGGGGATGTGATCACGTGACTTATGTTCTACAGAGTGAGTTGGGGTTTATACAGGGTGCTCTAGTGACATGCACCTGTCATTTGTGCTCTCTAGCCAAGCCATCAAGTGCCATAATACTACTTAGCGTTAACGTATGCCTGCTGAAATTCTCTAATAGTTGAAACTTCCTAATATTCCTAATATTCTCGGTCACAAGTGCCAATGTATGGAGTAGAAAATGACGTCACGCATAGAATTGGGGCCTTATTATTTCAAGAGTGTCAAAGGGGCACTATTTGAAAAATGTCGAGATGAGAGAGATTGCTATCAGCCGGTGTACCGAAGGTACTTTTCCCGCTATGTGCGCACGTTTTTCTCCTATGGTTTCTGTAAAAGACTAATTTTGGTTTGCTGCGCAGGGGACAAAAGACCTTAGTAGTTTTCTGCGAATATCTAGAGATCTAAGTTATCGATTTGAAAAATTCTTTTTTTGTTGGATTGCCGTGTTGCAATGCTATTTATTCTTAGAGAGATGGAGAAGCCAAAAGGGCCTTAAGTGGTGAAAGAAAGACCTTAGTAGTTTTCTGCGAATATCTAAGTGATCGATTTGAAAAATTATTTTTTTACTGGATTTCTGTGTTCCAATGGTATTTATCCGCACAGGCATGGGGAAGCCAAATGAGCATTATTGTGCTTGACCTTAGTAATTTTCTGCGAATATCTAAGTGATCGATTTGCAAAATTCTTTTTTGGTTAGATTGCTGTGTTGTAATGCTATTTATTCTTAGAGAGATGGAGAAGCCAAAAGGGCATTATTGTGCTTGACCTTGGTAGTTTTTGTCGGATATTTCGCGTTATAGCGATGGGATTTAAAAAATGTTAGTGTTACAAAGGACATGGCAAAAAGGTTGTATTATGTTCGTGTCGCAGCTGCGCAGCTCGAGTTAAAAGGCTTTTATTTTTACGGTAAATAATATTATTATTAAATGGATTTATTTATATTATTAATGACCGTGTTTATCAAGAATTTAAAATAACATGTTTACGTAAAGCTTACTAATGAGCTAATTTTATACGGTCAAATTCCTTTACAACTGTCTAGTTCCACTGCGAATTGAAAATGACGGACTGGTATGTTAACGTTACTGATCAAATTGGAGGCTTTTATGGAGGCAAAGTAAAGTATACAAAAATAGGTATACTCGAGATAACCTAAACTTGTTTTTCACAAGTTTAGCATGATAATGTTTTATGTATCCAAAAAACACATTTTTTGGTATCTAAAGTATAAACAAAAATTTATTTTTATTAAAAATATATTTATTGATTGATAAATTATGTTAAGGGCATGTCCTTAAAACAAAATATTTTTTTTTATACGCATATTTGGTCTTACTCATTTATGCTGTATTTTTATGAAGATCAACTGACTTTTGACAAAAACAAAACATTTTATTGCAAACGGGGCAAAATCTGGAACCAACATTAACAAAATTCATATAGTTTTGACAAAAACATTTCTCTTTTTGCAATAAGAACATACATAGTCCTTGAATGTTTGCTTGTATGTCCTTCTTCACCACAATAGCCTCTTTTTCACCTTTAGAAGGCATATTTTTTTAAAGTTAAAGGTAAATTATGTCTTTGTGAATCCTCTGATAAATATTTTTTCTCCAGTGCTTAAATTGGAATGAAACAACGAAAACCATATAAACTGTACAGTTATATGTGTATAAAAATAATACTTTTCAAATTTATTTTTCCTATATTAAAGATAATAATTCTCACCCTGGTTATGCGAGTCCAATTTTTAAAAGTTCTCAGTGTGAGTATTAGATGCCCAGAACCTTAAAAGATGAATGAAATATATAGAATGATTAAAAATTCATGAGGAATCTAATTACTGATGTCCCCATTCAAGATAGTTGTTAAATGTAATTTTTCTACGTGAAGCCTTGTTCACCCCTTTTACCCCCATGCTAACATTGAAATTTTGTAGTCTTCTCTTATTTCCTCTTCAGAAAGATCCTTCTGAATCAACTTATTTTCATGATTTTTTTATTAAATTTTTATTTGTTAAAAGTCTTAAGATTGGAGCACAACCCTTCAAATTCTGTCATAATAGCACCATAATTTTCATCAAAATAAATAAAATTTTATTAAATAACGAATCATATGGGAAAAAAATTGGTATGCAAATATCATTAACTAACTAACTTGTTTCTTGAAAGTTGAGCTCTCTTCAAGTCTAAATGTGGCTGATGTTGCGTCCTGGTAGGCATTTGTATCATATATCATATAATCCATATGATGGGCAACTGAAAACTGATGGAAACAAAACATTTTTACTTATATTGTATATAGAATAAAATCTGGTACTTACATTATTTTTATGGATGTCCTTGTGGGTCCCTTATGTCTTTGAAAAATAATCTACTACATGCAATGATTACTATAATTTTCTAAAGATTGGTTGTATTTCTTTTGATGTTTGGTTAAAGACATACATTTTTTCTTCAAAAATTTTTATATTTTTCTAACGTAATATGATATAATCTTTTAATATCTATTTACCTCCTTTCATAAGATCCGTAGTTCTATGTCTTAGTATTAATAATTTCCAATGTAGAAAAAGCGCTATGTAGCGGTGCAAAAACTGAGGACGAAAGAACATTTTTTTCTTTACTTAGTAGAAATTAATAAGGCTTAACACATGTATAATTCTTAATAAATGAATGCCTATATAATCAATAAATTTAAAAAAGCAATTGATAATAGTTCAAAATTAGCTTATACTTGACCCCAAGGTTATCAGTTGTACAAAGTTAAATGGTAAACAAAAATTTTTGAGCATGCACCTTTTAAAACAGTTTGGTAGGTAGAAAGAAAAATATTAACCGCATTTGTTTTTAAGAAAATGTGATAAAAATGCATTTTTCTCGTGAAATTAACAGAACATAATATTATTATACCTGTTTCTCCTCCCTAGATTAATGTCACGCCGGTGTTGAATTACAGTGTTTCCGCTGCGTTCTCGCAATATTTGAATCTCTGTAACAACAGAACCCTTACAGCTCGTTGTAAAGAAAAATTTAAACCTTTATATCGCACCCTTAATCCTCCTGACTTTTACATAAGACACTCCAAGTGTTGTTCTAATTGGGCCTCAAAAGAGTTCAGTTCAGTTCACCATCATTATCAGCATCTGTCTATTGATAAATTATATATATCTAAGTATAAAAGTTTGCGTTTAAAACCGAATCAATTTTAGTAATTTGTAAAAGTTTTTTTAAATTAAGCGTTTTCCATATCATCCCATTCAAACACCATATGGTTGTAATAACTTAATCAATTAGGAACCATCAATATTTTCAATCCTTTAAAAACTACTCGCAATTAATATTTTTCACGGAAATTTTAATCAAATCGGTTTACTAGTTTTGGATATATCATGGTACATATGTACGTATCTATAGGTACTTTATGATACCATATTGAATACAGACCAACATCTTAACATTTTTAGTGAATATTTTTCACAGTTATAGCTTGGAAGGGAAAATTTAAAAAAATACTTTTTAGTCAGCTACCAGAAGGGTACAAACCCCAAGTTTCTAAGAATGAAAGATCGTTTGAGCTATGTTAAAACAGTGTCAAATTGAACTGTAATTGTTGACATATGTGGATATGATCATGTTTTTTGTCTTTGGCATATCCCTTAGAAGATGTAATCCAACCTTGCCAAATTTGGGCTAATGATGTAATAAAGGAGATCAAGGTTGTCGTTAGGAAGACATATGAAGCGGAAATATTCCATGACGTCACTAAGTGTGAATAAAAAGTGAAATGGAGTCTTTACCAACAAACCGTTTATAAAATGAGTCATCATAAAAAAATAAATAGCAAAAGGATAGGTGCAAATCCATATCATTCCACTCAAATACCATATGGTTGTTGTAACCTAATCCTTAAAACCAGTGCAGGATACACCTGATTAACATTTTTCATGGCAATTTTATTCAAATCGGTTAAGTAGTTTTGAAAATATCTTGGCACGTATGTACATACCTATACGTCCAGACCATTTAGTCACCAATTTCACATCCTTATATTTACCAACATACTCCATGGTTTTACCAAATACTGCGTTAATCATTAATTTGAAAAAGTGTTTTCCGAAACTGTTTTTGCTCTGTTGACGCATGTGAATGTTTAAGTCATTATAAATAACATAACCATAAAGACTGTTTAAATTTTAGGACCCCCATGAATTTTTTTAAGAATTGGTTTTAAATTTCTATATTGAATAATGTATCGTTCTTTATCATACAGTGTGGTCATTAATTTGGGTAACTTACTTTTAGAATTTGGTGGAATTCTATGTTCTGGTCAGACGGAAGATCTTTATACACATGAAATAGTTCAGGAGGATAACATACACATATTTCCTATGGGTGCTATCAGAAATTTTATTAATATCCGCCTCTAAGCATACTGCTATTTAGACCCACTCAAAGCCATCAAAAGGTAACGATAAAGGCATTGCTGTTCCATAAAGTGAGTTGACGTCATAATACATCAAATATGAGGTTTTCTGGCTTGTATTGTGTGATTGTCTTATGTACCTGTTGCCGTTTATTTTCAAGAGCTGTAAGCCGTTTATAAGTTGGTATTTCTAGTCAAAAACTACAGATCTTTGCTGGATGTTTGAAACTATCATATATTTTAACAATGGCAATATGGTGCCGTCAATTCTTCAGATCATAATTTTAAAAAAAGACCTATAAAATACTTTAATACTTTTTATTATGTTAATTGCACTAGATATATCTATTACTTGTATTTTATTTTATTTTGGTAATTACAGAATTTAACAATAATTTTAACTGTTCCAATAAATTTGGGGTTGGACAAAGAATATCAAAAAAGTCTAAAGAAGTTTTCCCAATCTTTTTCATTGTGTTGGAAAATTCGTCATACTCGTAATATATATTTTCAGTTGTAAAGAAGTAAAGCAACCCGTTAGTGTAGCGGAATACAGAGTTAAAATTAGCTGGTACCCCCTGAAATTTATCTGAAAGTAAACCATACCTGGTTGGTATTAACTACACGATGAATTTTTGTTGATTGGTGAAAACCCTGTAAATCTGAGATATATTTCTCATGTTTTAAAGCAAGAGATGGATAATTAATAAAATACATTTTTTTATCTGTAAAGATTGCAACATCTCCAACAGGTCTGTGATATATGGCTGAAATTCTCGAGAAATTCTCAGATAAAAATTTAAGAAAATCTTTTATTTTAATCGGGAAACTATCAATTAAATTAGACTTTAAGTCCTTTATCCAAACATATTTTTCATAAAAAATATATAATTTTCCATTTACCACTAGAAATGTATTTATTTTCTTAAAGTTCAAATCACATAATCTGGGTATTTCTTCTTCTGGGTGGTATTTTTCTATAGTACTGCTTTTTCTCGTTGTTGGTGTGGAAATTGTTGAAGTATTAGTGGTTTCTTCCGTTTGTGTTGTTGTAGTCGTAGTAGATACGAGTTTATCCCCATATAAATATTGAATTGCGTAGATATCATCTTGAGACAGTTCTGTAGTTTGTCGATTAGAGTCCAAGACGGGATACATAATGCTCTCTCTATGTGAAGAATGTGAAATACCCAATGTGTGTCCAATTTCATGAGTCAGAGTATGTATTAAACTAATCTCCCCAAGTTTTGGTATTATATTTAAATTAAATCTTATATTTTTGTTGACGTGAATCTCTAACTGTGATCTAGAAGGGTAATCGGCATGAGCCAGAACGCCAGAGCCTTGAAAAAAACAGCTTAAGTTTCCAAATCCATTATACGTGTGGTTATTTTCGTTAAAAGTAATTGTAATATCTGCATTATGATAGGCGTATCTAAATCTTAAATTTGTATATTTTTCCCAGTTCTTGAAGGCACGGGCAGCTAATTGCTTATATGTATTGATGTCATATGTTGGGGGAATAATTTTCCAATATATATCACTCTTGTTCCATTTTATATGTATTGGGTTTGCCAAAGAATAATCACCCTGATTATCTTTTACACCACATCGGGAGGTTGCCATCAGTTTTTTCATCTCTTCATTTAACACACCATCAGCTGCAATAGCCATTTTTTCTTGAAATTCCAATATTGCATCATTAATTAAGGTTAGTGATGAGTTTAGACCTTTAGGTAGATATCCATAATTTTCTAAATAAATTTTGGCTTCTTCCAAGGTAAGTTCTATATTTTTACCATTTACAAATAAGAGTATCAGTAGCAAAAATATTATAATCTTCATGGTCAGTACTTATAATTCAAATGAATATTGAGTATACGTTTTGCTATTTATATAGATATCTTACCCTATAAGAATAGCCCTTAGCCAATACTATTATATGTTTTTTAGAAACAATCCCTCAATACACACCATTTAACCGATCACCGTGAGGTCTTGTGCAGCATATATCGCCGGTTAGATTCCCTAAATGAAATACACTTTTTTTTATTAATAGTTATATAAAGAAATGTTAACAAGACGAATTATAGCAGACAATTTAAATCATGCGACTCTAGAAACGGCTTACGTACATGACTCATATTCCTGTCGACGTTTCTCACATAGAAGTAGTGAGTGGTGCAAAATACCTGTTACAGAATTTTTACAGAGGAGTAGTGGATGGTGTAAACCATATATCTAAAAAAATAGTACAATACCAGTCAAGATATTTGGTATAGTCATACTGCACGCAGGAGCTGTCATTCCCAAAGGGATTATTTTACCACCATCTATTGATAAAAATAAAACAAAGTCATTATTTAACAATAATATATTTTCTTTTGCATAGCCTAAAAATTATTAGAATGCATAAAACAGTGAAAATTTATGTGGACTCTCTTCAACTTTTTTAAATTGAGGCAACCAATCTCATACATGGGTCGTTGAAACAATTCACAAATATTCGACATTCCGGTCTAAAAAAACTAGATAGATTGTCCTGATATATTAAACAAAGTCAACTTTCTTGTTCCACGTCTATCATCACGTCAAAATCCTACTTTTTCTCTCCCAAGAGCTCGAACAAACAAATTACTTTTTTCTCCACTCCATGTTATGTGTAGAACTCATAATATCCATAACAGGGAAATAGATATATTTAATACCTCAATTGCTAAAATTCACAGATATTTTATTTCAGTGACTCCAGATAGTACATAATTTCCCTCCTGTCCTGCCTTTATCTAATCTGTGATTTTATTAGGTTTTTTCAGTGTTTTTTATTGTTTGATTTTATATTTTTTTTGTGTTTCATAGATTGTATGACTTTTATATACATTTTTTGTAAACTTTGATTAAGTAGGTACCATAATGTAAGTAGTTTTAGCGAATTGTGTACTTTTTCCTGCTTTGTAATTGGGTATTTTGGACCTGTTAAGGAGTGTATCAATAAATAAATAAATAAATTTTTACAAAAAATACAAAAAACATGTAAGGCCATTTTGGAACATTGCGTTTCAAGTTTGTCTTAGGAAACATAAAAATACACAAAGATCGTTTAAAAATGGACTAAATATCCTAACAAAAAAAAAACGTGCGCAAATTTCAACCTTGCTCAGCCGATGAGTCACATGTGAGTAGAAAAAACATTTTTAATTCCAAAGCTGTCAATGAGGGTTAGGTAGGGGGTGGAATCTAGTCTCAATTTTATTTAGTCAGAAATGCGCCGCAAGCTATAATTTTGAAAATATTTTAATAAAAATGTTCATTTTTACACGTAATAAATACAGCACCTCAGGTAATATTTTTTTTTAATTTTTGCACAAAAATCTCACAAATTTCTTATTTCTTTCACGTTTTTCTGTGAAATATTGAATGGTTTAGCTGTAGAAATGAGAATGGCAGTAGCTGGTGACCGCTACTGATAATAGCACATACTTCACATCAATAAAAAACCTTTTTTACATATTAAGTATAATTAATTTAATTTTTGAGTTGTTAAAAAGTTTAAAAAATCTAGTATTATTTAACGCGCCAAACTCAAATTTAATTAATTTATTAGGCTAAAAATTTGATAACCACAGAATAAATAAACATTTTAAATAAAAATCATGAACATTTTAGATAAAAATACACATTAATCATAAAATATAAACTTAAATATTGTAAAAATAGGAAAAAAGTAGAAGTCAAAATAATAAATAGTAAAAAGTAGTTTTCTCAAAAAAAAAAAAAATATTTTGGTTACAATCATGATCAATTGCCTTTTTATAAGCAAACGATAGAAATATTAATCTAAGTCTGAGTGGTCTATAATTTATTTATTTTGCACAAGATACCACGTTTTGATTGGTTCAATACTTTAATTGTTAACTCTTCTGGTATGTTTATATCATTTACCATATAGGTAGGCAGTTGTGACCAGGATACTTACAGGAATGAAAGCGGGCTAGAATCATTTTCCTACTGATTTTGAAATTGCCACTCTTTGAATTAGTTTAAGAATTTTTAAAAAGTTATAAATAAACAATGAGATAAGCTAACTAAAATTTTAAATACTAAATAACTGACAAACAACAAAAAAATTAAAATATTTAGTTAAAACTATTCTTATACACCATTCAGGGCGAACATTCCACTTTATTTAAAGTACTTATTATTAATTTTGTTTTTCGCTTGACATTTTGTATTTAGGTAGATTTTAACTTCCTAGCACACATAATTTTTTAACTAACTTAACTTTTAAAAACCCCATTTTTGCTTGATATAAGACATTTTTATAAAACTCTCAATACATGTTGTTTTGTAAGATCTAAGATAGGTCACTTATTAGGTCAAACTCATGTATTTTTTACAGTCTAACTGGCGTCGTTTAAAATAGTCACTCTTGTTATTTTCATAAATTTTCCATATACAAACGCTACAGGGTTACTCTAAAAACATATTCTATACTATAGGTGTAGTACTTTACTCTACATCATATTTACTACACATGGTATAATAAAAATAGTGACATAACAAGTACTTTTTTAACACACCCTGTATAGTCCTTACATTGTTTTTTTACATATATTATGACAAGTTTGATATAGTGATTTCCGAATCCGTTAAAAAGATAGAAAAGGGATATAGACTCGTTAGAAAAAAGGAGGAATTTAATAACTGGATTAGTTTTATTATAAATTGAATTTTAAATATAAAAACTTGTGCAAATAATAAGAATTTTTTCCAGACTAGAAACAAATCTGACCCTTTTAAAATATTATTTAAATTATTTGAAACGTATTAATTTCGGTAAAGGCGGGATGTTTGCACACATTGAGATAACACCAAATAACTTGACAGGTACTACATAAAATACACTAATAAAACTGAAAGTGCGGTTTAAAAACATTTATTTATTATTTAATAATAATAGGTAAAATTTAGTTACAAAGACTACATTGTTCCTGTTCGATGTGGGTGCTCGATTCCTCCATTCAGGTCTGTTGTAGTGAATAAAACATGGTAGCTTTGTTTCTAGAGTAGAGTTAGATCTGTAGATTTTAGGTAGTCTTCCCCACACTTCTAAGAAATCATATGCCCTTGTGTTGCAATTGCAGTTCTTCATCAGTTAAATCTACCGATCTCTTTTTACTATTTAAATATGATAAAATGACATCAGCTGATAAATCTTTTACGTTCATATTGGCTGAAAGTAGATAACAAAGTAAAATAATTTTTAACAGATATCTAATGTTACACATTACTTTTCCTATGCAACGTAATACAGTGATATAAAACTTAAGTGATAATAAAACAAAGACGTTTACGTTAACGTTTCCGTAATACAATAGATGTCTTCTTCGGTTGGTATAGTAGAATTTGTTGCCTGATATGAGGAATACCAGACATATCTTGATCTTTACGATCATAAAAGATCAGTTTTAATTTATAAGTTATAGTATTATTTTTAAATTCTATTGTGTTAACTGTGAGGTGATACAGAGTGATATTATCTTCGTCATATTTTTCCTCTAATCTATACCAGTACCAAGACCATTTCTCCTAAGTAATAAATGGATTAGAGAACCATATCCTTTTTATTTGGATAACATGAGAATCAGTTGGTTAAAATATTTCTAAAATTTACATTTATTGAATTCAAACGAGTATGGTAATTTAAAACTATATAGATTTAATAGTTCAGGTGTTTGAGACACATTTTTCCAAGTCAAACATCTTATTTTCGTTAGCAACTCATCCTCAATTTCTTCAAAAGCCTTTACAAAATTGGAAAGGTGGCAAAGAATCATTTTTGAACTTTCTATTTTTCTGTACGTTCCGTTAGTTCTGTTAAAATGTAGTGAAAAAGTTATTCTAGCCATACAATATCCTGGTACTAATAATTTTTTAAGTTTTTCAATAGCAGTCTCTCTAAAATTATTAAAAAACTCTTCAGCGTTTGAAACAATAGCGTCTGCTTGTATAGCAGCCTCTCGTGTCACCATTATCTTACAACCTCTCAATTCAATTATCAATTTACTACTAATTCAGCTTATTATAAACATATCTTGTTTATATCATTATACTACATCTTTTTCTGCATCAATCCAACTGTTGTGACTAGAATCGAAATCTAACCACTTGATGTAAATTTTATCCCCTTTATTACATCATCAGCCCAGGTTTGATATTTTCAGCTATTCTCAACCTTTATAAGGTTAAATTATAACTTCTACGGTACATATTATTATGTTTGTAGGGAGAGGGATAGAAGGTAGGGAGTACAAAAACAGGTACATAGGAAAATCACACAATACAAGCCAGAAAACCTCATATTTGATGTATTATGACGTCAACTCACTTTATGGAACAGCAATGCCTTTATCGTTACCTTTTGATGGCTTTGAGTGGGTCTAAATAGCAGTACGCTTAGAGGCAGATATTAATAAAATTTCTGATAGCACCCATAGGAAATATGTGTATGTTATCCTCCTGAACTATTTCATGTGTATAAAGATCTTCCCGTCTGACCAGCACATAGAATTCCACCCAATTCTAAAAGTAAGTTACCCAAATTAATGACCACACTGTATGACAAAGAACGATACATTATTTAATATAGAAATTTAAAACCAATTCTTAAAAAAATTCATGGGGGTCCTAAAATTTAAACAGTCTTTATAGTTATGTTATTTATATTGACTTCACATTCACATGCGTCAACAGAGCAAAAACAGTTTCGGAAAACACTTTTTCAAATTAATGATTAACGCAGTATTTGGTAAAACCATGGAGTATGTTGGTAAATATAAGGATGTGAAATTGGTGACTAAATGGTCTGGACCTATAGGTATGTACATACGTGCCAAGATATTTTCAAAACTACTTAACCGATTTGAAGAAAATTGCCATGAAAAATGTTGATCAGGTGTATCCTGCACTGGTTTTAAGGATTAGGTTACAACAACCATATGGTATTTGAATGGAATGATATGGATTTGCACCTATCCTTTTGCTATTTATTTTTTTATGATGACTCATTTTATAAACGGTTTGTTGGTAAAGACTCCATTTCATTTTTTATTCACACTTAGTGACGTCATGGAATATTTTCGCTTCATATGTCTTCCTAACGACAACCTTGATCTCCTTTATTACATCATTAGCCCAAATTTGGCAAGGTTGGATTACATCTTCTAAGGGATATGCCAAAGACAAAAAACATGATCATATCCACATATGTCAACAATTACAGTTCAATTTGACACTGTTTTAACATAGCTCAAACGATCTTTCATTCTTAGAAACTTGGGGTTTGTACCCTTCTGGTAGCTGACTAAAAAGTATTTTTTTAAATTTTCCCTTCCAAGCTATAACTGTGAAAAATATTCACTAAAATTGTTAAGATGTTGGTCTGTATTCAATATGGTATCATAAAGTACCTATAGATACGTATATATATCCAAAACTAGTAAACCGATTTGATTGAAATTTCCGTGAAAAATATTAATTGCGAGTAGTTTTTAAAGGATTGAAAATATTGATGGTTCCTAATTGATTAAGTTATTACAACCATATGGTGTTTGAATGGGATGATATGGAAAACGCTTAATTTAAAAAAACTTTTACAAATTACTAAAATTGATTCGGTTTTAAATGCAAACTTTTATACTTAGATATATATAATTTATCAATAGACAGATGCTGATAATGATGGTCGGATAGTTGCCATAACTCTTTTGAGGCCCAATTAGAACAAAATTTGGAGTGTCTTATGTAAAAGTCAGGAGGATTAAGGGTGCGATATAAAGGTTTAAATTTTCCTTTACAACGAGGTGTAAGGGTTTTGTTGTTACAGAGATTCAAATATTGCGAGAACGCAGCGGAAACACTGTAATTCAATACCGTCGTGACATTAATCTAGGGAGGAGAAACAGGTATAATAATATTATGTTCTGTTAATTTCTCGAGAAATATGCATTTTTATCACATTTTCTTAAAAACAAATGCGGTTAATATTTTTCTGTCAACCTACCAAACTGTTTTAAAAGGTGCATGCTCAAAAATTTTTGGTTACCATTTAACTTTGTACTGATAACCTTGGGGTCAAGTATAAGCTAATTTTGAACTATTATCAATTGCTTTTTTAAATTTATTGATTATATAGGCATTCATTTACTAAGAATTATACATGTGTTAAGCCTTATTAATTTCTACTAAGTAAAGAAAAAAATGTTCTTTCTTCCTCAGTTTTTGCACCGCTACATAGCGCTTTTTCTACATTGGAAAACATTAATACTAAGACATAGAACTACGGATCTTATAAAAGGAGGTAAATAGATATTAAAAGATTACATCATATTACGTTACAAAAATATAAAAAATTTTGAAGAAAAAATGTATGTCCTTAACCAAACATCAAAAGAAATACAACCAATCTTTAGAAAATCATAGTAATCATTGCATGTAGTAGATTATTTTTCAAAGACATAAGGGACCCACAAGGACATCCATAAAAATAATGTAAGTACCAGATTTTATTCTATATACAATATAAGTAAAAATGTTTTGTTTCCATCAGTTTTCAGTTGCCCATCATATGGATTATATGATATATGATACAAATGCCTCCCAGGACGCAACATCAGCCACATTTAGACTTGAAGAGAGCTCAACTTTCAAGAAACAAGTTAGTTAGTTAATGATATTTGCATACCAATTTTTTTCCCATATGATTCCTTATTTAATAAAATTTTATTTATTTTGATGAAAATTATGGTGCTATTATGACAGAATTTGAAGGATTGTGCTCCAATCTTAAGACTTTTAACAAATAAAAATTTAATAAAAAAATCATGAAAATAAGTTGATTCAGAAGGATCTTTCTGAAGAGGAAATAAGAGAAGACTACAAAATTTCAATGTTAGCATGAGGGTAAAAGGGGTGAACAAGGCTTCACGTAGAAAAATGACATTTAACAACTATCTTGAATGGGGACATCAGTAATTAGATTCCTCATGAATTTTTTATCATTCTATATATTTCATTCATCTTTTAAGGTTCTGGGCATCTAATACTCACACTGAGAACTTTTAAAAATTGGACTCGCATAACCAGGGTGAGAATTATTATCTTTAATATAGGAAAAATAAATTTGAAAAGTATTATTTTTATACACATATAACTGTACAGTTTATATGGTTTTCGTTGTTTCATTCCAATTTAAGCACTGGAGAAAAAATATTTATCAGAGGATTCACAAAGACATAATTTACCTTTAACTTTAAAAAAATATGCCTTCTAAAGGTGAAAAAGAGGCTATTGTGGTGAAGAAGGACATACAAGCAAACATTCAAGGACTATGTATGTTCTTATTGCAAAAAGAGAAATGTTTTTGTCAAAACTATATGAATTTTGTTAATGTTGGTTCCAGATTTTGCCCCGTTTGCATTAAAATGTTTTTTTTTTGTCAAAAGTCAGTTGATCTTCATAAAAATACAGCATAAATGAGTAAGACCAAATATGCGTATAAAAAAAAAATATTTTGTTTTAAGGACATGCCCTTAACATAATTTATCAATCAATAAATATATTTTTAATAAAAATAAATTTTTGTTTATATTTTAGATACCAAAAAATGTGTTTTTTGGATACATAAAACATTATCATGCTAAACTTGTGAAAAACAAGTTTAGGTTATCTCGAGTATACCTATTTTTGTATACTTTACTTTGCCTCCATAAAAGCCTCCAATTTGATCAGTAACGTTAACATACCAATCCGTTATTGTCAATTCGCAGTGGAACTAGACAGTTGTAAAGGAATTTGACCGTATAAAATTAGCTCATTAGTAAGCTTTACGTAAACATGTTATTTTAAATTCTTGATAAACACGGTCATTAATAATATAAATAAATCCATATAATAATAATATTATTTACCGTAAAAATAAAAGCCTTTTGACTCGAGCTGCGCAGCTGCGACACGAACATAATACAACCTTTTTGCCATGTCCTTTGTAACACTAACATTTTTTAAATCCCATCGCTATAACGCGAAATAACCGACAAAAACTACCAAGGTCAAGCACAATAATGCCCTTTTGGCTTCTCCATCTTTCTAAGAATAAATAGCATTACAACACAGCAATCTAACCAAAAAAGAATTTTGCAAATCGATCACTTAGATATTCGCAGAAAATTACTAAGGTCAAGTACAATAATGCTCATTTGGCTTCCCCATGCCTGTGCGGATAAATACCATTGGAACACAGAAATCCAGTAAAAAAATAATTTTTCAAATCGATCACTTAGATATTCGCAGAAAACTACTAAGGTCTTTCTTTCACCACTTAAGGCCCTTTTGGCTTCTCCATCTCTCTAAGAATAAATAGCATTGCAACACCGCAATCCAACAAAAAAAGAAGTTTTCAAATCGATCACTTAGATCTCGAGATATTCGCAGAAAACTAGTAAGGTCTTTTGTCCCCTGCGCAGCAAACCAAAATTAGTCTTTTACAGAAACCATAGGAGAAAAACGTGCGCACATAGCGGGAAAAGTACCTTTGGTACAACGGCTGATAGCAATCTCTCTCATCTCGACATTTTTCAAATAGTGCCCCTTTGACACTCTTGAAATAATAAGGCCCCAATGCTATGCGTGACGTCATTTTCTACTCCATACATTGGCACTTGTGACCGAGAATATTAGGAATATTAGGAAGTTTCAACTATTAGAGAATTTCAGCAGGCATACGTTAACGCTAAGTAGTATTATGGCACTTGATGGCTTGGCTAGAGAGCACAAATGACAGGTGCATGTCACTAGAGCACCCTGTATAAACCCCAACTCACTCTGTAGAAAATAAGTCACGTGATCACATCCCCTATTCACACAAGCCTTTATGGCATTCCCTTGCAACCCCTTAACAACCCTCTTGGACATAGAGCACCCTGTAGAATCCCCAACTCACTCTGTAGAACACAAGCCACGTGATCACATAACACTTCTGACGTCACTTACAGGCACGTGATATTAGGGAGTTTCAGCCATTAGAGAGTTTCAGCACAGACAGACAGACATACGTTAACGTTAACGCTAAGTGATCCAGAACCCACACTACTACACTACTGGCGCGATAATTATAAATAAAATAGACTAAACAACAACAATAAATTGCTCATTTTTGTGTGAGGGTTTTAAAGACTGGGATATTAAAAAGGATTAAAAAAATTATTACGACTAAAAGAAATCACCCTAAAAACAAACCAAGAGGAACTAGATGCAAAAGAAGAGACCAAGACAAATTAAAAAAAAAAAACAAAAAAAGAACAATTTTGGGCCTAAAAAGATTTGCTCTTTAAAATTACTTTGTATGGGGTCGTTAAGAGAAACAACATCCCGTGCAATCTCAAGTCTGGCAATGTCAATATTCTCAAGAGCATTAAGTTTAGAGCCTCTTGAGGTTTTGTGTAATATATTTAGGTTGTTTTTTATCTCACTGCTCCCTCAGATGCAGACCAAAAGCAGATTTATTATTGTTAGGAGATCTAGGGGTACTTAGATGTTCACTAATCCTTTTTTTAAAACTGCCTGTTTTACCTACATATTGAGAATTGCAATCATTACACAAAAGTTTGTAGACTCCACTGCCGTTCAATCTTTAGTACGACAAAAAATCGCTGAAAAAGAGCAGTGAGGTCTAAAGGTAATTCTAATATTCTTTTTCATGCTCTGAATAAAATTGGCAATTTTTAAAGACATTGATCCTAAAAATGTTAAACCTATGTAAGGAGAAGGTTGCCAGCACGGGATATCATCTTTCCCGTATGTAGGGTCTCTCTGTTGTCTGTAAATTTGTCTAAATTTTTTATTAATCAATCTGTCAATAAGTTTGGTGTTATATCCGTTGTTGACAGCTAAATGATAAATAATATTTTTCTCTATTTGAAAATCAAGTGGTAAAAGAGGTATTGCAAAAAAGGCGGTGAATATAGGAATTAAAAGAAGCATTTTTTTGACTAAAAAAGTGGTTAGAATCGTTTGGAATGACATGGTCTGTCTGAGTGGATTTACGGTAGATAGTATATTTAAGTTTATTTTTTTCTTTTGAAATGGTCAGGTCCAAAAAATTATGGGGAATTATTACTTTCAATTTCCATTGTAAATTTAATTTTATTGTGTAAGGTGGTACGGTAACAAATGTGTCATCCAAATATCTTCGCCACAAAAAAAATCTTTTCTAAAATTTTATTTTTACTTGAAAATAACAACTTTTGTTGAATAAACAACATTTCAAATAAATTTTGTGAAGAATTGATATGACTTTTCCTTGCCGTCTTACTATGAATAATCTTCACTCTGGAGACCTCACTCAACTTAAAAAGTTGGAAAATTATAAAACAAAGAGAAAATATTTAAAATAATCTAAAAATGACAAAAACTCAACAATAAAAGAAAAACGTTCTACATTTAAAATTGTTATGTGCTTAATTATCGATTTTAACAAACACAGTAAAACCTCTGACATTTAAATTTTATTAAAAAATCAAAAAAATATAAGTGCGGTAAAAAATTAGAAAACCATAACAACAAATAAAGAAAAATTATTTAAAATAATCCATAATTACAAAAAGTCAACAATAATAGTAAAACGTTTTTCATTTAGAATTATTATATATTTAACTGTCAGTTTTAACAAACACAGTAAAACCTCTTACATTTAAAATTATTAAGTATTAAAAAAACCAGTGTAATAGAAGTGCGGTAAAAAGTTAAAAAATTACAAAACAAAGACGAAATCACCCATCTTCTGCCAATCAGAAAGACTTCAAATTCCTTTATTTTGTAAAGAGTTTCGCTCAGAAGTAGATTTTTTAATTCTTTCTTAAAAACGGGTAATGTTTGGATTTCTTTTAATTTCTTTGATAGCAGTATTGCGCAACCACTTTTATCTTTTCGACAGCAACCGTCTGGAAACTGTGGGTATTTCTTTGTGGGTGGGTCCAACTTTACCCTAGCCCCCCACTAAATTTTTATAAGTTTTTATTACTCAATTAGATTGAATACGTTTTGCGCAGTCATTAAAACATTTTGCGCAGCAACCCCTCAAAAGATCAACATTTTTTAAAAATTCATTAGTAGTCTTTTTGCGCAGAATTGCGCAGCCACTTAAAAGTCCAAAGTCCAAAAAAGTTACAGCTATTTAAGTGGTTGCGCAGTAAGGATGTTAATTTAACTTGCAAAACTGCATCTCAATGGAACAGCAGCATCAACTCAGTTGTGCGCTGGTGGCGCACCAGTTTTACGCATGTGTAAGCGCCTGGATTTATTTGCTCTAGACTCTATATATACTTGAGACTCTTGACTGTTAGAGTAGAGAAAGAAGGGACCTTATTACCAGACTGGACTATAATAAGTCACGGCATTTGTATAAGGCAGAAAGAAAGTTAAAGTGATTTACAATTAGATTAGTGCACTTGCTGTAAATCGGAAAGAAGGCTCGTAACCAGACAGGGCACCTGCTACGAGTTTGAGTAAAAGACCTGTAACCAGACGGAGAAGAAGGCTGAAGTACAATTACGATGTAAGAGAAACAAAAGTCAGTTTAAATCTCATTTATTAATTGCCAATCGCTTTTTTATATATACAATAAAATGCTTACAGTGCTAAAATCAATTGTCGTCATTCTAATGCAATAAGTAGGTTTCAATAATTAAAGTAATATTATAAGTACATAAATATATTTTCCTATAAAATAAAAAGTAAAAATGTTCCTGTTTGAACAGCATGTAAGTAGGAAATAGTTCACACTTCACTTTTTGGTAGTGTCCAAGAAAAAAAAAGTATATTTCTTGAATTACGTGTTTTTGCCATCCAGCACTATTATTTAAGAAAAAAATCAAAATCTTACATATACATCCTATAAACCTGTAAAAAATGCCAAAATATCTCAAAATTAAAAAAAGAAAAGACATTTTAAAAAGACAGATTAAAGCATTAAATTTTAAGTAAAAAATGTCGAACACACTTTTTTTGTAGCACGTTTAGTATTTTAGAGAAATTAAAAATAATTAAAATAAATTATTTCAAAATTTGCAAAAATTGGCGTTTTAGAATTTTATGCGCCATTCATTAAAAAACTCAATTTCGAAACGAATGTTTGAGAGTTGTATAGAATCTTATGTGGATCAAAAAATAATTCATAAAGTTTCTTGTAGTTTCTACACTTTTTTCAGAAAAAAAAATCTAGTTTGAAATTCTGCAAAAACGGTCAATTTTATTGGCCTTTTTTGCACCAAGGTTTTAACGGGAATTTGGCGATAAAAAAATAAAAAACAGGGTGGAAACTTTAAATGGAATATTGGCCGTAGCGGTTAAAAAAATACTTAAAAAAAAATAGCAGCTAAAATTCTCGGCAAAAAAATTTGTAAACCCTCAGAAAGGGGTCTATTCAAATAAAACTTTTTTTTAATGAGAAGACCCCGCTTGTGGAACCTTGTTGGAAAGCTTATCAAAAAAGAAAAACGCTCGTGTTTTTTTTGACATTTGCCAATCCATGTGTCAAAAATTCTCAAAAAATAATTGTGTCGGATTTCAAATGGAACTGCCTCCGGCGGGTTGGAAATTTGTTTTCTCCTTTGAAAGGAAAAGTTGTGTGTGAGTAGACCCCTTTCTGAGGTTAGGTTCACAAAAATTTTAAGCCGAAAATTTTTATTGCCTAAAATATTACTTAAGGGGTTTTTGGATATTTCTAAAAAATTTTTAACCCGGTAGGGACAATGTTCCATTTAAAGCCTTACATAATTATTTTTTGAGAATTTTTGACAGATGGATTAGGAAATGTTAAAAAAAAATTACACGAGCGCTTTTTTCCATAGGGTTTCCAACAAGGTGCCACACGCGGTGCCTTTTCATTTGCAAAAAAATTTGTATGTTAATAGACCCCTTCTGAGGGTTCACTCACAAAAATTTTATGCCAACAATTTTGTTTGCTAAAAATATCAATTCACGTGTTTTTGGATTTTTCTAAAAAACAAATTTCCAACCAGCTAGGGGCAATGTTACACATGGATTGGCAAATGTCAAAATAAATTACGCGAACATTTTTCTTTTTCGATAATCTTTCCAAAAAGGTGATACAAGCCCTAGACCCCTTTCTGAATTTTTTTGCCAAAAATTTTAGGTGCTAAAAATCTTAGTTGACGTGTTTTTGGATTGTTTAAAAAACAATTTTTTAACCCGCTACGGCCAATATTCCATTTAAAGTCTTTAACCTGTATATACTAATGTTCACCTTGTCAAAGTGACAGGTTTGTCCATTTTATTAGTTAAGCCATAAAAAGCAATAAAAAATTAATTTTTAGAAATTTTCAGATGTTTTTACCGATATACCAGGAAGGCGGACGAAATTAAAATCAACGTTACTTTTATGCTCGATAGTTGTTTTCCCAGTTGATTTAAATTTAGTCCACCATCTTTCATCATCAAACAACGGCTCTCTCTTATCTTTAGTACGACAAAAAATCGTCGAAAAAGAGCAGTAAGGTCTAAAGGTAATTCTTGGCAATTGGTAATTGGCAATTTTTAAAGATATTGATCCTAAAAATGTTAAACATATGTAAGGAGAAGGTTGCCAGGGCGGGATATCATCTTTCTCGTATGTAGGGTCTGTCTGTTGTCTGTAAATTTGTCTAAATTTTTTATTAATCAATCTGTCAATGAGTTTGGTGTTATATATGGCCACCAAAATATGGCCACCACCAAAGCAAAAATTATTTTTGATTATGTATACAGAGCGCTTCAGGCTACTGCGAACATAGGCCGGAAGAAGTCCAATTTGCCAGTGTACGTACACGCAGGGACACCGCACACCTATCAGTGGAGCAACCAACACTCAGGCTTGCGATCACTGCGGCTTGCGCTTTGCGTTTAGTAAGGTGCAGTTAGACTGTGGTAGTGTAGTCGTCGTTGCATTGTAGCTATAGTGAATCGTTTTCCATACATAATGCGGAACAGGATATTTTACAGATAAATAGTTAACAATACTTTTTGGTACACACTTTTTAATATAATTTACCTTGTTTAATATTTTAAACAAATATTGGTGATAACAGACCCCCATGCAAAATTTTTGAACATTTTAAAAGATCCAACTTACACATTTTGTATTAACCAAGAAAGTTCCTTTTTTTTAAATATATGTTCAAAAATGCTTTAGTTTTAAAATTAGGGTTGATTGGGTACCAAAGATGCATATGCATTTGCATACATACATACAGTCAATAGTGTATTCAGTGATATTAGCGATAAATTAACAAGGTACTATAGTAGTTATATCTGATCCGCTGATTAATCATTCTTGTTTATTATAAATTCGAAGAAATTAGGGCCTTTTTTCTAAGTGATAAAAAGCGCTTACTTTTAGCATTACTTCGCTTGCATGGACAAATTATATCAAATAATTTACCTTTTTAATCTTATATATTGCTTTAGTAATAACCTTTAGAAAAGTTAATAGTACCGTATTATCAGCGGTGCACGGTGGTTCTAGTAAAAAAGAGTCACACAGAGATAGGTAGATATTTTCGGGCGCACATGAAAGAGATGGCATGAACACACCAACTGGAAATGGAAATGTAGACAGTCGATATTTTCAATAAATGAACAAAGTATTATATTTACTTATGTCCCTATCCCCTGACTAACTGAAGTTAATAATTAATAATGGTATTTACCTACAATGCATAATGGCGCTATAGTACCCCTCTCCTCTTTTTTACGTCAAACTAGTAATTCTCTAAAATTGTTCATAAAACTCTTTAAGAGTAACTTTTTTAAAAAACGTTTTCCCTCTATTAGTTTTATTACCCACTAGACATATTACCTTTATTACACACTAGACACCGCTGCGCCGCTTTGCCTGCGGTTTTACCAATTTTTTCCGTTTTTGTTCCTTTAAATGCGATAACTTTTGTTTTCGTAAACCAATTTTGATGAAATAAATGCCTTTGTGTTGCCCAGGAACACAAAGAATGCAATAGTGAAAATCCCATTAAAATAGGCTGGGCGGTCTTTGCATGATGCTGGAACAAAGAGACACACAGACAGACAAAAATTGTAAAAGTTGCGATTTTGGTATCTCGTTTGGTCAAATAATTTAAAAAAATATTCAATGTGCAGAAATGGTTCTTTTAGAGATTTATTATATGTATAGATAAACAACTAATTATAGTCAGGGGGATAAGTGATGATTTTTAATCAAGCCCGGATTTTTTTACCATAGTAGTTTTTATGGTGTCATATGAAAGCTGAGACTCCCCAGATTATGAATCCGCCGGATGATATCTCGAAAATGTTGAGCGTATTGAGATATTCAGCGTAAAATCCAAAATAGCGGCCAATAACTAAATTTGTTTTTTTTAATTTTTTGTGTGGAGACAGATTGATGGTGTTTGATATCAATGTATAGGTTTTCGAATACGAGGATTCAAACTCCTCGTATTCATTTATCAAAAACTACCTAAAATGACATTTGACATATTTTTTGCAGCCATTGGGTACAGAAAAATGGATATATATTATTGAAAAAATATTTATTTTTATTTCTTTTGCGAAAATATATGACCTTTAATATTATTTTATAGGTTCTCTGATGTGAGAAACTTGTATCTGTTAACGAAAATTGCATTAAATAACATTGAAACATAAAAACCAGGTATTATAAGTAATATTTATATTCCTATCCGCTGATCAATTATTTTCGGTCATTATAATTTCGAAGAAATTACGGCCCTTTTTGTAAGTGACGAAAAGCTCTTACTTTTAGCATTATTTCGTCGCTTGCATGGACAAATCATATCCAATAATTTACATTTTTAATACCATATTTTTCTAGTAATAACCTTTAGCATTATTAATATTAACATCGGTTGGTAAGGGGATGAGGACATACGTAAATACAATACCTTGTTTATTTTATTTTATTGCAAAGATCGACTGTATGCTTTTCCACGAAATAACTCCCATGCTTAACGTTGGTGTGTTCATGCCTAAGTCAAACCGGACAGATCAGGTCATTGTGGCATGAATCTGTCCGCTATGGGAATTTGGGCGAACCATACTGCCTGTAGCCTGTAGGCGGAGGGATCTGGCAACCCCCCGCCCACGATTCGAGTCTAGTGCTCAATTGTGCAATCAGCTGGCCTAATCTCGAGGGACCCAATCGTCGTATTTCTTACGACATTGGGTCGTCACTCGTTATTAGGGACCGTGGGCTTGCTGACTGGGCATCAGCATGTCCACGTTAATAAAAGTCTCGCACAAGCATTCTCTACTCTGAGATTCTATACTTTCTAGGTCACATAAGACCATGAAGTCCACGCACACCAAAGTCTTTCGGCGATCGGCAAGTTGCGACGGGAGCAGGACAGTGTAGTCTGGAAGCTCTTAGTGACAAACCGGCACGAAAGCGGCGGGAGTGTGATCGCCGTTTTGCTAAAGGATTGGCTGTAGAGCAACTCGTGTGCTGCATCCGTGACTGAGCAGCCCTAGTTAGGACCCACTCTGCCTCCCCCTGAAAGGGAAGGGGCTATAAAAGGTGCCCTAAATATAGCCAGCCAACAACTGCCCGACTTGAACTTTGCCACATGGAATATCCGTACACTTATGGATACAGACACAACCACAAGACCACAAAGAAGAACGGCAATAGTGGCACGTGAACTAAGGAAATATAACATCGACATCACTGCTCTCAGTGAAACTAGAAGAGCAGGCGAAGGCTAACTTAAAGACCACGGAGGAGGCTACACATTTTTCTGGAAAGGAAAAGAAGAAGATGAACCACGTATTCACGGAGTGGGTTTGGCTATAAAAAATGAGATTGTGGACCACCTAACCGAATTTTCATCCGGAATAAGTGAAAGATTGATGACATTGCGCCTAAACCTTAGCAACCACCAACACGCTACTATAATCAGCGCGTACGCTCCAACTCTTGCAGCTGATGAAAACCAAAAAGATGAATTTTATTCTCAACTTAGTGAAGCCGTAACATCTGTACTTAAATCTGATAAACTTGCCATCCTAGGTGATTTCAATGCTCGAGTTAGTACGAATTCAAACCTATGGAAGGGCGTCATTGGCAAGGAAGGTGTTGGAAACATGAACTGAAACGGACTGCGCCTATTAACCTTATGTTCGGAATATGACCTCACAATCTCAAATACAATTTTCCGACAAAAAGACAAATTCAAGACCTCCTGGCAACACCCGAGGTCAAAACACTGGCATCTGACTGATTACATTATTGTACGTTCCAGAGATCAAAAAGACGTAAACATTACAAGAGCAATAACGAGTGGAGACGACTGCTGGACAGACCATCGCCTGATACGAGCCAAAATGAACTTGCACATTCCACCAAGAAGTAGCCGTCAAAAAAAGCAAATCAAAAGAGGATTCAATGTAGAACGCCTTAAAGATGATCAAACCAAAACAAAATTCCAACTTTCTCTAAATCAAAAGTTGGGTACTTTAGAATACCCGGAGAATATTGACGATCACTGGAGAATTTTGAAGACAGCAATAACATCTGCCTCCGAAGAAACGGTCGGCTACACACAAAGAAAACATCAAGACTGGTTTGATGAGCATGACAAAGAAATTCAAGACCTTATTTAGAGGAAGAGAAAAGCTCGTAATGCTTGGAAAAGCCACCTTAACTCTAACGAAAAGAAAAGGCAATATCAAGAAGCCAAAGCAGAAGTACAAAGGCCAACACGTAGATTAAAAAACCAATGGTGGACAACAAAATCACATAAAATCTAGCTGAGTCCAACAACACCAGAGCGTTCTTTCAAGCTACTATGATGATATATGGTCCCACTACCCAAGGTATCAATCACCTATGATCCAAAGATGGAACAAGGCTGCTTAAAGACAGATCCTCTATCAATTCACGATGGAAAGAACACTTCCAAGAACTACTCAACAGAGAGTCTCAGATCGATAATGACATCTTCGACAAAATTCCGGAGAAAACTACACAACAACACCTAAGTGAGATTCCGAGATTAGAGGAGGTCGAAAAGGCAATCACAGAGCTAAAGAATAACAAGTCAGCGGGCACAGATGGTATCGCTGCTGAAGTCCACAAACAAGGGGTTCCCGCACTTAATTCCCAAATGCACATTCTAATAAGTAAAATATGGACCACTGAGACCATTCCTGCCGAACTCAGAGACGCCTCTATAGTTACCATTTTCAAAAATGGCGATAAGGCCCAATGTGGAAACTACAGAGGTATATCTCTGCTTTCTGTTGCTGGAAAGATACTTGCACGGATACTATTAAACCGATTAATTCCGATTGCTGAACAAAATCTGCCAGAGACACAGTGTGGATTTAGGTCCAATCGAGGCACAGCTGACATGATCTTCAGTGCCAGACAAATGCAAGAGAAATCTAGAGAACAAAATCGCCCTCTCTTCATGGCCTTCATAGATCTAGTCAAAGCATTTGATTTGGTCAACAAAGAAGGTCTTTGAAAAATACTGGCAAAAGCTGGATGCCCTCAAAAATATATTCAAATTCTTAGACCACTACACGACAATATGAATGCAACAGTCCTGAGCAACGATGGACCAGGAGAGTCATTCCAGATTACGACAGGCGTTAAACAAGGGTGTATTATTGCGCCCCCCCCCCCCCCTATTCTCTATATTTTTAGGTGCCATGCTTCACCTTGTTGAGGAACATCTACCGCCGGGAATGGAAATTCTATATAGATTCGACGGTAGCCTACTTAACCTAGGCAGACTGCGAGAAAAAACTACGGTCTCGACAACCTCGGTAATCGAACTGCAGTACGCCGATGACAACGTCGTAATGGCCGATACAGAGGAAGGTCTACAACTGGTAATCAACGCATTTAACCAAGCCTACAAAAGCATTGGCCTAGAGGTCAATCTTGCCAAAACGCAAATTCTTCACCAACCAGAACCAGGTACGAATCCCCAAGCTCCAAAAATTTCCATAAATGGCCATCCTTTGCAGAACGTGGAACATTACCCATAACTTGGAAGCCACCTATCATCAAACGCAACTATTGATGCAGAAACACATCATTGCCTAAAATGTGCTAGCGTAGGAGAGAGTTTTCAACAACACAGTTATAATACCAACTCTAACATACGGAAAAATATCACCAAAGTTGTTTAAGACGAATACTGAGAATCAAATGGCAAGACCGACGAACAAACATAAGTGTTTTAGAAGAAGCCAGAACAACTAGTATAGAAGCCCTTATCTTCAAGCACCAGCTTCGTTGGACTGGTCACATTATCCGCATGCCTGAAACACGTCTCCCAAAGCAGATATTTTATGAACAACTGAAGGAGGGAAAGAGAAATCAAGGTGGTCAACAAAAAAGGTACAAGGACGTTCTCAAAGGCAATATGATGAAGGGTCACATCGATATAAAAACTTCGAGACCACTGCAAATGATAGGGCTACATGGCACCGAACAGTCCATGAGGGAGCACAAACTTTTGAAGAGCAACGACGTAGACTAGAAACGGAAAAGAGAGAACGTAGAAAGGATCGACGAAATGGAAGAATGGATGACCAACAACACCCGGCTGCTGCCGGAGACTGGGTGTGTCAGGACTGTGGAAGGGTGTACGGCTCGAGAATTGGCTTACGTAGCCATCAAAAAACGTACAACAGATAGCGACGATATCGAGTGATTGCCTATGATGATGATGTTCATGCCATACGCGCCCGAAAATAGCTACCTACATCTGTGTGAGTCTTTTTAACCACAAAAAGAGCTTATACGGTACTATAACTTTTCTAAAGTTTATTATTAGCAAAATATGAAATTAAAAGTGTAAATTATTTGCTATAATTTGTCCATGCAATCGACGAAATAATGTTAAAAGTAAGCGCTTTTCGTCACTTTGAAAAAGGGCCGTAATTTCTTCGCAATTATAATAAACCAGAATGATTGATTAGCGGCTATATAGGAATATGCCTAAATACCACTTATAATACCTTGTTAATTTATTGCTTATATCACTGAACACACTATCGACTGTCTATTTGTATGCAGACATAATATTGCCACCTTTTTTCTCCTTTTTTTCCTCAAGTTTATTTTTGTATTACTTTGCTCCCCTATCAACCTCAATTATAATGTTAAAGCATTTCTGAACTATTTAACTATTAAGAAAAAACCACCAGTATTTGTTTAAAGCATTTAGAAAGTAAATTATATTAAAAAATGTGTACAAAAAAATATTGTTAACTATTTATCTATTAAAATAATCCGTTTTGCATTATCTATAGAAAACAATTCACTACAGCTACAACGCAACTACGACGACACTACCACAGTCTAAATGCACCAGTATGCCTCTAACCACGGTGCAATGTGTGAAGTGTAGTCCATGAAACCGGAGTTTAGTCAATAATTACGCAAATTTTGATAAGGTAATTTCTTGTTTTTTTTTCTCTGATAAATTAGAGCGTTTTATTTTGAACTGCTCAGATTTATCACTAACAAAATGTTACAATGAAAATAATAAGGAGATACAGAATAAAAGCAAGTTCTCAAAATAAAATAATACATTCTAAAAACCAAAAAGATTCTCCCAGTCAAAAAAAAATTAGAGCAAATGTTCGAAAATTCCTCCTTGCTCGGCTAGAAAATATCCGAGCCTATTATAAAAGCCCCTTCTAACGTTTCCAAGCATGTTAGGGGTGGTAGTTTAAAAAGCTTCTTCAATTTTAATCCGACGTTCTTCCAAATTATTTCCCTTTCATGCCCATAAACTTTATTTTTGACATAACTCTACAGCTAGAAGGCATTAGGAGCAGGATCGGGTGATTGAGCTGGCCATAAAATAGCTCCCCGTGTACTTATAACCCGATTAGGAAATACATTATCAAGATATTCCCTACCAAGGCCAACATTGTGAACGGGACTACCATATTGTTGAAACCATGTTTCACCAAATCTCACACCTAACTACTGACAACAGTTGGAATAATATGCTACCTAGCTAGCCCTTTCTATCATTGTTTCGCAAAATTTCATACGACGATAGTTGTCCTCCGTTCGTTTGAGAACACGTAAGACAGTGGCTGAAGACGTATCAACTGCCTCGGCAATTTGGTGGCTAGTTAACTTTCGATTTTTCTCCACTGCAGCGCAAACCATCATAACTCGTACTTCCTGCTCGTCATTCAAAACAGTGGGTTTTTTATGGTTTCTTGGCGCTACACAACCAAACTTTTGTTGATAAACTAGGTTCTGGACGATTTACAAAATTCTGCAAAAAAAATTAACTTTGTAGACATCCATTTTTAGTAGGCAGAAATAAAACAAAATAATAAAAACAAAAAAATATATAAAAAGGATAACACCGCAGCGTGCTTCGACCCCACCTCGGTCGTACGGCACGGATAGTAAATTGGACTTGATTCCCCCTATCTTCGCAGTAGCCTGAAGCTCATTGTATAATGCAGTTTGTTTAACTTAAATCGTTAAAAAATCTCAAGTTAATTTTTTCTTACTTTTTATGGCTTAGCTAATAAACCTTATGGACAAATCCTGTCACTTTGAAATTTGACAAAGTTAAAATTAATATATAATTTTTTTTAATGTTAGCTGGCAGACAAATAACACAGCTATTGTACATTTTTTTGTGCATTTTTTTTTTTGATTTTTTCATTGCCAAAGGCCTGGTAAAACCTTGGTGCAAAAAAAGCCAATAAAATTCATTTTGTGAGAAAAGTGTAGATGCTACAAAAAACTTTATAAAACATTTTTTGTTCAACAGAAGATTATATAGAACCCTAAATAATTTATTTTTAGAAAGTTATACTTTTTAATGAATGGTGTATAAAATTCTAAAACTTCAATTTTTACAAATTGAATGTTTTATTGTATGTTATTTTTTTTTATGTAATTTCTTTATTTTTGAGAAATTTTGGCATTTTTTTACATGTTCCCGCTCTAAGATGTATATGGAAGATTTTGATTTTTATCTTAAATAATAGTGGTGGATAGCCCAAACACAAAAAGAAATATATCTTTTTCTTTCTTGTAATCGACCAAAAAGTGAAGTGTGAATTTTCCTACTAGCGTGCGGAAAAACGCTTTACAATAAATCATAATAAATAAATAGAAATAAGTTAATTTTTATGCTTGTTATTGTTTCGTCCTAAAGAAAACATAAATATCGTAGTTTTTTCTTCTTAAATTTTTCAAAGTATTTGATTTTAGAAAAAATGTTGTACCAAACTCGTGCGAAAAGTATTGTCTGCACTTGCGGCTTGCCCGAACTCCGCTGGCGCCTCATTTGTGAGAACGCCGGTGCGTGCGAAATAGTATAGTTGGGTAAATATAGACACTAGACAATTTATTAATCTTTTCGGCTACAAATGTAGATAAGACAGGTCGTTACAATAATGTTAAACATTTAAGATAATCTAAAACTACAAAAAGATTTACAGTTTAAAGAAAAACGCTTTATATTAAATTATTATTATTATTTGCTTAACTATCAATTTTAACAAACCAACAGAATAAAACCTTTTACATTTCAAATTTCTTAAAAAATCAATGTAATGCAAATGCGGCAAAAAGTTAGAAGTAAGACGGCAAGGAAAAGTTCTATTAATTCTTCACAAATTTTATTTGAAATCCTCGACCGGTTGCGACTAAAACGTTATTGTCAAGGGAGGAGTTGGATCACAAATCTGTCAAAGTAAAACCGAAATAAAAACATGCTAAAAATAATTAATTTAAAAAAAAACTTACCCAACACATGTGCGGTATATGTATAACACAGTAACATAGACACATTTTAAAAACATAAATTTCTTAACATTACAGGACTATTAAAATTAAAATATTTACGTGTTAAAAACAAAACAAAACGGAATGCGAATCAATTGGTATCTTCGACAGAGTACTGCTTGTGTTAAAAATAACAGCTTTTTTATATTGGCGCGATAATTATAAATAAAATAGACTAAACAACAACAATAAAATGCTCATTTTTGTGTGAGGGTTTTAAAAATTGGGATATTAAAAAGGATTAAAAAAATTATTACGACTAAAACAAATCATGCTAAAAAAACCAAGAGGAATCAGATCCAAAAGAAGGGACCAAGACAAATTTTAAAAAAAAAACAACTAATGAACAATTTAGGGCCTAAAAAGATTTGCTCTTTAAAGTGACTTTGTATGGGGTCGTTAAGAGAAACAACATCTTGTTCAATCTCAAGTCTGGCAATCTCAATATTCTCAAGAGCATTAAGTTTAGAGCCTGTTGAGGTTTTGTGTAAAATATTTAGGTTGTTTTTTATCTCACTGCTCCCTCAGATGTAGACCAAAAGCTGATTTATTATTGTTAGGAGATCTAAGAGTAGTTAGATGTTCACTAATCCGTTTTTTAAAACTTCTGCCTGTTTGACCTACATATTGAGAATTGCAATCATTACACAAAAGTTTGTATACTCCACTGCCGTCCAGCGGTATCTTTAGTACGACAAAAAATCGTCGAAAAAGAGCAGTAAGGTCTAAAGTTAATTCTAATATTTTTGTCCATGCTCTGAATAACATTGGCAATTTTTAAAGATATTGATCCTAAAAATGTTAAACATATGTAAGGAGAAGGTTGCCAGTGCGTGATATCATCTTTCTCGTATGTAGGGTCTGTCTGTTGTCTGTAAATTTGTCTAATTTTTTATTAATCAATCTGTCAATGAGTTTGGTGTAATATCCGTTGCTAACTGATAAATAATATTTTTCTCTTTTTGAAAATCAAGTGGTAAAGAAATGAAAGAAGCAATTTTTTGTCTAAAAAAGTGGTTAGAATCGTGTTCAGAATACCATTTATTTAATTTTTCTTAGTAATAATTAAAATGGTTTACCTAGACCATTTTATTTGTATGTACAAAAATACGTTAGCTCTTTTAAATTCAAATAATTATTGCCGCGCAAATATGTTCGCCCTCCCAAAAAGAGGTATTTTCAAGATGCGCGCGCATGCTTCGCAAAAAAGACAGAATGAAAAATTATTAGATAGAAGCGCCATATTCGCGATCACATAAAAGAAAAAAAAATTAATCTAACCCGCAATTACCGCAATTTACTAAAACTATTACCCTTAAACTAAATTAAGTGATATTATGCATCAACTACATCATAAGAAATTATTGGATCCAGTGAAACTCGCCAGAAAATCACCCACCAATTTTGGAATACGCAGGAGCACGTGAACAAGGTAGGCGAACATTCGTTTTTCTTTAATTCAAATTAGGTTTCAAAATTAAGGTTCGTGGAACCAGCCTTTATCGAAAGGTATTTTTTGTTTATTTTTGTACATAAAAATAAAATGGTCCTTCGACCACGAATTATTTTTTGAAGTCCTTCATTTAAAGTTAAAATCCTTTTTATCGCCATTTTTATCCAGGTCCCTCAAAATTTAATTTACAAAATTGACCGCTAGGTGTGTAAAGTCGCGTGACGTTGTTTCAAACCTCCTTCCTTGATCGGTGGTGGGAGCGCCTACACGTGGTATACTTACCAAAACAAAACAAATTTATTTTCCAAATTTAGTACGAAAATAGCCGCGGTCCAGTGAGCGAAAATTCTTATCTCCTTTTTTATTTACATTTACTCGCGACGGAGTTTGAATTTTTTTATCAAATAAAATTATACTAGTGTATTAGTTGGGAGTCAACAATCATTTTTTTTTACTGTACACGCTAACTCCTGCTAATTCTTACAAAAATAATAAGACACAATGTCTGCTGAAAAGCTTAAAAAGTATCAAGCTCTGCGGAACATAGAAACAAACAGGATTGAAGAAATGTTAGATGTCGGAAAAAAGGCTATGGTAACTCAGTCTTTCCAGAATAACTTTTTTGGTAGATACGAACATATTAACACTATTTACGAGGAGTTTTATGAGTTACATAATAAAATTATGCAACTGATATCTGAAGATGCTGATTTTACCGCTCAAGATGTAGTCAGAAAATCTTTTGATAACAATTATTATGAAATTAAATCAATCTATTTACAGTTAACAGGTAATAAACACTCTGCCGCGAATTCCAATCAAAACACCTCTGATCACACGGTACCGCTAGAACCCTCGCTAAAATTGAGAATTTTTCGGGGTGATTTTAAAGAGTTTAATACATATATTGATGTTTTCGATGTTCTGGTACATAATAATTCCAAACTATCAAATATTTCAAAATTTTCCCATTTAATTAATTCACTGGAAGGTCCGCCAAAAAACTTGGTACAATGTCATGCTTCTAATTACATAATAGCATACAACGCGCTAAAACAAAGATATTGCAACAAAAGAGCAATTTCTTCCCAATACTGGAGTGAAATTATGAAAACCCCGCGATTAACAGAAGATAACCCGCAAATGCTACGAAAATTAGTAGATACCTTTGTAGAAAATCTCGCCGCGCTACAAAGTCTAGGTTTTCCCGTGGACCAATGGTCTTTTATATTGGCAGAAGAGCTACAAAAACGCTTAAATACTGATTTATTAACCCGCTTTGAAAATAGTTACGCATCAACAGAACCTCCTACTTAGAAGATACGAAGATATCATAGAGTTCCTCAAAAAACAATGCATTGCATTAGAAAACGTAAATTCCACTATGAAAACCCGCTCACACTCTTCGAAAAAACAGCAATCTAATTCACAGAACCGCTATAATACATATTTTACCGCAAAAAATAAAAATAGTAATAATAATACACGCCCTTGTCCCATATGCAAAAATATAGATAATCATAATATATACAAATGCACAGTTTTTCTCAGTAAAAATCCAAAAGAAAGATATAATTTAATAAAACAAAACCGTTTATGTACAAATTTTACAAAATCATAATGCGCAGTCGTGCAATTCTACATTTACGTGCCGCACATGCGCGAAAAAACACCATACCTTATTGCATGATAATAATTTTGTTTTTCAACCTATGAACAGCAATAATAATGAACAAAATTCTTACCTCACTCGCAATATGCCACAAAATAATCAAAATCGCACTCAAACGCACAATAGCCCGCCAATATGTTACCAACCAACCACTTTACAAAATGAAAGCTCTCAATCTTCTACCAATAATTTATGTGCTTTACATATTCCATCAAATATTACTTCTACTGTTTGCAATGTAGCTTGTTCTTCAGGAGTTCTTTTATCTACATTAAAAGTTCATATCCAAGATAGTTTTGGAAATTTTCAAGTAGCCCGCGCTGTACTTGATTCTGGAAGTGAATCTTGCTACATTAGTAAAATATTAGCTAAAAAACTTTGCTTGAACAAAAACAAATTCTCCGTAAATATTCAAGGCGTGGGGCATGCAAACTCTCTCGAGTAATGGCTTTGTATGCTGCACTATAAAACCAATGAATAAATCAAATCCAACTTATGAATTTGATGCCATAATCATGGAAAATCTGACCTCTAATTTACCAAGGTGCAATATTGACACAAGTGATTGACCTTTCTTGTCAAATTTGAGCTTAGCCGATAAGGATTTTAATATTTCAAGCCCAATTGATTTACTGTTAGGAGCCAACCTATTTCATAAAATTTTGTTGGATGGAAAAATCACTATAAATGAAAACCTACCTACCTTTATTAATTCTACGTTTGGCTACTTAGTTATGGGCAGTATAAATCAACCAAATAACAGGGAACCTTCTACAATAAATACTTATTTCACTACCAGTTTTTATGATACTTTAAACGAAACAATATCTAAATTTTGGACACTTGAAGAAGTGTCAATAAAAACACTATTATATCCTGACGAAACAAAATGCAATGAAATATTCACAAGCACCACTTACCGCACCGATTCTGGCCGCTACGTGGTCTCGCTCCCGTTCAAAGATATCAATAATCCGCCAAAATTTGTAAATTCAAAATTACCCACTTTAAAACGATTTTATTCACTTGAAAAAAGACTGATAAATAATCCCGATGTACAAAACCAATATTGCGATTTTATGCGCGACTATTATGACAATAATTACATGGAACTCGCATCTACAGAAGACGATTCTGCTTTTTTTCTCCCACATCATTGCATTTTGCGCCCTAATGTCGTAACTACAAAAATACGCATTGTTTTTGACGCTGGATCAATGGACAGCAATTTTACCTCGCTTAATAGCAATCTGTTAGTAGGGCCTAAACTCCAAAAAGATCTTTCAAGCATATTACTTAATTTTCGAGTTAATCCTATAGCTATTACCGCAGATATCAAAAGCATGTATTTAAGAATTTTACTAAACCCCGCCCAAGCTCAAAAATACCAAAGAATCTTATGGAGATTTTCTCCAAGTGAACCATTGAGACAGTATATTTTAAAAACAGTAATTTTTGGCGTTAATTCTTCACCTCTTAGCATTGCGTACTTTGCAGCAATTAGCTATTGATGAACAACAAAATCACGAACTTGCTGCGCAAGTTTTATCCTCAGACGTGTATATAGATGACCTAGCCACTTCTTGTAAAGATATATCTACTGCTATAGCCCTTCAAAAACAATTAATCTCTTTATTAGGTAAAGGATAGTTTGAATTAAGAAAATGGGCTAGCAATAGCAAAAAATTTCTATCTTATTTACCCAAAGAACATTTACAAGATGAAGCCTACATTTTTGATTTAGATTCCACCAGCACCACAAAAATTTTGGGTTTAAAGTGGAATCCTAATTCTGATACTTTCTTCTATTCGGTGACTCCTTTACATACGATTTGTACTAAAAGAAATATGTTAAGTGATCTTGCAAAAAATTTCGACCCGCTAGGCTATCTTACGCCTGTCACTGTTGTAGCTAAATTATTAATCCAGCATCTCTGGAAACTTAAAATTGACTGGAACGAACCAGTCCCGCATAATATAGCGTCTCAATGGGAAGATTTTAAAACACAATTACCAAAAATTATCAACGTTCAGATTCCGAGATATTTAAACACAAAAAACGCAAAATATTTTGATTTATGTGGTTTCAGTGACGGAAGCTTGAAAGCTATGGCAGCTTGTGCTTATATCCGCATTATTTTTGAAGATAAAATCGAAACATATTTACTTTCTGCTAAATCAAAACTTGTCCCTCTTAAAGGACTTACTGTCCCAAGAATTGAATTATGTTCCGCCTACCTACTTACCAAATTAATTGATTTTATTAAAAATACATACGCCAATCGAATTGAATTCAAAAATATTTTCTTTTTTTCTGATTCTACCACAATCTTACATTGGATAAATTTAACCCCTAATAAATGGAGGACATTTGTAGGTAACCGCATATCCTTAATTCAAGAAAAGGTACCCACCGCTATTTGGAATCATGTCCCTACTCATTTAAACGTAAGTGACTGCGCAAGCAGAGGTTTGTTTCCTGAAAAATTTGTGCAAAATTTGGTGTGGTGGACTGGTCCAGAATTTCTTAAATTACCTGTTTCTCAGTGGCCTACAAATAAAACGCCAGAAGTTCCTATTGAATCAATAAAAAATGAAGAACGTAAAATTATTTTGGCTACATTTAGCACTTTAGATTCCATTGATTTAATTTTACAAAAATATTCTTCGTTAGATAAAATTACCAGAATAATTTGCTATGTTCAAAGATTTATATTGAACCTAAACAATCAAGAACCAATTAAAACTAAATCTTTTACGCAATCTCATTATCAAAACGCCTTATTCTTAATTATTAAATGCACGCAAATTTTATTTTTTAATGCTGATATTCAAAAATTAATTGATAAAAAATTACCTTCAAAACAATTTCGAAAATTGGGTGCATTTTTAGATCAAAACGGCATCTTACGCGTAGGAGGTCGCCTACGGAACTCCTTATTAGAGTACGATAAAAAATTTCCCATAATTTTACCCCGTTCATGCCGCTTAACAGACTTAATTATCGAAGATACGCATAAAAAACACTTTCACCCTGGTCTCCTTACTTTACAGTTTCTTCTAGCTCAGAACTATTGGATTTTATCATCACGTCGCGCTATAAAAAAGATCTTATCTAGTTGCATAAAATGCTGGAGACTAAACCCAACTTCTTTAACCCCACCCATGTCTAGTTTACCAACATTTCGCGTTACGCAAGCTAAAGCTTTCTCCGTAGTTTCAATAGATTTTGGAGGTCCCTTTTGGATCACCCTTGGAAAACATAGAGGCGTTAGAAAGGTTAAATGTTACATTTCAGTTTTGGTTTGCACTGCAACCAAAGCAATTCACATTGAATTGTGCACTGAGCTTTCTTCTCAAAATTTTTTGTGTGCGTTACGCCGTTTTATCGCCCGCCATGGACGACTATCTAAAATAATATCTGATAACGTGACGAATTTTATCGGCGCTAACAGATACCTATTAGACATTATGCAAGACGCCGAAGCTGAAGAAAAAATTGAATGGGTATTTTTACCCCCAAATAGCCTCCATTGGGGCGGTTTACATGAAGCAGGAATAAAATCTGTAAAAACACATTTAGCTCGAGTTATCGGAACGCAAATACTAACCTACGAGGAATTAAACACCGTATTAATCCAAATAGAATACCATCTTAATTCCAGACCGCTTCAAGCAATGTATTCTGATGCAACTGATTATAATTATATTTCTCCAGGCCATTTTTTAAGCCTTGAACCGCTCACTTGTTTACCAGACCCGGATCTTTCGCATTTAAAATTAAATAGACTTGATCGGTATCAACTTTTACTTAAAATACACAGAGATTTTTGGTCAAAATGGCACTCCGAATACCTACACACATTACAACAAAAGTCTAAATGGTTCAATCCTGAAAACTCTTTAAAAGAAAATTCCCTTGTGGTTATTAAACAAGATAACGCTCCACCAATGAAGTGGAAACTAGCAAGAGTTACACGAATTATCCCTGGGAAAGATGGTGTAGTACGTGTAGCCGAGGTACGCACCGATCAAGGAACCTATTTACGCCCGCTGGTAAAATTATGTCCACTTCTGGACCCAAAAAACGACGTATAATATTTGTACTTTGCATACCTACGTTTTACATTTAAGTTTAAGGCAAGCATTCTTTTTTATTAAGAATTATTTTATTTTTATTTTTTTTTTGAATTTCGCAAAATTCTCCTTTGCAAAATTAAGGGGGGAGTATGTTCAGAATACCATTTATTTAATTTTTCTTAGTAATAATTAAAATGGTTTACCTAGACCATTTTATTTGTATGTACAAAAATACGTTAGCTCTTTTAAATTCAAATAATTATTGCCGCGCAAATATGTTCGCCCTCCCAAAAAGAGGTATTTTCAAGATGCGCGCGCATGCTTCGCGAAAAAGACAGAATGAAAAATTATTAGATAGAAGCGCCATATTCGCGATTACATAAAAGAAAAAAAAATAATCTAACCCGCAATTACCGCATTTTACTAAAACTATTACCCTTAAACTAAATTAAGTGATATTATGCATCAACTACATCATAAGAGATTATTGGATGGAACTACATCATAAGGAATTATTGGATTGGAATTAGGTTTCAAAATTAAGGTTCGTGGAACCAGCCTTTATCGAAAGGTATTTTTTGTTTATTTTTGTACAAATCGTTTGGAATACATGATCTGTCTGAGTGGATTTACGGTAGATACTATATTTAAGTTTATTTTTTTCTTTTGAAACGGTCAAGTCCAAAAAAATAATGGAATTTTATTGTGAAAGGTATTTAAAAAAGTTAAACATTCTTCCAGCTCCGTTCTACTACCTGTCCAAATAACAAATGTCTCGTCCAAATATCTTCGCAACAAAAAAAAAATTCTAAAAGTTTATTTTTACTTGAAAATAACAACTTACAAAAAAGGGATTTGTTGTCCGTAAAAAATAAATAAAAAGAGAGGTTCGTGGCATATCGAACACACATTGTGTGTCCGATATGCCACGAACCTTTCTTTTTATACACACATTGTGTGTCCGATATGCCACAAACCTTTCTTTTTATTTACTTTTCACGGACAACAAATCCCTTTTTTTAAATTTTACTTGGCTTGTTTTACGCAACAAACCTCCTCCGGAGTGATTGTTGCTGAGCCTTAATATAAGGCGACGTAGTATAAACTTCAATTGGAGGTGGAGTTGCTGCGAACGTTGTATTTTGAACGGTCTTCTTTCAGTCACCGGTACTGTTTCGCAAGTTTCTTTTTTTTCCTGCTTGCAAATTTCATTCTTATTGATATTAGCATAACGTTTTGCTTTTCGCTTTATTCCGATAGGCGGCGCGCTGCATATGGCCATCCAACATCTCGCGTTGTTTGACGACGAAAGTTGTTTCAATTCGTTGAGTGTGGTTGTTTATGTTATGCTTCATACGCCAGGTACAGTCCTATGTTACCCTGATGATTCCTAACAAGGATGAAATAGGCCTGTAGGTTTCTGGTCTATCCATTAGATCTTGGAGGCCTGGTCATAACAACTTGTGTTCAAAAAACCACATTTCAAATACATTTTGTGAAGAATTAATAGGACTATTCCTTGCCGTCTTACTATGAATAAACTTAAAAAGTTAGAAAATTACAAAACAAAGAGAAAATATTTAAAATAATTTAAAATTATAAAAACTCAACAATAAAAGACAAACGTTCTACATTTGAAACTATTATGTGCTTAACTATCAATTTTAACAAACACAGTAAAAAATATAATAATATAAGTGCGGTAAAAAGTTTGAAAACCACAAAACAAAGAAAAATTATTTAAAATAATCCATAATTACAAAAAGTTAACAATAATAGAAAAACGTTTTACATTTAGAATTATTATGTATTTAACTATCAGTTTTAACAAACAGAGTAAAACCTTTTACATTTAAAATTATTCAGTGGGATTTACTAAGATTTAAAATAGTACCCCCCAGAGGTCTAAATATTTACACCTATGGGGGGTACTAAATTTTAAAACCCATTTTTAAAAAACACTTACCTATACAGAAAAGATACAAAGTTATTGATTATTTTGTATTGTTATTGCAAAATAATACAGAAAAACTGCTTTTTTTCTCAAAATAATCCATATTCTAGGAGAAAATGCCCTAAAACTAATTTTTTTGACAGGTTTCAACATGGTAAATGGTGAATACGCCAAAAATTTGGCACATAATAGCTTCATTATCTGTGTTTGAGGTTATAAAGTTGATGATTTTTTAGACCACCTCTGGGCGATGGTTTAAATTTATAGTCCCCAGAAAGGATTGTTTTGAGGCAATTGGTAATAAGTTCCTTTATAATTTCCCTAAGCAACCGTTTTCACAAGAATTAATTTACCTTATTTAATATCCCAACTTGTTCATTAATCAATGAAACACCTCCAATTTTTTCCAGAAAAACGCCATATTTTAAACCCGTTTTCTGCACAAAAAATATATTTATGAGAGCACTACGAGGCAAAACAAACATAAGTGAAGGTCACTGATTATGCACGAAAACTGTCTCCAATGAAAAAAATCCAAAACAACTGTACCTATTCATTTATTTACAAACAGAACTGAAAGATCACACTCAAAAGTCTCAGTTCTGCAGTTTTTATCGGTACTTCGCTAATGGCCATTTTATCATGTTCTACCAGAGAACCGGGCACCGAAGAGTTCGTTGAGCCAGCCGACATGACTTTTTTGTGAGCGCATCAGGTGTATTCAGGTCTGTTTTTAGGCGCATTTTTTTTCATGACCTATTTTGATGAAATATTTTTATTTGTAGTTTGCAATTGCGATGGGTTTGTGTTTGTAAAGTTTTTTCATACTTTCGATAGATAAAAATCCCTTTTAAATAAATACAAAGTTAATCTAATTCTTATTTTATGATTACATATCGAAATGGTTTTATGACAGTGAGTATTAATCGCGAAAATCAATAAACAAGGGTAAGTTTTGATAAGATTAACATATAACGTCAATTTTAGTTTGCTCAACAGAGTGTTTACCATTTAGATCCCCCTTAGGGTTAAAAAAAAACTTCTTTTAAATAGAAATTTTCTTCTTTAATCCAACAAAAGATTGTGTTAGGATGGTTCTTCACTAAAAAAATAATTAAAATTATTCTTATAAATCAAACTATGTTCAAAACTCAAGGAAGTTGGTTAAAATGCCTAAAACCAACAATTTCACTTAAACTTAGAACCTGTCTAAAATAGGCTAAACCCATTTAGTAAATCCCACTGAATAAGTCTTAAAAAACCAGTATAATAGAAGTGCGGTAAAAAGTTAGAAAATGACAAAACAAAGACGAAATCATTCATCTTCTGCCAATCAGAAAAACTTCAAATTCCTTTATTGTGTAAAGAGTTTCGCTCAGAAGTAGATTTTTTAATTCTTTCTTAAAAACGGGCAATGTTTGGATTTCTTTTAATTTCTTTGGTAACATGATATATTAAGAACGGAAATTTTTTACTTTATATATTAGTTTATTTTTAAGTTTGTTTGATAATAAAATCTCTTTTTTTATTATTTTGCATTTCAGTGCATTTTTTTTTTGGTACGGTCCTGTCCCATTTTAATTATTTTTTTTAGATCATTTATATTTAACTACTATAGTAAAGCTGGACAAACAATTTGTCGGATTTTTTTCTGTTCATATATAATGAATATGAACAGAAAAAAATCCGACAAATTGTTTTTTGCTATAACGTCAAATTCCTTTATTGTGTAAAGAGTTTCGCTCAGAAGTAGATTTTTTAATTCTTTCTTAAAAACGGGCAATGTTTGGATTTCTTTTAATTTCTTTGGTAACATGATATATTAAGAACGGAAGTTTTTTACTTTATATATTAGTTTATTTTTAAGTTTGTTTGATAATAAAATCTCTTTTTTTATTATTTTGCATTTCAGTGCATTTTTTTTTGGTACGGTCCTGTCCCATTTTAATAATTTTTTTTTAGGTCATTTATATTTAACTACTATAGTGAACCTGGACAAACAATTTGTCGGATTTTTTTCTGTTCATATATAATGAATATGAACAGAAAAAAATCCGACAAATTGTTTTTTGCTATAACTTTACCAATTTCAATAAAAAAAATACTGTATTGATAAGACACATAATCCTTTTGAAAAAAAAACATTCGCTTTGTCCAAGGGTCGGAGAAAATCAAATTCCTACCTTTTTTAAACCCCTTTTTGTTACATGTTGCCATTTTTTTTTCTAAATACTTTGTTTTGTATGTCGAAAAGTAAGACTTAAACCTAAATAGAAAAACAAGTTTGATTTTCTCCATCATCTTGGATTTAAATACGGCGGCAACGCGAATGTTTTCTTTTCCAAAGGCTTATTTGTCTTATAGATATAGTTTTTTTTAATGAAATTGGTAAAGTTATAGCAAAAAACAATTTGTCCGGTTTTTGTCGGTTTACCCGGTATGTTCATATAATATATCTGACTTGTCCAGGTCTACTATATAGTAGTTTAATATAAATGGTCTCAAAAAAAAACAAATTAAAATAGGACAGTTCCGTATCAGACAAAAATATGCACAGAAGATGATTTTTTTCGGGATCGAAAATTTAAAATAAAAAAAAATTATCTTTTATTAGCAAACAAACTTAAAAGTTAACTAAAATATGAAGTAAAATATCCGTATTTCACTTTTTGATCCTGATGATGATATCTACGAAACGAAACGTCGGATTAAAATTTCGGAAAGACTATTGTGTTTTTCTGAAAAGGTTTCCGCAGCTATATTTTTACATTCCGACAATTTTTTTACTTTCCACTGTAGCTCAAAAACTGCAAGGGGCAGAATAATTCTGATAATAACATTTTTTAAAGCTCTTAGAAGTTAGAGAGTAATGCGAAAACCGCATGTCTCTATCTTCAATAACAACGGAGGTTCTCATTGAATCTCGTCGAAAATGGGACACCCTGTCATGCTAAAAATTATATCAAGGGTGGGTCTGACCGGGTCTGACCCATATAACTAACGTTCGAACGTTACAATTTATTTTAATAGTTCTTCCACCCCCCCCCCCTCTCTAAATTTTATAGACTACGCGGCTTCATTATTGGAAATTTTTCTAAAAAGTACAGTTTTTTGAATACTTTGACCTCTAATATATATAGAACTATCCTGGCTTAAGAAAATCGATATACAAATTTTTTCATTATACCCTCTTCCCTGCCTTATACCTGCTAACGCGGACTCTAAGCAATGCAGATATTGCTCAAAATAAAGATTCTTGATCTCAACTTATGAAAAATCGAAACCTATTTTACTTGTATTCAACTTTCAATATTTATCCCTTCTGCCTCTTTCCAAACTACAGCTTCATTATTGCAGATTCTGTAAAGTCCTTGGCCTAGAAGAGCCTATAGAATCGATACCCTTATTACCTACATCCCACTTTTGATATTTTTTACTTTACCCCTCCTACTTCTTTTACGATAAACACTCAAACCTCGCCGTGTCATCGCATTAAGCCATATGTCAGATGTGAATATTATCCTGTAAGGTTAAATTAACATACTGCGTAACCACTAAGACAGCTGTAACTTTTTTGGAGTTACTGCGCAAAAACTTTAATTGGCTGCGCATTGAGGCGCAAAAGAAAAACTAGTGAGTACACTGTTTATTTTAAAAAATTTTGAGGGGGGGGCAACTTCACGTTCTTCCAATTCTTTCAGGGGTTGCTGCGCAAAAGATAAAAATGGTTGCGCAATACCGCGCCAATGGTGTATAAACCTAATAAACCAAATCCCCACGGGCCGAAATCGGCGGCTTTCGGAAATGACGGATTCGGGCCGAAAGTACCCGCTGAAGCGGCGTGCCTAACGTTTTGACCGCTCTGCCTCCAGGCGACCGCGAGTCAGATATCGGGGGCGTGCCGCCTTCATTCCGAACATCAGCCGCAGGGGATTACCGCTTTCGGCTAACCAGATTTCGTAATTATGCGGTATATGTTGGGAATTTGGAACCTTTGGTTGCACTAAAACAAAATTATGATTGTTTTCCACAAACCAAAACTACACTTTTTTGCACTCGACGCGCGTTTCGCTAACAATGTTAGCATCATCAGGAGACGATAAACAATGAACTAAATTATTCTACGCTCTATCTTATATACAATCCTTTAGTGGGCGGAGATAAGACTAATAATTTGTGATTGATCACGATTTTTAATCCTTTCTCCCCTCGACCAAAGAATAAAGTGTACTAAACGAGATGGGTCCTCTATCTTTATTTAAACTATTTCTGGATTGAATGATTTCCATACTTTCATATGCATTCAAAAGTCTTTTGTTTGGTACACTTTTTAGAAGTTTTAGGTTATCTAATGTGAATCTATGATTGTTTTCAAAAGCATGCTCGGCCACACTTGACTTTTCTGTTCTTCCGTATTTTAAGTGTGCTAAGTGTTCTTTAAAACGTGTTTGAATAGAGCGTCTCGTTTGGCCAACATATTTTTTGTCACAATCCATGCAACTAATTTCGTAAATTCCACTTTTTTCTAGAACTGTAATTTTGTTCTTGGGATTTCCTAGTAAGCTTCTTATTGTGTTACCGGATTGATATACTAATTTAAGACCGGTGTTATTAAATACTTTGTGTAATCCTTTCGTATAATTAGGATTATAAGGAATTGATACAAATTTTGAGTCGCAGGTATCTTTTTGTCTGAAAAAGGTAGAATTCCGAAAGGTCTTTTGAAAAGAATGTCTATTTATCAGCTTATTTATTAAGCCTTCGTCGTAACCGTTTTCGCCAGCTATATTCCTAATCCTATTCTTTTCTGCTTCAAATCTTTCTTTGTTTAAGGGGAAATTTACTAATCTATATGTTAAAAAGTGCAAACTTGCAAGCTTATGTTGTAAGCAATGAAAAGAGTCATTTGGAATATACCTGTTGGTGGCCGTGCCTTTTCTGTATAGGTCAAAGTCCAATTTATTTTTATTTCTTATAACTAAAGTGTCTAGAAATGGCAGTGTACCGTTGTTCTCTGTTTCACACGGTACACTGCCATTTCTAGACACTTTAGTTATAAGAAATAAAAATAAATTGGACTTTGACCTATACAGAAAAGGCACGGCCACCAACAGGTATATTCCAAATGACTCTTTTCATTGCTTACAACATAAGCTTGCAAGTTTGCACTTTTTAACATATAGATTAGTAAATTTCCCCTTAAACAAAGAAAGATTTGAAGCAGAAAAGAATAGGATTAGAAATATAGCTGGCGAAAACGGTTACGACGAAGGCTTAATAAATAAGCTGATAAATAGACATTCTTTTCAAAAGACCTTTCGGAATTCTACCTTTTTCAGACAAAAAAAAACCTGCGACTCAAAATTTGTATCAATTCCTTATAATCCTAATTATACGAAAGGATTACACAAAGTATTTAATAACACCGGTCTTAAATTAGTATATCAATCCGGTAACACAATAAGAAGCTTACTAGGAAATCCCAAGGATAAAACTACAGTTCTAGAAAAAAGTGGAATTTACGAAATTAGTTGCATGGATTGTGACAAAAAATATGTTGGCCAAACGAGACGCTCTATTCAAACACGTTTTAAAGAACACTTAGCACACTTAAAATACGGAAGAACAGAAAAGTCAAGTGTGGCCGAGCATGCTTTTGAAAACAATCATAGATTCACATTAGATAACCTAAAACTTCTAAAAAGTGTACCAAACAAAAGACTTTTGAATGCATATGAAAGTATGGAAATCATTAAATCCAGAAATAGTTTAAATAAAGATAGAGGACCCATCCCGTTTAGTACACTTTATTCTTTGGTCGAGGGGAGAAAGGATTAAAAATCGTGATCAATCACAAATTATTAGTCTTATCTCCGCCCACTAAAGGATTGTATATAAGATAGAGCGTAGAATAATTTAGTTCATTGTTTATCGTCTCCTCATGATGCTAACATTGTTAGCGAAACGCGCGTCGAGTGCAAAAAAGTGTAGTTTTGGTTTGTGGAAAACAATCATAATTTTGTTTTTTTTTTTTTGATGCGGTATATGGTTTTCTGCCATTTTTGGTTTTTTATGAATAATTCTTTACAGAGGCACCTACTAGGGTCCCTAGGACCCCAAATCCGCCGGCGCTGGTTTTTTTTGGAAAAAAGGGTTCCGAAGGGGGGGGGTTATAATGTGTTTTTTTGATTGTTTTGGGATAGTTTGGGTTGGGCTGTGTTGGATTCGGTTGTTTTAGTTAAAAAAAAATAAAAAAAAAAAATAAAAAAAACAACCGGTGTCAGCAGATTTGGGGTCCTAGGGACCCTGGTAACTGCCCCCATAACGAATATTTCATAAAAAATCAAAAACGGCAGAAAACCATATACTGCATAATTACCCCAGATTTTACCACCCCTCACTGGCGATGGCATATTGCACCGCAATGTTAAACCCGGCTTAAATTTAATTGATTTTTAGAATGTGATACCTTCATGTTTTTAGTTTATAATGAAACGCAGCTGTCCAATTTGCAATAATAAGGAACACAATTTTATTTAATTTGTTATTCTTTAAAATTATTACATTTGCCAGGCACTTAGCTTTGTTGTAACAAAAAAGTCATTTGACAAACACATGCACTAGAAAAGTCCATGCAGTTTTCCAGAACTCAGGACTCTACTGCTCAATCGTGATCAAGCCATACCTGAAACAATGAAAAAAAAAGGATTTTACATAATATGAACTTTTCTTTTACAGTTTAATACTAGGATAATAAGTAGGTAGTTAAAAAAGACAAAAACTTTACATTCACTGCATGGTCATCTTTTCAGAAAACGTTAGTATGGGGGGGGGGAGGACTGAAATATATTTTAAGTTGGATGGTAATATTTAATTATTAGTAATGATGAACTTACGCCGAAATTGTTTTGTGCTAGGGCAGGAAAGACATTGACTATCCCAGTATATTTGATTCCTCCCCCCCCCCCCGCTTACTAACGGTTTTTGAAAAGATGATTATAAAGTAAACGCCCCCCGCTTACTAACGGTTTTTGAAAAGATGACTATGAAGTAAACGTTAAGTTTGCATCTATATAACTACCTAACTTATTATCCTAGTAGGTAAAAGAAAAGTTCATATACAATTAAATTCAAACCAGGTTTAAAGCAGCTGTCCAATTTGCACTAATAAGGAACACAATTTTATGTAATTTTTTATTCTTTAAAATTATTACATTTGCCAGGCACTTAGCTTTGTTCCGCCCAAGGACACGACGTTTCGATCAGTACAATCTCTGATCGTCTTCAGGTGCAAACTACAATCTATTCCTAAGGCTACGTACTTATATACTATGAGAACTCACTCAACCGTGAAGTTTAAGAAGTTGGCTCCGCCCAAGGAGGGGCTTCCAAATATTTGGAATTTCAACACTTGCTTTACTGAAAACACCCTGATTCTGATTGATAACATAATAGTTCATTTTGGTAATTATGTAGTAGGTATACTGCTTTCCGCCATTTTTGATTTTTAATGAAAAATTCTTTATGGGGGCACCTACTAGTGTCCCTAAGACCTCCAAGCCGCCAGCGCCGGTTGCTTTTTTTAAATTTTTTTTCACTTAAACAACCCAATCCAACACAGTCCAATTCAACCTATTCCAACCCAACCCAAAACAATAATCCATGTGGGTTTTACACATGACAACCCCCCCCCCCAGCACCCTTTTTTCTCTTAAAAAACCGTAAACTGCATAATTACCTTCATTTTTTTTGCATCAAACGGATTACTTTTTACGCTGCAGCATCTCTGACTGCAGCCTAACCTAAAAACTCAGTCAAGGTACCGTTTATTTAAAAGACAGTTTTAAAATTGTAATTTTCTCTTGATAAACTACACTACTTTGAGGGTAAATTGTTGTTTTACTAACTCTACACCTAGAGGCCCTGTATAAGATTTTTGACAGTTATTGATTTACGAACAACAAGTGTCAAATGTACACCCAACCAAACAAAGTACCATTGTTTTTTTACTATTGTATTATGATTTTTTTTACAGTATCAAACAAAAAAACTCCCAAAAAAGTCATAAGAAGAATGACAGGCAAGTTATTCAAAAAACAACCTGCATATTGCCACCGAAGTGTAGCTAAACGGGACAAGACGAGAACACATAAGAGTTAAATATATTTGAAAAATAATGAATTTCATTATATTTACTGGAGGCCAGTAAAAATACAAGTTGTGTTTATTTTGTAGTAGAAATGATCCTAAAACTAGTGGCACAATTACTTTTTTTAGATCACTTTAAATAACTGAGAATTTTAAATCTAAAAATTAAAGGTGGTCAGTATATTTAGTCGTTACAACCTTAGATTATACTATAACCATCTGTTCATCCTTTTTAAATCTATCATACACTTTTTTTTGAAGTTTAAATGCCATATAGACATGACATTAATTACATATGGTATTTGTTAACTTATATATGTATGTATATTTTGCCATGGCTTGTATTGTATTACCCACAAGTAAGCCCAAAAGGTTTCATGAAGCTCCAACATTGATGACGAAATAGTTAACCCTTTCTTGAAATTAAAAATCTTGGTTATATAAAATGATATAAAAAATCAATAACCTACCTGCCAGTCCTAAAATCATTCCTACTACTAAATACAAACACAACTTTACCCCCTTTAAGCAGTGTGCATCTATTGAACCTGTTGCAATCTTAGCAGCATTGTTTGTAAAAGAGTATTTCCTCATATGTTTTTAGTATTTGGAGCAAATTTTAGTAAATATTTTTTAATTTATTGTGGTTTTCCCGTTATTTTTTATATTTTTGAAAACAGCGTAGGCGTGGGTAAAAATATGCCTAAATCTTTGGAAAATGCCTTTTTTGCACTTGTTACGTAAATCACAATTAAAATTTTGCACTCCATGGCAAAAGGCCTTAAAAGGGTATTTTGGGTTGCTTGTAAAATTTAGATAGCCGTGGGACTATGTATTGTTTTTTTTACAGCATCAAACAATTAACTGGCAATGGTTCATCACCACACAATAGCTTGGAAACTCCTTAGGATTTACGAGTTTTGCTATTAATGGAAGGTGAATACTTTTTGTTACTAGGAAAATGTAAAAAAAACTTGCACATAAACCAAATAATTTTTTATTTTTGTTTGAAAGTTTGAGATAATGATGTATTTGAAATGAACTCTGTGTTTCGGACTTCCATTGTCTATATTTTATTTATACACGACGTTTGGATCAGTACAATCTCTGATCGTCTTCAGGTGCAAACTAAAATCTATTCCTAAGGCTACGTACTTATATACTGTGAGAACTCACTTAACCGTGAACTTTAAGAAGTTGGCTCTGCTCAAGGAGGGGCTTCCAAATATATGGAATTTCAACACTTGGTTTACTAAAAACACCCTGATTCTGCCCAATAAAGGCAGCTTCAAGGAATTTTCGTTTTTTCCAGTGTGACCCTTTGTGCAAAACCTTTGCTTCTGTCGACTTTATTCGGTGTTGTTTTGACAATGCGTGTTCGGCGATTCCTGATTTCGTTGTTTCACCTCTTTGGGTATTTGTCTGATGTTCTTTAAGCCTAACAGATAGTGGTATTTTTGTTTCACCTATCTATGATTTCATTGTTTCACTTCTTTGGGTATTCGTCTGATGGTCTTTAAGCATAACAGATAGTGGTCTTTCTGTCACACATCTATGATTTGAAAGTGGCCCCCTCCTCAGCAGGCTGGCATTTGTTTTGGCGATCGTCTTTTGCGATAGAATTAGTGTGACCAGCTGGGGTCCGATTTATCCACATTCACAACTTCTTCGAACTTTTTTTCAAACATTTTTGAAACAAATAAAATTTCTTTAAATCAATCGGGTACAATAATAACGTAAATACGGAGAATTTAAAGCATTTTTCTTTAAAAATGCATTTTATTGACGCTGTTGACGAGTTTACCTTAAACTATAGCAAAAAAATCGTTAATAAACTAAAAAAAAGGATAATTTGATTTACCTCGATGGCACTTCGAAAAGCTGTTTGTTTTGTTGGTTTTATATTTCTTTTTAAGGCAACGTTTGGGTCATATTCAAAGCGAAATAAAAGCATTTGTCTTTAACTAATATTGTAAAGTGATTTCTTTGATATTATAAATATTTTAAGAATGATAAATAACTATAAATTCAAAAAATCTGTTACCTCGTACGGTTACACAGCATTGTCTTAATCGCATTAAAAATGAATGTTTGGCTTGCCTTACAGTCATCATTGTCATGGAAAACAAACACTAAATTACAATTACTCTTTTTTTTGGTTTGATTAAATTTGTTTTAATATATAATATAAAGATGGCCGCCGGCAGCCGCCGATTCGGTAATGTCCGGGGTAACTCATTGCACCTTGCATGAAAAAGCGGGGTTGCCCGATTTTGTTTAAGACCATTTCGAGACAAATATAAATACTGAGGAAAAATTTTAATCTAGTGGGTATGTTTTGTTTTCGCGCCGTTCGCACTTGTAAAAAATTTTAACAGTGATATTGCCAATTGCTCCGTATAATGTTAAACTTGGTTTAAATTTAACTCATGTTTAGAAAGCAAGACCTTGATATTTTAAGTTCTATGTGGAAGTACATTCTAAACATCGGTTAAATTTAAAGTAGGTTTCACATCTCGGTGCAATTGGCAAATAGTGATTTTTGGAGTTTATTAAAGATTTTAAAGGTTTAATGTCCAATTGCGCCGTTTTGCTTAATCTACTGTTTAAAATAACTACTAGTTTAAAATAAACTAGTAAACTTCCATTTACTTGCACCGCATTAGCATAACCAGCTGTTAAAATTTAACTACGGGTCTGGGGATATTTCATGAAACTAGAAGAAGTTGGTACATTGAACTAACTTCAGAGAACACTTTTTAGGTTAATTTATTTTTTTTGCCCGTAAATTTTTTCACTCCTGAAGATTTTTATGCAAAAATAACACGTAAAACCAATTCACGATGGGGTTGAATCGCATTTGAATCAGTATCAAAATTATTTAACAGCAATTTAGAGTCCCTTTATTGAAACGTAGATAATCCTTAAGTGATCTAGCTCCTGCACTGCTGCCAAAAGGGCAAGGTCATAAAAAATTTTCTCAAATGAGAAAATCAACTTAAAAACACCAGAGAAGCAAAAGGGAGAGACAAAACAACAAACACAGAAAAAAATTTACGGCAAAGTAGCAGCCAAGTTTATTGTAAATAATCAACAACACCATTCAAAACAGGTCATCAAATTATAGACATTTTGGGATTGGTTTACTCCTTGCAATTGAAAGTAGTAACATTAATCTCTGTGGCTTTGTTTCCAAAGCGCGGATGTCAAAATTTTTGCAAAATTCAAAAAAAAAAGTTATTACTAATTAATTATGTAGACACTCTTTATTTTTGTTTGTTGTCTTTTTAAAATTGCTTCTACTATGGAGTTTGAAAAGAAGAATTCTTTTATTTTGATTTTAAATTTTTTAAACAGAAAAATTTGAATTTCTTTTGGAACTGAATTCAATATTTTTGGTGATAAATACATAAACATCCTTTGACTATGTGTTTTTGTTACTCTGACAGGAATGATATTTAAATTATATTTTGAAAAAAAACTGGCATTATTTCTGTGGTATAAAGAACAGCTACCAGTCAAAAATTCTGCCTCTTTGGGTCAAAAATGAGTGTTTGTCTTATTATTATTATTATTATTGATATATTTCAGATGTGATGTAAAAGGGGACAAAATTTATTGAACACAGCTCTACCTATTGTTATCAGATTCCTGCTAATGGGGCACAAGCACCAATACAACTGACCTTCTAATCAGTCTAAGACAGTTGGGTGCAAGACTAAGTGGGCACACGGACAACTGGGGGCAAAAATATTATTACTTTAAACCCCCCAAAAAATCCTCCGGAATAAAAACCAATCCCAAAACAAACCAATTAAAAAAAATTATTGTTTTTGTCCTTGCGCCCACTTGGTCTAGCGCTGACTTGTCCCATTCTGATTGATGATTTGTTTCAAATGTTCGTCTTATTCTATGAGGAAAATTGAATTATCATGGCTTGATCCTGGCCATCTTGCCAATATATTTAGAGAATTGAGGTTTGCATCAGTCACAGCTTGAGTGTTTACAAAAAAAACCCGTTTCTATTGCGAAAAACTTTATGGTCGCCACCTAAAACAGTGTCAAAATAATTGAAAAGAGACCTAGGCCATTTTTTTTGGATGACTTGTAAAAGCACCTACGCGTAAATATTATTAATAAATAAAACTAAACTATGCAAGTCCCCTGTCCCTAGAGCGCTTGAATATTGACTCTAAAAATTGAATTTTTCTCAAAAATCTAGAAAAAAACGGTTTACTGAGACTGCTGTTACTTAAGCCCCTCCTCCCCATAAGATCAATTTCTGCAAGAATTTTTTTGCACTTTATGGCATACTTAAGTAATTACCTCTAACACTCTGCGTTATTATAAAATTCAGTATGAAGCCAAGGCAGTGCAAACCTGATTCCTGAATTCCCATGTAGTCCCCTACATACACAGCCTTGTTAATAATTGATTAATAGGCGAGAAACTGTTGTTTCTAAAAACAAAAAGAAGATTGTTAAAAGATGAAGACATGGTTTTATTTTTATCACTTTTGTTAATTTTGTAGGTTTATTCCAACCTTTACGAGACATTTTATTAGGATTAATTAATTATCTATCACTAACTACTTACAAATGAAGCCAATAATTTTGAACACTGATGTAGGCTTCAACAGACAGAATCTCAATTCAAGTTGTCCATCCCATTAAAATCATCTTCCCTATTATATACTAAAATATCTTAATCATCTTCCAGCTATATTTCGTCAAAACTATCTCTGACTGGTCACAAAAACCACCGGAATAGCAAATTTACAATATATTTATTTATGGCAACAACAACAACTTTTTTAGGTTAGAACTGTCTTAACTATAGTTTAAACCCATTTAATCCGCCGAAATTGAGGGTTTAATTTAACAGTAGTTTAACAGCACTTAAACTTGGCTTAACTTGCGGTGCAAGCCAAAAATCAATCTTAAGCTACTGTTAAAATTTAAACCACTGTTAACCTTACGGTGTAATTGCCCATAAGACGTTCTGAATGCTGCTGAAATAAGTCACTGTCAATTAATGTTACACGCAAAATAATAGGGCTGTCTAAAAAATTGTCAAAGTCAGCCAGTAATCACGTGATGGCCCTTTAAAAATGGTGACTGTAGGGTAAACAAAGCGATTTTCCATAAGACGTAATGCTAATAAAAATGAAAATTTTGGGAAAATGGAAAAAGATTCACATTAAACAAAGTGAATATTTTATAGAGTAATCCTTTCTGAATCAGGAAGAAACGAGCATTTTGCCGAAATGTTATAAATAAACTCAAATTCTCAACTCATGTACTATTTTCTCTCTTGTACTTGCACAGTGTGAATAGGCATTGTCTTTCTCAGTTCAGCCTGAAGATCGGGCCAGATCGGCTTGAAGAGAGACAGTTGCGCTATCTGATTTGAGGGAGATGACGCTATCTGTAATTACACGGGTGCAACGGAAATATGTAGAGAGACATTTTGACGTTTAATTGCGAATTTTAAGTTTATTATTAAAATTTCTGAAAAATGCTTGTTTTTCCCCGATTCAGAAAGGATTACTCTATGAAAAATCATTTTACTTAATCTGCGTCTTTTTCCACTTTGCCAAAATTTTGATTTAATTTAGCATTACGTCTTATGGAAAAACGGTTTGTTAACCCTACAGCGGCCATATTGGATCGGTCATATTATTTTTGTTAGACTGCCATATTGAACATTGGTACATCGAAAGTTTTTTGGGTCAACCAACCAAAAGTCTAAGCTATGGTGTGGTTTTACAACACATTTGACATTTGAAAATACTTTGACATTTTCAGTTTAAATGTTTTCTCTCTTCTCATTTGATTACCGTCACTTTTTTGAGTCCCGTAGGCACTATTAACTTAATCGGACGGGTCATCAACTACTTTCGTAGTCTACCGACTTAGGGAGTGTCTATCTAGGTCTGCCTCCACGTAATATCCGATCCCATCCGGCCTGGATACCGGTGTGAATAGAGGGGTATGCCCTAAGATACCTTTTACACTTATTTTCCCTGGGTTTCCCCCTTACCCCGCTCATCAAACCGGTCTGATGATCACCCCCTAGGAAGGCAGTTTTTTTTTCCTAAAAGGATTTAATTTAGCCTAAACCCCAGTTTAAATGTTCAGATATCAAAATGTGTTGTCATAACAAACCATAGCTTAGACTTTTGGTTGGTTAGCTCAAAAAAAAACTTTCGCTGTATAACGTGACTCTTTTGCGTCAAGGCCATGCACACGTCGTTGAAGTTAGATTGGTTTATTGGGATTGAGACTGAGAAATATTAAAGCAGACCGAACAAATACTGATAAAAAAATCTATTTGGTACAAATTTGGTACATGTGAGTTTTTGGGGCCAAGTATTACGAACTTTCAATCAGATTGTCATAAAGTTGACAGCTCGCCGCAGGGCAGGGGTACAATCTAAATGTATCCGAATTCGATAAAAACTGGTATACAGGGATTTTTGGGGTCGAGGATTACGAATTTTCGATCAGATTTTCATAAAGTTGACAGCTATTATTAGTATTACGAATTTTTGATCAGATTATCATAAAGTTGACAACTCGCCGCAGCGGGAGGGGGTATCATCTAAATCTATCCAATTTCGGTCAAAATTGGTATACAGGGGTTTCTGGGGTCGAGTATTACGAATTTTTGATCAGATTATCATAAATTTGGCAGCTCGACGTAGGGAGGGGGGTACCATCTAGATTTCGATCAAAATTGATCAGATAACCAAAATTATGAGGGTGATGTCTCAGCGGGCGGGGGGGGGGGGGTAACGTCTCATTATCTTCTATTTCTTTAAAAATTGGTACAAAGCGGTTTTTGGGGAAATAGTCTAGGAATATTAGATCTGTGCGAAATAATTCGCACAGAAAATGGCAGTGTCTATATCTAATTCCTAGAGAGTCTAAGCTATTTCGAAACCGAAGAGATCACACGCCCCCTCTGCAGAAACGACGCCATCTTGATTTGGAGTATTTTTCAATATTTTTAAATATCTTGCTTATTTTCGATATCCTACAATAAAAATTTAACACATCGGTTTGCAGGATTTCTTTGTGCCTTAATTGGTTATTGAGTTAGAATAAAATTTATTTAAAAAAATTTCAATTAATTATTTTTTTTTTGTTTCGTTGGCGGTTTCTAATATCTATTAAAAAAGTGGTTAAACAATTAAATTGTATACAATTTAGTGCAAGTAGGTTTTTTGTGCAACAAACCATTATACCTTCCTTCCACACGACAGTTCTTATACCCTCCATTATGAAAATTTTAGAGAGTGCAAATGCATAGACCAGAATTTAAATGATTTTAAGAAGTGTTGTTTTTTTTATAGGATTTATACATTGACTACATTGAGCAAAATATTAAAACACTTGTCGCGACGCTCCATGCCGCCACCATTTTTTAAATCTTATTGAAAATTAGTTTATAATCCTTTACCCCAAAAACCGCTTATTTGTTCAATCAATTTTAAACGAAATAGCAGAAAATGCGATGTTACTCCCCCCCTGCGGTGGGCTGTCAACTTTATAGAAATCTGATCTCAAAAACCTTTGTATTCCAATTTTGACCAAAATCGTATACATTTAGATGGTATCCCCCCCTCTTATCTGATCGAAAATTCGTAATCTTCGACCCCAAAAACCCCTGTACACCAACTTTGACAGATATCGGATAAATTTAGATGGTACTTCCCCCTTGCGGCGAGCTGTCAACTTAATGAAAATCTGATCGAAAATTCGTAATCCTTGATATCAAAAGCCCCTGTATACCAATTTTGACAGATATCGGATAAATTTAGATGGTACCCTCCCTGCGGCGAGCTGTCAACTTAATGAAAATCTGATCGAAAACTCGTAATCCTCGATACCAAAAACCCCTGTATACCAATTTTGACAGATATCAGATAAATTTAGATGATACGCCCCCCTGCAGCGAGCTGTCAACTTAATGAAAATCTGATCGAAAATTCGTAATCATCGACCCTAAAAACCCCTGGATACCAATTTTGACAGATATCGGATATATTTAGATGGTTCCCCCCCCCCTGCGGCGAGCTGTCAACTTAATGAAAATCTGATCGAAAATTCGTAATCCTCAATACCAAAAACCCCTGTATACCAATTTTGACAGATATCGGATAAATTTAGATGGTACCCCCTTCCTGCAGCGAGCTGTCAACTGAATGAAAATCTGATTGAAAATTCGTAATCCTCGATCCCAAAAACCCCTGGATACCAATTTTGACAGATATCGGATAAATTTGTAATCCTTGGCCCCAAAAACCCTAGCGCCTGAATCAGTTTTAGGATACAAATATAAAGGTATTAACGTCTTTGGGTACAAATAACCTCTAAATGATCCATCGTTATAGTATGGTTAAAAATTACATGACTCAAATTTTCAACTGCAGCGCATTTAAAGCATGCCTTTGCCAACAAATTTTTGGTAAACAATAAACATGAAATCTAATCACCAACCTCGCATAATTGTCAGAGGTAACTATCTCAAGAAGATATTTAGATTGCGTGGTCGAAGGGTGTACAGACGGGTATTTCTCTGGTATGCTGAATCTCTCTCAAAGGAATGCATTTAGAAAAGGAGAACAATAGTAACTATGTTCAGCTCGCAGAAACGTACCTTTTGTAACGCCGGACTTCCATAAGACCTTTTTCGTGCAAGCTTTAAGGCGGATATATGCAAGTTAATAAGCAAGCAAGCAATTCGGAAAAGTTCATCATTTTCTAAAAGTCGATTAAATAAATAAATAAATATGGGAATGCACACAATCGTTTACGCTCGCAAATATCATATGTCACTTCCCTTGACATATTTCCATATGAAATTTGCTTGCTTGTGTGAACAACGGCCCTTAAGGGTTATTTCTAAAGTTCGAGCGGATAACTTTTAACGCCTTAAGAGACGCCATATATTTTTCTTACACTGTTTTGGACATGAGCGTTTTAGTGTGCATAGTAATATTTAATATTTGGGGATGTACAAACAGACAACTCGAATTTTCATAAATATAATAGGTATTTTATTGAAATTGTTAGAGTTCAAATCCATTGAGATATAAATTCGGTTAAACAGTCCTATACTAATACAAGTATTTTGAATTAAAATTTACCATTACACAAAATCTGACCGATTCAGGAAATCTCGACTTACATCCTGCCCACTATACTACACTTTTTAACATTTTTACATTATTTGTTTGATTTTTAACTTCCACACGACAGTTCTTATACCGGGCTTCCAAAATTTGAACATTTTAAAATACTTTCACAAACCAAACTTCACTTTTTACATTCTAACTATTTTCTTTCGAACTGCCTTGTATTGTTTTAAGATGAGTCTTAAAACTCGTTTGAATTTCAACTGTGTTCTGTTTAAGCCAATTTTTGCTTTTATAGTAAAATGTGACGTAAGCGCCGAATTCCCAGAAAAACGGGCTTACGTGCTGGAAGTCTATTCCTGAACAGGGAGCGGTATAAATCGCTTTAGAGAATGATCACATATCGTACGAAAATACACGTCCTATCAACACGGTCTTACAGTGATCTCGTGGTCATGTGATGAAAAATTATTGTTAAGTGACGCGACGGTTTTTCGGAGCTCTGCAAATTGAATTTAGTTTTTAACAATTTTTCGACAAAGCAACAACTCGGTAGTGCGCGCTATGCCTATAGACATAGAACACAGTGGGTGTTTAGACTTAGAGACTTTTTTGTGATTGTTGTTCGGTTTTTAAATTTAAATATTGTTTTTTATTTTGGGTAAGAAATATTTTTTAGAATAAATCTCCCGTTTTTTACAAAAGAAAATGAAAAAATTTATTGGAAAACTTTATTAAAACTTTTATGAAAATTATTTTGGAAAACTTATGAAACAAAGAAAAAATATTTTAAATATTTAAATTTTCAAAATCATTAACTAAAATTATTATGACAATCTTTTAGGTTGGCTGCTAAAAAGAAAATATTTGTCAAAAAATATTGAAAGAAAACAAAAATATTTTAAAATTTATCATACCTAGTTCTTTTTTTTTAACTTATTTTTTATTTATTTTACTACTTCTGAAACAAAAAAACTTTTGTGAAAAGAAAATATTTTGCCAGCTGTTAAAATGAAATAATTTTTAAATTTGTTTCTAACTTTGGCATTTTAAGAAAAATTCTGTTTTAAGTTTTTGTTTTTTAGCGACTTTCGAAATATTTTTTTTTTTAAAGTAATAACTTTTTTTTCAATTAATTTTTCAATTAAATAATTTGATTTGACATCTTCGACCTTCCACACTTGCTTAATTTCGCCTTTACTAAACCCGGCGTTAAATTTTAATCTTTGAAAACCGCCTCTAGCAAGGGCAGGCGTGGCGAGAATAGATTCATGCGGTGTTGCCACTCTTTTTGTAATTTCTTTAAAGCCGGTACGTACTAAACGTCAAAAAAGCTTTAAAACGCAAGGCCTACTAGATTTAAAAAGTTATAAAAAAAGTTGTAAATGTGGATGAATCTGACCCCAAACTATATTTAGTAGTAGGAATAATTTTAGGACTGGCAGGTAGGTTTATTGATATTTTTATATAATTTTATATAACCAAGATTTTTAATTTCAAGAATTAAAAGGGTTAACTATTTCGTCATCAATGTTGGAGCTTCATGAAACCTTTTGGGCTCACTTTTGGATAATACAATACAAGCCATGGCAAAATATGCATGCATATTTAAGTTAACAAATACAATATGTAATTAATGTCATGTTTATATGACACTTAACCTTCAAAAACAAGTGTTTGGTAGATTTAAAAACTATGAACAGATGTTTATAATACAATCAATATGGTTATAACGACTAAATATACTGATCACCTTTAATTTTTACATTTAAAATTCTCAGTTATTTAAAGTGATCTAAAAAAAATAATTATGCCACTAGTTTTAGGCTCATTTCTACTACAAAATAAACAAAACTTGTATTTTTACTGGAGACTCTTTCAGTAATGAAAAATATATTTACCTCCAATAAAAAAAAAACTCTCGTCTTGTCCCATTCAGCTACACTTCGGTGGCGATATGCAGGTTGTTCCTTGAATACTTTGCCTATAATTCTTCTTATGACTTTTGTGGGAGTTTTTTTGTTTGATACTGTAAAAAAAACCTAATACAATAGTAACAAACCAATGGAATGTAACACCACAATAAAGGTGGATTCCATGTCAAAAATCGCCGAGTTGGAATTAGCAGAAAAGGAAAAAATGGGTTGGGTATAGATAGAGGCCTTCTATACATTTGACAGTTGTTTTTGGTAAAACAATAACTGTCAAAAATCGTATACAGGGCCTCTAGATGTAGAGTTAGGAAAACAAAAATTTACCCCCAAAGAACTGTATTTTAGCAAGTGAAAATTACAACTTTAAAACTGTCTTTTAAATAAACTTTACCTTTACTGAGTTTTTAGGTAAGGCTGCAGTCAGAGATGCTGCAGCGTAAAAAGTAATCCGTATGATGCAAGCAAAATGCAGGTAATTATGCAGTATACGGTTTCTTTTAAGAGAAAAAAACGGTGCGGTGTTCTGCAAAAATGCACAAAACCGTATATCTACTGCATAATTATCAAAATGAACCATTATGTTATCAATTTTGATGTTCATAGTTCACAGCGACAGACTTTCAAAGCTTAAGTTAAAATAAAAATACTAAATGCAAGCTACTAGTGACAGATACAAAATGCCAAAACTTGTAATTGTAATTTGTATCTCATTAACGAAATTGGTGCAAAAAAGTGACGTTAGAGATCACTGTAATTTGTATTTAGTCGCTTGTATTTTCAATTGTGCCTTCAGCTTAAGCAAAAATGAATGTTTTTACAGTGCAGCAACTCTAGACCGCAGTCAGAAAAGCTCTCAAAGTAAAACTATACAAAAATGGTAACCAAAAAATTATAAACATTACTTACATATTTTCATTCTCCCTCTGTTGACTCATTTTTTGTGTTTGTATTGGATAAAAAAACAAAAAATAATGTAAAAAAACCCCAATCAAAACATTCCGAAAAAGACGCTTTTTTGAAAAATTTCACATGATCACTCAAATGTCAACGGCAAAAAGCCGCCGGCAACTCCATTCGGTACACACTTTTTGGGCCCCGTTCTGTGTAGTACGAGCATGCACGTGGTGTTTTGGCCGATCTCGTGCCGAATGCCGTTGGATACACGTAAATTTGGAGGGTAAATTTGAAGACACCAGCCGCCTTTGGCTAGAATGAATATTACCATATAGTGAAATGCCGAAGTACTACCGAATGCTTATCGCATCTGTCCGGCCGAGCCTCGTGTCTACCGCCTGTGCCGAAACTAGCCCGCCTTTCTTGCGAAGGTCTTGTGTTTTAGCAAAAGCAATTTTATTAGTTATTGGAATACTTAAATAATAAAAATAGAATTTACCCACTCTGAAAATTTGATCGTCATCATTTGTTTTAAGTCAAACATTAAAGGAGCTTAAAAGGAGCTTAAAACAAAATATCTTGGATTTTTTCTAAATCATCTCCGCATTTTCGTGAATTTTCCCATTTAAAAATTGTCGACAAGATTAATTTTCTAAAATAGGCAACTACAATAAGGCTTTACAGCACAAGAATGCAACAAAAGGTTTTTTAACGTTTGGTCAGATAGTTGAGCGGCGTGGAGTTAAATTTGGCCCTTCGATCGTGAGCTCTTTGATGATTATTTTATGAAACTGGTTTGAACAGTTAGTAACAGGCAACTTAACATCGCCCTACCTACCATAAGTTAATTCCCAACCCAACCCAACCTCAAAAATTCTACAGTCAAAAAGTAAGGGTAGAGGTCGCGATTCTTCAAAAACCGTCAGAAAATCTCGGCCTTAAAAAAAATCTGACGATTTTTAAAAACAAGTTTACACTTAATGCTTTTTTATCAGGACTATTTACTAACATTCCTTAAAATTTAGTGTCTTAGTACTGTTCTAGTAAATAAACTACATCTTAGTTTTAATTTTTGTAGGCTGTTTTTCTGAAAACCCTGTTTTTTATTTAAAAATGTATGTTAAACCTTTAAAACTTTTAACATACAAAAACATAGATAGCCATGGAATATTTCGCTGTCACTGTTTAGAAATGTCACACAAATTCTGTCTTTCCTTTTACATGGTGAGAATTTTCGACACTTTGGGGCCGATTCTTAGGCAAACGACAGAAATTCTGGCGCGTCAGTTATGTGGCAACGCCGGCTCTGCCAAATACGCCTATATAATACCGAGGGTGAAACCATCAAGTTTCATCAAAAAATTTCCAAAAAGACCAGACTAGGTGTAGATTTGAAGAAGACACAGATGGACCATCAAAAATCACAAAGAAATGATTTGGGAATGCCACGCATATTTACAGTAAGTCGCAGTTTAAATTAGTCTTAAATAAAAGCCTTTTACAGTTGTACCTGCGCCCGTATTCTCTTAGTTATAAAAACGCTAAGCGTTTTCAAGAACTATAGGCAAAACAGCAAGTGGTTGGTAGAGGTTTTGTGAAAAAGATAAGCGCTTCTCAAAGCGAATGGAGCACTGCAAGCTATTGCAGGGTGTTCTGCGATTTTTTTTGGAAAGCGCTTAGCGTTTTTGATTTCGAAAGTAAGCCATTTATTTTATTTTGTGTATTTTTATCAAAATTTTAGAGGGACCTAGGTACATAATAAGAATTACTATTCTATTACTTTTTAAGTAGAATATTTGCATGAGTAAAAATAAAAGCGGCTTGTCCTGGGTTTGGTAGTTACCTATTTATTAAGTCAAATGGTCTGTTTTTTATTACCCAATTTTTAAAATTAAAGCAAGTTTATTTTTTTATTTTTGCATGCATCTTCTAGCAGGAGCAAAGATTTTATTTAGCTGGTCACAGTCATAGTTTTTTTACTGGTAAAGTAAAGATGACCTTCAAAATAATTTTCTTATGGTAAAGCCATGATGACCCTTAAAATAATTTAGTTATGATCAAGCCATGATGGTAATTTAAGGCTTAAAATATTTTAGCATAATTTACTTTCGATTTCTAGAATAAAACACTCACATTCTTCAAGTTTTCACTATTTTTTAGCGTTTAAAAAGAGTACTGCCAAAAAATATTTTTTCTCTGTTAAAATGAAAAATATTTAGAGAGAGAAGGCAGAATTTTAGAGGTAGATGAAGAGATATTTTAGTAAAGTGCAAAAATATTTAAGGTTGTTGAATAGAGACAGCGGGCTATAAAAAAGTATTTTAGAGAAAGATGGACATAATTTAAGGCAATTGTTTACTAAACTTTTCTGATATATATCATCTGTCTGTCATCTTGAGTTGTGTCGTGCAAAAAAAGCAAAAATTATAATTTTTTAAAGTGTAAAGTGTGTAAAACATAAGGTGGTAATAATTTCTTTCAATCAAAGTTCTTTACAGTCTTTAAATTTACCAAAAAACGTGTACTACTAAGGTGTATTTTAGCACATCTAAAAATAATTTAACAGGTATTTAACAAAATTATTTTAAGTTACATCATGGCTCTACCATTAAATACCTGTTAAATGATTTTTAGATGTGCTTAATTACACTTTAGTAGGACACGTTTTTTGGTAAATTTAAAGACCTTAAAGAACTTTGATTGACATAAATTAATACCACCTTATGTTTTACACAACCTACGCTTTGAAAAATTACAATTTTTGCTATTTTTTGGATCAAAATGGCAAAATAAAAATCATATCACGACACCACTCAAGATTACAGGCCGATGACATAACAGAAATTTTTAGTAAACAATTGCCTTAAATTAGGTCCATCTTTCTCTAAAATAATTTTTTATAGCCTGCTGTCTCTCTTCAACAACCTTAAATTTTTTTGCACCTCACTAAATTATCTCTGCATCTACCTCTAAAATTGTGCCCTCTCTCTTTCTAAATATTTTTTATTTTAACGGAGAACAAATGTTTTGGCAGTACTTTTTTTGAACGCCTAAAAAACAGCCGAAACTTGAAAAATATCAGTGTTTTATTCTAAAAATCGAAAGTTTGGAAAGGAAGATGTGAGCAATATCATGGCATAAAAATGTGAAAAGCATAGTAAAAATTGCTTAATGAAAAACGTTACCCCTTAAATTATGCTAAAATAGTTTAAGCCTTAAATTACCATCATGGCTTGCCCATTACTTAAAAAAAAAACATTTCCAGCTAACCCGACCCTCTTTTCTTAAAATATTAAAAAAAAACTCGAAGATGATGTGACGCTTATTTAGGCAAAAATCTAGAATTATGATTTGTTTATAAAAACTTACTAAACCCAAAAACCTACTAAAGAGCCCCCCACACTCCCCGTTTGTAAATAAAATCTGCGACCGCCCCTCTATGAAGAACAATATCTAAGTTTTACTATATTTAAAGGCAACTATAAGGAGGAAAAATAGTAGGCATATGTCATTTTGTATTACGGTGTAGTATCAATACTTTGTTTTAAATTTTAGTTTTTAGCCAAGCAAAACAGTGCTCCAATAAAAAAATGTGTAATTTAATTTGTCGAGGGATTAGAAACCAATTCCTGAGTCCTAAGGTGTACACACTATTTTATGCTTTAGAAAAAGATTTCTAGTAGCACAATATAATCCCGGAGAAATAAAGTAAAAATTTAATCCCTGGGAAATAAAACAAACATTTAATCCCTGACAAGCAAAGTAAAAATTTAATATATAATAATTTAATTATTTCTAGTAGTAAAATTTAATGATTGGGAAATAAAGTACAAATTTAATCTCTAGATAATACAGTAAAAATTTAATCCCGGGATTAAATACCCCACTTTACTCCTTAAGAACAGGAATTAAAAAGCTACTTTTAATCTCTTAAGTCAATGAATTTTCTAACAAATATCTGAAGCTCCCAAACTAGTTTTTTTAGTTGAGGTGATCAACCATATTTTTTTTTTGCTCCTTTATTTTTCTGAAATTTTGAGTTTTAATTTTTTTACATCTGTACCCAAGACGTTTCAAAGCTCGTTTAAAATTTATTAGACACTTAAAGTTAAATTTCGGTGCTATCGGCATTCGTATCCTTATCTCTATCGAGGAGGTGTACTTTTAAACTAATGGCGAATGCGTGACAGCTCCAGCTGATCTTATGCGTAAAAACATTATTTTGTATGCAGGGACGGTCGTAATGTTACGACTCCCTTATCGTACCTAACGAGATTTTCGTGCATTTAATCAGCTGGAGTTCTCACGCATTCGCCATGATTTTAAAAGAGCACCTGCTTGATTGGTCGACGCGAGAGAGATAAGGAGACGACTGCTGATAAAAGTGAAAATTAACTTTAAGTGTCTATTATCTACCGTTGATTTTATATCGATTTCTTTCTTGCAGATACTGGATAAATTTGAAAAAGTGGAATAATTGCTGCAGTGTTAAGAGGAAAATGATACTTCCCTGGCAAAGACATCCCTCTCAGACTTCATGACGTTTTGCACAAAACCAAGATTGCATTTCTGTCCCAGTGAAAGTGTTTGTATATTTTTTTGCCAAAAAGACAAAGTCTCATTTTCTGTTAATGAAGTATAATATTATTCAACTACTGTTTTTTGCAATATTTTCGATACGAATTAAATCATTTTAAAAACTAAATTCGTAAAATAATAGCGACCATGAAGGTAGCAGCCCATCTCTTGATTTTTTTATTCCAACCTCTAAGTATAGCTAATTGGAGCAATTTGGTGCTAATTTTGTATCGTAAAAAAATAAAGCTCGCTTTTTAAAAAAATTGGCGCCTGCGACACAATGTTTTGTAATAAAAAAAAACGATTAAAAAAAAAACAACTAGACAATAAAAGTTGATTTATTTCTCCACACTTATATCGGTAATTCGTTAAAAAAAAATCTTGAGAAAATCTTATAATTTAAAAAAGAATGTGGCTTTGCCTTTTCACAAATTACTTAATCCTCAGTGGCTGGGGCGGACAAACAAACACCGGCGATCCGAAGGCATTCGATTGGAAGGGGGAGGGAGAAACCCCATTTTCTCAACTAATATTAAAAGTGATTCCCAAGTTATCTGAAACTTTGAGATTAACACAATAACAAACAAAAACAAAAACAATAATAGATATTTAAAAAGTGCCTCTGCCTACCTGTAGTCACTATTTTGCTGCAGACCCTTTTTTGCTGCCGGGATTATTTTCTTCATAATAGGTATTATAGCAACCAACCGATAGTGATAATGAAGATTGTTTTGCGACGTCCAATCTCGGAGCCAACCATATACATAACAGAACTTTTGCAAGAAAAAAATATACAGGGTGCAACAAAAAATTTCCAACGAATTTTTAATGTTTAGTTAAAGTTTAAAGCATCATCTTAAGCCTACCTACCTATTTGCGTAGTAGTGTAGTGTAGAAGATACAAATCATAAATGTTATTCAATAGTTTGATTTTTACGTTAATTACTTAGTGGCCAAGTGATCACTAATGGCCACAGTAACTTTAGTTTGACCCGTGTTTAACTACACCACACAAGATAAAATTTTTAAAAAACGTCTGAAGACTGGCATATCAATATTCCATATTGACAATCTATTTCACTACCCGTTACATAATTTCTTTAAACCAGCATGCCGAAAGTTTTATTTTGAAATCAAATTAATTGGTCCCTGCACCATTAAAAAAATTTAATATACCAGGTAGTCAAAAAAATTGGTGAAATGGTTAATTCTTTCATAAAACTTAAATGTATTATAAATTAAGAAAGCTAAATTTCTGTAAGGTTTAAACCCTAAAATTTACAGCATTTCTTTTTTTTCAGATTAGCGGTGCCGAAGCTATTCAGCAAATATGCAAGCAATTGATGACCTATCAGATATATGTAAATAGTTGGCAATAAATAAAATAAAATAAATCAATATTGTGTTTTTAAGATTGTTATAAATTTTGTTCACTAACTAATAGTTTCACTAAATTATTATTTTCACCCAAATGATTTATTAATAAAGTAACATTTTTGCGAGTTAAAAATCATTAACGTGAATTTTGAAAACATTCAAGCAAAAGTAGATAAAAATCAAAGTTTTAGTAGGTATATCTTTTTTTTTGTGCATTTTTGGTAAAAGAAACAAGAAAAATAATTATAAGGAAAGGGGTAAAAAAGTACCTATGAATATCATTTACCGTGCGAAGTTTTGTATACTTTTGACATCGGACTTTTCGGCACCGTCAAAAGAAAAAATTAGGAAGCAACCAACCCAACATTATTATTTTTTTGAACCTTACGCATTAATAATAAAGAAAAATAAAGCGAATCTACCAACGCGGTAAAATATTGATAACATTCTAAATTTTTCCTTTGGTGGCGCCCAAACGGTCGGCACTTAAATGTTCACACTCCAAAAGTCCTGCATTGGCATTTGCTTAACTAATTACCCAATTTTTATGCATGGTTCAAACTTCCTTCCTTATTTTTTTATTCTAGTTCCAAAACAAAATAATTTGGTTTGATGTTCAAGTGGTAAAAACCAAATTAAAATAAAGAAAACAATTTTGAGATTTACTTAAAATTTAAATAAAAACCTAACTTTGCTTGCATCAGGTACCTAGAATAGCTACTAGTTTTGTCCTTGAAAAACATCGGGTGAGGGTGTAGCTTGAAATTAAGCTATTCCCTTTTCCATGCTTTTAGGAGAAAAATTTGAGAAGCTTTTTAGGTCATAGTTCTTTACTCGCTATAAACTTGCAGGAATCCCCAATACTGAACGAAATGTCTCGTCAGAAAATTCGTCGCCAAAAATAAAAGACAAAATATTTGACGAAAACGGCCTACTAGATTCAAAAATTCTGCCAGTTTGAACCTCTACGAACAAAATATGGCAACACCGGAAAGGGATAAAAATCGCCATGATACCGTTCAAAAATCCGACCGGCTTCTCGTGGGTTCAAAATATTACGCAAATTTCATTTATACAAATTCTAGTAAACCGTGAATTTAAGTATTTAATCATCTCTAGCATCATTTAGCTTTTCTTCTAATTTTTCTATGAGCAGTAAACTATCTTTAACCCCTATCTTAATTAAAAAGAAACCGACAATTTGAGGACTGCAGGAACATACCCCAAATAGATGACATTTGTTATCATAAACTGACTAGAAAATGGAGAGTGGAAATGTTTTCATTTGAAAATCTTTAATAAACCCCTTAAAGTTGCACTAAAATCATTTGTGCTCGATGAAAAAATGTGTAATGAAGTACAAGGAATGAAAATTGCACTAGATATATCTCAGGTAATTTATTACTACTGTGAAATACCCCAATAACTTTTGACACGTATGAAATTCTGACACGTCAGAATTTCTGGCTTTTGCCTAAGAATCGGCCCCTTTTTGACGTTTATTGGTACGCTTAGTAATAATTTAGCTCCGCCATAAACTAGTCCTGTAGAATATCATTAAAATATTAAATTACAAATCACGCAGTCTCTCTTACAACGTTAGGATAAATATGAAGGACGCTGTGTTTTTATTTTAAATCCAGAATTCTGACGGGTGAGATTTTCTGTAGTTTCTGAAGAATTGCGACCTCTGTGTCAAAATGTTTTTTTTTTAAATCTGAACGGCTTGACCAATGGCAATGACATTTGATACACATATTGGCTTCCTGGTAGAAATATAATAAAACTTTTAAAAAATTACACGTAATGTTATTAGAGACCACAAGGGAGCGAAATTTTTTTTTCGATTATCCCCTATATCTCCTAAACAACTAACGCTGCCTCTTAAAACTAAGCATTTTGGTATTACATACCTAAAACCAAAACAGATAGATTAACAAAAAATGTTATTGTGGCCCTAGTGGCATCAGGTGTCATTTTCTAATTAATTGTATGTGGTGAAATATTTTAAATAAAATCAGTATGTTTGTGGCGCATCCATAATGCTGAAACTACTTTTTTAAATTTTTTGCCACTAAATTAGGGATATTTTCTACAAAATATGTAAAAAACTACTGCGTAAATTCCTAAAAATTGTGTTCGATTGTCAGTGGTTTTTTAATAAAAATAAATAATGCGTACACTGTCGCATATCCTAACTAGAATTTAAGTAGTTCCCTTGCAAAAAACCTCATAAAAGATCATAGCAAATAACAGATAAAACATCATAAGATTTTATAATCTATGCTCATATAAACTTATGATATTTTATAATTTTCGACTAGTGAAAGTAAGACACAAATCCCGCGGAGTAGGTAGGAGTTTATCATAAAAGTTTACAATATTTTATGATTTTTAATATGGCAATTTCTCATAAAGGTTTATAAGATTTTACAAGATCTACCTGTAACATTCGAAAATCAAAAATTACAGCTCAACTTTAGCAGTTGTAGTAGTCATTAATATACAGTCAAACTAAACTATAACCTAAACTATAAACTACGAAAACCTAACCCACTATAATACAATAAATCTAATAGAATAGTATAAGTACTTATTTATCGCCAGGAGCTGTGGGAGAGATGATACTTTGATAAATTTCTATGAGATTTCATAAGCCAAAAAGTATTTTTGGTACAAGCTTTTACTTAATTTGCAATGTATCTATGTAACGAACAAGATATGTTTGTTCGGGTGGAATCTTGCAACTTAATTTTGACTTAACTTATACACATACACGTTTATTATAGTAATTAAGTTAGAAATTTCACAATAGATAGCTTGTATTAATAATAACAATAAACGTAGGAAGAATAATCCCTGACGCACTTAAAAAGTGCTTGTGCGGGATATTTTTTATACATTCTAAGGAAAAACTAAATACTCTTAAATATAATAATAATAGTAGCTTATAAAATCACCTTAAATGAATGAATTTTGCAAATTTTTCCTTTTTTTTTTCCTTTTCTTTTTCTTTCTTTTTTAGTATAGCGCTGACCGTGAGTTTTTTGGAAAATTGTTAGGTACGCACCTTTGTGTCTTGTAGTACACAAACTACAACACTTTACTTTCCTCAAACAAACGGTCAGTGGAGTTGTTTTTTTTTATTATAAATAATTTTTATAAACCATTTTGGAAGAGTGTTTAAACTCTTTGAATAAGTTTCAGGCACTCCCCCCCCCACCCAATGATTCCGTATATCAAGTGGCTCTGTATTAGTGATCCGTAGAGAATTTTCAAATGCTCTATACTGAGAAAGTCTCTCAAGTACATAAATTTAGACAATAAACCCCTGACTTTGTTAGTAACACTTTTCGTATGTACATCCCATTTGACCTGACTATCTATATAAATTCCAAGATATTTGATTGATGAACATTCAGGTATTTCGGAGTTTCCACACTTCAGAGGGCCAAAGTTAGGTAGTTGGTTTTTGTATGAACTGAATGGAATATACGTCGTTTTGTCTACGTTTAGCGTGAGTTTGTTATAATCAAACCAGTCTTTGAGAAGTTTAATATCATCCTCAATACAGTTTTTTAAGACAGCCCAGGATCTAGCAGTGCAAAATATCATGGTATCATCAGCAAAACTTATGATGGTACCTTTGGCGTTTAATTTAAGCATATCATTTATGTAAATTGTGAACAAAAGTGGTCCAAGTACGGTACCTTGAGGAACACCGTTAACAGAAACCTGCTGTGTTGTGTCTGACAAGTAGCTTTTTAACAGATTAAAAATGATGCCTCTTAAACCGTAATGATTGTTAAATAAGTTGACTATTTCTGTTGTATCGGTAACGCAAATATTGTTTTCGGAGATAATTTTTTCTGTTTTAGTTTTTTGTTTGGTAGAATTGCACAGTTTGTTGACACATTTCCAAAGATCTGTGTTTAAGTTGGATGTTTTAAAGTTTTTTTGTAAAAAGTCTCGTTTTTCCTTTTTTACAAGCAGTCTTATTTCATTTTTTGTCATATTGTAGTGTTCTTTAATTTGTTGGTTATCGGGTTTTTTATTTTTTTTTAACAGAGTCTCGTGACACACCGTATCAAATGCTTTTGATAGTTCTACAAATAAGCATACTGAAGGGTCGCGGTTATTAATTTTGTATTTGTAATTTTGACAGGACTTGATATCGGTCGAAAAACTTGGAAACTCTTTTTTTGATTAGGCACTCCAACATTTTTGAGAATATAGAGAGCAATGATATTGGTCTGAAATTTTCGACTTTGTTTTTCATTTCGTTTTTAAATATAGGTTTTATTATTCCAATTTTTAAACATTCGGGAAAAATATCTTTTTGAAAGCATTTCTTTATTGTAAATGTTAAAACAGGGGCAATAGTTGTAGAAATTTGTTTAATCGTTTCGCTCCCTATTTCGTCCCATCCCGGAGATTTTTTATTTTTTAATTGTTTTATCTCTTTTTTTACTTCCATAATACTAGTATTAGACTTTATTTCATTTGCATATTTTCGATCTATATCGCTATAATGATTGTTAAATAAGTTGATTATTTCTGTTGTATCGGTAACGCAAATATTGTTCTCGGTGATAATTTTTTCTATTTTAGTTTTTTCTTTGGTAGAATTGCATAGTTTGTTGACACATTTCCAAAGATCTGTGTTTAAGTTGGACGTTTTAAAGTTTTTTTGTAGAAAGTCTCGTTTTTCCTTTTTTACAAGCAGTCTTATTTCATTTTTTGCCATATTGTATTGTTCTTTAATTTGTTGGTTATCGGGTTTTTCTTGCAATTCAATGTATAATTTATTTTTTTTGTATAGATTTAAGAAGAGTTTTTGACATCCATTCTTTTCTTATTTTATTTTGTGTTTTGTTCAGTTTTATGGTTTTACTGTGTTTATTTAGGTAAATTTTGATTTTTTCACAAAATTAATCATACATACATTTGGATTATTTGACAAATAAACATTATTCCAGGGCTCATTTATTTTTATTATAGTTTATAAAAGTTTTTGATTTTTGAGAATAGTGGTAAAAAAATTTATTGTGGCTGAGATAGGGTAGTGATCAGTAATATCTCTTTTGAAAATGTAAGATTTTGTATTTTTTTGTATTTCGTGTGTGCTTTTGATAAAAATATGATCCAAACAAGTATTTGTTTTTGGCCTAGTAACACTATTTATAAATTACATAAATTTGTGTTGAGCTAATATGTTTTTATAATTTTCAATATAGTCTTTATCCCCCAGAAGATTTACATTTATGTCTCCCACTTGATTTTTTTGACTTTCTAAGTAGTCACATAAGTATTGATTGAACGAATCTTTATCTATAGCAGGGGATTTATAAATTGCAGTTAGCAAAAGTTGTTTGTTTTGGTAGGAAATATTAACTTCCATGATTTTTATAGGCCCTAGCGGTACTATTTTATAGTTATAATTCAAGTTGTTACGAATATAAATTATGACCCCATCATTTTTATTGTAGTGGTCCTGATTGTACAAAATGTCGTATTTTTTAAGGAAAAAGGAGGTTTTTCAAGGTTTTTTTGTTAAAACGTTTCTGTTAAAACAATTATATCAAAGGAAGTTTGTAGACTACTGAAAAGTAAACACAAATTATTAAAATTCTTACTTAAACTACATATGTTCAGATGTAAAATGCTTAAGTTTGAATCTTTTGCGAACGGATAAACTTGCTTATAGATGGTAGATAGATTGCTTTCAAATTTGGAGGAGGGAAAACACCTAAGCTCGTCCGATTTCAACCAAAATTGGCACACGGAGGCTGTTGGGGATAAGGAATACGAATTTTTGATCAGATTTTGAAAATTCGATATGGCGGATTTAAGATGGACGATTTTAGGTCATGTTTTGCTAATCAATTTTAATTGACTTATCCACATCTGATTATGTTTAAATTTGGTATGCGTTTATAGTTCCAGTGAAAATACAATAATATGGTATTCTCAGGCACCCACCTCTCTCTAACGAGAGAAGTGGAGGGGAAAAAAGATTTAGTTTGTTCGATTTCAATCAAAATTGGCATACAGGAGTTTTTAAGGAGAAGGATAATGAATTTTTGTTCAGATCGGATCATGACTCAAAAAATATTTTTTTGTAGAAGTAAGTAAGTATACTAAGTATAGCTTTTTTCAATTAGTTTTCAGGTGGTCGAAAAAGCTGATAAAAATCAGTTGTGGTTTTTATCAGATATAATGAGGTTTTTTTGGCAGGGAGGACACATAAAAATCTATAAAATGTTGTAAGTTTGTCTGACTATAAAATATATTTAAAGACTTATAAAAAAAAATTGTTTTACCAACTCCTAGAAAATTTTAAAAGTTCATAGAAATCTGTCAAATTCTATGAGTTGGTCTGATCATAAAATACCCCAAAATCTCATGAAAAAACGTTTTTTTACGCAAACTAAAACATTATAAAAAAAACAAGGGTGTAATCATAGAAACCCATGACATGTTATGAGTTTGTTTGACTATAAAATCTGTCAGAAAACTATAAGGACATCTGTTTATATAATCCCATAGTACATCATAAAAGAAAAAGAATGTAATTATAGAAAACCATAAAAGTTAATGGGTCGGTTTGATTATAAAATCTCTTAGAAAATCGTGGTTTTATAAAACCAAAAAATATGTAAAAAAATGTCTGCACTTATCAAATTTTATAAACATTTGTAAGCCTGACTGATTATAGGATCAGATATAAAACACACATATGAAACCACATAAATTCTTACCAAAATCAAACCTCATAAACTTTTACACACTTTTTTTGCCTCACAAAAGCTCATAGACCTTATAAAAACTAATAAAACTCAGGTGTGTTTTTCATGAGGGTTTATGCGTTTTTTTTTGCAGGGTTATCTGACGTTTCGGCAGTTATCAAAGAAATTATTATTTTCAAACTTTTTTAGATTTCTTAAAAATATCTGTCGTTTGTCATACAACTGGCTGACGCCATCTACTTACAATAAATTCAAGCTATCTATTTTGTAACAAGATGTAAGTGTTTTGAACAATACTCGCTGATTTTAACCTCTGTTGTACATTTGAGCCACTACTAATAATATACTATTGTCAGGCCGGACAGCTCAGGCCACTGTGGCATGAATCTGTCCGCTATGGGAAGTTGGGCGAACCATACTGCCTGTAGCCTGTAGGCGGAAGGATGTAGCGACTCCCCGCTCACGATTAGAGTCTAGTGCTCAATCGTGCCATCAGCTGGCCTAATCTCGAGGGACACATTCATCGTATTCCTTACGCCATTGGGTCGTCACTCGTTATTAGAGACCGTGGGCTTGCTGACTGTGCATCAGCATGTCCACGTTAATAAAAGTTTCGCACAAGCATTCTCTACTCTGAGATCCTATATTTTCTAGGACACATAAGACTCTGAAGTCCAAGCACACCAAAGTCTTTCGGCGATCGGAAAGTTGCGATGGGAGCAGGACAGTGTAGTTTAGAAGCTCTTAGTGATAAACCAGCACAAAGCGGCGGAAGCGTGATCGCCGTTTTGCTCAAGGATTAGCTGTGGAGCAACTCGTGTGCTGCATCCGTGACTGAGCAGCCCTATTTAGGACCCACTCTGCTCACCCTGAAAGGGAAGGGGCTATAAAAGGTGATCTAAACATAGCCAGCCAACAACTCCCCGACTGGACAACCGCATCCAGTGGGTACATCACATGCGGCCAAAACTAAAGAAAAAGAAATCCAATGAACTTTGCCACATGGAATATCCGTACACTTATGGATACAGACACAACCACAAGACCACAAAGAAGAACGGCTATAGTGGCAAACGAACTAAGAAGATATAACATCGATATCGCTGCTCTCAGTGAAACTAGAAGAGCAGGCGAAGGCCAACTTAAAGAACACGGAGGAGGCTACACATTTTACTGGAAAGGAAAAGAAGAAGATGAACCGCGTATTCACGGAGTGGGTTTGGCTATAAAAAAATTAAATTGTGGACCACCTAACCGAATTTCCATCCGGAATAAGCAAAAGATTAATGACATTGCGCCTAAACCTTAGCAACCACCAACACGCTACTATAATCAGCGCCTACGCTCCAACTCTTGCAGCTGATGAAAATCAAAAAGATGAATTTTATTCTCAACTTAGGGAAGCCATAACATCTGTACCTGAATCTGATAAACTTATCATCCTAGGTGTACAAGCTGTGCTTGTAAATTATGCTTGCTTACTCTCTGCTATGGCCAAGAAGGCTTGGGCACAGTAAATGTTTAAGTAATGCAACTTTTCGATGTAGGTTTCATACTGGTTTATTTCGAATCTTACACTTCTTTTTATATCAATTTCTTAAAAACTAATCGTGACAAAAACTCAAAATATATAAAACAATACAAACGTGGCCAAATTTGTAAATATGAGATATCGGTCAGTTTATATTATTGAAGGTAAATTTATTTTTAATTGTTCTAATTAAACATTCTGCCGCCTCTCCAGAATGGATGAACGTAGGGACATCAACTATATGTCTTCGTTTTGGTCTTGGTTTTGGTCTGCTTTTTAGTTTCGCTTATTTTGACGTCTTCTGCTAATCAATTTTGTTGTGCACCACCCTGCTATCACCATTATGAAGATCACCATTGTTGTGACGCTGCTGGTGGTGATACAGTGGTGATGAATGCTTCGCCATACTGTATTATGAAGTCGATTTTCAAGGTTCTCTTCTTCTTTTATTAGTACCATCGTTCCTATTTTTAAACTGTTGGTTTGACCCTTTTATCTGTACCTCTGTTGTAGTCTGGTGAGGTATTCTGTGCACCAAGCACTCCAAATGTGTTTCTTTAATTTTTGCACCTGTCTCCATCGCTGGGTTAAGTTAAAAGTGTCTGTTGATTTTAGGTCTGGTGGTGCTAGCAGTTCTTTTCCCGTAATCATCTGTAACTTCTGTTAACGGGTAGAGAGCGTTGTTAATTCTTCTCAGGTCAAAGTGCATTCACCGATTACTCTTTTTTGATGGTGCGTCATGGATTTCACACCTGCCTCCAATATTCCTCCAAAATGTGGAGCTGTTGGTGGAATGAAGTGCCATTGTGTTCCTAGGTTCACGATTGTGTTTTGTAAGGAATGATCGTGGATCAATTCTGTGATGTCCACTGTATATATTGGCGCAATGTCCTCTTCTGGCAGTGAACCGTCGAAATGCTGCTAAGAATGCTTCTGTTGTCATGTCACTGACCACTTCTAAGTGAATTGCTCTGGTCCCCAAACACACAAATACTGCAATGTACCCTTTGTATGATTTGTGCCCTCTTCCTTTGGTTGTTCTGACTTGAATAGGACCGGCGTAGTCCACTCCTGAGTTTGTAAATAGTGCCGCCGGTGTTACTCTTGACTTGGGAAGTTGTCCCATGAGTTGTTGTGCAGTCTGCGCTTTGTGGCGGATGCATATAATGCTATTATTTATAACTGCTTTGACGGCCCGTCTGCGTTACTTGGTTTCCACCGTGTAGAGTGGTCTTGTTAGCATTCCTAATTATTAATGTAGATAGGTGTGAGTGGTATGGAAGAATCATGGGATGCCGCTGGTCGTAGGGTAGAGGTGAGTGTTCGAGTCTTCCTCCGACTCGCATTATGCCTTTCTGTAGCTTGCCCTTTAATCAACTGAGTTTTGGTGTTGTAGCGACTTGTATTCTTCAGAAAATTCTTATTGTTGGACCATTTGGATGATTATTTCGAAAGTATCTTGTATTTCTTCAACGGATAGAGTAAACGTATCTCCTTCTTTGAAGAAGAGACGGCAGTAGGACAGTACTCTAAGCCTCCTTGTGAGGTTTGAGAAGCGTTCACATATGTCGCTTTTTATTCTTACTTCAACTTTTTGGCACGTAGCTCTGACTTCCGCTTGGATGTCGGAAATGTCGTATGTTAGGGGGAGTTCTCTTAATGACGTCAGTCAAGAAGAACCTTTCCATTACAGATCAGTTAATTGTAGTTTGTCTGGGTCCAACCCTCTGGATATGATGTCTGCTGGGTTTTCTTGGGACTTCACGTAGTTCCAGGATACTTGAGGGGTATTCTTGTGTATTTTGCAAACTCTGTTTGCTACGAAGGTTGGCTATCTCGTAGAGTCATCTTTTATCCAGGCAAGAGTGATCATGCCTCAGTTTTTTGTATTAATTTTGATAGTAGGACTGCTGCACATAGTTCCAAGCGAGGTAGGGTTGTTCTGTTCTTTGCTGGCGCGACTTTTGATTTTGCTTGAAACAGTGTAATTTGCTTATCTTCTTCTTTTATACGACTGTAGATCACTGCTCCGTAGGCTTTTTCTGATGTGTTACAAAAGCCGTGGCGTTCTATTTTTGTGTCTTGCAGATGTTTCCATCTCGGAATGTTGATCGTTTTGACTTCTTTTATTTTGCTTTGAAACTGTAACCAGCTTGAAGATATTTCTTGATCTATAGGTTTATCCCAGCTCAGATTTCTTAACCAGATCTTGAATGATGAGTTTCGCCTGTACCACGACTGGAGATAACCATCCTAGTGGGTCAAATAATGTGGATATTTCAGATAGAGTTTGTCGCTTTGTTAGCTGAGTTATTTTGGAGACTTTGACTTCAAATTTAAAAGTATCATCTGCTGGTGACCATAGTACTCTGAAACTGTTTATACCCGGGTCTTGTTAAATTATGAAAATTCCACTGGCCAGGTGATACTTTCATACATCAACAATCTCGAGGGTTTTGTTAAATTATGAAAACTTCTAGGCATGACGCACACAGATCTTTTCATACATTAACTACCTTGTTTTTCTTCACATATTTATTTTATTTTTTTTTCTCTTAAGGACGCTACGTTGTGTTTGTAGTATTACCCTCTGTCTTTCTTTTACCCAGGTTTTAAAGAGTTTGACACAGTTGATTTCCTACCGGAAGTCAAATAAAACCACACCATTTCAATTAATATTACAGTTATAATGAATAAAAAATATATAAAAGGGTAATATCAAAAGTACCACGATTAAATATAAAAATGTGATAATTAAATCATAAAAATATTAAAAGTGAATCCTAATTAGATACGAGATTCTTGATACCTTGAGCATATTGTTTATTTACCATCCAAGAATCAAGAGATTTACCCAAGCTCCCCTTTGTTATTGTTCCATCAGTCTATGTCTGCTTCGAGTTACAAGAGAGGTGAGTAATGAGCTGTTTAGTTGAAATGCCTATAATAGCCCAGTACCTTGACTAATCCACTATTATAGAAAAACATTCCGTTGTTGGCTATTTTCTAGAACGAACAAAAATAAGTACGCCCTAGGTAACCTGTCCGTAGAGGGGTTACGTAGTCCCAAACCAGCGAAGCCGTATTTTACCAAATTCGCTAATCTGACTACTCTGACGCACAGCGTCCCTCTCCATTAGTCAAGAATCATGCTGATTTTGTAGAAAGACTGATTTGAGTCTATTGTGCCCCTTTTAATAGTAATTATTTTTTATTTGTGATTTTAATTTATTTTCTATCAACTTCAAAATTTATTTATTCGTACTTATGTACAGATTTAGACGTAATGTATTTTATGATTTTCTACCAATTTTAATTTAATCATTTGTTTGACGTTACTTGTAAAGATTTAGATGTTAGTGAGCTTTTAGTGACAATTTTAGTTTGTTTATTTTGAATTAAATTTCTAATTCCCCCTCCCCGTTATGCTCCCCTATTTAGCTAGAGAGAGCCGACACTGTGCAGTGAGTGCCGTAGCAAAACATAAACAAACAAAAGAAACTCTGTCTTGTTCGGTGAACCAGGCACAAGACAGAGCAACGCATCCCGGTGGACCGTTGGAGCGTCGTATTAAAAAGAAAAAAATCAAAAGAAAAAGAGACTTTGTCTTGTTCGGTGAACCGTGCACAAGATAAAGCAACGCATCCCGGTGAACCGTTGGAGCGTCGGAAAATCAAAGAAAAATACAAGAGCCGCATCCCAATGCGTAGGAGCGTTCCCTCCCCCCTAATTTAAGAAAAATCCCCAGAGTGACCCAAACCTTCTTTGCTACATCGTGACAAAAATGAGTCTGAATCCCGTTGCATGTGTGCTTGGCCTTATATAGACGTTGCAACCCACGCCACGCCACGCTTACGTTCTTTGTTTGGTTGTTAAGACGTGCACTCATTTGCCTGTTTTTCGTCGACACTTAACTATATTCGAACTTTTAAGGGATGTAGCCACTTATACACACAGACTGCTGGTGCCTAATTTCTTGCCTGTACTGAGTAATTTTAAATTTGTTTCCTTAAATGGTTTAAAACTTTTAGCAAAAAAATTTTTCTAACAAGCCCCGGTCTGAATTGTTTCACTCCCCCCTTATTTTAAATTCTGAATGCCAAAAAACCAAAATGAGGAAATTAAAATAATACTGAAAACAATTCCAGTTAGCCCCGATCCAACTTCTTTAAAAAAAAATTACAGATTGGAACGGTACCAACCAAACTGTTACTTCGTTACACCCATAATTTTCCAGTATTTCTCAGTGTATTGTTAAATCTAATGATACCTCAATATACACAATTCATATACAATTCCTTGGCAGTTCATGTATCATCACTCCATTCCATTGATGCAGACAATCCACTACCTTGTAAAAGGTTAACAGCTCCTTCATTGTCATCTAAGTTCCATTGGTGCAGGCAATCCACTACCTTGTAAAAGGTTAAGTCCGGTTTCGCCCTACTGTATTCGCAACCCCCTGCAAGCCTCTGTCACCAAAAGGTATTGTGATTCGTGTACCGTCGATGTGTCTAGTACCCCATCCTTTTGGTTCATCAAGTTTATAACACTATAATAAATGGCAGGATCAATTCATCATTTATAGTGTTGTTAGTTGCTTGTTTCTCCTGGATTACCCAAGTGATTTTCTTTTTTTTTCATGTACAGGTGATAATTAATCCAGTCTCAAGAAAGGTGCAATTTGGTATTTCTTTAACCCTTCGAAATATTTTCCAAGAACATAAGGTCGGTTGCGGGTGTTGCGTTTATTTGTTTATTATTCTGTGATTGTTGCTAGTCTTTTATGCTATTATAGTGGAAAAAAATCTCATCATATGTAACATTTTTTTCCTTGAGATAGCTACCCGTGCTTGTTTGCTGTTCTGTCGTCGTGGTTGAAAAACTTTTGTAGTGTGGTTCGTTCTTTTGTTTATTGGTTTATTTTATTTGTTTAGCTCCATTAAGGCGCCGAAAATTGTTTGCAACTGCTGACTTGTTCAATGGTACTTATTAAACCACCATTGGTACTGCTGCTTCTACTTCTTACGAGCTCGTGCTGGGCTGGTCTCTGACTCTTCTTCGTAATCTGCAAAATTTTTAGCAGTATCAGGTTTTTTATAAACAAACTGTGTCAATTTTACGACTCTTTATCCTGGTCACACGGCATCAGTGAAACTGTTTATACCCGGGTCTTGTTAAATTATGAAAATTCCACTGGCCAGGTGATACTTTCATACATCAACAATCTCGAGGGTTTTGTTAAATTATGAAAACTTCTAGGCATGACGCACACAGATGTTTTCATACATTAACTACCTTGTTTTTCTTCACATATTTATTTTATTTTTTTTTCTCTTAAGGACACTACGTTGTGTTTGTAGTATTACCCTCTGTCTTTCTTTTACCATAATTAAATCATAAAAATATTAAAAGTGAATCCTAATTAGATACGGGATTCTTGATACCTTGAGCATATTGTTTATTTACCATCCAAGAATCAAGAGATTTACTCAAGCTCCCCTTTGTGATTGTTCCATCAGTCTATGTCTGCTTCGAGTTACAAGAGAGGTGAGTAATGAGCTGTTTAGTTGAAATGCCTATAATAGCCCAGTACCTTGACTAATCCACTATTATAGAAAAACATTCCGTTTTTGGCTATTTTCTAGAACGAACAAAAATAAATACGCCCTAGGTAACCTGTCCGTAGAGGGGTTACGTAGTTATATAAGAGATAATTTGCCATGTGATAAAGACTGCTAGTTAAGCAAACGCAAGGCTCAAGACACTTAGGAAAACCTGACCTCCTATCACAGCTTTATCGTTAGCAAGCTTTACTAAATTTATTTGTTTAAAAAATACACCAACAAAAACACGGCCACGCACCAACATACACAAAATATTCATAATGTGGTTGTTTTATGGTCATACCAATACACCCTCTTTTGTCAAAGCCCATTACCAGCTTTCTTGATTTTGAATAGTAAATATCAATATACCCATTGTGAAGGGTACCCTTCTCGAACAAAAGATTTGTTAACAGAGAAAATAAATCTCCTTGAAATCTTTCACCCGAGGAGTCTACTTTTAATATCTGTGAAATAGTACTTATAATTCTAAATTGTAACAGAACCATTAATTAAAATAAATTTTTATAGTAAGTAAAATAAAACAAGAATAAAAAATCATTGTAAAAAAAATAAAAGCAATACTAATCAAAATATTTAACCCTCACTGTGCAATACTGGAAAGATAATGATGCCATGTTAATTCAATGTCCCCCCCTAATTTCCCCTTTCCCCTTTTAATAAATTACCTGCAAAATTTTGCTTCCGTTGTCGGACCTTCATTTCTCTGATCTTTACATTGGAACGTGCGTTTTATTACAAATTACTGCAACAAAAAATATATATCATCGTCACCATAATTCTTCCCTAAAGGAAAGACAACGGCGCACGACAAAGCAGCCAAACCAGCGAAGCCGTATTTCACCAAATTCGCTAATCTGACCACTCTGACGCACAGCGCCCCTCTCCAGTAGTCAAGAATCATGCTGATTTTGTAGAAAGACTGATTTGAGTCTATTGTGCCCCTTTTAATAGTAATTATTTTTTATTTGTGATTTTAATTTTTTTTGTATCAACTTCAAAATTTATTTATTCGTACTTATGTACAGATTTAGACGTAATGTATTTTATGATTTTCTACCAATTTTAATTTAATCATTTGTTTGACGTTACTTGTAAAGATTTAGATGTTAGTGAGCTTTTAGTGACAATTTTAGTTTGTTTATTTTGAATTAAATTTCTAATTCCCCCTCCTCGTTATGCTCCCCTATTTAGCTAGAGAGAGCCGACACTATGCAGTGAGTGCCGTAGCAAAACATAAACAAACAAAAGAAACTCTGTCTTGTTCGGTGAACCGGGCACAAGACAGAGCATCGCATCCCGGTGAACCGTTGGAGCGTCATATATAAAAAAACAAAAAAAAAGAAGAAAAAAAAAGGGCTCTGTCTTGTTTGGTGAACCGGGCACAAGACAGAGCAACGCATCCCGGTGGACCGTTGGAGCGTCGTATTAAAAAGAAAAAAATCAAAAGAAAAAGAGACTTTGTCTTGTTCGGTGAACCGTGCACAAGACAAAGCAACGCATCCCGGTGAACCGTTGGAGCGTCGGAAAATCAAAGAAAAATACAAGAGCCGCATCCCAATGCATAGGAGCGTTCCCTCCCCCCTAATTTAAGAAAAATCCCCAGAGTGACCCAAACCTTCTTTGCTACATCGTGACAAAAATGAGTCTGAATCCCGTTGCATGTGTGCTTGGCCTTATATAGACGTTGCAATCCACGCCACGCCACGCTTACGTTCTTTGTTTGGTTGTTAAGACGTGCACTCATTTGCCTGTTTTTCGTCGACACTTAACTATATTCGAACTTTTAAGGGATGTTGCCACTAATACACACAGACTGCTGGTGCCTAATTTCTTGCCTGTACTGGGTATTTTTAAATTTGTTTCCTTAAATGGTTTAAAACTTTTAGCAAAAAAATTTTTCTAACAAGCCCCGGTCTGAATTGTTTCAACTCCTAACAACTTAGTGAAATCATCTTGCGGTAGTTTCTGTAGTTTTGGTTCGCCGGTGAGTTGCTGGACCATTTTCTCAGGTTAAATCCGGCGGAGCTAAGCATTTGTAGTAGCTGGTTTTGTAGTTCTCGGGCTATTTCTGTACCTTGTGCTCCAGATAGGATTTCAACAACGTAGAAGTCTCTTAGCGCCGCATGACTTGCGGCTGGAAATTTGTTGTATTCTTCAATTGCGAGCTTCTGTAATGTTTTGATGGCTAGATACGGCGCTGATGCTATGCCATATGTTACCGTGGTAAGTTCGTGTTCAGTCATTCAATCAATCAATCAATCAAAAAATACTTTATTGTCAAAAAAAAATTCTGCTGACAAAGTAGGCTAAATAATCTAATTATTAATAAATTTGTCACTAAAATAGATAAAAGTAAATTCGTCAAAAGAGGAAGAAAAAAAGAAAATACCACAAAAATAATACTAATATGTTAAATAATAAAACAGCATGAAAATTTAAACATTAGACTAACAAACAGAATAAATAATTTAAAAAAAAACAAAATATGGATTACAGTTAAAAAAAAACACGAAAAAATAAATAAAAGCCATAAAACAAAAAACTATACAAAAAGATTAAAATATAATAAAGAGGTAAAAAAAACTAAAGGGTTGCTTAAAAAAAATGACTAGATGTTTAACATACTTTTTAAATGTAAGAATATAAAATAATAACGTAATAAAACACAATTGGTCTTATCCAAACTGGTCCTCATAAAACTCGGCCAAAGAGTAATATGGTCTCTCTACAAGAAGGTTTTTTATTTTTTTTTTAAATTTTTTGAGGGTTGTAGCATGTTTAATAACAAAAGGCAAGTGATTAAATGTTTTCCTCCCTTCATAAATTAAAGATTTTTGAAATTGCTTTTAGGAATTGGTAAAGGAAGATTGAAATTTTGTCTGGTCATACGCCTAATACAACATACCATAAATGTTATTAAAATTTTTAAAGACCAAACTTGCCAACTCTAAAACAAACAATGACGTCAGAGTTAGAATTTTTTGATTAACAAAATGAGGCCTACATGACTCTCTTTGGTGAATATTAGCCACAAAACGCACTGCTTTCTTTTGAAGAACAGAAACAGTTTTCAGAAGATGAAGATGTGCAGAGCCCCAAAAAGGTATGCCATATCTTAAATGTGACTCAAATAATGAAAAATAAATAGATCTTGCAATGTCACTACCCAATTCGGCCCTCACACATCTAATGGCAAAACACCCAGAAGAGAGTCTCCTACGCAATTTAAAGATATGATCTTCAAATCTTAACTGACTGTCAATATGCAGACCTAAGAACTTGGTAACAATCTTGCTCTGCAAGGGATTGTCTTCCAAATTTACGCCCTGCATATTATAATTAAATCCTAAAATATTTGTTTTATTGATGTTAAAACAAAGTCTGTTAGCATTACACCAATTTTTATTTTTTAAGAGGTCTCCTGAAATATGTTTCCTTAAAATGTGAATATCTTTGTGGTGCCATAGTACCGAAGTATCATCAGCAAATAAAGTAAACTCTCCCGCAATCCTTACAAGATCGTTTATGTAGAGTAGAAACAAGAGAGGCCCCAACACTGACCCCTGAGATAAACCACAATTGACACCAAGAGGAGAAGAACACGAACCAGAACTGACTACTGACTGATGACGAAAACTTAAATAAGACTTGAACCACTTTAAGACATTGCCTCTAAATCCATACTTCTCGAGCTTACGCAATAGTATTTTGTGATCCACACAATCAAAAGCCTTGAATAGATCACAAAATACCACCGCTACAGCTTCACCCTTATTGATATACTCTATCAAGAAAGCTAAAGATGGCATCATGAGTCCTCTTTGAAGTCTGAAATCCAAACTGTTTCGGGGTAATTAATTTATATTTAATAAGATAGCTCCACATTCTCTTTTTAATAATTTTCTCAACAACCTTGGACATTGTAGGCAAAAGAGAAATTGGACGGAAGTTGGAAGGGATGTCTGTTGCGCCACCTTTGTGCAAGGGAATAATAATTGATGATTTTAAACATTCCGGGAAAGTTCCCTTGTTAAAAGAATCATTTATCGCAACACACAAAGCAATCAAAGCGTCATGAGGCAGTTTTGACAGAACCTCGACAGATATTTCATCCTCACCACTAGCTTTCTTATTCTTAATATCCTTAATTGCATCCACAACCTCTTCTGGTTCAACAGGATAAAAGCGAAAAGAGCTGGAAACTGAAATGTCTGATAGATAGGTAAGGGGATCTGTAGGAGATGGCATATTTTCTGTTAAAGTAAAAGCTATACTACAATAAAACTTATTCAATGAATTTGGATCAAGGTTTACATCACTCCACCGAGACTGTTTCCCATGAAAATCATTAATAATACTCCATGATTCTTTTTGCTTATTTTTTGAATTTTGAAGTCTAGAATTATAATATTTCTTCTTAGCTGCTTCAATAATTTTTTTGTGCAAGTTACGATATTTGTTGCAATATTCAGTAAACCAGTTAACCTCATTAAAGAACTTTTTGATGTAATTTAAACTAGGAAGATTTTTTGAAGCACTTCTTATCAAACATTGGTTGATGCGGATATTCCCTCCATAGTATTCTCTGAAATTTTTGGTCTTCGGGATGAATTCGGATTTGTCTGTACATTTCTTCTATGTCTGCACAGAATACAATCTTGTATTTTCTCGAACGAAGAAGAATGTCGGCGATATTCTGTTACAGCCTTGGACCAACATGCATGATGTCATTGAGGCTGATGCTAGTAGAGGTTTTGCAGTATGCATCAAAAACGACTCTCAGTCGCGTTATTGTGCTTGTTTCTCTGATAACTGCCTGATGTGGAATGTAATAGTTCCCTTTCCTCATGTGGTCCAATTTTAAGTATTCCGCGATAAATTCCGCATACTGCTCTCGTAAAGTCATATCTTGTTGTAGTTTTCTTTCAATGTTCGTGAATCTTGCTGCGGCTCCTTGATTTAGAGTAACCCAATGCGTCTGCTGATTGTTTGAATGGGATTCTGACAAAAAATCTACCATCGGGGTCCCGGGTTGTGGTTTGATCATAAAATTCTTCGCATGCGTCTCTTCTTCTGTTAGCTGATGTGCTTGGGATATTTCCTCGATTTCCCAGAACTTAGTTATCTGTCTATCTTCTTCATAGTGAGTTATCATGCTGAAAACTTGAATTGCGGAAAATCCGGATGATATTGGTCCGGACACGATCTACCCAATTCTGTGTTTTGTTTCAAAAAGCCTTCTGTAGTTTTTTGCATTCCGTATAAAAGGATGTGGGCATATTCCTTGGCACCTGGTGTCATGAACGTTGGATCGGCTAGTACTCTTCCAACTTTCTAAACTATTTATGCAGAGATGTTGCTTTGGCATGGACTGAGTCAGCCTTGGAAGAAAAATCATATTGAATTCCATGGAGAATGCACTCGTAAAACGTGGCCGTCACCAGTCCTAGTTTATTTGCAGCTTCTTCGGTAATAATAGATATCTGTGACCCTTGGTCAATAAGTATTCTTAGGACTTGAGGGGAACTTGGTGTGCATACTTCTACCAGTGCTGTAGCGAGTAGAACGATTCTTCATTTCTACTGGCGTGGTTGGACATGGCACCTCTTGGTGGGTAATGGCCTGCTTCTTGTTTGTTGAGGATTTCTCCGTAGGGCTCCTTCTTGGTGGTTGGGTTGTCTATTTTGGTTTTGTGACTGCCTGTCCATGTGAAGCAGAGTGTGGTGCTGTCGACTGCATATGCTGAATTTTGACTTGCTAAAACATCCCATGTTGGTATCATGGCTGAGGCAGTTGTAGCAAATGCTCTTCTCTTGAACATATCTGTTTCTTTTTTGTGCGGAAATTTCTCTAAACTTCTGGCAGTGGTATGTCATGTGTTGGTCTTGGCAGAACAAACAGCTTGAGTTGCTGAATTTTTTCTCTGAGCTTGGCTTTCGTTCTCTCTCAAGGCTCTGCTCATATAGGCGGTTGGTTTCAGGGTCCCACTTTCTGGTAGTCATTCGGATGACCATAGGACCCCAGGTGTCAACATTAACGCCTAGATTCTTTATTGCCTGTAGACATTCGTTCTCTCCTAAAACTTCTGGTAGGTATAGTAGTTTGTCTAACAGCTTGAATGTAAGGAGCTTTTTATTTTCATATCGCTTCTGAAGTAGGTCCCATGCTGAATCATAGTTGGCTGCAATTGCTTCTAGATGTTAGATTAGCTTGCTTGCTTTTCTCCTGGTATGCGTTTTCCAATAGTGCATCTTGTCAACTCTGGTCAATGCTGAATTTTCATGGATGACTCTTCTGAAAATGTCGAAAAATGTAGACCAGTAAATTGGAAGTTGTACTTTCGGAAGCTGCAGTTTCTGTTGTGAATAGCTCACTAGTATTTGTTGGGTTGGGTTACCGACGCTCTGCTGGATTCTTGTAGCTAATTCTTCAATGGCATCATCGAATTAGCTCTGGATTTGTTTGTACAAATTGTGGGTGAAGTAGTCGTTTTGATGAATGGACTCATTTACGGCGATTTCTTCTTGCAGGTTTTGGATTGCATCCCATTGTTTCTTGCTTGTTTCCATCAGATGTTTATATCGAAATTCTGATTTGTTAAGAATAGGTTCTGAATTAATTTGGGTAATTATGTCTTGTAATTGTTGTATCTTAAAGTTCTGAGTTTTTATTCGTTTTCTTGTATGCTGATGGTGATAGGTCCCGATTGGATTGGTGATAGCGCCTTTGGGCATGTTAGTAAGTAGGATTTGAACTCATCGTATCTGGCATGTAGTTGTTGGGCATATTGCTTGGTGAAGTATTGATGGTCGCTGTTGTTTTTTATTTTTATCATCGCGGCCTCGTTTTTGTGGATTGTCTGCAGAATTGATTCCAAATTGGTCAAATGTTTTTGTATGTAGGCCTCGGTTTTTCTTTCTACTGAGTCTTTCTTGCAGTTGCTTAGTAGTTGAATCATTTTCATTGTCTGTCATGTTGGTGTTTGACCTGCGGTTGGACTGGTTAAAGAGTCTTTCTTGTTATGGATGGACGGCGTGTCTCTGTGGCCTGGCAGGTTGTGCGGACGACAAGTCTTCTTGGACTGGTTGGTTGAACGGACGGCTAGTCTTCTTGAACTGGCTGTTGGACGGAAGGAAGTCCTCTTGGACTGGTTTTTGGACGAACGACGAGTCTTGCTTGGCTGGACGGACAGACAGTAATTCCGTTAACTCTCTGTATGGACGAGTGGAATACGGCTTATTGCTGATTTTCTAAAGGCTCGAAGGACCAATGTACAAGCTGTGCTTGTAAATTACGCTTACCTAACTCGGCTTGGTTAAGCAGCGGGACAGTTTGTATTGTTTACTGCCAGAGAGCAGCCTGTCTCTCTGCTATGGCCAAGAAGGCTTGGGCACAGTAAATGTGTAATGCATCTTTTCCATGTAGGTTGAATACTGGTTTATTTCGAATCTTACATTTCTTTTTATATCAATTTCTTAAAAACTAATCGCGACAAAAACTCAAAATATATAAAACAATACAAACGTGGTCAATTTTGTAAATATGAGATGTCGGTCGGTTTATATTATTTAAGGTAAATTTATGTTTAATTGTTCTAATTAAACACTAGATGATTTCAATGCTCGAGTTGGTATGAATTCAAACCTATGGAAGAGCGTCATTGGCAAGGAAGGTGTTGGAAACATGAACTCAAACGGACTGCTCCTATTAACCTATTGTTCGGAATATGACCTCATAATCTCAAATACAATTTTCCCACAAAAAGACAAATTAAAGACCTCTTGGCAACACTCGAGGTCAAAACAATGGCATCTGATTGATAACATCATTGTACGTTCCAGACCATAGTGCAGACGACTGCTGGACAGACCATCGCCTGATACGAGCCAAAATGAATTTTGACATTCCACCAAGAAGTAGCCGCCAAATCAGAAGAAGATTCAATGTAGAACACCTTAAAGATGATCAAACCAGAACAAAATTCCAAGTCTCTCTGAATCAAAAGCTGGGTACTTTAGAATACCCGGAGAATATTGGCGATCACTGGAGAATGCTGAGAATAGCAATAACATCTGCCTCCGAAGAAACGGTCTGCTACACACAAAGAAAACATCAAGACTGGTTTGAGGAGCACGACAAAGAAATTCAAGACCTTATTGAGAGGAAGAGAAAAGCTCATAATGCTTAGAAAAGCCACCCTAACTAAGGCAGACACGTAGATTAAAAAACCAATGTTGGACAACAAAATCACATGAAATGCAACATGTAGCAACACCAGAGCCTTCTTTTAAGCTACTAAGATGATATATGGTCCCACTACACAAAGATGGAAGAAGTCTGCTTAAAGACAGATCCTCTATCAATTCACGATGGAAAGAACACTTCCAAGAACTACTCAACAGAGAGTCTCAGATCGATAATGACATCTTTGACAAAATTCCGGAGAAAACTACACAACAACACCTAAGTTAGATTGCGAGATTAGAGGAGGTCGAAAAGGCAATCACACATCTAAAGAATAACAAGTCAGCAGGCACAGATGGTATCGCTGCTGAACTCTATAAACAAGGGTGTCCCGCACTTAATTCCCAAATGCACACTCTTAAAAGTAAAATATGAACCACTGAGATCATTCCTGCCGAACTCAGAGACTCGTATATAGTTATCATTTTCAAAAAAGGCGACAAGGCCCAATGTGGAAACTACAGAGGTATATCCCTGCTTTCTGTTGCTGGATACTTGCACAGATACTATCAAACCGATTAATTCTGATTGCTGAACAAAATCTGCTGGAGACACAGTGTGGATTTTGGCCCACTCAAGGCACAGCTGACATGATCTTTAGTGTCAGAATAATGCAAGAGAAATTTAGAGAACAAAATCGCCCCCTCTTCATGGCCTTCATAGCCCTAGTCAAAGCATTTGACTCGGTCAATAGACAAACCCTTTGGAAAATACTGGCAAAAGCTGGATGCCCTCAAAAATATATTCAAATTCTTAGACTACGACACGACAATATGAATGCAACAGTCCTGAGTAACGATGTAGAGTCATTCCAGATTACGACAGGGTTTATACAAGGGTGTGTTATTGCGCGCACTCTCTTTTCTATATTTTTAGGTGCCGTGCTGCGCCTTGTTGAAGAACATCTACCGCTTGGAGTGGAAATTCTATATATATTCGACGGTGGCCTACTTAACCTAGGCAGACTGCGAGCAAAAACTAAGGTATCGACGATCTCGGTAATCGAACTATGCACTATGCCGATGACAACGTCGTTATGACCAATACAGAGGAAGGTCTACAGCTGGTAATTAACGCACTTAACCAAGCCTACAAAAGCATTGTCCCAGAGGTCAATCTTGCCAAAACGCAAATTCTTCACCAACCAGAACCAGGTACGAATCCCCAAGCTCCAAACATTTCCATAAATAAAAAAGATTTTTACCAACAGAAATCTGTTGGATTTTTTGCCTTCTCCACCAGTTCTACCACTGACTGGTTTCAGACACAGTCCATCCACCAGTCGGACTTTCTACTACTATGACGAATTAACGAACTTTATAAAATACACCGGAGTACCACAAGAGGCTAAAAATCCAACAGTTTTCTGTTGGTAAAACTCTTTTTTATTTATATTTAACCCCACTATGGACATTGGGAATTTATTTCTCATTCTATTTCCATAAATGGCCATCCTCTGCAGAACGTAGAACATTACCCATACCTTGGGAGCCACCTATCATTAAATGCAACTATTGATGCAGAAATACAGCATCGCCTAAAATGTGCTAGTGCAGCGTTTGGACGGATTTCGGAGAGAATCTTCAACAATCACGACGTCAATGCGAAGACCAAGCTTCGTGTCTACATATAATACCAACTTTAACATACGGATACAGAAGGCATATCAAACGACTAGAAAAATATCACCAAAGTTGTTTAAGACGAATACTGAGAATCAAATGGCAAGACCGACGAACAAACATAAGTGTTTTAGAAGAAGCCAGAACAACTAGTATAGAAGCCCTTATCTTCAAGCAGAGCTGATGGAGGAAGAGAGAAATCAAGGAGGCAAACAAAAAAGGTACAAGGACGTTCTCAAAGGCAATATGATGAAGGGTCACATCGATATACCGAGTGGGCCATAAAAAAACGGACACAATTTTTTCCCTTATAACTTTTGAACCATACCACCGAATTTAATGCAATAAACTGCTCTTTGCAGGTAATTGAGCAAGACTTTGAGTAAAAATATTTTTTGTCCGCCATCTTAAAATCTAAGACGGCGGAAAGAAACAAACTTTACCCTTCAAAGAGCCACGTTTATTCTTATGTTACGGAAGATTTTTGGATTTCTTTATGAATTCGTAAAAAAGCTCTGTTTCTGCCACGCAGAACGAGGTATGACTTATTAAAATAGGTAAAGTCGTTCCCAAAAAAAAAAAAAAATTAATCAGTATTTTACGGATTAGCTATTGCCTTCTCATAAATTCATTATTACTAAACCGATTTTGATGAAATAAAAAGCCTTATGGCGAAAATCGATTTGTCTTGAAATTCAAGATGATGGACAAAATCAAACTTGTCCCTTTAACGAGACTCGTTTATTTATATGTTCCAAAAACTTTTAAATATATTTTTTAATTTGTACAAAATTATGACGAGGTATAAATTACCAAAATCAGTTTGGTAGTTCTCCAAAAATTAATTTTTGTTTCCATCAATGTTTTCCAAATTATACGATTGCCCTCTCAAATTAATACTTAACCGATTTCAATAAAATAAAAAGCATCATGGCGAAGATCAAAAACTCTTAAAAGATCACTATCGAAATTTGTTGCGATTTTGAAACCCGCGCCGGAAACAATTAAATTTATCTCTTCAAAGAAGTTCGTTTATTCTTAGGTTTCAAGAACCTAAAAATGCCCTTTCTCCAACGCGCATAGCTAGGTACGAATCATTATAATCGGTTTAGTGGTTCTCAAAAAAATAATTTTTGTTTTAACCATTGTTTCCTCAAACTCACTATGTCTGAACTGATTTTGATGAAATAAAATCGTCATGGTAAGAATCGATTTCTCTTTACTCGCAACAAAAAAAAGAGGGGCTTTTTTAAATGGTGGCAAATTTTAATGGCCATCTTGGGTTTCAAAATGGCTATAAATTTCGGTAGTGATCTTTCAAGGGTTTTTGATCTTCGCCATGATGCTTTTTATTTTATTGAAATCGGTTGACTATCAATTTGAGGAGGCAATCGTATAATCTGGAAAACATTGATGAAAACAAACATTAATTTTTGGAGAACCACCAAACCGATTTTGATGATTTGTACCTCGTTGTTCGTGACGAAAGCAGAACTTTTGCACAAATTAAAAAAAATATTTAAAAGTGTACAGAGAATATAAATAAACGAGCCTCTTTAAAGGGACAAGTTTGATTTTGTCCGTCATCTTGGATTTCAAGATGGCGACAAATTTAAATCGCAGTAGTTAAACAACAATTGAGTTTTACCATGATGCTTTTTATTTCATTAAAATCGGTTTAGTAATAATGAATTTATGAGAAAATGTATGGAGACAGAATTGAAACGGCAATCGCATAATCAGTAAAGCACTGATTGAAAATGTTTTATTTATTTTTTTGGGAACCACTTAACCGATTTTAATGATTCGCATCTTGTTCTGCGTGGCAGAAATAAGGCTTTTTTACGACTTAACATAAGAATAAACGAGGCTCTTTGAAGGGTTAAGTTTTTTCTGTCCGCCATCTTAGATTTTAAGATGGCGGAAAAAATTTTCTTTCTTATACAAGTCTTGCTCAATTTCTGAAAAGGACAGTTTGTTGAATGAAAATCGGTGGTATAGTTTAAAAGTTATAACGAAAAACATTTTGTCCGGTTTTTTATGGCTCACCCGGTAAGTGATTTATAAGCCATTGACCAGTGAGAAACGGTTTTGACCGCGGTTATTCTTTTGGTCATTGATTTTGAGATTAGGCTATGACGTAGTTCACAATAACCGTAACCCAACGGACCGTTCGCTTGGATGAACCGGTCAAACTGACTGTTTGTCAAATCGATTGTTTACATCGTCAGTGAGCTTGTGTTTTTTAATTTTCTTTTAGAATTTTTTGTTCAAAAATGACTGAAACTGGTAAAAAATTATTTTAAGTTTAACAGAGGATCTGTTTATGAATGATGATCTTGTTAATATGGTAAGGGTTCTGTTATATTCCATGACAGCTATTTAACACCGAATAATTCTAAGAAGACAAGAAGCTCGCAAGAAGATTCTTATTTCTTAGGTTTTCCCATGAGAATATTTTATAATGTTAAATAAGCACTTGGTTTCTAGCATCTAAGTAAACCAGATGTATCTTATATAATAAAACTACAATTTTCTAAAAAATAATCTTTTTAAAAATCTTTACAACTAAACGTTATAACAAAAATTGGCACATAGGGTAGGATTTGATGACAGTGTGTGAAGCTTTTCGGCAATTTCAAGAAAGTTGGTTATCCGATTCGACCGATCACCCACCAAATTGTATTGTGAAGACGAAGCAATCGACAGTTCCTGCAGAAACCAGCAGAGTGAGTAGACTTGTCTTTTGTTTTAAGTGCATTTTCTAGATTTTTGTAGTACTTTTTCCCTATATTTTGCATCATGGTTCCAAATCCAACTAACAAAACTGTTAAACAAACTCAAAATAATCCAAATCAAGCTAATACCAATCAAAATCCGATTAATCCAGACGCACCAATTCATGCTATGTCTGATGTACGGGCTATAATTGCAGGGGAATTTGATTGCAATCGTCATAAACTTTTTGATTTATTACAAGACTGCGGCTAAGCTTGGAGTTTATGTCGGGACCACAAAAAACGTTATTAATTTTATATATTGAGTCAAAATTAAAAGGTTCAGCTCGTGCTCAAACTAGATTTAAAAAATTTGACAATTTTGATGAAATAAGCGACTGTCTAATTGAACTTTTTGGAGATAAACGCGATCTTTCTCAAATTTTCTTGTCGTTAACTCAATCCTTATCTCAAAACCAAATATTATCCACCGAAACGTAATTAGTCCTTCAGATTTAAGAAATAAATTACTAAAAGTTAAATTAGACACAGATTTAATTTTTCCAATTTCTTTAAACGATTATGATAAGATCTACCAATATTTTTCTAATTGTAAACTAAACGTCGTTTACATCAATCAAAATTTAATATTTTTGATAAAAGTTCTGATCACTACAAGTTTATCGTATAATTTATTTAATCTATTTCCTCTTCCGATTTATAACTCAAATACTAAGACCTATTCATTCATGGACCATTCCGACCCTTTCCTTATATATAGTACTATAAAAACTAGATTTGCTGCACTAAAAGACTTGTCTATCTGCAAGAAGTTCGACGAAAGCACACGATTATGCAAAAACCCTACCACATACTTAACGAATCAAAATCCAACCCGTGAAGTCATTCTAAAAACCAGCCAAGTTCAATAAATTCCAGAAATTTGTAACACGAAGACAATTAAAGCCAACTTAAAAGTTTACTACAAAATTGCCGAAAACCAGTGGCTGTTCATTGTTACCAATCCTGTATTAGCCACAATGTCATGCGGCCAAAATGAAGCTCTCACTGATTTTACGTTAGAAAAATCTGGAGTGTTGAAGCTGAAGTCAGGTTTCAAATGCTTTACCCTTTCTTCCGTACTAATTTTGACGTCCAACCAGACTAGTACCTTTACGCATTATGTTCCAAACATCAACTTTAACATGGATGATTGCTGCGTAGCAGAAAGAAAGCATGTCCAAGCCCTATCTCTGGAGCCATTAAATCTAAATAACATTAACTTAGATGAGATGAATTACGTCATGCAAAACATAAACTTCAAAACTTCGAAGAAACATTGCAATATGAGATAAACAAACCATTCTTCTCAGAGCATCACACGCTCTTTAATATAATCATATCAACATTAATTATGATTATAATATTTATCACAATATGTTGTTGTTATTCTAAGTACTGCTGTAGTTGTAACTGGATACCATTTGTCGGACGATTTTTACCCAAGAAAAGAACAAAGCTAATTCGAAGAATGCAAAGGAATCGTCATAGTATCTCAAACAGCAACATGTTCGTACAAACAAGCGATCCTCAGGAAATATTAAGAGAAAAACTTTCAAGAACCGATCCCGCTAGCAATGACCACTGCAAATAATTTTGATCAGTTCAGTCAGCCAATACAAATACCAGTCCGTTCGAATACAGAAGATTTTCAACAGTACAGAAATCCATATTTGCCCAGATCTAAAAAATCAATTTCCAAAATTAATCAGTCCTATCCCACTGATTGATTAATTCTAAGGCAGGGAGGAAATATGTTATGATCTATGGCAGCTATTTAACACCGAATAATTCTAAGAAGACAAGAAGCTCGCAAGAAGATTCCTATTTCTCAAGTTTTCCCATGTGAATATTTTATAATGTTAAACAATTATTTTTTTTAGGCAGTTGTTTTTTTTACGTTTAATTTTTAATACACTTGATTTCTAGCTTCTAAATAAACCAGATGTATCTTATATAATAAAACTACAATTTTCTAAAAAATTAATCTTTCGAAAAATCTTTACAACTAAACGTTATAACAGTTCCTTATAAATCTCTAGATAGCCATTTTTACTCGCCAGCCTTTAAAAAACGGGTGCCATGCAAACAATAGCGGATACCCACGGTTCCCATTTAAGGAACTGTGGTGGATACCCACGGTTCCTTGAATAAATAGTGGATACCTATCAAACATTTTCAGAATTTTTGTTGACTACTTGTTCTAGCATCAGACAAAAACTACTAAAACAATTTTGATGGAAATATATAATTGTGTCTGCATGATACTCAGTTCTTTTTTCTAATGGTCAAGCCATGATGGTAATTAGGCTTAAAATATTTTAGCATAATCTAAGGGGCAACGTTTTTGTTTAAGCAATTTAGAAAAAGCAAAAAAAAAGCATTTTAAATCTTTCTTTCCAAACTTTCGATTTCTAGAACAAATAACTCAAATTTTTTAAGTTTTCACTGTTTTTTTTAGCGCTTAAAAAAAGTACTGCCAAAACACATACTTTCGCTGTTAAAATGAAAAATATTTAGAGAGAGAGGGCAGAATTTTAATGGTAGATGGAGAGATAATGTAGTAAAGTACAAAAGTATTTAAAGTTAGTTAGCAGGCTATAAAAAAAGTATTTAATACTTATTAACTAAATTATTTTAAGGGTCATTATGGCTTTACCATAAAAGAATAAAATAGAAATGAAAGTTGGTAGATATTTTTTTATGATGAAATTGATTTTTCCTTGCAGCTTTTCACTTTGCTTGAGGATAAGAACAATACGAATGTTTTATGCCCGCAAATAAAACCAGACATGCCGATTAAGATATTTCGAACTGAAAAGTGGCTAGATGATTATGACAATTACCAGTTTTATGGTCAGTTTCGAATAAGACACCAAAAGGATTTTATCAAAACCGTATATTGGTTATTTTTGGGCATTGTTTGATATTTATTTGGTATATGGCAACCCAGGATACCCTACTAACTATTGGCACAGTATTTAATGTGTGTCCTCAAACGGTGATGAATGTGGTCAATAGAGTTCTTTATTTTGTTTTGTTATTGAAGAACACTTATATTAGAATGCTCCAGAATGAGGCTGAGCTGCAAGATGTTGAAGATGGATTTTCAAATTATCCTGGTAAAAACCTTATTTTAAGTTATACTTACTTGAAGAATATGGTAAAAGTGCGCAAAGTATTAAATTAATATTAAATAGTGTATTCTCAATCAACTGAATATTTTATATTTGATTACAGAAAATAACATCATTCAATCAAATTAAAACCTTTGTTTTCTTACACCTTAGTTATTTCAACATAAGAAAGAGAGAGAGAGAGAGAGAGATATACATTTCTTATGTAAGTAATCTTTAAATATAAAGAAAAATAAATGATTCTAAGGAAAGACAATGTCATATATCTATCTAAAAAAATTAATCTTTACTCAGTAAACTTTGACTTTAGTCAACTCGAAACTTAAAAATTTTTTTTAAATTCATGTTGTTTTTATAATTGCTTTTTATAATTTTAGGAGTTGGAGGAGTGATAGATGGAACCCACATTTTTTTAAAGGTGGAAAAAGAAAATCAAGAAAGCTATATTGATAGATATAGGCGTCATTCGATTAATGTAATGGCTATATGTGACTCCAAAAGACTTTTTACATATATTTTTGCAGGCTTCCCAGGGTCGGCCCATGATTCATGGGTTGGTGTCTTTTATTTATCTGTATAACAATTTATTTATTTATTTATATAAAATAATTGTACCTACTTTAAATCTGTCCATGTTTGTATTAACAGTTAAGCAATACTAAAAATCATCTATTGTTTTCTTTTTAGGTATTCCAGAATTCTATATTGTATCAAAATATAGAAAGGCAAGGACATGAACGCTATTTTAGGAATAGATATCATTTAATTGGAGGCAGTGCCTTTACGTTAAGAACCTGTCTTATGACGCCCTTTAGGGGTAATAACCTGACAAGGGTTGAAAGATACCATAATAAAACTAGAGTTGTGATTAAGCATTCCTTTGGCATTTTAAAGGGACGTTGGCGGAGGGTACAGCCTCATGCATTATGCATAATTTTTGCCTTCTGCATGCTGATGACTGGGAAGAAATTTTTGAGGAAGAGGATGAATTTGAACCAGGAGATGATGGCAGAGATAACTTTGAAGCTAGAGCCAAACGCAAATAAATTGCTAATCAATTATTTAACAGGCTTGAATAAATAAACATTTATTAAATTGTTAAAACGTTTTTATTTAGTTCAACTTTTTAATTCAGTCTGAAATTCAGTAGGATAAAATCTAAAATCTTGAAGTACAGCTGGGTCCTTTAAATTTTAGGACGACTCTTAGAGCAGTTTTTTCTTGAATTTGAGCAGTGTATTTTATTTTATTTCAATTTAATGTCAGTCAAATTATAGTGTCATTCTACTTCAAAAATTTATTTTCAACGTCAAAATCCAGTCACATAATATTCTTAAATTTAGTCAAGAAACTCAGATCATGGCCCCACACACGACGAAGGAATTGAAAGCACAGATTGTAACGAAGCTGGAGGACGGATGGTCTCTTGCAGCTGTGGCAGAACATTTCAATCTCAACCGGAATACTGTATTCTTGATTAACAAAAGGTGGAGGGAAGAAAGAACGCTAGAGAGGAGAGGAAGATCAGGCAGGCCCGCGGTTTCCAGCCAGGATGAAGATGCGGCTCTCATTCAACGACTCGAAGTGGACCCTTTTTTAACAGCAAAACGAGCAAGGATTTTGTCTCAGTTCCTAGGATGCAAGAAAACTGCTTTCAGGAGGATAAAGAGATCACACTTAAATTGCCGGGTGGCAGCTACTAAAACTGAGCTCACTCCGCAACAGAAACATCTCGCTTGCTTTTTGCTCTGAAATATATCAACAGAGATCAAGATTTTTGGAACCGCGTGATTTTTACGGATGAAAAAACCTGTCAGGCATCAAAGAAAGGCAAAATTAGAGTGTATAGGCCAGATAACGCCAGATTCAATCCACAGTATGTGAGTCACTACCGAGCAGCTGGTCATTATAGTGTGAATGTATGGGGATGGATGTCAGCGAGAGGATTGGGGGTGATATGGAGAATTGACGGAAGATTTGTGGGACAAACCTATTGGACAATGTCATGCTGCCAAGTGTGGAACAGGTTTTTCCAGAAAACAACTTTATATATCAACAAGATAATGGCCCGGTTCATACCGCGAAAATCATAACAAGGTGGTTACAAGAAAACAACGTTGAATTGTTTCCTTGGGCAAGTTACAGCCCAGATATGAACCCAATAGAAAATGTTTGGGGTGTTATTGTATACAGACTCCAATAACGAAGGTTCTTGTAGCAAGAACATTTCTGGGAAGAAATCACAATGATATGGGAAGCTCTTGCAGGCCAAGAAAATTTCACGGTGTCTTTCTATGAATCAATGTCTCGCAGATTACAAAACGTTATTGACGTAAACGGAGACATGACAAAATATTAACTTTTTTGTAGTTTTTTGTTATTATTATAACAAATACATAGACACACACAAAATATATTTATTATTTTTGGTATAAAAGTCTTATAAATAAAGTAAAGAAAATAAAAAAATAAAGAAGACTTTAGTGTAAGAAGTATAAGCAGTTCCCTTAAAGAAATATAGATCATCCTGTAGTTGTAAATGACCTACAAAATTTTTAATGTCAACTTAATAGTATAAATTGCTCACAATAATCAAACACTTTCTGAAGTCGTCTTAAAATTTAAAGGACCCAGCTGTACAACTTAACCCTTAATTTGGCAAAACTTTAACTAAATTAAAATTTGTTTTTTTAAATTGTTATTTATGTTGAAAATCATAAAAAAAAATTCTGTCTTTTACTAGACAAAATCTAGTTTCGCATTTTGTGAACAACCAGTGAGTTTCTCCAGTTTTGCATAGTCGACATCATCCTTTGCTTTGATATATTGGAAAATTATCCACTTTATCTTTGCACATCTCCTCTGGGGGTGTTGGTAACCTGCAAACTAATTTTTTTTAATGTTCGCCCAGGGGCAGGGGAATCAATTTTCCTCTTGTTTACTCTTTTTTTTAGTTTTTAAAGTTTGAGCAACTAAGTGCCTGACTTCTTTTAGGGATATTTCATTGGCCTCTAAGTCTAAAACCTTTTTTCGATAAAGCAGCCATGCGTTGTTTACCTAAATATCTAACAGATGGAAATATTTAAAACCGGTCGTATTTTAAAGTAGGGGTCATTATCTTGATTTTCGTTATTAACAAAATGTATAAATCTACATATCACCATGGCGAAATAGCAGGAATGTCCACTATGCCCATGTTAATGGATTTTCTAGTTTCCTGAACAGGTACGGAAAATTTATCTTCAGGAATATCTATAGGAACTTTTTCTTTTATTTTCTTGGTCAATCTCTCCGGGCCTATTTTCTTTGTTTTCATCTTCCTTACCGGAGTTTACTTTTTTTTAATAAAATCGTGTTTTTCGAGGAGTAAAATCTGTGTGTTAATATGTCTGTGTTCTACTGTCAGTATCTCTTGAAGTTGATCGGATACTAGCCGATATTTCTTTCTATGCATATTGTTGCTTTGTATTTATACATATCCGTACCTCAGAGCAAAGTATTAAGTATAAATTGTCCGGTTCTAGATTTTTTTACAGGCCCAGATTTAAATTAAGTATTTTATAAGAAATATAAAATATAATGAAACAGTTTTTTTTATTTTGGTTCTCCTGTGAAGTTTTTGTTTTGTGACCTAATACCCTTTTGCTGTGACGTACGGATATGTACTTATTTGTTAGAATTTGGCAATGTAGAAAATAGGATATAAAACACATAAAACGTAAACTTCTGCGTTTTTGGTAATGTGGATTATATGATACATAAAAAGAAAAGGGCTGTTTTTACAAGAAAAAGGATATAAAACTAAAATCTGAAGAGGTTAGGTATATTTTCAAATAGCGATTTTTAAATTAATTTGAGTGCTTTGCCCCATGCAGGAACTTCGATTAGAATCTTGATCTGAAGGTGAGTTATTAGTAGTCCGGCTTAAGTCCCAAATAGCAATCAATTGTTCATTTTGTGCAGAAAGCATGAAATTTGGCACACTTATTCTTTAGATATTTCTCTAAGATTTTGATCGAGGAAATCGATGATCGTATGTATGTATAGGAGCCAAGATGGCGGCGATTTTTTTTTTATGAACGTCTATTTTTTTCATTATTTTTTTATTTTTTTTTATTTAGTTTTAGTAACCGCGACAGGTCTTTTGTTTTAATTTTGTAATTTAGAAGGAACATCAAAATACCTTTTTTAATTGACTTTTTGTTTACAGGCTGATTGGTTTATTTATGCCAGGCCCGTCAAAGTAAGATTTTTTTTAAAAAAGTACACTATCATCCGTATCTTTTCTAATTTCTGAGGAAAATATGTCAAATTTGGTAAAATTATTACAACTATCAAGGTCAACTGATATTCTAAAAAATGTTTAAATAAGTGGCGCTGCGGACCACGTGGTACCCAAATTTCCGATTTTAAATTGGTAAAAGTTCATATTTTTTTAATAGCTTAGATTAGACATGCATATTTAATAAAATAATCGATTATGTATAGCTGAAGTATGTGGATTTTTATAAAAATAATCTTAGTTTGATAAGGTCATTGGTCGCCTAATTTTTTTTCTGGGTATGTAAAATAACGGGGTTTTCAACGTTTTCTTCAATTCTTCCTAGCGACCAAAAAATTTGGCTGGATATACACGTTGATGACTTCTGATGAATTAGAAGGCCCCAAAAAATCGATTCATATATGAAATTCCAAATCCTATCGGTCCATTTTTACGCTATAGGCCAGTAAAGTTGACCTAACATGTGTTTAGTCGCCCCGAATAGTACTCTAATGTACCCTATTGTTCATTTTTTGTGAAAAGCACCAAATTTGGTACGCTTACATTTTGAACAATTTTTTAGGATCGTGGTCAAGAAAATTTATGATCGAATTCTCCAAAATAACGTTCTTAAATCGAAAGACGTGTAACCTTCGATGAATTTGAAAAATGTCATTTTACCTAAAAAAAAGTATGATTTTCCTCTATTCTGTATCGTCGCTATCTGTTGTGCGTTTTTTGATGGCTATGTAAGCCAATTCTCGAGCCGCACACCCTTCCACAGTCCTGGCAAACCCAGTCTCCGGCAGCAGCCGGGTGTTGTTGGTCATCCATTCTTCCATTTTGTCGCTCCTTTCTACGTTCTCTCTTTTTCGTCTCTAGTCTACGTCGTTGGTCTTCAAAAGTTTGTGCTCCCTCATGGACTGTTCGGCGCCATGAAGCCCTATCGTTTGCGGTGGTCTTCAAGTTGTTTATATCGATGTTACCCTTCATCATATTGCCTTTGAGAACGTCCTTGTACCTTTTTTATTGACCTCCTTGATTTCTCTTTCCCTCCTTCAGTTGTCCATAAAATATCTGCTTTGGGAGACATGTTTCAGGCATGCGGATAATGGGACCAGTCCAACGAAGCTGGTGCTTGAAGATAAGGGCTTCTATACTAGTTGTTCTAACTTCTTCTAAAACACTTATGTTTGTTCGTCGGTCTTGCCATGTGATTCTCAATATTCGTCTTAAATAACTTTGGTGATATTTTTCTAGTCGTTTGATATGCCTTCTGTAGGTGGTCCACGTTTCTTATCTGTATGTTAGAGTTGGTATTATAACTGTGTTGTAGACACGAAGCTTAGTCTTCGCATTGATGTCGTGATTGTTGAAGACTCTCTCCGAAAGCCGTCCGAACGCTGCCCTAGCACATTTTAGGCGATGCTGTGTTTCTGCGTCAATAGTTGCATTTAATGATAGGTGGCTCCCAAGGTATGGGTAATGTTCCACGTTTATAAAATATGCAAACTCTGCCATATAAAAATAATTTAAAAAATGCACATCATTGCCGCTGCCAGCAGTTGCCAGCAGTCAAACTAAAATATTAGTAAAGTACCACTAGGTCGATGTTTGCTGGGTATGGACTGGTTCCAACACTCCATTCAGCAATTAAAAAGACAAAAATAAGATGTGCAATTTCAATAAGTCAAATATTACTATATAGTAAGTTAGGTATTGCCATCAGAGATCTGAGTATGATATAGAGTGTGCCAAAAAACGCACTTTTTAAAATGATTATTAGATATTAAGCTTTTTAGAAAACCAAGGCATCAAACTTAGATCGGACTTCAAACTTTAACAATAGGTAATTTTAACCCCCCCCCCCCTAGATATTTTTTTCTGTGCGACACTAATAAATCTCAAACGTCGGTTGCAAAACCACATATATATATATATATATATATATATATATGTATATAAATAATATCTATATATATATATATAGTGTGGAAGCAATACATTTTCAAATCTTTGAACAATTTTGATAAACTTAGACTTTTTGAAAAGCACAGGTTTCAAAATTTATAAAACCAGTGGTAAAACTGACATTTACCTAAAATCCAAGATGACAGACCAGTTTAAAAAACAGGCATTTTTGACTCCTCTATAAAAAAAACTTTTTGTGCAACACTGCATTCAATCTTAAACATCAGTTACACGGCCACACTTCTTTAAAGAATTTCAAGTTTAAAATGTTCAAATAGACTAGAATTTTCCACGGTGTCCCTGCGAAAATCTACTTGCTTGAAGGCAAACCGAGGCAAACTCTAGTCTGTTTATATATTTAAAAATATTTTATATCTTGACCGATTTTTTAAAGTGTTACATCAAAGTGCTTGGAAAGCATATAGCTTTGTAACTAATGTTTGATATATTGTTGCACAGAAAGTTTTTCCTAAATACCTATTTTGAAAATGTGCTCGCCATCTTGCTCACCAGTATTGTCACTGGTTCTATAAATTTTGAGGCTTGTGCATTTTAAAAAGACTATTAAAATTGGTCAATTTGCTATTTAAACAAGTAAGTAGATTTTTTTAATAAGCTTGATTGTGATGGGCAAACTCTGGTCTATTTAAACATTTAAAATTTTCCTATTTCTTGTCGAATTTTTGAGTTTCGAGACACCCTGTTTTGTTTCACATTAGGTACCATTATTTTAAAAAATGTCTGTTTATTATACGTTTTATGCGTTTTTTCAGTTTTGCATTTACAAACATATATATTTTTTCGTTTGGCCTGTTAAAAAAAAACTACTTTTGCTTATCTCAGTTTATGTTTTAGAATAGTTGGCAATAAGTTTGTTCGATTGTTTTTTGTATGTTCGATTTTGTTTACTGAGTTCGTATCAGGATCAGTGGATTAGAGCAACGTTAATGGGTCAAACCCGCCTTTAGTCTTTTATTTATTCTAAATTAGAAAAACGAATTTTAAAATAGGTATCCTTTAGAAAAATTTCTAAATGATCCAGAAACCAGAAACTAATAACTTAGTGATAATAATGTTAGATAATTTTAACACTTAGACTTTTATTAGTATTAATCAACAAATTACATCTTAATATAATATTTTTTAAATGTTTTCAAAATTTATAATGAGTTATTTTTACTACTTTTATAAGAAAATACTTTTGCTCTTATGTGTATGTTTCACCTATAAGAGTGATTTTCAAAATATGCACCACACACAATTTTGAGATTTTTTATTTGATTTTAAACTCAAAAATATAAATTAAAAATCCGGAAATAACAGTCTCTTGGCCTGTCACCAAAGGTAGGTTGCGTATTTGTTTTTAACATATGTTTTTAACCTAATTATGTAACAAAAATTAATTACATGGGTTACATGTAGATGATTTGTGGTTTAGTAAACCATTACCCGATTTTTTTCCTAAAAATTTCTTCGAAAAAAATCGATTTTAATTCTGTCACCAAAACTTTTCTCAGTGTACTGGGCCATTTTTGTAGACGCCGTCTATCGGACATGACTAAAATTTATTTTGTTTCTTCGTTAAAGGCTTTAGTGGCAATGAACAGCGAAGTGTGGGACCACGTATTTTGAGTTTAATTCCTATATTGTGTGGACTTTTGAGGTAAGTTTTTGACAAAAATTCGATGCGTGCATTTATTTTGTCTCGGTTTACTACTACTAAGTTTGGTTATATTCTGACCAAAAGAAATAAACAACGTTCAGACCTGCAGGTTAGCAAAATAAAAATAAAACAACTGGGATTCTCAGTATCCTGGTCCTCAGTATCTTGGCATTTTCCAAAATTTAAAGGCCAGGATACTGAAAATGGCGCAGGAAACTGAGTTTTCCGCTAAGGACAATGAAAATTATAATTTAAATTGTTGTTTTGAGAAATTTTTTTGGAGTGGGCATTTAGAGCATTCTTTATAGCAGAGTAAACAAAATAGCTTAGGTAGGTATATGGTATATAATAAAATAATTAGCTAAGGGGGAAATAAAAACAAATGCGTTTTGCTCCTTCTTGAACTTACGTGTATAATATACTATTAAATAGTATAATGTGAGCTATGGTGATGATAATATAAAAATATTTTTTTATACTTTCATCAAACACATGATTTTAGTAACTGTCTGCAGATAACTAAAGCATGGCGTTTTTGGTTACCGATGCAAAAAAAACTTTTTTTTTTATCACGGGTGCAAAAAAAAGATTTCGGTTCGTTTTTGACCCAAAATTAAACAGAAATAGCGGAAAATAGTAAATATATTTTAGCCACTAGTTGTTAAAATTCCTATTTTACTTAATCATCGTCCTTGTTTTCAGATGTACGATCTCTGGATGAACTTCGTCCTGGAAGCTGGGTACAAGTACATTACTGTTAGCTCCATGGGGGCGACTACAGGGGCGTCAATTGGTCAATTGGAGGGGGGGGCAATTGAGTATTTACACACAAAAATCAAAATTTGGATTGTTTACAAATAAAAACACATTTTAAAAACACCTTTTAACTTAAATACACCTATTAAGGTTTACCGTATCGCCGTTATTTTAGTGTTTCGGTCTAAGCTTTTTTGTTTTTTTTTGTAATATATGTTTTACCAAAAAAATTGTTTTGTTTCTATGTTGATTTGAGTTATTTTGGAATTAGGTATGCCCCTCCCATCAAGGGAAATGTGAAATGACCGCTGGGCGACTAGCAATGGATCAGGGTAGAAGTGGCTTAGCAAACCTGATATTCTAGATTATTTGCCGGAAGATTAGCGGAACCAATGCAAAAGAGAAATTTTCGAAAAGTTTTTTGTTGGTGATTTGATCAATGACTTTTATTATTTTTATCCTTCTTTTTTATTTGTTTTTACGTGTTTTTTTATTATTTCTAAATTTGCTCTTGAGAAAATAAAAATTATTATATTTAAATATTATGTTTTAATGAAAATCTGAGTATACTGGCTACTCTCTCAGTCTACTGAGTTTCTAAAATTTTAAATGTCAATTTGACAGCTGACTTTTTCATAAACTATTGCCAGTATAAATCCAGTTATCTATAGCCTACCATCTGCTGTGTATCAAATTTTATGAAATTCTGACAACTTTTTTAATTTTTATTTCCGAAATAGAGGAATATTTTAAAATTTACTCATAAAGCCTCGTTTCCAGAGCTTCGACGTGCGCGAGCGACATCTCGTTTTGATCAATAGCAATTAAGAAACTTTTCGCTTATCTCCCCCACTCATCTGTCACTGGCTGCCACTGGCAGAGTTAAATTTATTTCAAATTTTTTTCCGGTAGCCGCGACAGTCTTCATATTTAAAGAGTTGTTTCATGTTTTTGTTCCAAATTGTTTCGTTTTTTTTAATTTTAAATAGTTTTTATCTAATTTAAAATAATATATGAACTTATATGATTATCGGTGGCATAGCGAAAATTAGTACGGAAGTTAACTATCTAAACAAGTTTTTTTTTTGGAAAATTCAAATATCATTTACCCAAAGTTGTAAGAACTTCTTTTATGCACATTTGGAAAGCAAATATGTCAGACTATTAAATTCATAACACCGCCTGTCAAAGTTATGTCTGCGAAAATTAGTACGGGAGTTAACTATTTTAAACAAGTTTTTTGTGGAAAATTCAAATATAATTTATCTAAAGTTGTAATTTTGAAAGGAAATATGGCAAAATATTAGGTTTATCACATTAGATATCAAAGTAAGGTCTTCGAAAATCAGTAGAGGAGTAAACTCTTTTACACAAGTTTTTTTTTGGAAAATTCAAATCTCATTTATCTAACGTTGTAAGACCTTCTTTTATGCATATTTGGAAAGAAAATATGCCAAACTGTTAGGTTTATTGCACCAGATGTCAAAGTTAGGTCTGCGAAAATTAGTACAGGAGTTAAATATTTTGAACAACATAAAGGTTTTGAATTCTCCGTCATGGAGCATCATGTTAAATGAACACAAGAGGGTAGGGTCCTTACTCCACAAAATTAAAAACTTAAATTTAAGAGCACTAAAATTTTAATTGTTTTGCTCCCAATGCGTTTCGTCATACCGACATTGTCAAGGGAGGATCTAAAAAATAAATACAAACCCCTATAAGTACCTACTTAACTTTAATTCAGATAGCTAGAGCTATTTTTGTCTTACTGTTTTTCGTTCTTTAAGGACATAGCGATTTTTGTAAGTACTTATTATTTTTGTTATTTTAACGTCTCTTTTACATAGTTTATTTCAAGATAACTCTCTTCGTTTTATTGAAGTTAAGTAGGTACAGTTGGTTTTGCATAAAATGCGTACATGAAAAACCAACTACGTTTTTTTTTTCAGTGTATGTAGCTATACCTACGCTTTTTAGTATAGTCGAAATTATACCCATTTGTAGTGACATCATAATGGCAGCCAAAAACGTATGTCCACCGATATTTCTTTTGCAACAAATGACTGGTGGCTAATTAACGGTGATACTTATACTATAGGGTGATGGACATAATAAAAAAAATTTCATTTTAACTTTGGATATATTAAGACATCTGAAGCTGTCCACGCATGATCTATTTATCCGTGACCTTATAAATTAGGACTGGATATCTACCTAAATTACCCGAAAAAAACACGATCTAATTTTATAACATTAGGGTCATTTTGGTTAGGTCTTTGGCCAGTCTGTTACCCTTACCTTTATTCTGGGCAGGCGCAGTAGCACTCTGCTAGGCTGTTACCTTTATTAAACGTAACCACAGGCGCTAATTAGCGCCGAAAAGCGACTACCTTTACCGTTAAAAAGTCAAGTTACCAAACTTAGCGTGATTATGGACTGAATATAAAAAATATTAACAATTTAATTTACTTGTTTAAGACAAAAATACTATTTTGATGAATAATTAACATAAATAAAAAAATACAGTTCCAAAAATTAATGTAATTGTAACAAAATGACTTAAATACTTATACAAGAAATCTTAACATAAAATTAGTGTTGTTTCATAGCCTTTTCTGGAAGGTAAATAATATTTTTCTTTAGCCACCCGATTGGCCTCTGTTTGGTCCAAGATTTTCTTGGAATCTCTTCTGATATATGCCAGAATGGTAGCTTGCGTTGTCCATGATTATTAAGACTTTGGAGGAAGATTCGAAACAAGCTGTGTTTGAAACCAATTTCCAAAATTTTTTCTGTTCATGTTGTCATTAATAACCCATTTTTGAATGTTAAATTTGCGCCTTTCATAAAGGCATCTTTTGCTCTAATATATCGATGACCTAAAAAAAAATGGAGATAACTTACTTAATTTAGATTTAACCCAAATTCTGTAATACAAAATTAATTTTTCAACATTATAGAAACTACCACTAAAAACATTGAAAAATTTGACATTTAAAAATGGGGATCAATCAAGTTGTTTAAAAAATACAAATCTTTAAAGGTCCCCAGAACTTTACAGTGAGGCAATATTAGGGTCATACTCGGAGCCATAGCAATAAACCATCCGATTGACCTTAACCCCTTAACTTGTTCTACATTTTTTTTAACTTTTGAACTTGCCTTCGAAAAGTGTTCTGAGTATTTAAAAACTCTAAAAAGATAAAAAGATTATTTTTACCTTCACTGTTTTTTTGTTTAATCCGTGTGCTTGGTGTCATCTAATCCCTTGCTAAAGATCCACGTCTAGTCTATGAAGACTAGAGTAAAACCTTTTGGACTTAAATTTTTATTTTTTATGTACTTCCTTAAAAAGTTTATCCTTTTATGGACAATGTCTGGTATGTCGATTAAATATTTTCGACTGTTTGATTTCTTCCACTTAAAGCCTAAACTGTTTATCCATCTTTGTTCCCTGAACTTTTGCCTTATTTTGAATACATATTAGATGCGTGTTTTCTCTGATTTTATTCAATTTTTCTTAATATTTTCAATTGTTGTGGGACTTTATTTGGTTGCTTTTGCTGTTCGCTCTATTACATTCTTAACTTGAAGGGTGGTTCCGTTGCGGACTCGGTCTTTTTTCAGTTAAAAAAAGCTAATTATTTAAAATTATTAGCTGCGTTTCCTCATTATACCTATTGTATTTTTTTCGAGGCATTTCTTGCTTCCAAAAATATCTTTGACAACACACTGACAAATTGATGTTTTTGAATGACAGTGACGAATATTTCAGGTAAAACTATAGAGGATGTTTATTAATAAAAAACGAACAATAAATCAGACACCAACTTTTTCTAAAAATTTGTTGTCACTGCTGTTTCAAATGTACCAAACAGAGATAAACAAAAATGACGTCACTACAAATGGGTATAATTTCAACTAGTACCTGGGGCACTACCTTGTAAGATATTTCTATTATTGTTTTAGTTTACCTATTATTTTAAAAAAAAATTAATTAACCTAACTATATTAAAAACTGCAACTCTTGGAGGATTATTTATTATTTTGTAAGTATCTAATTTGCACTTCTTAGCAATAGAAAATAGTATTTTTAAACAAGGCTAAACAACAACTCTTTATACACACGAGCAAGGCAAGTTTATGGCGAACTAAACAAAGTTGTTTATGCATGCGTTTTCATAAACAAAAAAATTATTTGAATTTCATGAAATATAAAGATGACCACAAAAGGAAAAGTAATATTTAATGGCGGCTCCATTTTTTTCATTAACCATTTCCAATCGACGTGGCATGTAATAATCCAAATTTCGACAATATTCTTCATCGTTAGAAACCAAATCCCATGCATTACATATAGTGCATTTTGGGGTCTCCAATTATGTTCATATATTATTTTGACTAATCTTCCCCAAATATTTTTGATGGAGTCAAGGTCGGGACTGTAAATCTTCTTTCAATTTGGTAGCAAACACCTAACCCTCTAGCAGACATCCAACCCCACATGTTCACTGAGAAGTCTCCTGCTCTATTAACCTGGTTGGTATATCGCTCAATAAACCGACTTTGAGGTGGGCGATATACTTTTATTTTTTGGCTATCCGAAGAAGATTGACAATTTTTTTCATCTGAAAAAATCACCCTGTCCTAATATTCCTTATCCTCCGTAGCGTGATTAAGAGCAAAGGTCAGTCGTGCTTGTTTTTGTTGCTCTGTCCAGAGGAGCTTCTTTGCTGCAACGCGACATTTAAGTTCAGATCGGGAACCATTTGTGTTGATGGCTTCGACAGCTGTGGAAAATGGGTTCTCTCGCAAATTATTCCAGTAATTGTCCGTTCTGTTCCTATTTGCTCACCTTATTTTGCAAACCGGTACCCCGCTTTCGCTCCAAAGACTGATATTCTTGCCATCGTTTCGAAATTCTAACCACAGTGGCTTTATTAATATCAAAATTTTCGGCAACCCTTCTGACTGACCATCCATCTTGCAGTCGAGTTATTATCTGCGACTTCGTAAAGGTCGAAAGTTGAGAAACCTTTTTAAAAAAGTAATTTTTACTAAAGTTAAATACTATTGAAAATGATTGACTTAAATCAAAAATAAAATCATCGTCATGATATATGACGCGTGCAAAATGAATAGTGTGAAATGGCGCATCTAACGAAGAAAAAACGTTGTATTTTGTTTGTCCATGTACGCATTTTATCTGAAATTAAGTGTACTTATAGGGGTTTGTATTTATTTTTTAGATCCTCCCTTGAAAATGTCGGTATGACGAAACGCGTTGGGAGAAAAACAATTAAAATTTTAGTACTCTAAAATTTAAGTTTTTAATCTTGTGGAGTAAGGACCCTACCCTCCCGTGTTAATTTATTTTGAACAAGTTTTTTTTTTAGATTCAAATCTTATTGATCAAAAGTTGTAAGAACTTCTTTTATTCAAATTTAAAAAGAAAACATGTCAGAATATTAAATTTATCACACCAGATATCAAAGTTAGGTCTTCGAAAATTAGTACGAGATTAAACTCTTTGAAACAAGTTTTTTTTTTTAGAAAATTCAACTCTCATTTATCTAACGTTGTAAGAACATCTTTTATGCAAATTTGGAAATAAAATAAGCCAAACTAGTAAATTTGCTAAACACCAGTCAAAGTTACGTCTGAGAAAATTAGTACGGGAGTTAACTATTTTAAACAAGTAAAATGCAATGGGCATATTTTCTTTCCAAAATTGCATAAAAGAAGTTCTTACAACTTTAGATAAATAAGATTTGAATTTTCCGAAAAAAAAACCTGTTTAAAATAGTTAATTGCCGTACTAATTTTCGCAGACCTAACTTTAACAAGCGTGGTTATTAATTTCCTTGTTTGGCATATTTTATTTGCAAACCTGCTTAAATATGTTCTTACAACGTCAAACTGTCAATCACTGTCAACATATTTAAAAAATAAAATTATACAAATTTCAATATTTTTCACATAAAACCAGTAAGATAAATTCCCAGTAAAGTAACATAAGAAATAAGAAATTTCGCAACCCAGAAAACACCAAGTTCCAGAACAAACTTTTTCTTCGGAGGAATCATATGCATGTCAACTTTCGAAAAATTACAAATTTTCGGCGATGGAAATTGTCTCTTCAGAGCGGTTAGTCTTTTTTTGAACCAAACACAAGATGATTGAAGGCGGTTGAATATATATCTTCTTCTTGGGAAAAGGTATGCAATTTTGCCAATACGGATGAAAATTCAGATGGCGATTATATCACACCCAACAAATAAGATTATTGTCGGAAAATGGGTAAAAATGGATCCTATGGAACGTCATTAGAATGTAAGGCTTTATCTGATATTTATAAACTAAATTTCAATATACACTTTCTGGAAGAAGAAACAAAGATATTAAATAATTTCTATACTTTCAACAAAATTCCAATGACCATCTCTTCAAATACTTATGATAGCCCAACACACCAGATGTCAAAGTTAGGTCTTCGAAAATTAGTACGAGAGTAAACTCTTTGAAACAAGTTTCTTTTTAGAAAATTTAACTCTTCTTTATCTAACATTGTAAGAACATCTTTTATGCAAATTTGGAAAATATGACAAACTAGTAAATTTATAACCATACCTGTCTAAGTTAGTTCTGGGAAAATTAGTACGGGAGTTAACTATTTTAAACAAGTTTTTTTTTGGAAGATTCAAATATTATTTATCTAAAGTCTGGCATATTTTCTTTCCAAAATTGAATTTTCAAAAAAAACTTCTTTAAAATAGTTAATTCCCGTACTAATTTTCGCAGACCTAACTTTGACAGGCGGTTTTATAAATGTATTAGTTTGACATATTTTCATTCCAAATTTGCATAAAAGAAGTTCTTACAGCTTTAGATAAATTATATTTAAATTTTCCAAAAAAAACTTGTTTAAAATAGTTACCTCCCATACTAATTTTCGCAGACCTAATTTTGCTTAAAAGAAGGTATTATAACCTTAAATTAACTATTTTCTTTAAAATATTTCCTTTTTAACTTACTCACCCCTGTGTTCAATAATTAACAGACTTTACTTTCTTAAATCTGGTGGTGGGGAATTATTTTTAAAACTCTCTAAAGCATAATTACGCCATTCAAGCACAAGTTTGCTTTAAAACATTTTTTACATCTTTAAATAAAGCTTTTACAGTTTTTAAGAAAAATTCCACTACGTCGCTTTTCTGTATCTATTTTTTAGTTTAATCAAATCTTTTTGATCTTCAGAATAACCGAAGATCAAAAAGATTTGATTAAACTAAAAAATAGATACAGAAAAGCGACGTAGTGGAATTTTCCTTAAAAACTGTAAAAGCTTTATTTAAAGATGTAAAAAATGTTTTAAAGCAAACTCAAACGCTGAAATTATTTGTGTCTTCTTGGCAACTTGGTCTCTAGCTTCCTATATAATTTTTGTCAACCTTTCCACTTCTAAAGAAATTTCCTCTTTCATGCGAATGCTGTTATTTATTTGTAAGTTTTGATTTATGTAGTTTCTGTAGAGTGTCCAGTTGATATTTTTATACAGATATGCGTTCCTACGTCTACCGTAAAAACTACCGTGGATCGACACTTCACAACCAAGTCGAGGTAGGAAGGTGTTGTGTTATTTGTTGAAAAGTGTGTGGGTGTGGCTCTGTGCAGAATTGCAGTATTATGCTGTGTTGCATAATTTAGTAACGTATTGCCGTTCCTATTAGATCTGTTGTTGTTCCATTGTGTGTGGGTTGAGTTCAGGTCCCCGACTAATAGTAATTGGGGATGGGAGTTCAAGGAGTTTTGCAGGTCAATCTCGGTGATATTATTACGTGGCGAATTCTAGGCTGAGATTATGCAAAAATTGTTGTTAAGTTTGAAAGAGATATTTTGAGAGACCAAAGCTATATCCACTGACCATGCGCTTATAAAGAAATAGGTTGAAACCGCGGAATATAAGCGTTTTGGCGGATTCTTATTGGTCGACTTAATCAGAGAATTTTCGCGTTTGATGGAAGTAGACACTTCACTTGGGATGGTTTTCTGAGTACCCTGAATTAAACGCTCATGATTTTATTGTATCATCCATATAGATTTACTTACTATTGTACCATAATTGGTATATACTTTGCATATGCTAAAGATGACATAAAAGTAACCTTCTTTATTGGTATTTCATTATATAGTATATGCTAAGGAAACACTAGAATAACATTATTTTGATGTTTTGCTTTTACAGTGCCACGATAGCTTGTGCACTAAAAGGACCAAATAATGTTTTAAAAGGATATATACTTTGCATATGCTAAAGATGTTCTAAAAGTTAACTCCTTTAATGATATTCTTTTGCAGTACCAGAATAGAAGGACCAAATAAGGTTTCAATAAATGAAATATACTTTGAATATGATAAAGAAGTTCTAATAGTAACCTTCTTTAGTGGTATATCCTTAGCATATGCCAAGAAAATAGTTATAAGTTCATTCTTTTGATGTACTTTTATGGTACCAGAATAGCAGGTGCGCTAAACTGACCAAGAAATGTTTTAAAATTGATATTTTAATTTTATGTGTTAAAGATGTATATTACGACCATAGATCCCTTCCCTAATAATCACCTATTATTCGGGGTGTGGAACTAAATAAATAAAAGCTGTAAACATGCTACCATTTCTGAGGATTACAGGTGCGGATTTAAAAATGTATAATTATTTCTTAATAAATACACGTTTTTGGCCGAATTAAAATTTATCAACTTTATGACTAATTACGAAACGTTATAACATTAGTATTTGATTATGTTACAAATTAATTTTCTTAAAATAATTAGGACATGCTTAAGATACCAAGCTGATTTGTAGTTTTGAAAATCAGTTAGCAGTTGGTCTTTGGTTACAAAAGAAGTTATTTGTTGTTAATTGTGATTGTATGAAAACTGTTTCGTCCGTGGGAGGAAAACCGAGTACGTCACGTGGGGTTACGGGAAATAATGGCATTAAAAGAGAAATAAGTGATAAAAAACAATTTAAACGCGATATTATGTCACTTGATACAAAAAAGTGATATTTGACGTTTATACCACCCTTCTTGAACGTGGGTTATTAAAATTTGGTGCACTGAAGGAAGCGGCATCTTTAACACGAAGATCGGTAAAAACACACCAGTCCTACCCTATAAATAGATTGTGATGGTTAAATATTGGCCCAATGTAAATTTTCATTTATTCGTTCAATGGACCAACCTGTAGCAGATGTCTAGCCGGTAACTTTTAACTTAACCGATATACCACATCATTGGGCCAATGGTGAACCAATAATGAATCATTAGAAAAAAAATATTGGCAAATTAGAGGATTTTTGTCACAAAGTCATTGGTTCAATGTAGGTAGTCATCATCTAACCAGCAACATTTCGTTAGTCACTGGGGTATTGGTACAATGTCTAACTTGGGAATACTGCCCCATTAGTCACTTAACCGATATAATACATCATTGGTCCAATGTACGTACATTTTATAAAGGTTTTTTTTTTCTTTAATTAAGCATTGATAGGAAGGAAAATCTAAATTTTGGAGGCTTAAATAAGATGGCAAATAATTAATGATCTGATGAGGTCAATATCAAAATGTTTGAGAAAGGTCCTATATATAAATATTTATTGGGAATTTAAAAAAATCCTGCCCTTAAAGAATTTTTGAAATTGAAATATTTTTATTATTGAAATTTTACAATAATTTTACACATTTAGTTAGTAAGTAAGATAGCACCATTTTAAATAAAAAATTGTGATATGATGCCCTAAATTTTTCCATAGGTAACTAATCAGTTAAAATTTCATTTATTATGTTTATGCGCGCTTTCTTAAATTGCTCTAAAATAAAATCGATTTAATGGTGTTTATACGATAAAATTTTCAAACCGTCCTTACATAAAAGCGCTTTAAGAAGCCCGTATAAACAAAGTAACTGTATCGCACAAGTAACCATATAGCTATAAAAATAAACAATTTGATATAAAACTATCTATACTCTAATAATAAATTAATTAACTAAAAAAATTATGGTTGAGAATGAAGCAATAATTGATTAAAATTAAACAAACAATAAGGTTGAAAATAAAACAATAATTGAGTAAAATTAAACAATAAGATTGTCAAAAAACAATAATAGATTAAAATTAAACAATGATAGAAATTATTACATATAAGTTTATATATTTCTGACATGACATGTAACTCTGTAGCTATGATAATAAACAATAGGGTAACAATAAAGCATCTATTAATTATAATTGACTAAAATTGAAGAATCATATAATTGTTTTCAAATTCAAGCTTCAAAATGTATACAAAACAATAATATTATAATTTAAATCTAAAGTCGTATATTTAAAAAGTTAAAAAATAAATAACAATAACTAATTCGTTAAATAAAAAACGTCTTTCAATCCATTCTGGTCTGCTTTCCCTGCTGAATAGCCAATGAAACTCCTGGTCAGTGACTCTCTGCCAGAATATTTTATTCTCGCAGAGATCTCAGTGACCATGCGCTTTGCATCATCACAAAATGAATGAAATTAATCAAAATGAACCTATCCACTAACTCTTTATACTTGCATCTCTTTTGTTGTTCACCAAGATAGGCACCTTCACCTGCCTTGGCGCTCGTTCTGGATATGTAACTATCTGCCAAAGTGTCCCGACAGGTTACATCTCAAACGAGTTGTTTTCCCTCCCTCCTTGGAAAATATGTTAAACCATCTGCTCGTTTTTTATCACTCCTACATACACCAGTTGGTTCCAACATATTTGGTGTATCTGCTACAAATAAAGACCGATGAATGATGTCGTTTAGGAATCGATGGCGAGACAACCTACTATTGGAACAGCACAGACCGTGATGGCCCACACACCGGTTGACCCAAACGAAGAGCGACAGAAATACGAAAGTTGTTATTGTCCAATAAAGTACCCAGTGGAGGAGAAGTAAGGGCGCCAAGCCAGGCATTGCTTTCTTTTTCTTGAAGAGCTAGAAGGCGAGCTTTTGATTTTGGATCTACTGAATTTTAAATTTTATTTAAAATTATATTTTCACAGAGAAAGTTATCAAATTGTTTTTGAGTTTTGGGGCCAGGAGACGAAAAAGAATGTAAATTACATAGATTAAACCAGCTTTTCAAGGCAAATTCATGGTCGTAATAATTTTCTTTAAAAATGTATTTTGCAAGAATTGAAGAAATTAATGATTCAGTATCATTGACTGAGCCCGAGCCCAAAAATGCAGAAAAAGTTAAATTTTCAACATTAAGAATACCAAGTCCTCCAAATCTAACTGGTAGAGATGCTAAAGACCAAACTTCTTCGTTAAAATTTATATTTGAAATGATTTGCATGGTTTGCCTAAAGAGATATTTAATTTTTAAAAGAGAAGTTTTAGATTTTGAACATGGTGAAGATCTTAAAATATATAACAGTCCTGGTACAGCTAAAGAGTTTTTTAATAAAAAATAAGCTAAATGTGAATTTAGAATCTCGAGATTTTTACATAAAAGCTCAATTTTTTAAATTTGTTATCAAGAGATTTTTCTATGCAATTAGATGACAGAGGAGAACCTAGTAATTCCAATGATGAAAATTCACAAATTTTATTGTCTTGGGCTAGATTCTTAAAATCTAAAATGTTTTCATCAGGAATTGAATTTTTAAGAAAAAATAGTTCGCATTTGCTGGTATTGATTTTAAGTCCTAAGTCTTTAGATTTAAAAATAATATTTTTAAAATCATTTAAAACGTGCTCAGTGGAACCTCCCAAACTACCGTCGTCTAAATACCATGCATTAAATTCTGATTTTAAGGATTTTATTAAAAGATGAATAACTAGGCAAAAAAGGGGTGGTCCTAAAGGATCGCCTTGCTAAACTCCTCTTTGAGATAGAATACAATTTTGACCGAAAGAAAGAATTGAATGTTGTTTATAGCATTGATGTATAAAATTAGAAAACACAACTTATACAATTCAATTTTTAAAAAAAAATTACTTGATGAGTGTTGAAAGTTAATAAAACGGAGAGCACTGTGTGAAATAGCTTCTGCGCCAGAGCTTGAAATATATAAATATTATAATTGGTTAGGTAATTAAAAAAAATAGTTTTACGAATTTAGAAGAAATGTACATCTAAGCAATTTTTTAAATTTTATATTAATTTGAAGCTGACAGTACATGTAATTCAAACATATGTTATTTAGGGTTTCTATATTTTTTCATGATAATAATGGGCTGTGTTTTAAGTATCGTTCATAATTGGAATAGTCATAATTTTTGTTCTAACGCACACTCTGTCACTGTCTTTCTTGTTAATAAGACAGTGACAGAGCATGCATTATAACAAAAATTCCAATTACGAACGATACTTAAAACACTGCCCATCACCTACTGAAAGTAAAGTTCTATTTCAGAGTCCATGAACCGCCCAAAGATTTGCACTGTTCACCTATAAATTGACCATAAATTAATAAATAAAAAAATTAACAACTGTCAGCATAAGATGCAGGCTGCGTTCTATTCTAAATAAGCCTAAAGGCACTATTGAAAATACAAGTGACAAACGAAGTAAATACAGATTACCTTTCTTTTTTGCGCCATTTTCGTTAATGAGATACAAAGTTTGAAAGTATGTCGATGGTATCACCGAGTATCTAGTAGCTCGTAATTTTAATTGTGCCTTCAGCATATATCGATGGCCTTCAGCCTTAAACATAATTATATAAACCTCCCATAAAATAAGTCAAACCAACACTTACTTCAAAATGTACACAAGTTCGCAGCCCTACTTCGCTAACGCAACATAAAACAAGATTCCCAAGACGGAACGACACACAAAAATTTAAATTATAACTATGGTATATGCACGTGATAATAAGAAAAAACAAAATGATACAAAAAACACGAAATACGAAAACCCACTTCACAAAAGCTTGTTCTCTGTTCTCTGACAAAAGAAGCCAGCACCCGTTCTTGCAAGCAGGGTTGCCAAATTTTAAAGGAGAAATGAGTTGAAAACCTGTTTTTACTTTTTAAAAGCTTTTTATTACCTGTTACAATTTTAGCTTTATTTAAAATTAACTATTAACAAAATATTCCGTTTATAAAGCAATAAATTCCTTGTATTTAATTTCATATCTTTTTAACGTTGGCTATGGTTACTAAACATTTGTATTAAATAATTATGGTTATATATATGGCTTTTGATAATTTTTCAGTTTTTTCAAAAAAGTAATTAAAGAAAAATCAGACTTTAAGTTAAGGAGCAGCAGTATTTTTCGTTCGCCTTGCGATGTAGGCCCCATGTATGTTTGACGACGCAACGTAAAACTGTAGCCCGCCGTCGGACCAATGGTAAATTTTACTTTTTGCTGACATACCGTCGCCGTACGATTAAGGTCCGATATGGTTTAACCACATGGTACCGACCATCCGCCCATAAAGCTGTAAACTACAAAGTTTCAATAGTGCGGGTTAAGATGTGTGATTCGTGAACGATCCGTTCACTATGATCGAATCACTTGCGAGTATTGAATGATCGAATCATGTTTGCTCGATATGATTCAATCAGTCAAATGATTCAAATGACCGACGTGGCGATACACTAAATCAGTTGGAAATAGGTCGATCGTTTCGGTCATTCGTTCCTTTGATTCGATTTCCTGCGCTCAGGGTAATTCGTATTTAGCTGTATCGTGCATAGACCTTTTTTTTTGTCACAATTTTTTTAAATTTAATTTCAAATGATTCTCGATCATTCTAGAAACGAATTACTGATCGATTCGTTCAGTATAAAATGATCGATTTACCCATCTCTAATGCGGATGCTTAACCAGTCGGGCTGGTTAAAGTGGCGGAAGAGGTGATTGCTCATTATATTTATAATATTATTTTCCACTGTAGAGAGAATTTAGTGACATAGTGATATTAGCGCCATCTCTACGTACTAGGAAGAAACTATTATGCAGTTTAAAAATTTTAATGTGACGTACCATCTTTTGTTGCCGATTCTCGACAAATCAAACAAAGTTCCAATCGGACCATCGTCGGCCCTAAAGCAGATAAAGTGGTCGTCGGCATAAGGTCGACTATAGTAAATCGGGCCATCGTCAGTTGCCGATTCTCGACCGATTAAACAAAGGTCCAATCGTACCATCATCGGGCCTAAAGCAGATAAGGTTTGCGTTGGCATAATGTCGACTGTAGTGAATCGTGCCATCTTCAGTTGCCAATTCTCGTCTGATTAAACAAAGTTCCAATCGGACCGTCGTCGGCCCTAAAGCATATAAATTGGGCGCCGGCATAAAGTAAATATAGTAAATTGAACCAAGGTCAGTTGCAGATTCTCGACCGATTAAAGAAAGTTCCAATCGGACCATCTTATCGGCCCTAAAGCAGATAAGGTTTGCGTTGGCATAACGTCGACTATAGTAAATCGGGCCATCATCAGTGGCCGATTCTCGTCCGATTAAACAAAGTTCCAATCGGACCGTCGTCGGCCCTAAATCAGATAAAGTGGGCGTCAGCATAAAGTCGACTATAGTAAATCGGGCCATCGTCAGTTACCGTAATTCCAGAGTTACCGATTTTCGACCGACTAAACAAAGTTCCAATCGGACCATCGTCGGTCCTTAAGTGGTGTCGGCATAAAGTCGAATGTAGTAATGTGGACCTCCGTCAGCTGCCGATTATTGACCGAAAACTGAAAATCGCAATTTGTCCAACATTGAGCCAGCCTGTAGTCACCGATCCCGACACACTGCCGACGTTGTCGACATTGGCCCGATTCAATGCCGACGATTTGTGTTTGCTGGGAGTATTTTCCGCTATTTCTGTTTAATTTTGGGTAAAAAACAGAGAGAAATATTTTTTGCACCGGTAACGAAAAAAGCCATGCCTTAGTTATCTACAGACAGTTATTAAAATCATGTTTTTGATGAGGGTATAAAAAAAGGTATTTTCCTGTTTTTCATTTATTTTTTGATAAAGGTATTCAAATAGTGTTGACAACTCGTGGCTAAACTGTGCTTTTTTTTACTCGCATTTTTAAATACCTCTCTTTTTTAGATTTTATGGATGGCTATACGTGCCTATTGGCTCCATTTATTTTCAATGGTTTTGTATATTTACACGTAAATTCAAATGATTCTTATACCCCACCCCCCACTTTGAATAAACCATTTTTTTGTGACGGCAACTAAAATGCAGTCACCACACGTACACTAACCTTAATATAGGCGACAGCCGGTATGTCGGACCTTAATCCGGTGAACATGGTGACCAGGGTGAGCAAGCATGTTACCAAAAGGGTGACCCTGGCCGGTATGGCGTCCAAGTCCAGTCAAAAACTAAACCAGGATAAAACCACCACCACTACCAGTGGATGGCGCGAACGTTCGAATCAAGTGGTGACCTATTTGGCGTTCAAATCGAAAGAATACCACTAGAGAAATTTCCTAGAGAAAAAATGTAAGTGAATAAAAAACACCTTTAAATTAGATTTGCATACAGAAACAGAGTAATGCATTTTATTTATTAATAGAGTGATTGGACTTCAATAGTTCCTTTGGTAGAGAAGAAATAAACTCGCAATAAAATACAAGAAACGGCCTTTTAACCCCCTTACCTTAGACGTCTCCTTGTCTACTTTTAGGCACTGGGTTGGAACCACCAAAACACTTTTTGGAATAATTGCGTTGATAAGTATCGAGAAGATAAATCGATGGTTTTGTTTTTATTCGCACGATGACCGAGAAGGCTTAGATATAACACCGGAAGAAGTTTTAAAACTTATCAAAAAGGAAGAGTCGCTGAATATTCTTGTCAAACTTTTTAATCTGATTTATCGCAGTGGTAAAATCCCAGCTGATTGGCTAAAATCAACATTTGTTACATTGCCTAAAAGACATTCAGCAAAGAAGTGTAGTGATTACCGTCTAATTACCCTAATGAGCCATATGCTAAAAATATTTTTAAAGATTATTAGAGAATTTATAAAAAATGCGAATTCTTTCAGTTTGCAGTTCGGATTTTGTGAAGGCTTCGGGACAAGAGAGGCGTTATTTGGAATTCAAGTTTTGGTTCAACGGTCTAGAGATGTGTCGGTGCCAGTATTTGCCTGTTTTATAGATTATGAGAAGGCATTCGACCGAGTCCGAAAAGCTTATGGAATCTCTTAAAGAAGTTGGTCTAGGTGATCGAGATCTAAAAATAATTGCCAACCTATACTGAAGCCAGACAGCTCAAATAAAAGTTGATGGTCAACTGTCCGGAGAAGTCCGAATAAAAAGGGTTATTCGCCAAGGCTGCATATTGTCTCCGCTGCTATTTAATATCTATACTAATAAAATAGCCGAAAATGCACTTCACAACTGCGAGTATAAAAGTTAACAATTTGAGATATGCTGACGACACCGTCATAATTGCGGATACGCTGGAAGGCCTACAAGAGCTAATAAATCGAGTCGCAGCCGAAAGTTCGCAATTTGAGCTTAACTTGAATGTTAGAAAAACAAAATGAATGATTATAGCCAAGCAAAAAAATATAAGAGGCATACTGGAAGTAAATGGCTAACAAGTAGAACCGTAGAATCGTATAAATACCTGGGCTGTCAACTCAATGAAAACTGGGACAACATGCAAGAAGTCCGTGCAAGAATTGAACAGGCTAGATCATCTTTTGTCAAAATAAAATCAGTGTTGTGTAGTCGCGATCTTAATACTACTCTCCGAATTCGCGTGCTTCGTTGTTATGTGTTTAGCATGTTGTATTACGGCGTAAAGGTATGGACACTTACTGATGCCATGTGAAAAAAATTAGAGGAATTCGAGATGTATCGTAGAATGCTCAGGATATATCGTGGACAAAGTACGTAACGTGGATGTTTTTCTTAGATTGAATTAGAAGACGTAAACTTGAATATTTTGGCCATATTTTGAGAAATGACAAATATGAACTCTTAAAATTAATAATAGAAGGAAAAATTGAGGGCAGAAGAGGCCCGGGTCGCAGACGTATATCATGACTTAAAAATCTTAGACAATGGTATGGCGTTAGTACTACGACACTTTTCAGAAAGGCAGTGGATAAGGTGCAGATCGCTCTGATGATAGCCAACGTTCGAAGAGAGCATGGCACTTGAAGAAGATGTCCGAGTATTATTAGTTTCAAAATGAGTTGCGGGGTTCGTTATGTATTCACACGTAGCTGCTTAGGAAGGTTTAAAGGACTACATATATTATTACAATTATTTGAATTGAAATTACTTACTAAAGTTGAGTGTAGGTTTTGTAAAACGTTGATTAATTAATTGTAGAAGAGAAAATAATATATAATAATTTGGACGATACACACAAAATGGTGTGGACGAACTATTGCCAACCACCAAATGCGCAGCATTTAAGACTTGTCAATAGATAACGGACAAAGCTTTTGCTCTTTGCACCGTCGCAACTCTCACAATTCCGTCAGAACCTGAAAAGATTTCTACTATTCGACCCATAGGACATTTTAGAGGCGGTACATTATCTTGTTTGATAACCACTAAGGTGCCAGGTTAATTTGGAGAGGAAACATGTCATTTTGATTTTTGATGAAGAGTATGCAAATATTCCTTACACCATCGAGTCCAAAAATGCTATTGTAAGTTAGATAAAAGCTGCCATCTGGATAAACGGTTTAGAGGAATTGAAGTAAAATTAGGTTCTCTAAAATCATTAGGATTATTGCTAATTGGAGTCAAAGGTCGAGAGTTAACAATTGTTTCTATTTGAGTAAATATTGTGTAAAGTTCTTCATAGGTCAAAAGGTTTATTCCTAGAACACGTAATAGATGAACTTTGACTGATTTTATGTTGGATTTCCAAAGGCTACCAAAGTGTGGCGCTGAAGGAGGATTGAAGTGCCAGCTGATCGATTTCTTAGCAGTAGCTTCAGAGGCGTATTTATTCAAAATTTTGTTAGCTTTAACAAAGTTTGTTCCACAATCAAAATAAATGTGCTTGACTCATCCACGTCGACTAACAAACCGTTTGAATGCTGCTAAGAAAGCATCTGCAGACAGATCAGAAACCAATTCTAAATGAATGGCTTTGACTGAAAGACAAACAAATAAACAAAGGTATGATTTTTAAGGTTTTTGAACCTCGTACTTTAGCCATGGTAATGTCAAATGGGCCTGCATAATCGATTCCAACTAAATAAAAAGGTTTGTGAATCGATACGCGGTTTAAAGGTAAGTTACCCATAACGGGAGGAATTGATATTGGGTTAACTTTCCAGCACTTCAAACATTTTGAAAGTACTCGTCGAATTGATCGTTTTGCAGAAAAAATCCAAAAGCGTTGAAGGATTAGAAAATGCGTTGTTTGGACTCCAGAATGTAAATATTGTAGATGGGTTGAGTGAATGATTAGATTCGTTCAATTACTACGACTGGGAAGTAACGCAGGAAATTTAGAAGAGTCAGAAATAGGAGCATGTTGAAGTCTAACACCAACTCGTAGTATTCTTTGCTTATCAATAAAAATAGATAATTTAAGTAGAGCTTTGGGAATGTGTTTATTATCGCGAATGAGTTCAATTTCTTGGGATAAATAAAGTTGTTGAGTACGTTTAACAAAACATAGCATTAAATTATAAAGTTCAAAAGCAGTTACAACACCAGAAAATTTAGGTTTTTTACGGCGATTAGAAAGACAATTATTGATAAATCATAAAACATATGCAAGAATGCGATTAGATGAGTTTAAACAAGAAGTTTAATCCAGAAAAGTGTCGACAAAATTTAAAGGGTTGATCACAGTAGTAACTTGGATTACCGGTCGTTCTTCCGAAGTGACTTCAGAAGTTTCAGGATAATCGATTGGTTCTAGCCTAGGAAAATTAGAATTTATTATGGTTGGAGCCGCTCACCATAATGAACAGTTAATTAAGTCCGAAGGGAGCATTCCATGAGATCCTATATCTGCAGGATTTTGTTTAGAAGGTACATAGAGCCATGAAGAAGAGGGAACCTTGTCCTGAATCAAAGCTACGCGGTTGCTAATGTAAGTGCGCCACCTGTGTGGCGGAGACGTAATCCATTTAAGAGTCACCATAGAATCGGAATAACAAAAAATTTGATCGATTTGTAGTTTCCCCTCGTATGATTTAGAAACACATGAAACTAAACGAGCATATAGAACAGCAGCATTAAGCTCAAGTCGCGAAAGTGATACAGTTTTGAGTGGAGCTACCTTAGATTTAGCACAAACAAAACTTACACGAATGTCGCCAAAATTTAAGATACAACGAAAATACAGGACACTACAATACCCTTTCTCGCTAGCGTCTCCAAAGCAATGGATTTCGATACGATTGGCTTGGTCAGGTATCAAAATACGAGGTAAATTAGAAGAAGATTATAAATGTCATTGAGGTATTTGTTTCAAAGTTGGATAATTTCAGGAGGTGGAGAACTATCAAAGGTTAATTTTAATTTCCAAATTTGTTGAATTAAATTTTTGAACAGAAACGTTTGGTGAAAGTATTCCAAGGGGCCCGAATATTCGAGCAAGGTTTGATAAGAGATTTCTTGAAATTAACTCTGTGTTTCGGACTTCCATTTTCTATATTTTATTTATATACGACGTTTCGATCAGTACAATCTCTGATCGTTTTCAGGTGCAAACTACAACCAATTCCTAAGGCTATGTGCTTATGTGAAAGTTCGAATATGTTAAATCAAATTATTTAATTTAAAAAAAAAGTTTCCAATATATTTCAAAAGTCGTTAAAAAAAACAAAAACTTAAAACAGAATTTTTCTTACAATCCCAACGTTATAAACTAATATAAAAATGACTATATTTTAATAACTGGCAAAATATTTTCTTTTCACAAAAGTGATTATAAATTAATATATTAAATGGTTTTTTTGTTTCAAAGGTAGTAAAATAAGTAAGAAATAAGTTTAAAAAAAAGAAATGATATATATGATAAATTTGAAAATATTTTTGTTTTCTTTCGATATTTTTTGGAAAAATATTTTCTTTTTAGCAGCCAACCTAAAAGATTTTCATAATAATTTTAATTAACGATTTTCAAAATTTCAATATTCAAAATATTTTTTTCTTTGTTTCATAAGTTTTCCAAAGTAATTTTCATAAAAGTTTTCCAAAATATTTTTCATAAAAGTTTTAATAAAGTTTTCCAAAATAATTTTCATAAAAATTTTAATAAATTTTTTCTTCAACATTTTCTTTTGTAAAAAACGGGAAATATATTGTAGAGAAATATTTCTTACCTAAAATAAAAAACAATATTTAAATTCAAAAAACCAACAATCATAAAAAAAAGTCTCTAGTAAAAACACCCACTGTGTTCTATGTCAATAGGCATAGCGCGCACTGCCGATTCTAACTAGTTGTTGCCTGGTCAAAAAAAAGTTGAAAACTAAAATCAATTTTCAGCGCTCCGAAAAATCATACCTGCGCTTCACCTTATTTGGTCAGTTAACTAGAATTTTGCATCACATGCCCGCGTGATCGCTGTAGAACCATGTTGATAGGACGTGTATTCTTGAAAGTCATACGATATGTGGTCATTCGCTATACCGGTTTACGCCGTTATCTGTTCAAAAATACACTTCCACACGATAGCATGTTTTTTCCTGGAAATTCGGCGCTTACGTCGAACATTCCACCTAAAACTCGGGTCACATTTTGATATAAAAGCCGAGATTGGGGTATAACGAAGTCAGTTTTAAAATCGCATCTTAACTCGTTCTCTTCTTCAAAAAGTAAAGCTAGTGAAAAGCAAAAAAAGTAAAGTTCCAAGTTTATGAAAATGCCCTGCTAAGGTATTGTTAACTGCAGTTTAAGGGATTTAAGTGAGTGTCTAAAGTACTTTAAAATGTAAGTGACTAACAGAAAATCTAGCAGTTTAGGAGGAAAAATTGTACTATTATTGTTTAGGAAGTTTTAATAAAAGCCGGTTTTCGATGAGAAATGTATAAACTTTTGTGTTATGGTAAAGATTTAATAGGAGTACAGGTATATGTGAAGAACCTGATTATAACTAAGTTATTTTTGGACCAAGAACTTATAACCGTATGTGGGTTATTCTTAGACTTTGAATAAAATGCTTATTATTTTATCTATTTATGCGTCCCAACTCTAAAGTAATATAACAGCAGGATCAAAAATAAAACTATGCACACTAAAACGCTGATGTCGAAAACAGTGTAAGAAAAAATTATGGCGTCTCTTAAGGAGTTAAAATTTTTCCGCTCGAACTTTAGAAATAACCCTTCAGGGCCGTTAGTCAGATTTTGGTGTCAGAAGTGGGATGGATTTCTGTTATAGGCTGATTGATGATGAAAGGGATGATTTTGAAAAATAAACTAACTGAAATTTTCTAGAAAGGTTTTAGGTCTCAACAGACAGTGCAGTGCAGAATTAGGTATTAAGAATAATTAACAAGATGCCGACCGATCCAACAGATCCCGTAACGCCAACTATTATACAAGTACCACAGCAAGTTCTTATCGGAATTGAATCTATACCAAGCTACGATGGACAGGGAAGCATTGAAGAATTTTTGGCAATTATTGAGGAAACAGCAACGCTTGGAAATTGGACCGAATAACAAAAGGTTAGTGTCACCCGACTCAAATTAAGATTCAAAGCCTAGCAATATATTGATTCAGAGCCGTCATTAAAAGCTTCTACAACTACTTGGAATGATCTAAAAACGGCACTACGTCAGCAATTTGTACGTCAATATGTCCGAGGATCTGCTATGAAAAATGTTGTCGAATGTCGTCAGCGTTCAGGGGAAACTTGCCGGCAATTTTTAACCAGGCTTAAATTATTAGGAAATCTTACCGTAACCAGTGCACAGGCAAACCAACGATATATTTAAACCAAATTACAAGAAGATATTACGACACAATTTACATTGGGATTATTAATGCCTCTGTAGTAGACACGTAACATACTAGAAGTAAATTTTCCTAACATTTCAAAAATTACATATAAACGTTTTATAGTAGAGTCAGCTAGTTTCTGTATTTCCTCAGTATCGAATAATGACAGGGTGGTAAAACCTTGTGAATTGACGGGTTGACCCGTTATTTAATGCTGGACCTTCAATTTGGAAAATCATTGCATTTTGGGTCTTTTCGATTTCTGCGTTAGTGTAAATTCCTCCTGAGCCTAGATTTCTAATCGGGCTAAAGGTAAATGGTTCCTCTGTATCCGGTTTTAATTGATGGGGCGTTCTTCCTAATACAGGGTATGGATCAAAACTTATCCATTTATTATCCAGATAGTAACTAGAAGGTATTGTTGAATTACAATCAGTCTGCTCGCCATGCTCAGCTAAAATTTTTATAATGGGTGATACAAAATAGCCCCGGTTAAGCTGTAACTAGCAACTCAACATAATAATTATTTTCTAGGCGTACTTCAACAACAATGGGGAGACATTGCATGATGTAAAGAGTTTCTCCCATCATTCTGGCTGCCCAACCTAGGGTGTCTTTAAGCAAGGTTGCCACTAAATTAGGTGCCACAGTTGCCATTATTAATCTGTTTTTCAGTATTTTTCTAGGCAAAGGACAACGCCGGGGTACAGTTTCGGCAAACATGGTGCTAAGACTTCTTTTGAAAGACTGTTCGACGTATAAAAATTTTGTGTTAACGTAAGCGATTAAATCAGCATCTGGATGTCACACACCTCGTATGTACCACGGGGTAAGCTGTTGCAAATCATTTTTCTCAATAATTTGTAATCTTGGATGTTCACTCTCCCACAAACTTGTCCCACATAGAATTGTATAGCAAAAACTTTTGTTCTATCTTCTATTACCATATATCTATGGCTTGGAGTGGACTTTTCACTGTATTGGCCACAGTCTTGAGGTGTAAATCTTTTCCACGTGCTTTCTCCTATTGCGTAATTTAAGCAGTAGCCCAAATTGTAGGCACATATTATTCCATCGCTTAAGCGGACTTCGTTTGTTTCTAAACTGGCCTTAGTAATATAGTCTCTAAGCGTGAATTTTACTTCAGCGGTCACAACTACGTTTTTCCGTTTTTACTACCTTCAATATACTCGGTACTTTCGCAGTTTCCTGTTTCATCTACTGAGCCAACGAGGGTAACTGATACAGTTGTAGTCTAGTTGACTTTTACTTTGGAAAGGACTTTACCAAATCCTCTATATTCTCCATATATTTTCTGACATTCTAGTGCACCGAATTGAAAAACATACCGAATCCATCTTCAACCGTAGAGGAATGCAAAAAGGCTCCACAGTGACTAATTAATCTAGTAAATTGCAAGAAACATGACTTAATTTGCAAGTATTGATATCGATTTTTTTCAAGTACTTGAACTTACACATATTTTTCAATGTATCCATCCTCTGGATCGGGACAGGATCCAACATCTCGTAAGGATATAGCAGTTATGTTAGTTGATAAATTTTTGCAATCATACGCAATTTAGGTCCAGCTGATTTGCAGCATGGCTAGTAAAACAACTAGCTTTTTTCACATAATTCTTGGTTTTCCTATCTGTAACAATAAATAAAGTACGCATAATTCTTTTATTTTTAAATGTGGTGGCTCTCTGGCTACATGTATTTACATTTGAAAATCTCGAAAACGTATAGGTAGCTTCACCTCTCTGGTGCGTGTTCGCCTAACTGTCTCAGGATTCATATCTAAATTTTCTTCGTTACTAGCAGTTGAAAGGGACGAGTTCCGAACCGTGTGAAGTCACTTGACATATCGTCATCTTCACTTAATGCCTCTTCTTCGTTACCTTAAACAGGGCTCTGATTACGGTGCTCCAAAAACTCGTCTATTTGATTTTGTCTGGCATCATTATCTTCATTTGCGATTAGAGGATTCCCTGCAGCGCCTTTTTTCATACGATTTTCTTCTGTGTTTTTCTCATCGTCCAAGTCTGGCTCCGGCGCTGTCTGGATAGGTACCTCAACTAGCTTAAACAGCTTTAACCTTTCGGCATGGACAAGTCTCTCCTTGCCTCCTTTTAGCTGTTTTATCTTATAATTAACTGGGCTCGTTTGTTCCATTATACGATGTGGCCCTGACTATTTATTATAAAATTTGGTAGCTAGCTTCCTACGCACTCCTGGTATTGCAAGAACATAAATATACACCAAGTCTCCTACCTTAAATTCTCGTTGAGTTTTTCGGTTATTATGCTGTAGTCTCTGCTTTTCTCAATGTTACTCCTTGCTTTATTATGGGCAATCTACATCCGAGTAATTATTTCACTGGCATAATTGTCATCAAGGTCGTAGCGTACCTTGTCATCATTAATAGTGAGATAGACGGGTAATTCCATATCTCGACCAAACATTAGAACATGTAACTGAATTAACTTGGTTTCTATATGCCATTAAAGCATATGGCAGTATCTCATTCCAACTATCCACAAAATCACTAACAAAATGGCTGATCATTGTTTTAAGTGTTTTATGAAAGCGTTCTAATAGACCGTTAGTAGCCGGGTGATAGGGAGTGGTTCTTAAGCTTTGAACTGCCAAAGTTTTGCTTATTTATGTGAACAATTTTCCAACAAACTGTGATCCCATGTCAGTTAAAACTTGCCGTGGAACACCATATTTTGTTATGATGTTTTCTACAAAAGCTCTAGCAACAGTTTCAGCCTTAAAGTCTGGGGTAGGTATGCACTCTGGGTATCTGGTAAGATGATCTATGCAGCTAAGGATATATTTGTTTCCTCTTCGTGTTTGGTTAAGAGGTCCTACCAAATCTAATGAGATTCGCCCCCATACTTTGGTTGGTACGGACATTTTCTGTAGTTTAACAGGAGGTTGAGGATTAATTTTGTGTAGGTTGCAGCTTTCGACAAATTCTTTGACATCTGTCTTTATTGATGGCTAGGTGAAATCATGTTGCATGTTTTCTTGTGTTCTTTGTTGACCTGGGTGTGCAGAGTAGAGGCTGGAATGGTACATTCGAAGCAATTCTGGCTGAATAACCTTAGGGGCTATTATTTGATCGCTGCGTTGGCGAGCTAGCCTCTTCTGACGTAATACATCGTCATCATCTAAGTAGTATTTGTCACTGTTCTCATCAAGAGCTTCTCGACGAGCTGCAATTTCTTTGTCCCCAAATTGCAATTGTCGTAGTTCGCTCTTACTCCATACAGCGATCGGCATTGGTAGGACTTCCACGTTCTCCACCACCGCAACAATAGGAGGGTTAGCTGTGGGACTTTCAGATGTAGGTTCTTCTCGTAATCTGTTAAACTGTCCACATTTTGGTTCATACGCCCTTCTCTGAATTCGATAGTAAAAGAATATTCCATTAACTGCATTGCCCATCGACTTAACCTGCTAGGCGGGTCTTTAATATTTAATAAGTATTTTAAAGGGCGATGGTCAGTAAGTATCAGAAAATGCTGACCAGTGAGGAAAACCCTTAATTTTTTTACTGCGTCAACAATGGCAAGCATCTCTCATTTTATAGTGCTGTATCGACGTTCGGCAGCGGTAAGAGTTCTACTGGAATAGTAAACGGGATGCTCAATGTCTTTATGCTCCTGGGTGAGAATCGCAGCTTTAGCTGTCCCACTGGCATCTGTGTTAAGTATAAACTGCTTGGTAAAATCTGGATATTTTAGCACAGGTGGTGTGATAAGTACTTCTTTCAAAGTTTCGAAGGCTTCTTGTTCTATTGCGGTCCAAATAAAAGGTACATCGTTTTTGATAAGATTGGTTAAGCATTGACTGATTTTTTCAAAATTGTTTAGGAATTTTCTGTAAAATGAACACAACACAAGTCCCAAGTAAGCATGAATTTCTCTTAGAGTTTTTGGTACTGGATAATTTCTGATGACTTCTGTTTTAGCTGGATGAGGCAAAAATTCACCCGCTTTGATCAAATGACCCAAATAATCTATTTCCTTTTTTACAAAATGACATTTGGTTGGTTTAAATTTTAAATTGCTCTCTCGCATCTTCTGAAAGACTTGACGAAGGCGTTCAATATGGATATCAACATGGTCAGGACTGTATACTATAAGATCATCTAGGTATACCAGAACCTATCCAGATGGAATTTTTGAAAATCATCATACGGCTATAAGTGGCTGGATCATTCTTTAAACCCATACTCATTCTCGTAAATTCATAGTGGTTATCTGGTGTTGAAAACGCACTCTTTTCTGGAATGGCTGGGTCTTAAGGAACCTGGAAGTATCCTGAAGCTAAATCCATTGTAGAAAACCAGCTAGCTCTGGATAGTTTGTCAATTGAGTCAGATATTAGTGCTAAAGAAAAATGGTCAGTTCGAGTTCGAGAATTAAGCTGACGATAGTCAACGTATAAGCGGAATTGTACATCTTCTCCAGGATGTCGTTTTTTCTCTACTAGCAAGGCCGGAAAACTCCAAGGACTACTGCTCTCTACGATAATTCCATCATCCAATAACTTTTGTATTTCTTTCCTTATTATATCTTGTCTATAATAAGGTATCCTATAGGGCCGTTTTCAGATTGGAGGACCGTTCTCAGTTATAATCGTGTGAGTAACTTTATTAGTACAGGTTAACTTTTGATTTGGCGCTTGGAATACGTCGATATATTCCAAGACCAAGTTTTTTATTTTCTTTTCACCTTCACTCTGAACCTCTTCAAGTCTTAATTGTTTCAAAATGTCTTTAACATCTTCTGCATAAACTTGCCGGATTTTCTGTCTGCTGGAAGTGGAAGCTCTAACTTCTTGCTCTGCCTCAAGTGCTCTTGCTACTAAAGTTTGCTTTGGAACGAGTAGCTGTGCACCCGTAATGTTTGTCAATCGTACGGGTACATTTTCTGAGCTGAGCAAAGCGCATGTCTATGAGGTGGAGATGGAATAAACAAATCTTCTTTTAAATATACTGGTAACCCATCTCTGGCAACGAATTCTTCTTCAATGTTTTCTCTAAATGTTGATTTTGAAAGTTATACTTCCTTCTTCTACTTTTCTAGTGTAGACTCTCTTTTTGGTTGTCTAGAGTGCTCGAGACAGACGCCAATTATCCCAGCAACGGAGTTCTCGATAATTGGCGTTAACCGAGAGCTCGGATTGGTTACGTCCTCTTGTGACAAAGAAACTTTCTTCAACTCCTCCTTGACCAAAACTAACTGTTGCATCACTTTTTCAAGCTGTGGTGCTGTCTTTTTGTGCAACGTAGAACAAACGCAATTAACATTCCTCAATTCATGGAACAACGCAATTTCTTTTTCCAAAGCGTATACAACACCACTTCTCCAATCAATCTTAATTCCATGTTTGTATAGGAAATATAATCCTAACAACAAATCAGCTCCAAAACTATCAGAACCTTTCAACATAAACTTATGAGGTACCTCTACATCCATGTCCATTAACCTTCGTCGTATCTCAAAATTTTTCTGGAACCCCTCAGCAATATGGGTCTTCATTAGGGAAATAACAGCACCCGAGTCTATCAAAGTAGTACATTTCTTTCCAATAACTTCCACTTTAACTATATTAAATGGGGGTTCCCTTCGGTGTGCATGCATATATCCCTACCCTACTTGTATCTAATTCCAGTTTGCTTAATTCACAGCTAGGCCCCGGGGTTGTTGGGTGGCTGTGTTGGAGTTTAAAGGTGCTCTACCGTTGCAATTTCTAGCAATATGGTAACAAATAACTTTAAGTTATTGGAAGGAAATGTACTGATTTGATAGACTCGGGTGCTGTTATTTCCCTAATGAAGACCCATATTGCTGAGGGGTTTCAGAAAAATTTTGAGATACGACAAAGGTTAGCGGAAATTCAAGGAAATACAATACCGACACAAGGACAGGTATTGTGTTCTGTCATATTTGAAAAAGATGTAGAGGTACCTCATAAGTTTATGTTGAAAGGTTCTGATAGTTTTGGAGCTGATTTGTTGTTAGGATTAGATTTCCTACACAAACATGGAATTAAGATTGATTGGGGAAGTGGTGTTGTATACGCTTTTCGAAAAGAAATTGCGTTGTTCGATGAATCGAGGAATGTTAATTGCGTTTGTTCTACGTTACACAAAAAGACAGCACCACAGCTTGAAAAAGTGATGCAACAGTTAGTTTTGGTCAAGGAGGAGTTGAAAAAAGTTTCTTTGTCACAAGAGGTCCTCTTGTGACAAAGAAAACCAATCTGAGCTCTCGGTTAACGTTAATTATCGAGAACTCCGTTGCTGGGACAGTTGGCGTCTGTCTCGAGCACTCTACCATCAGAATGATTGATTGCGCTTCTTAGACGACAAAGCTATGGAAGACTGCAGCTTTCAAGAAGGAGGACTCCATCCTAAAGTCAAATGAAAAGAGTGAAAAGACAACCAAAAAGATAGTATGTACAGTGATACCAGACGCAAAGAAAGGTAAATGTTCAGAGTCTACACTAGGAAAGTAGAAGAAGGAAGCAAAACTTTTAAAATCAACATTTAGAGAAAACATTGAAGAAGAATTCATTGCCAGAGAGGGGTTACCAGTGTATTTAAAAGAAGATTTGTTTATTCCACCTCACAGTCATGCGCTTTGCTCAGTCGCCATACGAAAAGTATCAAAGGTCAATGCACAACAACTTGTTTTAGAACCGGTTGTTAATATCCCTAGGGGATTGCTTGTGGCAAGGATAGTGTGCAAGAAGTTAGAAAATGTACCCGTACGATTGACAAACATTACGGGTGCACAGCTACTCGTTCCAAAGCAAACTTTAGTAGCAAGAGCACTTGAGGCAGAGCAAGAAGTTAGAGCTTCCACTTCCAGCGGACAGAAAATCCGGCAAGTTCATGCAGAAGATGTTAAAGACATTTTGAAACAATTAAGACTTGAAGAGGTTCAGAGTGAAGGTGAAAAGAAAATAAAAAACTTGGTCTTGGAATATATCGACATATTCCAAGCGCCAAATCAAAAGTTAACCTGTACTAATGAAGTTACTTCCACGATTATAACTGAAAACGGTCCTTCAATCTGCAAACGACCCTATAGGATACCTTATTATAGACAAGATATAATGAGGAAAGAAATACAAAAGTTACTGGATGATGGAATTATCGTAGAGAGCAGTAGTTCTTGGAGTTTTAGTAGAGAAAAAATGACATCCTGGAGAAGATGTACAATTCCGCTTATGCGTTGACTACCGTCAGCTTAATTCTCGGACTCGAACTGACTATTTTTTTTAGCACAAATATCTGACTCAATTGACAAACTAGTCGGAGCTAGTTTGTTTTCTACAATAGATTTAGCTTCAGGATACTTCCAGGTTCTTTTAGAACCAGCCAGTCGAGAAAAGAGTGCGTTTTCAACACCAGATAACCACTATGAATTTACGAGAATGAGTATGGGTTTAAAGAATGCTCCAGCCACTTATAGCCATATGATGACTCACATATTTGCAAAAATTCCATCTGGACATGTCCTGGTATACCTAGTCCTGACGATGTCGATATCCATATTGAACGCCTTTTATAAAAAAGGAAATTGAGTATTTGGGTCATTTGATCAAAGCGGGTGAATTTTCGCCTCATCCAGCTAAAACAGAAGTCATCAGAAATTATCCAGTACCAAAAACTGTAAGAGAAATTCGTGCTTACTTGGGACTTTGTTAATTTTACAGAAAATTCGTAAACAATTTTGCAAAAATCAGTCAACCTTTAACCAATCTTACCAAAAAGGATGTACCTTTTATTTGGACCGCAATAGAAGAAGAAGTCTTTGAAACTTTGAAAGAAGTCCTTATCACAACACCTGTGTTAAAATATCCAGATTTTACCAAGCAGTTTATACTTAACACAGATGCCAGTGGGACAGCTAAAGCTGCGATTCTCACCCAGAAGCATAACGACATTGAGCATCCTGTTTACTATTCCAGTAGAACTCTTAACGCTGCCGAACGTCGATACAGCACTATAGAATGAGAGATGCTTGCTATTGTTGACGCAATAAAAAAAATTCAGGATTTCCCTCGCTGGTCAGCATTTTCTAATACTTACTGACCATCACCCTTTAAAATACTTATTAAATATTAAAGACCCGTCTAGCAGGTTAAGTCGATGGGCAATGTAGTTAATGGATTCTTTTACCATCGAATACAGAGAAGGGCGTATGAACCAAAATGTAGACAGTTTAACCAGATTACGAGAATAACCTACATTTGAAAGTCCCACAGCCAACCCTGCCATTGTTGCGGAAGTGGAGAACGTGGAAGTCCTACCAATGCCGATCGCTGTATGGAGTAAGAGCGAACTACGACAATTGCAACTTGAGGACAAAGAAATTGCAGCTCGTTGCTAAGGTTATTCAGCCAGAATTGCTTCGAATGTACCATTCCAGCCTCTACTCTGCACACCCAGGTCAACAACGAACACAAGCCATCAATAAAGAAAGATGTCAAAGAATTTGTCGAAAGCTCTCATTCCTGCAACCTGCACAAAACTAATTCTCAACCTCCTGTTAAACTGCAGAAAATGCCCGTACAAACCAAAGTATGGGGGCGAATCTGATTAGATTTGGTAGGACTTCTTAATTAAACACGAAGCGGAAACAAATATATCCTTAGCTGCATAGATCATCTTACCAGATACCCAGAGTGCATACCTATCCCAGACATTAAGGCTGAAACTGTTGCTAGAGCTTTTGTAGAAAACATCATAACAAAATATGGTGTTCCACGGTAAGTTTTAACTGACATGGGATCACAGTTTGTTGGAAAATTGTTCACATAAGTAAGCAAAAGTTTGGGAGTTCAACGCTTAAGAACCATTCCCTATCACCCGGCTACTAACGGTCTATTAGAACGCTTTCATAAAACACTTAAAACAATGATCAGCCATTTTGTTAGTGATTTTGTGAATAGTTGGGATGAGATACTGCCATCGCAAATGAAGATAATGATGCCAGACAAAATCAAATAGACGAGTTTTTGGAGCACCGTAATCAGAGCCCTGTTTAAGGTAACGAAGAAGAGGCATTTAATGGAAAGGACGATATGTCAAGTAATGAAAGTCTTTACTCGGCTCGGAACTCGTCTCTTTCAAATGATAGTAACGAAGAAAATTTAGATGAGACTCCTGAGACAGTTAGGCGAACACGCACCAAAGAGGTGAAGCTACCTATACGTTTTCCAGATTTTCAATTGTAAATACATGTAGCCAGAGAGCCACCACATTTAAGAATAAAACCGTAAAGCGTACTTTATTTATTTTTACAGATAGAAAAACCAATAATTATGTGGAAACAGCTAGTTGTTTTACTAGCCATGCTGCAAATCAGCTGGACCCTAATTGCCTATGATTGCAAAAATATATCAACTAACATAACTGCTATATCCTTACTTGATGTTGGATCCTGTCCCGATTCAATACTTGCGAATTAAGTCATGTTTCTTGCAAGTTACTAGATTAATTAGTCACTGTGGAGCAATTTCGCATTCCTCTTACGGTACGGTACGTTTTTGCATTAAGTCGGTGCACTAGAATGTCAGAAAATCTACACCTATAGAGGATATAGAGAATTTGGTAAAGTCTTTTCCAAATTAAAAGTCAACTCGACTACAACTTTATCAGTTACCCTCGCTGTCTCTGTAGATGAAAAAGGAAACTGCGAAAGTACCGAGTCCATTGAAGGTAGTAAAAATGGAAAAACGTAGTTGTGACTATATTATTAAGGCCAGTTTAGAAACAAACGAAGTCCGCTTAAGCGATGGAATAACATGTGCCTACAATTTGGGCTACTGCTTAGATTACGCAATAGGAGAAAGCACATGGGAAAGATTTACACCTCAAGACTGTGACCAATACAGTGTACTTTACGAGGGGTCTGCCTCGCTTATTCAAGAAAAGTCCACTCCAAGCCATAGATATATGGTAATAGAAGATAGAACAAAAGTTTTTGCAATACAATTGCAAAAGAAAAACATTGTATGTAGGACAAGTTTGTGGGAGAGTGAACATCCGAGATTACAAATTATTGAGAAAAATAATTTGCAACAGCTTACCCCGTGATCCATACGAGGTGGAAGACATCCAGATGCTAATTTAATCGCTTATGTTAACACAAAATTTGTATACGTCGAACAGTCTTTCAAAAGAAGTCTTAGCACCATGTTTGCCGAAACCGTACCCCAGCGTTTTCTTTTGCATAGAGAAATACTGAAAAACAGATTAATAATGGCAACTGTGGCACCTAATTTAGTGGCAACTTTGCTTAAAGACACTCTAGGTTGGGCAGCCAGAATGATGGGAGAAACTCTTTACATCATGCAATGTCTCCCCATTGTTGTTGAAGTACGCCGAGAAAATAATTGTTATGTTGAGTTGCCAGTTACAGCTTATAACCGGGGCTATTTTTATAAATGGATAAGTTTTGATCCATACCCTGTATTAGGAAGAGCGCCCCATCAATTAAAATCGGATACGGAGGAACTATTTACCTTTAGCCCGATTAGAAATCTAGGCTCAGGAGGAATTTACAATAAGCAGAAATCGAAAAGGCCCAAAATGCAATGATTTTTCAAATTGAAGGTCCAGCATTAAATAACATCTTGTTACGAAAGATAACGGGTCAACCCGTCAATTCACAAGGTTTTACCACCCTGTCATTATTCGATACTGAGGAAATACAGAAACTAGCTGACTCTACTATAAAACGTTTATATGGAATTTTTGAAATGTTAGGAAAATTTACTTCTAGTATGTTGGGTGTCTACTTTATTTATAGAATTATAAAATTTATTTTGGAATCTTTTCTGAACGCAGTTGCTATTCATAAAATGGGTGGTTGCACCTTTCATTTACTCGCATCGTTTTGGGACACACTGACCCTATTTATATTGCACCGAATGCATCAGAAATTTACAGAAAGTTCCTCACATAACTCAAACAGTTACTGGTCAAGTAGTGAAAAAATTTCAGAAGAGCCAGAGAATTCCAACAAGCATACGCCGAACCATGAACTGCCTCAACATGGAATGTTAAAACATGCACTTAAAAAACCGAGTCCGTATGTGACTGTACAGCAAGAACTAAAAGAAATTCCATCAGTCACCTGGAGTCTTTATGAAAAACACGACGTCACAACTGCACCACCCAAATAAAAAAAAATCTACGCTTTTAAGACCAATCGTGCCACCTATGCAACAGTGCGTAAACTTAGTTAACCGCTTACTAAAAAAAATATATATATATCTACACATCTCGCTCAAACCACAAGAAAAATCAATAATTAACCAGAAGCAGAGCGAAACATTAAGAAAAGAAATACATTTTAACACCAACGGTGCCACATACACATCATTATTTAAAATAACTTAAGCCATACGACTAAATAAAATAAATATTTGCATTCTTGAACCTCAAGAAAGTAAAAAGAATCAATAGTCAACCCAAAACCCGAGTTACATGATAACATTTAGTTAGATTGGGTCCCGGCACCGGTTTTATGACTTTCTGATCAACATAGGGATTTTACGCCTATACCCAGACTAGAATTGTGAACAGTAAAATCTTCGATATGGCACGATGCAGGACCAGGTCACGAACCCGGATGAGGTCATTAATGAAAGAAGTCTTTCTTTACAAGCAAACTTCTGGACCTCTTACGCAATATGTAAACAAAAATTGTTTTAAAGAAATCAGTAATATTCACAATGGCCAAATTTTGGAAAATGATTATGTCAGCATAAAACTAGGCTCGCAGATGATAGAAATAAATAGAAATAAAAATAGGCAAAATACACGTTACAGAAAAAGATGAAGAATAGCAGACGTGTTCCTTAGATTCCCCCACCCACGGTCCACGAATAGAAAAAAAATAGCATGATACCAATTTCGGAGAGTCGTCCGAACAGCATCCTTTTGAGGGACGATTCCTGTTTTAAAATCCGATCGAAAAACAAGTTTTACTCTAAGAAAACAAATGTGCCCGTGCATCTTAAACTAAGGGGTCCCCTTAAACACGTTAAAAACATTTTTCTGAATAAGTTGGATGGATACATTGAAAAATCTGTGTACGTTCAAGTACTTGAAAAAAATCGATATCAATACTTGCGAATTAAGTCATGTTTCTTGCAAGTTACTAGATTAATTAGTCACTGTGGAGCATTTTCGCATTCCTCTTACGGTACGGTACGTTTTTGCATTAAGTCGGTGCACTAGAATGTCAGAAAATCTACACCTATAGAGGATATAGAGAATTTGGTAAAGTCTTTTCCAAATTAAAAGTCAACTCGACTACAACTTTATCAGTTACCCTCGCTGGCTCTGTAGATGAAAAAGGAAACTGCGAAAGTACCGAGTCCATTGAAGGTAGTAAAAATGGAAAAACGTAGTTGTGACTATATTATTAAGGCCAGTTTAGAAACAAACGAAGTCCGCTTAAGCGATGGAATAACATGTGCCTACAATTTGGGCTACTGCTTAGATTACGCAATAGGAGAAAGCACGTGGGAAAGATTTACACCTCAAGACTGTGACCAATACAGTGTACTTTACGAGGGGTCTGCCTCGCTTATTCAAGAAAAGTCCACTCCAAGCCATAGATATATGGCAATAGAAGATAGAACAAAAGTTTTTGCAATACAATTGCAAAAGAAAAACATTGTATGTAGGACAAGTTTGTGGGAGAGTGAACATCCGAGATTACAAATTATTGAGAAAAATGATTTGCAACAGCTTACCCCATTCATACGAGGTGGAAGACATCCAGATGCTAATTTAATCGCTTATGTTAACACAAAATTTGTATACGTCGAACAGTCTTTCAAAAGAAGTCTTAGCACCATGTTTGCCGAAACCGTACCCCAGCGTTTTCTTTTGCATAGAGAAATACTGAAAAACAGATTAATAATGGCAACTGTGGCACCTAATTTAGTGGCAACTTTGCTTAAAGACACTCTAGGTTGGGCAGCCAGAATGATGGGAGAAACTCTTTACATCATGCAATGTCTCCCCATTGTTGTTGAAGTACGCCGAGAAAATAATTGTTATGTTGAGTTGCCAGTTACAGCTTATAACCGGGGCTATTTTGTATCACCCATTACAAACATTTTAGCTGAGCATGGCGAGAAGACAGATTGTAATTCAATAATACCTTCTAGTTACTATCTGGATAATAAATGGATAAGTTTTGATCCATACCCTGTATTAGGAAGAGCGCCCCATCAATTAAAACCGGATACGGAGGAACTATTTACCTTTAGCCCGATTAGAAATCTAGGCTCAGGAGGAATTTACAATAAGCAGAAATCGAAAAGGCCCAAAATGCAATGATTTTTCAAATTGAAGGTCCAGCATTAAATAACATCTTGTTACGAAAGATAACGGGTCAACCCGTCAATTCACAAGGTTTTACCACCCTGTCATTATTCGATACTGAGGAAATACAGAAACTAGCTGACTCTACTATAAAACGTTTATATGGAATTTTTGAAATGTTAGGAAAATTTACTTCTAGTATGTTGGGTGTCTACTTTATTTATAGAATTATAAAATTTATTTTGGAATCTTTTCTGAACGCAGTTGCTATTCATAAAATGGGTGGTTGCACCTTTCATTTACTCGCATCGTTTTGGGACACACTGACCCTATTTATATTGCACCGAATGCATCAGAAATTTACAGAAAGTTCCTCATATAACTCAAACAGTTACTGGTCAAGTAGTGAAAAAATTTCAGAAGAGCCAGAGAATTCCAACAAGCATACGCCGAACCATGAACTGCCTCAACATGGAATGTTAAAACATGCACTTAAAAAACCGAGTCCGTATGTGACTGTACAGCAAGAACTAAAAGAAATTCCATCAGTCACCTGGAGTCTTTATGAAAAACACGACGTCACAACTGCACCACCCAAATAAAAAAAAATCTACGCTTTTAAGACCAATCGTGCCACCTATGCAACAGTGCGTAAAATTAGTTAACCGCTTACTAAAAAAAATATATATATATCTACACATCTCGCTCAAACCACAAGAAAAATCAATAATTAACCAGAAGCTGAGCGAAACATTCAGAAAAGAAATACATTTTAACACCAACGGTGCCACATACACATCATTATTTAAAATAACTTAAACCATACGACTAAATAAAATAAATATTTGCATTCTTGAACCTCAAGAAAGTAAAAAGAATCAATAGTCAACCCAAAACCCGAGTTACATGATAACATTTAGTTAGATTGGGTCCCGGCACCGGTTTTATGACTTTCTGATCAACATAGGGATTTTACGCCTATACCCAGACTAGAATTGTGAACAGTAAAATCTTCGATATGGCACGATGCAGGACCAGGTCACGAACCCGGATGAGGTCATTAATGAAAGAAGTCTTTCTTTACAAGCAAACTTCTGGACCTCTTGCGCAATATGTAAACAAAAATTGTTTTAAAGAAATCAGTAATATTCACAATGGCCAAATTTTGAAAAATTCATTATGTCAGCATAAAACTAGGCTCGCAGACGATAGAAATAAATAGAAATAAAAATAGGCAAAATACACGTTACAGAAAAAGATGAAGAATAGCAGACATGTTCCTTAGATTCCCCCACCCACGGTCCACGAATAGAAAAAAAAATAGCATGATACCAATTTCGGAGAGTCGTCCGAACAGCATCCTTTTGAGGGACGATTCCTGTTTTAAAATCCGATCGAAAAACAAGTTTTACTCTAAGAAAACAAATGTGCCCGTGCATCTTAAACTAAGGGGTCCCCTTAAACACGTTAAAAACATTTTTCTGAATAAGTTGGAAAAAGGGTGTCAAATAAAAAAAAATACAAAAGACTAAGTGCCTATTTAAACGTTAAAAACATTTTTTTGAAAAAGTGTGAAAAAAAGTGTCAAATAAGAAAAAAAAAACGCAAAAGACGATGATTTGGTTTGCAACATTTTTGTACTATATGCGGTTTCTCCCGACGTTGGGAATGAAAGAGTCAATTTTCAGATTGGCACTCTACCATTTATACGAACTAACATTATATTACGGTGGTAATAACCCGTGTCATCCGGAGTTATACGCCATAAGAGCCATGGTAAACTTATGGAAGATGGTCACCCACACAGCTCAACCTACCAGCACGATGTACTTGTGCGTTATGCGTACCTCCGCCAACCCATCTATTTGCACCAGGATACTATTGAGCGGTATGGCGAACGCTGAGCCGTTTGACATGTGGTTGTCCGGTGTGCGTATTTACAATGCCATGTCAGCATTTACTTTCGCTCCGGGCCGCACCACCTCCACACCAAGATCAAGAAAGTCAAACGAATAATACGCCGTCACCACCTATACCTATCAAACTGGTTTTAAATAGTTAACTCCCGTACTAATTTTCCCAGAACTAAGTTTGACAGGCTGTGATATAAATTTTATAGTCTGGCATATTGTTTTTTTCAAATTTGCATAAAAGAAGTTCTTACAACTTTAGATAAATGATATTTGAATTTTCCAAAAAAAAAACTTGTTTAAAATAATTAACTCCCGTACTAATTTTCGCAGATCTAACTTTCACATCTGGTGTGATAAATTTAATAGTCTGGCATATTTTCTTTCCAAATTGCATAAAAGAAGTTCTTACAACTTTAGGTAAATGAGATTAGTTAACTCCCGTACTAATTTTCCCAGACCTAACTTTGACAGGCGGTGTTATAAATTTCATAGTCTGACATATTTTCTTTTCAAATTTGTATAAAAGCAGTTCGTACAGCTTTAGATAAATGATATTTGAGTTTTCCAAAGAAAAACTGGTTTTAAATAGTTAACTCCCGTACTAATTTTCCAAGACCTAACTTTGACAGGCGGTGTTATAAATTTCATAGTCTAGCATATTTTCCTTTCAAATTGGCATAAAAGAAGTTCTTACAACTTTAGATAAATGATATTTGAATTTTCCAAAAAAAAACTTGTTTAAAATAATTAACTCCCGTACTAATTTTCGCAGATCTAACTTTCACATCTGGTGTGATAAATTTAATAGTCTGGCATGTTTTCTTTCCAAATTGCATAAAAGAAGTTCTTACAACTTTAGGTAAATGAGATTAGTTAACTCCCGTACTAATTTTCCCAGACCTAACTTTGACAGGCGGTGTTATAAATTTCATAGTCTGGCATATTTTCTTTTCAAATTTGTATAAAAGCAGTTCGTACAGCTTTAGATAAATGATATTTTAATTTTACAAAGAAAAACTTGTTTAAAATAATTAACTCTCGTACTAATTTTCCTAGACCTAATTTTAACATCTAGTTCAATAAATTTAATAGTCTGGCATATTTTCTTTTCAAATTGGCATAAAAGAAGTTCTTACAACTTTAGATAAATAAGATTTAAATTTAAAAAAAACTGGTATTAAATAGTTAATTCCCGTACTAATTTTCCCAGACCTAACTTTGACATGCGGTGTTATAAATTTCATAGTCTGGCATATTTTCTTTTCAAATTTGTATAAAAGCAGTTCGTACAGCTTTAGATAAATGATATTTAAATTTTCCAAAGAAAAACTTGTTTAAAATAGTTAACTCCTGTACTTATTTTCGCATACCTAACTTTGCCATCTGGATTGATAAATTTAACAGTCTGGCATATTTTCTATCCAAATTTGTATAAAAGAAGTTCTTACAGCTTTAGATAAATAAGATTTGAGTTTTCTAATAAAAAATTGTTTAAAATAGTAAACTCCCGTATTAATTTTCGCAGACCTAGTTTTAACAGGTGGTGTTATACATTTAATAGTCTGGCATAATTTATTTCAAAATATGCATTAAAGAAGTTCTTACAGCTTTAGATAAATAAGATTTGAATTTAAAAAAAACTGATATTAAATAGTTAATTCCCGTACTAATTTTCCCAGACCTAACTTTGACATGCGGTGTTATAAATTTCATAGTCTGGCATATTTTCTTTTCAAATTTGCATAAAAGAAGTTCTTACAACTTTAGATAAATGATATTTAAATTTTCCAAAGAAAAACTTGTTTAAAATAGTTAACTCCTGTACTTATTTTCGCATACCTAACTTTGCCATCTGGATTGATAAATTTAACAGTCTGGCATATTTTCTATCCAAATTTGTATAAAAGAAATTCTTACAGCTTTAGATAAATAAAATTTGAGTTTTCTAATAAAAAATTGTTTAAAATAGTAAACTCCCGTATTAATTTTCGCAGACCTAGTTTTAACAGGTGGTGTTATACATTTAATAGTCTGGCCTAATTTATTTCCAAATATGCGTTAAAGAAGTTCTTACAGCTTTAGATAAATAAGATTTGAATTTTCCAAAAAAGACTTGTGTAAAATAGTTAAATCCCGTACTAATTTTCGCAAATCTAACTTTGACAGGCGGTGTTATAAATTTAACAGTTTGGCATATTTTCTTTCGAAATTTGCTTAAAAGAAGTTATTACAACCTTAAATTAACTATTTTCTTAAAAATATATTTTTTAATTTACTCACCTTTCCTAAAGCTGATGGTGAGGATTATTTTTAAAACTCTCTTAAGCATAATTACGCCATCATTCAAGCACAAAGTTTAACACAGAAAGTTGAGAAATAACAAATATCATTAAATATGATGGTTTTTTTTACAATCCACCGCCGAATTTCGTCTCCTACGCTCAATTTTATCAGTTGGTGGGGTGAATTTTTCTTTTAATCCATTCTTGTCCCAAGTTTGCTTAAAAATTTTTTTACACCTTTAAATAAAACTTTTACAGTTTTTAAGGAAAATTCAATTGGTCCGCTTTAATTTACGTAACTCTAAATCTAAATGTAAAGCTAACTTCCACTACGTATAGGAATACCTGTAAGCGTTTATAAAGCTAAAACCTCGACTAAATAAATAAAGAAAATAAAATTAAAAGATTAACTTTTTAACTTAATTTTATCTGAAAATGGATGTGTGCATGTCAGGAAACATTGATTTTTTTACATATAACCTTACTTCTCATTTTTTAAAGGTTTTTTTTTAATTTAAAAGGAGATGTGCCACTTTCTGACTTTGGATTATCTTAAGTTTTAACTTAAGTAGTAACATCTCTTAAGTTCCAAAATCAGCTTGCCAATACTTATCTTATACTTAACTTAAGTTCCAAACAAGCTGGCAACGCTGCGGACTGATGACAGATTGTGAGGGATTTTGGAATTTTACCAAACCAACATCAAATAATGGACATTTGACAGCAGGTTTTTTCAGTTTTTGTTGTTGATAAGTGAATGCATTTATTTATGTTGGGGCTGGGGCCGCTGGGGGTCTGTGTGTTGTTTGCAGGGATAATTCCAACTAGGGGATATAAATTATCATCTGACTGGGACCTCAGGAGATGAAGAAGAGTAGAATACCTGCTACTGTGGCATGTAGCTGGGGGTCTGTGTGTTGTTTGACAGAAATCTAGGTCTCTTTCTTTTCACGGAGGGTAAAGGCGGATTCAGAGTTCCATAATGTAAGCGGTATGAGGTAAGGCGCAAAGAAAATAAAATATAACAAATGCATGCTGCTGTTCAGAGTGTTCTGTAAGCGGTAAGACCAGCATGTGTTTGCTGTATCTATCTTTTCCATGCCTCGTACCACATACCTTATACCGCTTATCTTACGAAACTCTGAATCTGCCTTATGAATATTCAATTCAATTCAATTTATTAGTTATAAAAAAATATACATTTTTATCGATATGTCATTTTGATTAACATTACATCATAAATTATATAAATTTGTCTATAGAAGTTAAGCTGACTAAATTTTCCTATAACAATAATAACCGTCCTAAAATAAATGGGCACAGCCATTTTTTCTTAGCTTAATAATGTTACAATTGACATGTCATAAGCTGAAATTATTTTAGATTTTTTACAGAAAAAGAAACATTATATATCAAAGGGACAGACATAACAACAATAATAATAAACAGAAATAGGTAAATGCTACATAAATATTTTTTCAAATTTAGATTGCTAACAAACACTTATTCTTCAAATTTTGAATAAAATTCACATTTAATATAGGCTACAGAAAAACCAAAAAAAAAACAGACAAGCCTAAATTATTTACGTTTGATTAAAATGTTTTTCATCAAAATCTAAAATTTCCTTTACACTGTAGGGACAGGCATCTATTAAAATGTCCTTAAAAATATTTTAAACTTCCTAAGATTCATGTTTCTGACTTCAATAGATAAAGAATTAAATAAATGTATTCCCAGCTACCTATTCTTTTCAATCCTAAATTTGGGTACGACAAAGGTTTTCTTTATTTCTGGTGTTGTATTGATGCTGACTAGACTGCTGTATATGATTCTTAGTTTTAACCTTGCACAGTTTGTTAAGAATTATCTCCCCGAACAGAGTCAGGATTCTGTGTTCTACAAACAAAGGTCTGCAAGTCTACCCCCTCTGCTGCACTCTAGCGATTATTCTTATTACTGATTTTTGTTTTAAGAATACCTTTTGAAGGAGATGGTGGGCAGAATTTCCCATCCCACAATGCCATATGTCATTTTTGAGTGGAAAATTGCAAAAAGGCCGGGTAAAAACTTGTAAAAAAACCGCGTAAAAGTTTACAAGATTTAACCTGACCCAGCTACGGTTTTTGAAACAGGCAATTCCCGGTTAAACCTTGTAAAACTTTTAGATGTTTCACCGGGTAAAAATACACTTAAAGTTTACAAGATTGTACGAGGATCCTTACAAGATGTTATTGTATTCGCACAAGATTTAATGGTTCGAGTAGTGTAGTTGTGGAGGTTCTATATAAATTGGTAACATGCCATCCAGTTCTGTCTGTGTGTATGTCTGTCTGTCTGTTGCTGAAGAAGTGAACTTGGTATGACCTTGGGACTAAAAGAAGTGTGTAAGAAGTTGTGAGCAATAACGTCACTTGGCCAGTGGCTGTTGAAGATGTCCAAGAGGGTTGCAAGGGAATGCCATAAAGGCCTGTGTGAATAGGGGATGTGATCACGTGACTTATGTTCTACAGAGTGAGTTGGGGTTTATACAGGGTGCTCTAGTGACATGCACCTGTCATTTGTGTTTTCTAGCCAAGCCATCAAGTGCCACAAGGTCTTAGCGTTAACGTATGCCTGCTGAAATTCTCTAATGGTTGAAACTTCCTAATATTATCTGTCACAAGTGCCAATGTATGTAGTACAAAATGACGTCACGCATAGCATTGGGGCCTTATTATTTCAAGAGTGTCAAAGGGGCACTATTTGAAAAATGTCGAGATGAGAGAGATTGCTATCAGTCGGTGTACCGAAGGTACTTTTTCCGCTATGTGCGCACGACGGACAAAAGACCTTAGTAGTTTTCTGCGAATATCTCGAGATCTAGGTGATCGATTTGAAAAATTCTTTTTTTGTTGGATTGCCGTGTTGCAATGCTATTTATTCTTACAGAGATGGAGAAGCCAAAAGGGCCTCAAGTGGTGAAAGAAAGACCTTAGTAGTTTTCTGTGAATATCTAAGTGATCGATTTGAAAAATTATTTTTTTACTGGATTTTTGTGTTCCAATGGTATTTATCTGCACAGGCATGGGGAAGCCAAATGAGCATTATTGTGCTTGACCTTGGTAATTTTCTGCGAATATGTAAGTGATCGATTTGCAAAATTCTTTTTTGGTTAGATTGCTGTGTTGTAATGCTATTTATTCTTAGAGAGATGGAGAAGCCAAAAGGGCATTGTTGTGCTTGACCTTGGTAGTTTTTTTCGGATATTTCGCGTTATAGCGATGGGATTTGAAAAATGTTAGTGTTACAAAGGGGGAGGGCATGGCAAAAAAGGTTATATTATGTGTGTGACCCAGCTGTGCAGCTCGAGTTAAAAGGCTTTTATTTTTACGGTAAATAATATTATTATATGGATTTTAAAATGATCAAAATGTGTGCTTTTGTGAAGACAAAATCGAGTATACTCAAGATAACCTATGACCCTGTTTATCAAGAATTTAAAATAACATGTTTACGTAAAGTTTACTAATGAGCTAATTTTATACGGTCAAATGCCTTTACAACCGTCTAGTTCCACTGCGAATTGACAATGACGGACTGGTATGTTAACGTTACTGATCAAATTGGAGGCTTTTATGGAGGCAAAGTAAAGTATACAAAAATAGGTATACTCGAAATAACCTAAACTTATTTTTCACAAGTTTAGCATGATAGTGTTTTATGTATCCAAAAAACACAATTTTTGGGATCTAAAATATAAACAAAAATTTATTTTTAGTCAAAATTATTGATTGATAAATTATGTTAAGGGCATGTCCTTAAAACAAAATATTTTTTTATACGCATATTTGGTCTTACTCATTTATGCTGTATTTTTATGAAGATCAACTGACTTTTGACAAAAACAAAACATTTTATTGCAAACGCGGCAAAATCTGGAAACAACATTAACAAAATTCATATAGTTTTGACAAAAACATTTCTCTTTTTGCAATAAGAACATACATAGTCCTTGAATGTTTGCTTGTATGTCCTTCTTCGCCACAATAGCCTCTTTTTCACCTTTAGAAGGCATATTTTTTTAAAGTTAAAGTAAATTGTGTCTTTGTGAATCCTCTGATAAATATTTTTTCTCCAGTGCTTAAATTGGAATGAAACAACAAAAACCATATTTAAACTGTACAGTTATATGTGTATAAAAATAATACTTTTCAAATTTATTTTTCCTATATTGAAGATAATAATTCTCACCCTGGTTATGCGAGTCCAATTTTTAAAAGTTCTCAGTGTGAGTATTAGATGCCCAGAACCTTAAAAGATGAATGAAATATATAGAATGATTAAAAATTCATGAGGAATCTAATTACTGATGTCCTCATTCAAGATAGTTGTTAAATGTAATTTTTCTACGTGAAGCCTTGTTCACCCCTTTTACCCTCATGCTAACATTGAAATTTTGTAGTCTTCTCTTATTTCCTCTTCAGAAAGATCCTTCTGAATCAACTTATTTTCATGATTTTTAAATAAAATTTTTATTTGTTAAAAGTCTTAAGATTGGAGCACAATCCTTCAAATTCTGTCATAATATCTGTTACATTAAAAAAAAACACAATAGAAGCGATGACAACTTCCTATACTTTGGGTCCTATCGAGCCTGGCATTCTTGCCAACTTGAGTAAGCACACGGTTGTGGGGCAACGAAACACCAGGTTATACAGTCTCAAAATATATTTTTGGAAAACAGTGTAAAACAATAAATGTAAATTTTAACAAATAAAATAGTTTTTTTTTTAAACTAACATTTTAGGGGTCTTTCCTCTTGTTTTTATGTTTAATTTCAATGATGGAAAGTTCTTTTATCAAAGATGAAAAAGTTGAAATGGTTCTCATAAAAAAAATGAAGTTGAAGCTTGTTTTGATAAAATTTTATGAGTTTTTTTTTTGAAGGTTTTTAAAGAGAAAATGTTTGGACAGGGAAATATTTCTTATCTGTTTCCACATAGCTAGCCGATGACAGGGCTAAACATCCCTGGAACAGGTACACAGGACTCATGACTGGACTAGGCATCTCAGGCCAGGGCAAAGCAGCACTTAGGACGGAAAGTCGAAGGTATGGTGTTGAGAGTTCGCACTAGGACCACCCATGGCTATGCACCGGAACCAAGCACCCTAGACAGATATAAAAACAACCTTCTAGAACAAGGGAGAACACCCTAACGTATCATTTATAACTAATTTCTAATAACGGACATGTATTTTACACAGGAAAAAAAAGAAGTAAAACAGTAACAAAAAAAACTACTGTTTACTTATGGTACGGGGCATGCCTGAGGGGCAACACTCAAAGAACATACGCCAAAAAAGCATAAAAAAAAACATATAAGTCCACACTCTATTGTATAGTGGGTACCACGGACGATAAAACTAAAAATTACTTAAAACGACAGAAAACAGTCTAATTTCTTACAAGGGCAAAAATAATCAAGGCACACACGCAGCAAATATTTACCTCAAATCATCCTGAGGGCGACATTCCGCATGGCAGGTAACCTAATACCTCCCAGGGAGTTGACGTGAGGCCTCCTCAATCTGTAGCACAAAGAAAAATACAGAATAAAAAATAGTCAATATTGAAATAAACTGGAGGGAAAACGCTTAAAAAAAATCGAATATAATTACCATCGATCGGCTGATAAGCCACGGTCTAGCCGGCCATTTTCCGTATCCTATACGGTCAAAAAGAAATCCTCGAAAATCGCCACCTCAAACGCCAAACACAGGCAACGGGCACTTCCACGAAGACTTCCTTCTTTTTATGGGACCTCTGCGGATTCCGTCTACGACGATTTCAGGTTGCAAAGGCCGCCATGGGCACGACTTCTTTTCGGTATTCTTGGAAAAGAAAAATTAAACGTGGCACTCAAAACGGTGCCGGAAAAGAAGTGTTTCCTTCCCTCCAGAAAATCTCAGACGCTAAAAAAGAAGCTTCCTGCGGGTAAACGATTGGTCAAAAACCTCAGAGGCGCGAAAACTACAGTCGAAAATCGCTTATCCTGATTACCATATTAGGTGATGCTGCTGAAAACGCATTACAATTGGGCGATCTTTCTGATATGGGCAAAAATCGACAGGGGCTGGGGTCCAAATTCTACTTTTCGAATGCGACAGGTTCAAGTCGGAAGTCTCTATTCATCAACCTAAGACAGACAAAGACAACGAAGCGGTGTTGTCAGATTTCCTTCTGTATCAGCGGGATAGGGAGAGATCACGTGACGAACAGAAGTTAACAACAAGGCATTGGTTGCAGTAGTGAGCAAGAAATGGACTTTATCTTTTTGGGAGTACCAATAAACAATAAGTGTAGACACTTGGTTTTCTCGAAAACGGCTCAGCAGTAACGTAATGTGCAACTTTAAATCACAGTTATGTGACGTGAAGTTAGTCACTGTATACTCCCAGGATTTCGCCTATGACAATCTGGCAACGTCGTCCCAAACGTCACGGTCAGCTGGCGGTCGAATTTAATTTTGAAAAACCATAAAATGCCTAAAAAAAAACACGGATTTTCGCCAAGAAAAAGACCACTTTCCGGCACTCCAAGCCTTCCCAAATAATCCAGGTGAGTCTCAGTTTCCTTCCGTGTAGGTAACATACGGATCCTTGACAAATATCTCTCTCCCCTTTACTGTTTGTTTACCTCTTTAGAATGATTATAAACCTCCTTTATTTCGAATTTCTTATACTTTTAGGCCAGTCTCGAGTCGTATGAGGACAGATGATCGCCTCGTTTGAATAAATAAACTGAATATCTATCAAAATTTAACCTGTTAAAGTCTGCACAGCCTGTCGTATAATCCACAGGAAATATGGACCCTACAGACCAACAATGCACACAGAGACAAGCAAGACGGTCCACACTTGACATGGCTAGGCTGTACGAGGTTGGGCAATGCCCTTTAAGGAATTCACGCATACTTGAAACCAAAATAAAACCAACAGGTGAGTGTTGTGTCAACTGACGACAAAGGTAGAGTAATTTTGTAATATCAATACCATATGATTGGTGACAACCTTGGTCCTGTTATTTTTAGGACTTATTGGACCCCCTAAAGCCTGACATGTGCAAATTGGGGACCGATCAGTAACAGAAACTGCCAACCACTGACACATCACTAGTGACAAGAATCTACCACTCAACAAATGAACCGACACTAGTTTCTAGTAAGTATAAGACCGCTAAGTCTCTCTTTGTTTGACACGGTTTATAAAACTAACCTTTATTATCTACTTTAGTTTCGGGTGTTAAGTAGTTGACGGAAGGAGAATTTGATATAATCAATAAAAAAAACAAAGGCTTACCAATCTAGTAAGTTGGCGGTTTAAACTATGCGCTAGAAAGACCGTTTTGGTGTTAAGTTAGTAAAATTATGTTATTTTTTCCTTGTTTCAGGTTACTGCAGAGCCAGAGCAACCTTTCTTGGACTGGTTAAACTATACAAGAAAATACGAAGTTTCATTGAACTGTAGACTGTATATCATTAGTTAATATAAAAGAAAGATGGATGTTGTAATGTTATTTTTGGAAAACACATGATTTGCCACAGTAATTAAATTTATTGGTTTATTAAAAAGGGTTCAATGGTGTTTTATTTGAAATATTGAGGTTTGCTTTGTTTTGAAAGAAAAAGTTAAACAGAGTAAAATGCCTCCACATAAAATAATCATAATTCCAGTATAATTCAACCTCAGTCCAACAGAAAATATTGTTTTTCCAGCGCATTCGCCATAAAATAGTAGGATATAGAATAAACAAAATGCTCAGACATATAGTAAAGATGATTGACTTAAAGATTTTTCCAGGGTATTAGAAGGGTGTTTTGAAGAATTATTTTTTTTTCTAAGGGATATTGTTAGGGAAATATTAAACCGTTACACTCCCCCTTTCCTCCGTCAGAGGTGAACACCGATTAACTTTGAATTAAACTTCGGGTATCGTTTCGACAAGTTATTCCAAATCCATTACTGTGACCTATCCCTCACCGCTGGATTGATCCCAATACCATGTGCATCCCACCAAAAAACAAAAAGCGAATCGACAACTGTGCGGCCTCGACAACACCTGTACCTTAGTGCCCGCAAGGAAAGTATTTTAACCAATACCTTCAAAACTGTGAAACCTTGAAGAGGAAAAAACGTAGTAAAACCTTTGAAACCTTGAAGAGGAAAAGAAAAAGTAGCTAAAATTTTAACCACTACTGAAACTTACATGCTAAGTAACGCAGCAGTATCGCGTGCAACCCCTTGTTGCAGGCGACACTACCTAGTGGAGCTATAATGAATAGCTACCACTAATAAAACCAAAATAATATAATTTTGACAGGTTATCCCAAATCCATTACTGCTGCTCATCTCCCACCGCCAGGTTGAACCCAACACCAGTAGCCCGGACTCCTCATAGTTGATTGGCCCGCCTCAGCTACCAATTGAAGAGCCCGAACCCCCCAAATGCGAATCTCCGCCGCATAAGGCCACGTCAGATGCCCATCCATCCTGACACACCATCAGGAGGCAAGCAAAAGCGGTGACGGTGAAACCGAGCAGCACCCAATAGACGGGGACCCGTACCGAAAGGCCGAAAAAGAAATAATAAGAAAATGAACCCCCCCCAATATACCTTGAAGACTCCCCAGAGTGACAAAGCACCGATCAACCCAGAACGCCGGAAAGCAATCCTCCAGACTGTGATGGTGCTGCCGAGACGTCAGTATACCTAACGGAACCTACATCATTAGGCACGCTGCGATGGTAGTTCGACCCAGCAGGCTAAAATTGCACAAGGTGCTAGGGCAGCACCTGTCTCGTTCAATAGCCCTCACCACAGTCTAAAGGACCACGTCCCCGCACCCAAGGAAGACCAGCCCTCGCCCGGAAGTCAACCTGGCATACCAAAATACACACAAAAAGGGAAAAAAAGGTCGGGGATACTATCCACCGAAGAAAAAAAACTCAAACTTCTTCGACAGGACTTTGAACAACATATGCGTATTTGTTGTCCCCCATAGAGTCTCTACAGATCCTGTCAAACGCGCAAGTCTAAAAAAGACAAGAAGGAAGAAGCTTAAGAAGACATTTGATGTTCAGTCTTAATGGAGCTAACTAGAGCCTTGTAATCGGAAATCTGCCAAGTTCTAGCGCCAAATACAGAGAAACCCACCACTAACCCGATTCAGCAACTGCCTGAAAAAGATGTAAAATCCAGGCCAGTTACCACCAGAAAAAAATTATGAAGTATAGAAAAAGAAAAGAAATGAACTTTTTTGTATATACGTATCTGTCGCTACAAATTAAGACTATCGTCGTCGTCTTCTGCAACGACCACCGGTTTCAAGTCCTGGACGTACCAATTTCCAACAACTTCCCATCCAAATCCTCAAGCCGATACGTCACAGTACCTAGCTTTTTCCGGACACGAAACGGTCCAACATACTTAGGGCACAACTTGGCGTTAACGAAATTCAGGGCGTCCGATTGAACTTTATTCTTCCTCCATACGAGATCTCCCGGTATAAATGACACTTCTCGACGTCTCAAATTGTAACGACCACTATTACGATCTGAAGACTTTTTAATATTTACCATGACAGCTTGGTAAAGCTTTTTGAAGCCATCTAGCCTCTTCTCTATGACAGGTTTAGGATCCTTATTTATGGCATAAGAATACTCTCGACCGTCGGAAACATACTCTCGACCAAAGTTAATATAATATGGCGAAAACCCAGTAGCTTCACTTTTTGAAGTTCGAATCGCACACGCGAGCGCTGGCAAATTAGCGTCCCAACGACGATGGTTATCTCCTACATAAGTCGAAATCATAGTTTTGACCACTCGGTTTGCTCGTTCGCACGGGTCAGCCTGTGGATGATAAACAGCTGTGTAGGAGAGCTTGAAGTTATACTTTTCTGCGAGACTCTGGAGTTCTTTACTTTTCATCTGGCTGCCGTTATCGCATATTACATATTGCGGAACTCCGAAGGTTAGAATAATATCATTCTCTAAGTGCTTACAAATAAAATTCGCAGTAGCAGCACGACCAGGAAAAACTGCTACGTACTTGCTGAAATAATCGCTTATAACCAACAAGTGGGTATTCCCCTGTTTCGAACTTCGAGGAAGTGGACCGACAAAATCAAGACTTATTACTTGCCATGGTTGAGTAGGTTCTGGAGCGCGTCCCATGTGACCTGCTGGCGCTTTCTGCTCAACTTTAAACTTCGCACAAGTCTGACAGCGGTTAACATAGCGGGTTACATCGCAACGCATCTTGGGCCAGTAATACCTAGTTTTCAGTCTATTGTACGTTTTAAAAATGCCGAAATGACCAAAGCGGACATCATGACTCTCTGTTAAAATCTTCGATCTATAGTCTTTCGGAATGACAATTTTCCAGTAATCAGATCCTTGGGCTAATTCAGGAATGGCACATTTAACATATTTGTATAATATCTTGTTTTCTATACGCCACTGAGAATACTTTAATGGAGAGGTGTTTACTAGGTTTTTCATCCTTAAATACCACGCATCTTTAGTATCAGAAAAGTCATATTTTTGGTTTTCTATGGTAACGCTGTCTACATTAGGGACTGACCTAGAAAGAAAATCTGGCACGACATGGTCACGACCTTTTCGATGAATAATCTGGTAATTAAATGATTGTAGCCTTAATGCCCAACGCGCCAATCTGCCTGAAGGGTCTTTCAGATTGTGTAGCCACACCAAAGAGCTATGGTCGGTTATGACCGTAAAGTTGGTAAGTTCCAAATAGGGTTTGAGTTTCTCCGTAGCCCATACAACAGCTAGACACTCACGTTCTGTAGTCGAAAATTGTTTTTCCTGTTTTGTCAATGACCTAGATATGTAACAAATCACCTTTTCGCCTTCGTCGAACTGTTGCGTTAATACAGCTCCTATGCCAAATGCGGATGCATCCGTTTGTAAAGTAAATGGCTTTGTGAAATCAGGACATGTAAGAATGGGGGCTGAGACTAAAGCAGTCTTAAGCTTGCAAAAAGCGGTTTCACACTCTGGAGTCCAACGAAAAGCCACGTTTTTCATCGTAAGACGAGTCAAGGGAGCGACTACTGAGGAAAACTCGGGAACGAATCGCCGATACCAGCTCGCCATGCCGAGAAAACTTCGGACACCTTTCACTGTTGTTGGGGCAGGAACATTAATGATCGCTTCGACCTTGTCAACATCGCATTGAAGGCCCTTAGCAGTAACCGTAAAACCAAGAAATTTAAGACTGGGACGGCAAAATTTGCACTTTTCGGGACTCACAGTAAGTCCTGCAGCCAGCAACCGATCCAAGACAAGTCCCACAATACGAAGATGTGTCGAAAACGATGGAGCAATGATTATGACGTCATCCAAATATTGGAACACGTAGGGTTGGAGATCTACGCCAATAACGGTGTCAATCAGTCTCTGCCAACAAGCAGGCGCATTTGTCAGACCAAATGGCATCCTTTTAAATTGAAACAGGCCTCTGCCTGGCACTGTGAAAGCTGTAAGTTCTCTACACGATTCTTTGACACTTACCTGCCAATATGCAGAGCGTATGTCCATGGAACTTATATATTTTGCCTCGCGCAGTCGATCCAAGATGGCGGAGATGTACGGGATCGGGTAAGCGTCCTTTGTTGTGGCTTTATTTAAAGCCCTATAGTCTACGCAAAACCTAAACTTGCCGTCCGACTTGGGAACCAGTAAGACCGATGATGACCAAGCACTTTTGGACTTTTCGATGACATCCAACTCTAGCATTTTGTCGAGTTCCTCATCAATTAGCTTCTGTTTCAAAGGTGATACAGGATAATACCTCTGTTTGATGGGTTTGGTACCTGGTTCCAGGAGTATCTCATGCTCATACACTGAGGTAAACCCCAAGCCATCTTTCATTCCTGCAAACTTTTCTTTTAACAGGGTATCTAACTGAACTTGTTGTTCAGGTGTAAGGACTGATAGGGAACCAACCTCTTCCGTCTTCACTACAGTAGCTGAAGAACACTTGACCTGATCTAAAAAATCTTCGAAAAACTGTTGTTTACTAATAGCCTCGCAATCAACTGCACTATTACCGAAACTCCACTGGTCGCGTCTCAAATCAGGAAGAATATCCATAGAAATAATAAAATCGACACCCAGGATCAAGGGTGGGGGAAATCAGGGACTACCATCACAGGTAAAACACGGATACGACCCATAAGTAAAAATGGAACGTCAACAGTTCCCTCAATATTCGCTGTCTGTCCATTGGCTACAACACATTTGGACCGACGACTCCTATCCAACTTTAATCCTAGTTCCTGGAAAGTTCTCCATCCAGACTCCCCAGCAATCGTGGAACTCGCACCGGAATCCAAAAGAGCCAAAATAGACTGACCTAAAACGTCAACATTCAAGGACGGCCGCCTGTCTCCAGCAGCATGCGACAACGCATAAGAGAGAAAAGTCTGTTCCGCCGTGGGAGTTTGATATTGGGTCACTAGACGATGGTCTAATGACCCTGTTCGGCGTTTCCCGAATTCGAACAGTTTGGACAGTTCCTGGTAGTAAAACCCTCCTTGGAACATCGGTAACATTTCAGTTTTTTCTCAGGACAGTTCACTCTAGCATGACCTTTAGCTTTGCAATGCCAACAGACTATTTCCCTGGATTGGTTACGTGACGGCGTATCAACAGTGTGCACAGTCTATATTTTATTTATACACGACGTTTCGATCAGTACAATCTCTGATCGTCTTCAGGTGCAAACTACAATCAATTCCTAAGGCTACGTACTTATATACTGTGAGAAATCACTCAACCTTGAAGTTTAAGAAGTTGGCTCCGCCCAAGGAGGGGCTTCCAAATATTTGGGATTTCAACACTTGGTTTACTGAAAATACCCTGATTCTGCCCAATAAAGGCAGCTTCAAGGAATTTTCGTTTCTTCCAGTGTGACTCCTTGTGCAAAACCTTTGCTTCTGCCCACTTCATTCGGTGTTGTTTTGACCATGCATGTTCGGCAATTCCTGATTTCGTGGTTTCACCTTTTTGGGTATTCGTCTGATGTTCCTTAAGCCTAACAGATAGTGGTCTTTTAGTTTCGCCTATGTATGATTCACCACACTCACAAGGAACTTGGTAAATGCATTCCTTATTTTGTTTGTTCTCCGGTTTTGTTTTACTAAGAAGGCTTCGAATTGTATTACTAGATTTAAAAGCTGTTTTAATATTAAAGTTTTTCGCTACTCTTCGAATTTTCTCTGATACTCCTTTAACGTATGGGATTGTAAGGAATGCATTTGCCTGGTTTTGGTCATGTAATCTCTGTCCTGTTTGTTGAAATTTAGAAATAGTATCTGTTATAAGTTTCAGGCTGTAACCATTCTGCTGCAGATCCTTCTTAATGTTTCTTATTTCGATTTCCAAGTCATGAGAATTGTTACAAATTTGAACGGCTCTGTTATACAAAGTTTTGATTATGCCTCGTTTGGTTGTAGCAGAATGATTTGAACCTTGATTTAAATATTGTCCTGTGTGAGTGGGTTTACGATAGACTGTTGTTCTGATGTCGCTTTCTACTCGTGTGACCAGTACATCAAGAAAAGGAATTTGACAATTTTGCTCCAACTCCATTGTGAATTTAATGGTGGGTCTTATGTTATTTAGGTGGTGAAGAAATTCTGAAAGTTGTTGGTCATTTCCGGTCCAGACAATAAAAGTATCATCAACATATCTCAGCCAGAGTTTAGGTTTATATGTTGCGGTATCAACCGCGTGTGATTCGAACCACTCCATGTAAATATTGGCCACCACTGGCGAAAGCGATGAACCCATTGGCAGACCGTCTTCCTGAGCATAAAACCTATCTTTCACTTGAAAATAAGAGTTATGTAGGCAGCACTCCAACAACTCCATCACTCCCTCCAGCGGTAGGCTGGTACGTTCATAAAGGGATTCGTCATCAACCAGTCTCTTTCTAATAATATCTAGCGATTCCTTTATTGGGACATTGGTGTATAGACTTTCGACATCAAAACTGACAAGTCTATCCTCGGTTCCTAAAACAAAAGATTTAAGAATATTAACAAAATGGTTTGAATTTTCTACAAATGAAGCGGTCTTGCCTGCAAGAGGTTGAATAATTTTCAAAAGGAATTTAGACAGATTGCTTGTTGGAGAATTTCTGGAACTTGTAATTGGGCGTAAGGGCATTGCATCTTTGTGAATTTTGGGAAGTCCGTATAGATGAGGAGGCTTGCTATAATGTGGTGTAAGTTGAGATCTTGTATTGTCCGGAATATATCTGGAATACTTTTTCAAAATTCTATAAACCTTACTTTCGATTGATTGCGTCGGATCTTTTGGGAGAAGTTTATAGTTTCCTTTAGCAAGTACCTCTTCAACTTTCTGGTCATAGGTTTCCGTGTCCAAAATCACTGTTGCATTGCCCTTGTCTGCCGGTAAGATTTTAATTGATTTGTCCTTTTGAAGATTCTTCAACGCGATTTCCTCTGTTTTGCTTATATTAGAGGTATGCTTAATAGGTTTGTCAATAATGGTCCTTACCTGATGTCTGAACTCGTCGGCGTCTTGTCGTGGAAGAGGATGACCTTCTATGGCGGTGATGATATCGATGGTAGGTATCTTCTTAGGAGCGATGGAAAAGTTAAGTCCTTTGGCAAGTAAGTTTTCTTCTATGGGTGTCAATGTCTTCTTTGACCCATTCACGATGGTTCTTACAGCGTCGGTGGTCGATTGGCTTTGTGGCTGTTGATGGGCGAATTTCCTTTGGTGCTTTGCTTGCCAAGTCCGACAGACTTGGCATACCTTGGCTATTAAGCATACCTCTAATATAAGCAAAACAGAGGAAATCGCGTTGAAGAATCTTCAAAAGGACAAATCAATTAAAATCTTACCGGCAGACAAGGGCAATGCAACAGTGATTTTGGACACGGAAACCTATGACCAGAAAGTTGAAGAGGTACTTGCTAAAGGAAACTATAAACTTCTCCCAAAAGATCCGACGCAATCAATCGAAAGTAAGGTTTATAGAATTTTGAAAAAGTATTCCAGATATATTCCGGACAATACAAGATCTCAACTTACACCACATTATAGCAAGCCTCCTCATCTATACGGACTTCCCAAAATTCACAAAGATGCAATGCCCTTACGCCCAATTACAAGTTCCAGAAATTCTCCAACAAGCAATCTGTCTAAATTCCTTTTGAAAATTATTCAACCTCTTGCAGGCAAGACCGCTTCATTTGTAGAAAATTCAAACCATTTTGTTAATATTCTTAAATCTTTTGTTTTAGGAACCGAGGATAGACTTGTCAGTTTTGATGTCGAAAGTCTATACACCAATGTCCCAATAAAGGAATCGCTAGATATTATTAGAAAGAGACTGGTTGATGACGAATCCCTTTATGAACGTACCAGCCTACCGCTGGAGGGAGTGATGGAGTTGTTGGAGTGCTGCCTACATAACTCTTATTTTCAAGTGAAAGATAGGTTTTATGCTCAGGAAGACGGTCTGCCAATGGGTTCATCGCTTTCGCCAGTGGTGGCCAATATTTACATGGAGTGGTTCGAATCACACGCGGTTGATACCGCAACATATAAACCTAAACTCTGGCTGAGATATGTTGATGATACTTTTATTGTCTGGACCGGAAATGACCAACAACTTTCAGAATTTCTTCACCACCTAAATAACATAAGACCCACCATTAAATTCACAATGGAGTTGGAGCAAAATTGTCAAATTCCTTTTCTTGATGTACTGGTCACACGAGTAGAAAGCGACATCAGAACAACAGTCTATCGTAAACCCACTCACACAGGACAATATTTAAATCAAGGTTCAAATCATTCTGCTACAACCAAACGAGGCATAATCAAAACTTTGTATAACAGAGCCGTTCAAATTTGTAACAATTCTCATGACTTGGAAATCGAAATAAGAAACATTAAGAAGGATCTGCAGCAGAATGGTTACAGCCTGAAACTTATAACAGATACTATTTCTAAATTTCAACAAACAGGACAGAGATTACATGACCAAAACCAGGCAAATGCATTCCTTACAATCCCATACGTTAAAGGAGTATCAGAGAAAATTCGAAGAGTAGCGAAAAACTTTAATATTAAAACAGCTTTTAAATCTAGTAATACAATTCGAAGCCTTCTTAGTAAAACAAAACCGGAGAACAAACAAAATAAGGAATGCATTTACCAAGTTCCTTGTGAGTGTGGTGAATCATACATAGGCGAAACTAAAAGACCACTATCTGTTAGGCTTAAGGAACATCAGACGAATACCCAAAAAGGTGAAACCACGAAATCAGGAATTGCCGAACATGCATGGTCAAAACAACACCGAATGAAGTGGGCAGAAGCAAAGGTTTTGCACAAGGAGTCACACTGGAAGAAACGAAAATTCCTTGAAGCTGCCTTTATTGGGCAGAATCAGGGTATTTTCAGTAAACCAAGTGTTGAAATCCCAAATATTTGGAAGCCCCTCCTTGGGCGGAGCCAACTTCTTAAACTTCAAGGTTGAGTGATTTCTCACAGTATATAAGTACGTAGCCTTAGGAATTGATTGTAGTTTGCACCTGAAGACGATCAGAGATTGTACTGATCGAAACGTCGTGTATAAATAAAATATAGACAATGGAAGTCCGAAACACAGAGTTAATTTCAAACACATCATTGTCTCAAACTTTCAGTGTGCACAGTGCTTCGTTGGGAGGTGCGCTTATAAGCTAAGTTAGGTTCGGGAAAATTCGTGGAGGTAGGTGGTGGAGCAAATTTTTCTGTTCGGTACATGGTCTCTTCTACTTCACTTCCTAATTCGATGAGGTGGTCAATGCTCTCAATATTTTGCAATACAAGGGCTCGTTGTAAAGGAGGTAACATGTTCCTTCTGATCAGGGCCACTTGCTCACTCATAGGTAACGGTGGTCTAAGTTGACGAAACAAACTTTGCATGCGGGTTACATACAGACCAAAGCGTTCATCTGAACCTTGAGTACGTTTAGGGATTTCCCTTCGCAAGGCAATGATCATGAGGAAGAAATGTTCTCCTCAACTGAGCTTCAAAATCGTTCCAGTCACGAAAAGTGTCTCTTCGGACCCTATACCAATCCATTGCATCTCCTTTCAGAAATTCTCCCATAGCTCTTGAAGCTATCAGTTGCTCCTTGGAAATATTTCTGGAAAGACATTTATCTTCCAGACTATCCAAAAATGAGTTTAGGCTTGAATGTCCATCATAGCAAAGGTTCCACTTCTCAAAGCTGTTAAGTTGAGATACCGTTGGGTTCATCAAAACATGGGACAAGTTAGAGTTAGCCAAAGGAACTTGAGGTGGCTCTGTCCTTCGGTGTTGCAAAAAATCAGGGACTGGTTGGTATTCTCTTCGGTGAGGTATTTCTTCGGTATGCCTCTGTGGTAAAGAGTGGGAATAATGATGAGGTTCCGTACTGAACCTAGTTCTTTCAGTGGATAGGGTTTCGATCAATGGACCACGAGACTCCAAAACTGAAGGACGACTGATCGGTGAAAAGTCTGAAACATGGGGTTGAGAAAAACACTCAGGTCTCATCGAAGAAACAGCAGGACCAGCAGGATAAAATCTATAATCGGATGCAGGGGCAGCACTATAATCAGGAGGGTACTGAAAACTAACTCGTCTACGCTCCACAGATGGATTTGGTTAAAGGGGCCTATAGGGGTCACGAGGAATTTCAACTGCTCGAAAAGGATCTTGAAATTGAAACCTTTGAGAATAACCAGCACTGGGTAGAGGCTGTGAGATTTCCGGAATATTCCTTGGTTGCTCATTAAAATTACCAAACTCAATATTCCTGTTCTGTGCTGGAGGTAAGACTTCATCAACATTCTGGGGCTCAGGAGAATCACAAAGAAAAGGGTTGGTGTTGTTATGAGATCGCTCACTTTCAGCGGGTAAAGCTAATCCCTGCAAAGCTTGTGGGTGAGTAGCTGACTGTGTAGCTGAGTTATTTCTAATAGCTGGGCGTGAAGAAACAATAATTTGATGGTTTTGTCGTGCAGCTGAGTTGTTGGTAGCTGTAGCTGAGTTTGTTGTAGCTGTAGCTGAGTAGCTATGTTGACTATATGATTGTGAAAAACCATTAATTGGTTGATTTTGTTGTGTAGCTGAGTTGTTGGTAGCTGTAGCTAAGTAGCTGTGTTGAGTAGCTGCGTTATTATGGATATCTAAGCTTAAAAAATCAGTTCTTGGTACATTTTCTTGTGTAGCTGAGTTGTTTGTAGCTGTAGCTGAGTAGCTGGATTGAGTATTTGGGTGTGAAGAACCATTAATTAGCTGATTTTGTTGTGTAGCTGAGTTGTTGGTAGCTGTAGCTGAGTAGCTGTGTTGAGTATCTGGGTTATTATGGTTAGCTAAGCTCAAAAAGTTAGTTCTTGGTACATTTGATTGGGTAGCTGAGTTGTTGGTAGCTGTAGCTGAGTTGTTGGTAGCTGTAGCTGAGTGGCAAGAACCACTATTTGGGTTGCTTGGTGGTATAGCTGAGTTACCAGTAGTAGCTGAGTGTGAAAAACCGGTATTTTGGTGGTATGGCTGTGAAACTGAGTTGCTGTTAGTTAACTGTAGCTGTGCTTCTGTCGGTAAACCGACTCCAAGGTCTATCATTGGTTCATCAGAAGCTGTGGTAGCTGGATGACTAACAACTTCAGAATGTGAACTATGCTCTTCTGTTGGTATCCCGGAAGATTCCTCGGAAAGATTTTCAAGCAGATCACCCAAAAAGTCCTGTGCACTACCAGCTAGGCCCAAGGTTGCTATGTTGTAAACGCCTTCCAATGCTCTCAACAATCCACAACACAAGTCCCTCAAACTATCTTTTCGTCTCGCTTCCTCTTCGGTATCTGGGTGAATTAAATTTATCCTTCCCCGAACATGAAATAATCTTGTGTGAATTCTCTTAAATTCATTATCTCTGTTGTTCTTGTCAAATTCCTGTATACTCTCACCAAGCTCATCCAACTTTGCTCGACAAATAGCTAACTCTCGAATAGGATCAAAACAAACACGAGCTCTGGTGTTTCCAGACCTTTCTTCAGCAAAAACAGCCCTCAGCTGTGCCCTTTTGTCCCGAGCTGCAAAGTTTTTGATTTCCACTCCTCGGCTTTCCAGCTCGTATGTGATCTCATCACTAAGTAAACGATTCACCTCCATATTTTCCTGAAGCACCAACGCACCAACACCAAATCAAACAAATATCCTGTCTTTCAACCTCAAAAAGGTCAGGCTATGAAGTGTAACGGTTTCGGTTCAGGGAAAAAGTGACAAAAAAAACTTGCCAAAAACACTTGTTTTTGTAAGAGGCGCAAAAATAATTTAAATAAGAAAAACACAGAGAAAAGGGGACTCAATTTAGTCACTGTTTACTGTGACAGCAAAAAACTACCAGAAACTAGTTTCGGGGTAAACGCTGCTTAAAAAAATAATTGCCGCTTGTAAAAAAAAATAACAAACAACTAACTTAAACTAACAATACACTTAAACACTAATTCGTTTACGAATTCTTTTCCGGATATATATCTAGCCGACCTAGACTTCGAAGACTTTGACACATCAACACCCTTATATAAGAGAGAAATTATTGTGGAAACAAGCAAGGAATAAAAATTTTTAAAAATATATTTTTGATTTACTATTAAGACTTTCTTTGGATTTACCATGCTTTGAAAAAAATATATATTTCTGATTTAACAACAAAATATCTGATTGATGATGCTTTAAAAAATATTTCAACTTAATAAACATTGAAAAAAACAAAAGTTTGGGATTTTCTTTGCTTTAAAAAAAAATTTTTCGTTTCATTATGCTTTGAGAAAGAAAAACATTTATTTACTTTGCTTTGAAAAAAATACTTTTTAGAAAAATTCTGATTTGATTTACTATGGTTTGTGAACAAAAAAAAATTTTGTTTTTAAAAAACATTCTTTTCCTGAAAAAAAAATCAATTAACTATGCTTTGCGAGAAGAAAAAAAATTGGTTGGGCTATGATTTGAAAAAAATTATTTTTGAATTTATTTTGCTCAGTGAGAAAACATTTTTGAATTTGCTTTACTCGGTAAAAAATTATTTTTGGGATTTGTTTTGCTCGGTAAGGAAAAAAAAATAATTTACTTCACTCGGTAAGAAAAAAAATAATTCTTGAATTTACTTTAATCGGTCAGAGAAAAAAAAAATAATATACTTCACTCGGTGAGGAAAAAAACAAACTTTGAATTTATATATTACGTTGTTCGGTAAGAAATTTTTTTTTTTTTTTAAACTACCCCACTCGGCATAGGAAAAAAAATTGAAATTCACCCCAAAAAAAAAAATTACACTAATTTTTAAAATGACTGGCTTGCTCTTAAAGAAAAATACCATTAAAAAAAAATTGCAAATGTAAACACCCCCTTCGCTTTCTCAAAGCAAAAGAAAAAAGAGAACGCTATAAAACCACTCGCTTAGGAGTACAACAGGAAAGAACCTACCTCTATACAGCCTTGTAGTACTCTACTGCAACCTATCTTCTTTCTTGAAGCCAAAGTACCATGGTATTTCATTGCCAAGGCAACCCAACAACCAAAAACTTTTTTAAAAAACCAAAAAAGAAAAGTACACCTACTCCAAAGAACAGAGAACCACGTGGGCAGCCAGTGTTACATTAAAAAAAAACACAATAGAAGCGATGACAACTTCCTATACTTTGGGTCCTATCGAGTCTGGCATTCTTGCCAACTTGAGTAAGCACACGGTTGTGGGGCACTTAGCAACGAAACACCAGGTTATACAGTCTCAAAATATATTTTTGGAAAACAGTGTAAAACAATAAATGTAAATTTTAACAAATAAAATAGTTTTTTTTTAAACTAACATTTTAGGGGTCTTTCCTCTTGTTTTTATGTTTAATTTCAATGATGGAAAGTTCTTTTAACAAAGATGAAAAAGTTGAAATGGTTCTCATAAAAAAAAAATGAAGTTGAAGCTTGTTTTGATAAGTTTTGATAAAATTTTATGAGTTTTTTTTTTGAAGGTTTTTAAAGAGAAAATGTTTGGACAGGGAAATATTTCTTATCTGTTTCCACATAGCTAGCCGATGACAGGGCTAAACATCCCTGGAACAGGTACACAGGACTCATGACTGGACTAGGCATCTCAGGCTAGGGCAAAGCAGCACTTAGGACGGAAAGTCGAAGGTATGGTGTTGAGAGTTCGCACTAGGACCACCCATGGCTGTGCACCGGAACCAAGCACCCTAGACAGATATAAAAACAACCTTATAGAACAAGGGAGAACACCCTAACGTATCATTTATAACTAATTTCTAATAACGGACATGTATTTTACACAGGAAAAAAAAGAAGTAAAACAGTAACACAAAAAAAACTACTGTTTACTTATGGTACGGGGCATGCCTGAGGGGCAACACTCAAAGTACATACGCCAAAAAAGCATAAAAAAAAAACATATAAGTCCACACTCTATTGTATAGTGGGTACCACGGACGATAAAACTAAAAATTACTTAAAACGACAGAAAACAGTCTAATTTCTTACAAGGGCAAAAATAATCAAGGCACACACGCAGCAAATATTTACCTCAAATCATCCTGAGGGCGACATTCCGCATGGCAGGTAACCTAATACCTCCCAGGGAGTTGACGTGAGGCCTCCTCAATCCGTAGCACAAAGAAAAATACAGAATAAAAAATAGTCAATATTGAAATAAACTGGAGGGAAAACGCTTAAAAAAAATCGAATACAATTACCATCGATCGGCTGATAAGCCACGGTCTAGCCGGCCATTTTCCGTATCCTATACGGTCAAAAAGAAATCCTCGAAAATCGCCACCTCAAACGCCAAACACAGGCAACGGGCACTTCCACGAAGACTTCCTTCTTTTTATGGGACCTCTGCGGATTCCGTCTACGACGATTTCAGGTTGCAAAGGCCGCCATGGGCACGACTTCTTTTCGGTATTCTTGGAAAAGAAAAATTAAACGTGGCACTCAAAACGGTGCCGGAAAAGAAGTGTTTCCTTCCCTCCAGAAAATCTCAGACGCTAAAAAAGAAGCTTCCTGCGGGTAAACGATTGGTCAAAAACCTCAGAGGCGCGAAAACTACAGTCGAAAATCGCTTATCCTGATTACCATATTAGGTGATGCTGCTGAAAACGCATTACAATTGGGCGATCTTTCTGATATGGGCAAAAATCGACAGGGGCTGGGGTCCAAATTCTACTTTTCGAATGCGACAGGTTCAAGTCGGAAGTCTCTATTCATCAACCTAAGACAGACAAAGACAACGAAGCGGTGTTGTCAGATTTCCTTCTGTATCAGCGGGATAGGGAGAGATCACGTGACGAACAGAAGTTAACAACAAGGCATTGGTTGCAGTAGTGAGCAAGAAATGGACTTTATCTTTTTGGGAGTACCAATAAACAATAAGTGTAGACACTTGGTTTTCTCGAAAACGACTCAGCAGTAACGTAATGTGCAACTTTAAATCACAGTTATGTGACGTGAAGTTAGTCACTGTATACTCCCAGGATTTCGCCTATGACAATCTGGCAACGTCGTCCCAAACGTCACGGTCAGCTGGCGGTCGAATTTAATTTTGAAAAACCATAAAATGCCTAAAAAAAAACACGGATTTTCGCCAAGAAAAAGACCACTTTCCGGCACTCCAAGCCTTCCCAAATAATCCAGGTGAGTCTCAGTTTCCTTCCGTGTAGGTAACATAAGGATCCTTGACAAATATCTCTCTCCCCTTTACTGTTTGTTTACCTCTTTAGAATGATTATAAACCTCCTTTATTTCGAATTTCTTATACTTTTAGGCCAGTCTCGAGTCGTATGAGGACAGAGGATCGCCTCGTTTGAATAAATAAACTGAATATCTATCAAAATTTAACCTGTTAAAGTCTGCACAGCCTGTCGTATAAACCACAGGAAATATGGACCCTACAGACCAACAATGCACACAGAGACAAGCAAGATGGTCCACACTTGACATGGCTAGGCTGTACGAGGTTGGGCAATGCCCTTTAAGGAATTCACGCATACTTGAAACCAAAATAAAACCAACAGGTGAGTGTTGTGTCAACTGACGACAAAGGTAGAGTAATTTTGTAATATCAATACCATATAATTGGTGACAACCTTGGTCCTGTTATTTTTAGGACTTATTGGACCCCCTAAAGCCTGAAATGTGCAAATTGGGGACCGATCAGTAACAGAAACTGCCAACCACTGACACATCACTAGTGACAAGAATCTACCACTCAACAAATGAACCGACACTAGTTTCTAGTAAGTATAAGACCGCTAAGTCTCTCTTTGTTTGACACGGTTTATAAAACTAACCTTTATTATCTACTTTAGTTTCGGGTGTTAAGTAGTTGACGGAAGGAGAATTTGATATAATCAATAAAAAAAACAAAGGCTTACTAATCTAGTAAGTTGGCGGTTTAAACTATGCGCTAGAAAGACCGTTTTGGTGTTAAGTTAGTAAAATTATGTTATTTTTTCATTGTTTCAGGTTACTGCAGAGCCAGAGCAACCTTTCTTGGACTGGTTAAACTATACAAGAAAATACGAAGTTTCATTGAACTGTAGACTGTATATCATTAGTTAATATAAAAGAAAGATGGATGTTGTAATGTTATTTTTGGAAAACACATGATTTGCCACAGTAATTAAATTTATTGGTTTATTAAAAAGGGTTCAATGGTGTTTTATTTGAAATATTGAGGTTTGCTTTGTTTTGAAAAAAAAAGTTAAACAGAGTAAAATGCCTCCACACAAAATAATCATAATTCCAGTATAATTCAACCTCAGTCCAACAGAAAATATTGTTTTTCCAGCGCATTCGCCATAAAATAGTAGGATATAGAATAAACAAAATGCTCAGACATATAGTAAAGATGATTGACTTAAAGATTTTTCCAGGGTATTAGAAGGGTGTTTTGAAGAATTATTTTTTTTTCTAAGGGATATTGTTAGGGAAATATTGAACCGTTACATATCACCATAATTTTCATCAAAATAAACAAAATTTTATTAAATAATGAATCATATGGGAAAAAAATTGGTATGCAAAAATCGCTAGCTAACTTGTTTCTTGAAAGTTGAGCTCTCTTCAAGTCTAAATGTGGCTGATGTTGCGTCCTGGGAGGCATTTGTATCAAATATCATATAATCCATATGATGGGCAACTGAAAACTGATGGAAACAAAACATTTTTACTTATATTGTATATAGAATAAAATCTGGTACTTACATTATTTTTATGGATGTCCTTGTGGGTCCCTTATGTCTTTGAAAAATAATCTACTACATGCAATGATTACTATAATTTCCTAAAGATTGGTTGTATTTCTTTTGATGTTTGGTTAAAGACATACATTTTTTCTTCAAAATTTTTTATATTTTTGTAACGTAATATGATGTAATCTTTTAATATCTATTTACCTCCTTTTATAATATCCGTAGTTCTATGTCTTAGTATTAATGATTTCCAATGTAGAAAAAGCGCTATGTAGCGGTGCAAAAACTGAGGAGGAAAGAACATTTTTTTCTTTACTTAGTAGAAATTAATAAGGCTTAACACATGTATAATTCTTAATAAATGAATGCCTATATAATCAATAAATTTAGAAAAGCAATTGATAATAGTTCAAAATTAGCTTATACTTGACCCCAAGGTTATCAGTTGTACAAAGTTAAATGGTAAACAAAAACAAGACAACAAATTATTGAGCATGCACCTTTTAAAACAGTTTGGTAGGTAGAAAGAAAAATATTAACCGCATTTGTTTTTGAGAAAATGTGATAAGAATGCATTTTTTCAAGTGGAATTAACAGAACATAATATACCTGTTTCTCCTCCCTAGATTAATGTCACGACGGTATTGAATGACAGTGTTTCCGCTGCGTTCTCGCAATATTTGAATCTCTGTAACAACAGAACCCTTACACCTAGTTGTAAAGAAAAATACAAACCTTTATATCGCACCCTTAATTCTCCTGACTTTTACATAAGACACCCCAAGTTTTGTTCTAATTGGGCCTCAAAAGAGTTATGGCAACTATGCGACCATCATTATCAGCATCTGTCTATTGATCAATTATGTATATCTAAGTATAAAAGTTTGCATTTAAAACCGAATCAATTTTAGTAATTTGTAAAAGTTTTTTTAAATTAAGCGCTTTCCATATTATCCCATTCAAACACCATATGGTTGTAATAACTTAATCAATTAGGAATCATCAATATTTTCAATCCTTTAAAAACTAGTCGCAATTAATATTTTTCACGGAAATTTTAATCAAATCGGTTTACTAGTTTTGGATATATCATGGTACATATGTACGTATCTATAGGTACTTTATGATACCATATTGAATACAGACCAACATCTTAACATTTTTAGTGAATATTTATCACAGTTATAGCTTGGAAGGGAAAATTAAAAGAAAATACTTTTTAGTCAGCAACCAGAAGGGTACAAACCCCAAGTTTCTAAGAGTGAAAGATCGTTTGAGCTATGTTAAAACAGTATCAAATTGAACTGGAATTGTTGACATATGTGGATATGTTTGTTGTCTTTGGCATATCCCTTAGAAGATGTAATCCAACCTTGCCAAATTTGGGCTAATGATGTAATAAAGGAGATCAAGGTTGTCGTTAGGAAGACATATGAAGCGGAAATATTCCATGACGTCACTAAGTGTGAATAAAAAGTGAAATTGAAACCAACAAACCGTTTATAAAATGAGTCATCATAAAAAATAAATAGCAAAAGGATAGGTGCAAATCCATATCATTCCATTCAAATACCATATGGTTGTTGTAACCTAATCAATTAGGAATCATTAATATCATGACGTCTTCATTTACAATCCTTAAAACCAGTGCAGGATACACCTGATTAACATTTTTCATGGCAATTTTATTCAAATCGGTTAAGTAGTTTCGAAAATATCTTGGCACGTATGTACATACCTATAGGTCCAGACCATTTAGTCACCAATTTCACATTCTTATATTTACCAACATACTCCATGGTTTTACCAAACACTGAATTAATCATAAGCTTGTAAAAATTCTGGTCAAAATTATTTTTACTCTGCTGTCTCTTTTTAATGTTCAAATCAATGTAAGGACTATACAGGGTGTGTTAAAAAAAGTACTGGTTTAAGTTTTAATATGCAAGGCTGATTTCACAGTGATAGGATACTCGTTATGTTACTATTTTTATTATACCATGTGTAGTAATATGATGTAAAATAAAGTACTGTATCTATAGAATATGTTTTTAGAGTAATCCTGTAGTATTTACGTATGGAACAAAAGTGATAATTTTAAAACGACGCCAGTCAGACTGTCAAAAATACACGAGTTTGACCTAATAAGTGACCCACGATTTTGCAAAACGACATGTATTGAGAGTTTTAAAAAAATGTCTTATATCAAGCAAAAATGTGGTTTTTATGCTAAATACTAATTTAGTTGAACATGTATGTAGTTGGGGTCAAAATAGAAGACCTTTTATTGTTTTATCTCTGCTTAAATCCATATAAATATTTCGAAAACAGAGAGAAAACAAAATTAATAATAACAAGCCTAGACAAGGTAGAATGTCCACCCCAAATGATATATGTCGTGATGAAGAATAGTTTTAAGTAAGTATTTTAATTTGTCAATTATTTAGCATGTAAAATTTTAGTTTGTTTATCTGACTGTGTATTTATAATGTTTTATAGGGAATAAAAATACACTTTTAACCTCTGCTTTTGGGAAGTAAAATAGGTCTTTTAATCCCTAGGACAAAAAGTAAAAATTGAACGTTAAGAGGGATTTATGTTATTCACTATTATTTCCTTCAACTTAGTTTTCTCATATCCTAAAGTTCATAAAATAGTATATCAATCGTAGGACTAAAGTGTTTTTTAATCCTGCAATAAAATATAACTTTTTGTAAATTTAACGGAAAAATACTAATAATATAGATAATTAATTAAACTATTTTTTTTTATTTTTGTTACAGATATAAGGTGCAAAATGTATCCCTTAAAGGGGATAAGGTCCATGTGGACCTTAATTTCTTTCCCACATCGGAAATGATTCAACGGAAGCTGGGAAATCTACCGCTGAGCTATGTGAGGGTCAACGTGGAGAATAATGATGAACTAAAAATTTTGGAAGACGCATGTCGGAGGTTTACATTCAATCAGCAGGATGTAAATACGGTAGAAACGTCCACACGACAGGCTCTACTACCACCCCCATCATCACCACCACAACCACCAGCCCCAAAAAGAAAGAGGAAGATAAACATCTTATCGGATGTTACAGTGATGGAACCAATTTCTATAATAGATAATGATAGTGATCAAGAATCACAATATATTGTATAATAATAATAAAACACCTGTATACAATTATAGTTTTTCAAACCAATTGTTTAACAACAATACATTTTCTTTTGCACAGCCTAAAAAATTATTGAAATGTGTAAAACAGTGAAAATTCATATTGGCTCTTTTTAACGTTTTAAAATTGGGGCAACCCAATTCGAACATATCTACAACATTATTACTTATTAAATTAGATAACCAAATTTTTTTATCCACTCCTTTAACAAAAACTGTTTCATTTTGAATAATATTTTTTATAAAATGAGTAATATTTTCTAAAGGTAAATAACTAAAGTCAAAAGTGTCCCATTCCAACCCATGTAGATTGTCTGTGTTCCATTGGGCTTGACGTCTAAAGTCCTCGTAGAGCCAGGTAGACTTCATGGGTACATTAACCATATGATGAGAAATTTCATTGGTCTCGCTGTTGAGTATAGCAATTTCTTTGCATATAAAGTCACTATCCTTATATTGAAAGCCTTGCACGTTCAGAATAAACATTTTTAAACAACTCTTACGGTGCTGGTTAAGGGGTTGTTTTTAACCAATCGATCGTGCAGTATTAAGCAGTATGCTACAGTTTTGTCAGGCACAGCTTTTTTCGTTTCAAACTCAATTCTGATATCGACTGCGCCACCTTTAAGCACGTCTTCACTCTGTCGTGAACAATCGATAACTATCAGTGGAACATTTTTCTTAAAGTTTATTGGGTAGAGACAGGGTTCGCTCTGCTCGCGATAGTAGTAGGATTTTTGAAACTGCGCATACATTTCATAGAGTATGGCATATTGATTGCTATCAAAGTCCAGGTTTAAATTATCATAGGGGAAAACCTCAGAGTTTAGGTAAACTTTTAGATTTGTTAAATGCAAGTGATCGAAACGACTCATATTTTTATCTAGCATATTTTTTCTATTGGTCTGAAAACCGATGATAATAAACCGCGGTTTTTCTAGTTGATTCGATGATTTTACAGCCCAAGTGTGACTAGTAGTGGTTTGAAGTTGAGGATATTCATACAGCTCCCAGCTTCTAAAGACAAGATTAAGGTCCCTATCTCCTTCCATAAAACTTTATTCAAAACCACCTTGTAGGTTTCTTTTTTATCCTCATTAACAATGAGAGCGTTCAAGTCAGAGTTGCTTCTTATTAGTACCAGTTCTTGGCGCACGTTTAAAATAATTTTGTGATGGTGTTAAAATACACCCATAATGGCTTTAAGTGGTAAACATGTGTTAAAATTACCAGAACCATCTAAAAGTGGTGGATTGTCTTTAACTAACCAGCCGGCGTTTAAAAGAGCATTATTATCACTCTCCTTAAATGAGCAGTAACCAGGATTTCTCACACGGTCCACAATCAGCCCTCCCAACTCGTAACGAATCTCATCGAACAGGTGTGCCAAACCGTTGTTTACAAAGTGCACATTTGTGCTGGCAGTATTATCATCTTTTAGTACCTTACCCTCAAGGTAAAGAACACTTTGGCTAGGCAAGGTATAGAGGTCTTGAGTTTGTATTGGAATTCTAATTTCGTCGTTGTTGTTTAGCGTTGTGGAAGCGTAAGGCTGATGGGTATGTAGTTGATAGCTCACTATAGAATCGTCCAAAATCACATTTTCAGTCACTTTTAGAATATTACGACTCATTTTGTTGTTGTTGTTGTTGTTGTAGAAAAACACCTTAAACTACACCTTAGTGATAAAAATAATCTTCTTAGGTTACAGCTTACACGTAGTCTGAAATTATACCAAAATTTTCTTGGTTTTTTTCCTATGATGAATGCTGCTTTTTTAATTTAAATCCAAAATAGGTTAAAATTGTTTTACTTTGCGGTGTTAGCTCTTTCACTATCTCTCTGCGACTAAATTGTTTTTCACGGTATGGTATCTTCTTATAACCCACTTCCTCACCCATGAACAGTTTGTCATAAGGGGCACTAAACGAATCATGATTATATAAAAACACCATTTTAAAAATGTCTTAGATGCAGTCTAACCGTGATCAGCTCTCCACGAAAATTGATTGGTTTACCGTCCTGGTCTGTTATTTTAAGTAGAATTTCATCAATATAGTGCTTGTTGATTGGTAGATAAATGACATTTAACGGCTTCTCTACTATTTTAAACCCCGGCTCAACATTGGGGTAAAACATGTGGAGTATATGAACAGGATTTTCATTATTATAGGAATTTATAGTTAGATTACTTTCCACACAGATGGCGTTCACCTTAAATATGTCGACGGGTATTTTAGATATATGCTTCTTGTCCGGTTGAAGAGTCCGTCCACTAAATCCTAGTAATTGCCCGATGGAATTTTTCTTCTCAAAATTAATCTTTTTATTGCAGAAAATTTCGCACTGTAAGGTATTGCGGTTGGCAGCTATGCTTATTTCAAATTGGTCTTCTTTCAAATTTTCCTTTGAGAATTTTTGTAAAAAATTGTTTATATCCTCTATCTCGTAGGACCCTTCTGGAATCTTAATGATTTTTGTGTTATTATAACAGAAAATATTATTAGAGCTGTCTACGTTTGGTATAGAGTTGTAGCATTCGAAATTCAAAAGCCCCAAATCATACTGCTTTTTATCATCCAGGTATGGTGAAGAGGGTGACGTTTTACCTGACAGTATAAAAGTAAAAGACATGATCTTTACACTTTGAAGGTTCGCTTATAAATAAAACAATAGTCACTTTATTCTATACATTTATTTTATTTTAGAGTCAAACAGAAATTTTAAACATAAATGTCCACAGTTTACAGAATTATAGGTCTGATAGGGGTTATGGTTATAGTATATTTTAATATCAGCATTAGACTTGAAGTATTTTACAACCTCCACAGGTGGTTTCAGGTTACCAAAACTGTCAAAATAATGTACATTTTTTCCACTTTTCTTATACGTAGTCCAGTGCGTTCCTGGGCCGGTGCTGTCATCCAAATTAATTATACCCGACTCGAACTTGTGTATTTTTAATGGTAATTCATTTTTCATATAAACACCTCTAAAATTTTTAATTTTAAGTAATTTTGCATATTTTTTCAAGTCCACGTTAGATAACGTCTGGTAGTCTAATTGGTAATGGTTTTTTAAATAAATCTAAGTCTTTTTTAGTGGACACTTGCTTTTGCCTAAAAAAAGGCCCAATCCTGTTTTATAGGGTTTTAGAAACAGTCCTTTGCCTATGGCTATCGACTCCATTGTTTGATTGTGACGTCGTGCTTCATCAAGTTGTTGATTGGCAGCCTTGGCATCATTTACAGCTTTGGCCACACCTGCTGCTCTTCCGCTCAGGGCTCCCAAGGCGCTTAATGCAGCCATGATTGGTAAAATTGGTAACAGCCCCCCATTCTTTGGGATTTTTATGACTCTTACTGGTCGTATTTTACCTTTATTCTTTTGTGTTGTCTTTAGTGCAAGTTTTACTGCATTACCAAAATCCTGGGCTTGTGTTGTGTTAGATTTTCCTTTATATTTCTTACCACCTCCCTGAAACCCACTGTTTTTCTAATGTGTTTCAGTTTTTTCTTAGTTTGCCTTCTCTTCTTATTTTTCTCTGAAATCAATTTTTTATATTTAGATAAACTGTTAGACATTTTTTTTTTCTTTTCTTTGAAATTTAACGGTGTGTCTTATACCACGGTTTGGGTGTGAATGAAAAGAAAATTATATCCACTAAGAATTATATATATATATATATATATATATAACAAAATAAAGCTTTCCTTATTAATATGCTATCGGCTATGTGTCGATTGTTTAAGTCCTTGTAATTTGAATAGGAGATGTCGTGTTCTTTACAGGCTTCATCCAACTGATTAATGTCCTTATCTCCCCTAGCTAAACGCTCTTGTAGCTTAGTTCCAGGACCACAAAAACTAAACCCTGGTAAATGTAGCTCAAAGGGCAGTTTATTTATCAAAGTATTCAACACCTTCATACCGTATGTATATTATATATTGCCTTCATACCGTGGAATACCATAGTACTTCATATTTCAATGTTATAACTAAAACTGAATAAAAATATAAGTGATTACATTTTTTATGCATTAGGTTCTTGATGGTTGAGTTGAAATGACATGTTTCTTTTGAAAAATGAAAAAAGTTGTAAGACAAAAAGTTCGTTTAAATGTGGACAATCATGATGTTAACGCAAAAATTCAATCTAGGCATGGTTTCTTGCTACCATCTTCTATTCGGTGTCTTATAGTAGGACCATCCAACTGCGGAAAAACCAACGTTATGCTTAGTCTTTTAGAACACTCAAATGGGTTGAGATTTGAAAACGTCTACCTGTATTCAAAAAGTCTTTATCAACCGAAATATTTATATCTCGAAGATCTTCTGAAAGCTCTTAAAGGGGTAGGATACTATGCTTTTAACAGCGGAGAAAGCATTATAGCCCCGTCTCAGACAAAACCATATTCAGTGTTTATATTTGATGACGTGGCCTGTGATAAACAAAACGTGATATGTGAGTACTTTAGCATGGGTCGACATAATAACATTGATTGTTTCTACCTCTCTCAGACATATGCAAAGATTCCAAAACACTTGGTAAGGGATAACGCTAACGTTTTAATATTATTTAAACAGGATGATTTGAATTTAAAACATGTTTACACCGACCATGTGGGTACTGATATGACATTTGACGAATTTAAAAACATATGTTCATACTGCTGGAAAAATCCCTATGACTTTTTAACTGTCTTCAAGGATAGCAAAATTGATGAAGGCAGATATCGTAACAGGTTCGATAATTTCATATATCTATAACAGTGGAAAGCTTTTTATTTTATTTGCTATTGTTTACTCAAACAGATAACATAAACATGTCGGGGGCTCTTTCCGGTGAAAAGAAATTGAAGAAAAAATTAATTTCAAAAAGAAAAATTATACGAGAAACGCTAAATTTATTAAAACAAGGACAAATTTCACACGCTAACCTATTTCTACCGGTTACAAAACATTTGGAGAACATTGAGAGCAGTTTAAAAAATGAGGAAAAAAATAAATCTTCACAGAAAAAACTACAAACTCTTAAAACTATAAAAAAAGAGAAGGAGGAGGAAGAGGAGAAGGAGGAGGAAGAGGAGAAGGAGGAGGAAGAAAAAATCCCTAAATACACACCTGTATTAGAGCTATTTAAATCAACCCCTCGCAGTTCAGAACCAATCACCCCCTCAAAACGCCCCAGAAAACAGCTTGATTTTTCTCAAAGTGCTGGAAAAATTCCAAAAGAACATCCTGGGCACAGTTATAATTTGAGAAAAGCTCTACTAAAAGACATCACTCAGAGCCATATAATAGGAGAAGATGAAAAACAGCGTGAATATGAGGAGGAGCAAAGACAAAAACTCTTGAATAAATCCTTACAGGATTTCTATAATCAGTTTGATCCTTTACCTGCTCGATATTTTAGAGACTTTATGGAGGATCCCTTAACAAACCCATTAACCATGGACCCTAAAACCCTTTCAAAATTTCAAGTTAGACGAGATGAAATTGATAACTTCTATATTGGTGACTCAAAAATAAATTTTGATGGATCTAATTTGGTGATTAAGGACCTAAGTTATAAAGGTACTCCTGGATTGTATAAGTTGTTATTTCAAAGAAATATGCCCCAGACATACACAAAATATGACGCGGATGCTTTTAGAGATATCATTACCAGAACTAATGCGAATAGAAAATTTTTTAAATCTACAGGGGATATCGTAACGGACAGTGATTCAGAGAAGTTTAAAAAACTATTTAAAAAACGGGGTGGTCAAACAGGGATGGAAATGGAGTTTTCAAACAACCCTATGGAATACATATACTGGGATGATCCAAATGAACTTGTCGAGCGCTTGCGTTTATTATTTGCATCTCAGACAGCAGGCCACACGGGTCACAGAAACGAAATTAATTCTATTATTGAAGAGCTAAGGGAAGCTGATATTATCGAGTAAAAAAGATGGTTAACTTTATTACAGATGTCAAACGTCAGGTTGTTAATGAGATACATAAACCGGCTAGGAAAAATTTCACCCGACGCAGAGTAATACTAAAATCATTAAATGATTTATTTCAAGCGGACCTCTTAGAAATGATACCATGCGCTTCTGAAAATAAGGGATTCAAGTATATTTTGGTTGTAATTAACTGTTTTTCAAAGTACGTTTGGGCTTTCCCTTTAAAAACCAAAACGGAACATGAAGTATCTCAGGCCATGGAAAAAGTTTTTAAGGTGCAAGCCCCCATACATCTTCAAACCGATTTGGGTAAAGAATTTTATAATTCTTCCATGGAAAAAGTGTTAAAAAAATTTAAAGTAAAACACTACAGCTCTTATAGCGAAAAACAAGCACAAGTAGTGGAAAGAGTAAACAGAACACTAAAAAATTTAATGTGGAAAGAATTTAATTACCAAGGGTCCTACAAGTGGTTGGATTTACTATCTAAAATAGTAAATGCATATAATAATCGAAAGCATCGCACAATCGGCATGAAACCTGTCGAGGTGAAGAAAAAACATGAACAAACGTTGTTAAATACCGCCTATAGTCATATAAAAATGACTTTTAAACCTAAATATATCATTGGAGATCATGTGCGCATTTCAAAAATTCGTGGTGTGTTTGATAAAATGTACATGCCTAATTGGTCGACGGAAATCTTTACTATAAAGAAAATTCAGCTTACGAATTCCATCACATACATATTGGAAGATGACAAGAAAAATGAAATTAAGGGAGGATTTTATGAACTTCAGCTGCAAAAAGTAACGTATCCTGATGTCTACCTGGTGGAAAAAATCTTAAAACGCTCTAAAAATAAAGTCTTTGTTAAATGGTTAGGATTAGATAGTAAACATAATAGTTGGATAGATAAATCTAATGTTGTTTAAAATTAATTTAAAAAATATATTATAAAATAAAAATAAAAAAATGTCTTTTATTACCTATTATTATGCAAGATTACATAGCATTACTTATTTTTTAGTTTTTTCACCATTTTTTGGTTTTCTAAAGTATTTGGGGGGCGTGTGCTTCCATCCACCAGGTTTAGTAATATCTCGATCCCATGTGCATGGTATACAGTAATAGTTTTGTAAACCAGTTTTTCCTTTACATTTAGGACATATATATTTTACAGGTATTGGCATTTTCTCTTACTTCTTTATGCTTTAGTGTTTAAAGTCTTACTGATGAACGTGTTTTAAACAGAGACTTTCATAATAATAATAATAATAATAATAATTCTGCATTTGGCAGAACAAAACGAACCAATTAGTTTTCCTTGGTTGCATTATGGTAAAAAGCTTCTTAATAATTCAAATCATTTCAGTTGTAGTTCTAAAGCGCTGTAGAACACACATCTGCTGCTTTTCTTTAGAAATGAGAAGCAATGCCAATGTTCCACAAGTATATCATTCCCTTCGGTGTGAAAAGTGTCAGAGACTCGACTTGGTAAAAATTAGCCCAGGCAATAGCATAGCTTCGTACACGTGTGATATTTGTCGAAATTCAAGTTTAGGAAAAAATCCTAAAAAATACATAAAAGAAAGACGACTGGAAAAGGACAATTTGAATTCAATAATAATAATCATTAAAAAAACCTTCTAATATTATAGAAAACTCTCAGCAGATAGAAAATTATTGGTTAAATAAAATTGATTGGGAACTCGATGACCTTTTGGAACAAGAAGATTCTGGAAAAATTTTCACATGGCTCAGAGGCTGGATTTGTTTCAGTATTCAAACCTGTAAACATGTTATTGAGGAAAAATTTACACACATTTATCCTATATTACCAAACGAACGGAAGCTTGACTTTGTAGATGCCGTGCTGTTGTACACAAAAATTTATCCCAACTATCAGGAATTTGCGAAGACATATATTCATAACACGGTTTGTAAATATGATGGTGTAGATGAAGTGGGTTAACATTAAAATATAATTTAAAAAAAGTGTCTTGTTTTATTTAAATCACCCTCGTATCCCATTTAGTTTCTATTTTTTGTCGCATTTTAAAACAGCATGATAAATTTATGAAAAACAAGTTCATAGGTTGTCCGTCTTTGTTCTAAATTAGCTCATTAGTAAACTTTACGTAAACATGTTATTTTAAATTCTTGATAAACAGGGTCATAGGTTATCTTGAGTATACTCGATTTTGTCTTCACAAAAGCACACATTTTGATCATTTTAAAATCCATATAATAATATTATTTACCGTAAAAATAAAAGCCTTTTAACTCGAGCTGCACAGCTGGGTCACACACATAATATAACCTTTTTTGCCATGCCCTCCCCCTTTGTAACACTAACATTTTTCAAATCCCATCGCTATAACGCGAAATATCCGACAAAAACTACCAAGGTCAAGCACAATAATGCCCTTTTGGCTTCTCCATCTCTCTAAGAATAAATAGCATTACAACACAGCAATCTAACCAAAAAAGAATTTTGCAAATGGATCACTTAGATATTCGCAGAAAATTATCAAGGTCAAGCACAATAATGCTCATTTGGCTTCCCCATGCCTGTGCAGATAAGTACCATTGGAACACAGAAATCCAGTAAAAAAATAATTTTTCAAATCGATCACTTAGATATTCACAGAAAACTACTAAGGTCTTTCTTTCACCACTTAAGGCCCTTTTGGCTTCTCCATCTCTCTAAGAATAAATAGCATTGCAACACGGCAATGCAACAAAAAAAGAATTTTTCAAATCGATCACCTAGATCTCGAGATATTCGCAGAAAACTACTAAGGTCTTTTGTCCCCTGCGCAGCAAACCAAAATTAGTCTTTTACAGAAACCATAGGAGAAAAACGTGCGCACATAGCGGGAAAAGTACCTTCGGTACACCGACTGATAGCAATCTCTCTCATCTCGACATTTTTCAAATAGTGCCCCTTTGACACTCTTGAAATAATAAGGCCCCAATGCTATGCGTGACGTCATTTTCTACTCCATACATTGGCACTTGTGACAGAGAATATTAGGAATATTAGGAAGTTTCAATCATTAGAGAATTTCAGCAGGCATACGTTAACGCTAAGACCTTGTGGCACTTGATGGCTTGGCTAGAGAGCACAAATGACAGGTGCATATCACTAGAGCACCCTGTATAAACCCCAATTCACTCTGTAGAACATAAGTCACGTGATCACATCCCCTATTCACACAGGCCTTTATGGCATTCCCTTGCAACCCTCTTGGACATCTTCAACAGCCACTGGCCAAGTGACGTCATTGCTCACAACTTCTTACACACTTTTTTTAGTCCCAAGGTCATACCAAGTTCACTTCTTCAGCAACAGACAGACAGAACTGGATGCCATGTTACCAATTTATATAGAACCTCCACAACTACACTACTGGTTCGGATGAAGTGAAATGTTTACAAGATTTTACAAGAAGAAACTTTACAAGTTTTGAAGAGGTGCTACTGATGAATCCTGTAAGATTAAACTAGTTTCTACGGTAATCCCATTCTAGTTTTCACAAGTATTTACGAGATTTTACGCTACACCTAGAATATTCTTACCAGTTTTTACAAAATTGTGTAATAAATAATGTGCTTTTTTACAGGTTTTTATAAGATTGAACGAGGCAATTTAAAAAGAAAAATAGGTGTTTACGCGATTTTACCAGATTGTATGATAAATTAGGTACATTTTTACGAGTTTTTAAAAGATTTTACCAGATTGTACGATAAATTATTTACATTTTTACGCCACACAATGAATATAATTTTAACATTTTCCAAAAAATATGCCTTGTAAAGTCTTTTAAAAATTATGCTTTTGATTCCATTAAAAGCTTGTAAAAAACTTACCTTGTTGAGTCTTTTAAAAATTATGGTTGTCAATTCGAATAAAAACTTCTAAAAAATATGCCTTATAGTCTTCTGAAAATTATGCATGTCAATTCAAATAAAAGCTTGTAAAAAATATGTCTTGCAAAGTCTTCTAAAAATTATGCATGTCATTTCAAATAAAAGCTTGTAAAAAATATGTCTTGCAAAGTCTTCTAAAAATTATCCGTGTCAATTCTAATAAAAACTTAAACAAATTTGTCGTGTAGAGTCGTGTAAAAATATGTATGCTTTTAGCTTATTAAATCCCTTAAAATAATTATTTAGTTAAATTTTAGCCTAATAAAAAAGATATTAAACTTGTACAATCTTACAAGACACAATTTTTTCCCTACTAAAGTCTTGTAAACCTTGTAAGTACTGGTAAAAATCTTTGTTTTTACTCGAGCCCTTTTGACAGGGTAGGCAGTTCTTGCAGCTCCCACTGACTTTACCAACCTGTTACACATATTTTTTATTAGTTCCTATAGTTTGTAAAAAAATACAATAGAGAAAACATATTCCATAGAAATGAACAATGGCAAAACCGTACTTTGTAGAAATCGAACTTCGGAGAAATTATACATAGCAGAAATCGGAAAACAGAAAAACCGTTAAACGTAAAAATTGGTAAGGAGCAAATCTGTTCTGTGCCTGACAGCTGTTTGTATGTGCCCTTAGAATAAGAAAGGGTGTAGATCAAGTTATTTTTTTCTTAAACCAACCCGACTTCTCCCAAATTAAAAAAACTCAAGCCAACCCAAACCAACCCAGATCAATCCAAAACACTTAAGAAAGCAACCCAAACCAACCCACCACTTCTTGAAATTTAGCATATAAAAATATCTTTTCTACGCCCTTTCTTATTCTAAGCTCGCATGTAAACACCTGTCAGGCAGAGAACAGTTTTCGCCTTACCAATTTTTACGTTTTACGGTTTCTCTGTTTTACGATTTCTTTGATGTAGTTTTCTCCAAAGTTCGATTTCTACAAAATACGATTTTGCCAAAGTTTGTTTCTATAAATAACGATTACTGCACTTATTATGTGAGGACACTGCAAGAAAGACTTGGATCCAACAGTACCCCTAAGAACTTTGCATTATTTTCTTGATTGACGTGTTGGCTTAACCTAATTTAAAAGTCGACAATCACAGTCTTAGTCATATTCAATGCCAAGCGATTTGCCGAAAACAACTGGCCAGCTGCCCGCAATACGCTTGCTGTGAAAATATTTTGTTCTTTTCCCAATCTTGTTATGAAACCATTATCATCTACATATTGTACTACTATGCTGTTGTCGTTTTTAAGAGTGTCAGGAAGGAAAATGGTCCTAATAAAGATCCCTGCCCAACCCCTCGAGTGATTGTTTTTCGTACTCACTAGTCATAGGGGTGCTCAATTTGAGCCTCGATCAAGTAAAGCAAAAATAATGTTCTTTCTTTTGTAAGACGAAATCTTGTCCTAAAATGATCATCGTCGGAACTATTAAAATAGTCATAGCGGACAAATCTATGTCTAGGTATTCCATTGACGACAAAAAAAAGTTCTTCGTTCTCTTCAGTAGTAATGCAAAACAATTTCCTATGGTATAAACCCAGCCTAAAATTCAGATACAAAATTTTCACAAAAAAAAACAAAAACTTTGACAGCACCTGCAACCGATTAAATTGAGATAAGTGTAACTTAGGACTTAAGTGAAAGGTGAGAAAGTGGCCCGATGTCTCGGGAGATGTATAATTTTGGTCTTTTTTTTGTAAGGATACCTGGTGGTGTATTTTCCTATAAAAGGGTAAGTAAAGTTTTTGACACTAATTAATATGCTGATTAAGGTATAGTTATGTGACTTGGCAAACCATTTTAGCTTCTGGTAGGACACACCCCTGGTAAGACATGGCTGTAAAATATATGCATGTGAGTTTTTGTATAAATTTTTAGCATAAATTATACAAATTTCAAATGAAAATTAAAACAACTGGTAAAAATAATAAACACCAAAAAATGACAGTACACATATTTTTAGTACACATGTGCCAATTGATTCAATACTATTCTTATTTTAATTTTATTTCCTGTATAAACCATCAACAAGTTCTTATTTTTTTAGACCCAGCTTTACTGAACTTTGTTCCTTTTCCATATCTTTTTCCTTAAGCCTTGAAAGTCAACCAATATTAAGCTTTACAGAAAAAGAAATGGAAAAAATTGTGTCGCGTAAGTGCAGCAGGCAAAATATTCGTTGACATTTTTTAACCTCAAAATTGATGGTTTTTTTAATTATTTGAAGCAGTATTTATTACAAAAATGAATATTGAACACTTAATGGATTTGGTCCACATTTGTAGGACAAAAAGAACCCCAAATTTTGTATCTAAACAAAATGCCAAAATCGCAAGTTTGCCTTTCATTAGTGTTAAATTTGAATTTTACCATGAACCAGCTTTCTACTTAAGGAAAAAGGAAAGGTTAAGTTAAAGGAAAAAGTTATGGAAAAGGAAAAGGAATATAACCATGAATACCTAATCCAAATTGACCAACACTTAAAATAATTTTGTTCAGCATCATTGTCGAAACGTTGAGAGAAGAGTACTCTTGGAAAAAAAATGAAAAAATAAATAAGTCCAAACATGGTATGATTTTGCTAATTGTTTCGTAAAGTTTGACTGATTTTTAATTGAGTTAACTGAGACTAAGAATGACCAAAATCTTATTATTGTTAAATCTATTATAATTTTATATTTTAGGTTGCCTATTTTTCAAAGCTTGGTAATAATATCCAAGAGTTTATTAGACGAATACTATCTGCACTTATAACTGATGATGTGGCCCTAAAATATTTATTGTTAGAGTGGAAGGAAAAACCACCATTCAATTATCTTTCTGTTTAAGATGATAATTGGTGAGTTCAAATATGCATTTGTGTCTGTAATAAAAAAAAGTTTTGCATCAGGAAAAGTGCTAAACTAAAATTTAATGATATTCCCTTTTTCTATGACAACATGGTGATTTAAAACCCTCTTCCCCAACCTAACCACCCTTTTTTTACCCAAAAGAAGAAAGAAACTATATGCAACTTAAATCACTTTTTAAAATTCCCTTATGATAGATTTTTCTTTCTTTTTAGAATATTTTCTTAAACATTTTGACCTTTTGTTAACCTAATTTAATTTTTGGTAATTTTGATTCCTTTGATTTATTATGCAATTTAAAAAAACTAAACGCTTTAATTAGTAATCTTTACCACCTAACTTTAAGAATTTTTAGAGGCAACTGAAAACTCAGGACAGTCCTGCAATAAAAAAAGCAATAGAATCGACTATTGGAGGTTGGCTCAAATGGCCCCAAGAAAGGAAGAAGAGGGGAGTGTTAACAGAAGCCGAATAAAACTGAGTAAATTTTTGATAGTAATAACAAAAGTTTTAAAATGAAGTAATAATAAAAGTTTTAAAATAAAAAAACAGTCTATTTACGCCAAACTCCTCTCGATAAAAAAAATTTTTGGTACTAAATATTTTTGCATGACTATAAACGAGACCAAAAAAAATAATAAATTTTGGGACCCTTGTTTTGACTTAAAATATTATGTAAAGAAGCACTCAACTGTTATTCAAAAAATAATAATAAATAAAATGTCAGACCCTATTTTTATTTTTATGAACTATTCATCTTCATATAATATGCCACCCTCCCTTAACAAAAAAAGAAAACCTCCTTAAACAAGGGCAAAAATTAAAAGAAATAAACCCTTTCCCAAAAAAGAAATATTATGACACTAAATATTTAACTTAACATTTAGCCCTCATCTTGATATATAAAATATCATGAAAAGAGGTGTTATAGATCCAAAAAATTAGTATGATTAAAAGAGGCTCCTATTTCTTTAGTTACAGCGCCAGCAAACAGAGCGGCAGAATGTTGAATTTTTGTGATGGTGCATGCAGCTAAAGTATTTTTGTTCAGGTTTTCATTACAAGACTGGAATGGTACTAAATCAAAGGGCTGGAATGTTAAGTACCCACATCAATACCGGTAATCATGTAAGGAAGTATTTTTTTTTTAATAATTACCTCTTTCAAGATTATTTTTAAAAAATCATTATGCGAGCTCTTTGTGAGTTGTCATTTGTTAATATTACAGTATAATATACAGTATAGTATACAAGATTAAACAGTTTTAAATTGAAAATAATTGGTTTATTGGCATTTGGTTTCATTGTATGTATATATGGGATATCAAAAAAAAACTTTTGTATCCAAACCTATTAATTTGGATTGATGTCCCAATATTTTATCAAGGTATTGTTTTAGGTGTGACCGTTTTAATTTTTTTGAAGTAAACCGTTGTTTTAAGTTTAAAAGATTATTAATTTAATTCTTTGTGAAAATAGTAAAATATTTATAATTTGCCTGAGGCGCCTTGCTTATGTAACTACTTAGAGTTAGTATTTCGCGAATTTATTTTTTACCTATGTATAAAAATGATTTAAGGTCAACATATTTTTCTAAAGGATGGTCAATAAATAAGGGGTGGTAGTTGCGTTGCTAGTTGTTTTTTTGATATTTGGATTGTTTTGAAATTTATGTTTATTAAATAAAAGATAAATTATATGTTTTTGTTTTATTGCGTTTAAACCATCATACCAAATATTTATGTAACTGCTGAGTGCAAAAAACGTTTCTTAGGCGTTTTTGAAAGGTTCCTGGGGCGCTTCAAAACGTTCATTGGACGTCCTAACGTTCTTTGAACGTTTTTAAAACGTTCCTGGGACATTACAAAGTTTTAGAAAAATATTGACCTTTTCAATATGCCTTTGAAACGTTTTTTAAACATATGCGAATGTTTATTAAATGTTTCCTCAGGTCGTCGCATTTGTACACAAAAAACGTTATTATTAGTATTAAAAGTATTATTATTAGTTATTAAAAGTATTACAATCTACGCTCTATCTTATATACAATCCTTTAGTGGGCGGAGATAAGAATAATAATTTGTGATTGATCACGGTTTTTAATCCTATCTCCCCTCAACCAAAGAATAAAGTGTACTAAACGGGATGGGTCCTCTATCTTTATTTAATTTCTGGATTTAATGATTTCCATACTTTCATATGCATTCAAAAGTCTTTTTTTTGGTACACTTTTTAGAAGTTTTAGGTTATCTAATGTGAATCTATGATTGGTTTTAAAAGCATGCTCGGCCACACTTGACTTTTCTGTTCTTCCATATTTCAAGTGTGCTAAGTGTTCTTTAATACGTGTTTGAATAGAGCGTCTCGTTTGGCCAACATATTTTTTGTCACAATCCATGCAACTAATTTCGTAAATTCCACTATTTTCTAGAACCGCAGTTTTATCCTTGGGATTTCCTAGTAAGCTTCTTATTGCGTTACCGGATTGATATACTAATTTAAGACCGTTGTTGTTAAATACTTTTCGTAATCCTTTCCTATGATTAGGATTATAAGGAATTGATACAAATTTTGAGTCGCAGGTATCTTTTTGTCTGAAAAAAGTGGAATTCCGAAAGGTCTTTTGAAAAGAATGCCTATTTATCAGCTTATTTATTAAGCCTTCGTCGTAACCGTTTTCGCCAGCTATATTCCTAATCCTATTCTTTTCTGCTTCAAGTCTTTCTTTGTTTAAGGGAAAATTTACTAATCTATATGTTAAAAAGTGCAAACTTGCAAGCTTATGTTGTAAGCAGTGAAAAGAGTCATTTGGAATATACCTGTTGGTGGCCGTTCCTTTTCTGCATAGGTCAAAGTCCAATTCATTTTTATTTCTTATAACTAAAGTGTCTCCTGATGATGCTAACGTTGTTAGCGAAACGCGCGTCGAGTGAAAAAAGTGTAGTTTTGGTTTGTGGAAAACAATCATAACTTTGTTTTGACATACTTGTGCGATATCATAATTGTCTTCCGTTAAGG